>OU426978.1:122518373-123768373 GCA_911387785.2 Aelia acuminata
AATATTTCCTTACCATTTTTTTTTATTTATTTGTCTCTTTCTAAAGCATAGAGAAGAGTTTTATTAATAATACATCTTTCTTTTACATAAGCATATCCATAAGAAAATTAAATTAAAAAAATATTACAAAGCTAATTTATTTCAAAATATGCCAACAAAAAAATCATCCTAAAGAAATTTTAAAAACGTATTTTATAATATCAGTTTTATTAAGAAAGTTTCCCCGTGGATTGGGGACCCTAGTGTATAAAGCTCTCAAGATTGGTCTAATAAAGGGCGGATCTTTATTACTTCTACTAAAACAGCTTCTTTTAAAAGTTGCGAAAAGCAGTGTTTTTCTTAGGAGAGGCACTTAAGAAGCCGATATCAGCAGTAAAAGTATTGTGTTAATTAACCCATAACTTAGCTAGTGAGAGTAGATTTATTTCTTTTAGTTTCTATAAAATGCAATTGCTTAGCTAGCTTTGAAGTATTGTTACTATAAAACTTTTATGGATCATATACTACTTCAGGTCCAGGTTTTCATGACCTTATTTAGAAATGCCGATGCTCTTTGATAAACGTTATTGTTTCAATCATTCGCATTACTACTAAAGTTTTATAGAGGCTAGTGTGGCCGAAGGAAATCCATTAAATCAGGCATTAGAATTAACCTTGCATGAGCATTACATGAGTAATCATACAATCTGGTGATCCTAGCAAGGAACAGGCGGATATCCAGAAAAAATCTTATCACATTGGAAAAATAATGCAGTGAAAAATCCTTAAATTTGAACCACGAAAAACTATTTCTTCTTCTCTACCACAAGAGAGAAAGACTTGGAAAGCACAAAAATTTAATAATATATAAAAGCCTATGATTGAAGATGGTTCATATACATAATTGTAATGATGTCCTCATCCACCGTATTTAGCTGGATTGGCAAGCATTTCTTGGCTAAATGCAATATTGCTAACACTGAAATCTTGGCAAAGTGCATATAGGTACTTATATTGAAGTAAAATAAAATACTTTTTGGTCAAAATAAATAGTTAATACACACAGCTAGTAGTTTATGCAACTAATATTAAAACATTTTACTAAAAAATAAATGAATACCTAAAATTCATTATAAAGCAAGTTAAAAAGTTAAGATTAGTAAAAACTTTTATAGCATTAAATCTGACTATTACTAATATGTTAAGTTATCAGGTACGGGGAAAACCAACTTTAAATTAAAAAAGATTTCTTATTTGTTTTTTGTTACAGGTGATTAACACCCAACTATATTTCTATTATATATATATTTTTTTATTATCTTATGTATTATTTTTCGGAACCTCTGTCCATCATCAAGTACCTTACAATTTATAAATTGAACATTCTTGTGGGCTGTATTCAATGATGATTGCTTTGGAATACAGTCCACAATAAGCCGGCGAATGATAATATGATATCTGGACACAGTATGTAGTATGTTCCATTTAGAAATTTTAAGGTGCTTGATGATGGACTGAGAAGATGATAAAAATATTATAATAAAAATGTAGTTTAATGTTGATAACCTGAAACGAGAGACAAATAAAATAATATCAAGAATAATACGAAGAAATATTATTAGGTAAAAAAAAATATATATTACTTTCTTTGTCGAATCTTAACTGTGATACCAATACTAAATTTACAAGGTAGCCTATAATTCAATTTGCAAATATTTTAACAGAATATTTAAATTTGGTATAAGGGGTTTGTACTTATGATTCCTATTATGTAATATAATCATCATGTATCATATTCTTAAACGGATAATTGCTATATTTTGATCTTCACCTGATAAACATTTCTTCACACCTTCTATCCATCACTACCCCACGGCAACCTAATTTTCTCCAATCTTCCATTATTCACCTATAACCCGATCGCATGGTGTCATTTTTATTCATAGTATCTTTAATGTGAGCTTAATCAACCGAAAACGGTCCGGTTTTTCTTAAGTTTCTCATTAATCGATTAATAAAATGATAAGACCGTACATGAATGATGATTGTTCGTTTAGTTACTTTTAAAATTGTATGTAACATAATTTTATTGATATAAAAGGAGACTACAGAATTCTCTCATTAGAGCTCTAGCCTTTCCTAATGCATTCAAACGTTGAGCGATATTAGAGAAACATACTTGTTTACATTAACTAAATATAACCACGGAAGTATACTTATTGATATGAATTATTTCATTCTTCTTTAAGAAGTATGTCCAATGCTCATTATAGGTCTGAAGTAATGGAAGTTTGTATTGATTTTTATTTGTTTATATAGGAAGTCTTTAAAAAAAGGTATGCAATTACATTCATATTTCTTTCTTTGCATCATATTTTAAAGTCTCGGAGTCTTGGAGAACCGTCTCGAATCTTCCAACTAATAAAACGAACCCGATTCTAATTATGGATGAGTCTTAATTCTAAAAAAAAAAAAAAAACGATAAAAGATTGTGACGTCCAGAAATATTAAACTTCATCTATCTTTTAATTCAAGATAAAGCTTCTTAATCTTCACTGTTCGATAGAACTTATAATACACTTTTTAATTGCCGCCTTTTAATGAGTTAAGCGAACTAAAGTCAAAAGGAGATAATGAAATAATTGATCAAATATCCTGTAGTTTCTAATTATATTACTAGCTACTTGATGGCTCAGTTCTTGATTTTTATTCGGTCTTGATAAGACTGAACATTTTTTTTTTTTTTTCATTCATCTAAGACAATATTAGGCAAGGTGATACATTGATAATATCCGAACATTCTTCTTGATGAGAATTTACTTATTTATAAAATAAGAAATATCTTCTGTTTTGAATCCGATCATTATTCAGTTGTTGAAAAATGAAGGTGAAACAGGCAGCTGGCCAAGAAAGCTGGGAAGTGAGATACTTAAAGGTGAGACTGGACTGCGATGCGGATAAGGTATCATCGAGCGCCGTGATTAGGTAGAAGTGATTTCACAGGAAGTCAATACCTTCTTATAATGGTAGACCTACATTGGATCCGACCATACCCGTGTCTGAGTCAGAAAAAACAAATAGGTAGTGAGTACCTATACTGTATCCGATTTAAGACTGAAAATTTTCGAAAATTCACTATTTCCGACCTAAAATAACAAAACACTTGTTGCTTGGCAATGGGATTTATCAACAAAACTTTTAAAACTTTAGAAAAAATATTGATATAAGGATATCCTACTTTGAAGAAATTAACTTATATCATTCTCTGTAGGTATTTTCACGAATATGATTACTCCTCAGGCTATGACCAGATTTTCCAACTCTATATGAATGATTGTAATTTGAAGGAGATAATTTAATTAAGCAATCTATTAATAAAATTTCATAAAGAAATACAATTGATAAAAGAGTTTTATGTTTATTTTAGCCCCGTATACATACCAATGTGGACAAATGAATGTGATAAATGGAAAGGCAATTATATTAGACAGTGAAAAAACAAACAGTGAAAAAACCTAATACTACTTTTCCATTCTAAAATTCTAAAAAATTCTAAACTACAATATATATTAATGTAAATTCAACAAATTCATGATTTTTTTCATCACATAATAAACTATGCATTGTATGCCTGCTACGTGCAGCGATCCGCTGAATTTTTTTAATGAAACCTAAACCACGATATCGTCGTCACCATGCTAAAGTAACGAATATGCATAGGTTTTTAGTTGCACATTCGTTACTTTAGCATGGCGACGACGATATCTTTACTTTCTAATAAAAAACATTTTTTAATCCAGAAATAACGAGAAGTATAACCATTTAAATTATTTTGGTCTCAAAAGTTCAGCTACGAAACCCAAGAAAAAAATTGACTTTATATTTAAACAAATTATAACTTTATGGATAAAAAGTACAGGCCAAGCCACTAATTATATGATAAAATCATCACTTCAGTTGTCTAACATCTATTGATAGTTACAAATTCTTTATTACTTAAATAGATAATGGTGTAACATTAAGTCAATAAATTAACAGTGATTTTTTTCAAGAAACCTGAGCACACCACTTCCTTTGAAAAACATTTTCAATTGTTAGGTCGGACGCAAATTGTGACGTAGGCGACGCAGAGCAGAGCAACGCAGTTTTTGTAATAGGTAATGAGTTGCGCTAGCTCTTTCCTGCGTCTCAATGTGCATTCCGACTTACCCTGGAGCAATATTTATTCCATTTATATAAAAATTACTTAATTATATTAACTATAATCCCATCACACCACTGAGACTGATCACAAAAAAAAAAAAAAAAAGCCAAAAGTTAGGGTCTCCGTGGAATAATGCCGGTGCCCTGATGGCTAATGTCCATTTTTTTGTTCATTTATTTATAAATTGCGAATAAATCTCGTTAATTTTAAGTGTAGAGATGCACATAGTTTCAGGAGGGATTCTGTTTTCACTCCAAATTATTGGAGCATGAGATCCAATTTTATCTCTGATTAGAAATGATTAATGGGATCTTATATACGTTGCTGGCATATCAATTCACTTTCGATCTATCTATCTAACGGCATAGCTCACGTGATCAATAATTGGCTGGTTTATGAAGTATAAATTATGTAACAAAAAAAAATTAAAAAATAATCGATAGTCATACAGAGACGGCGATGGGTGCAATCAATTACAATTAGATTTCTAATAGTTTAAACTTTTATGGGGGGTGTGTTTAAACTTTATATGGAGTGTTAAAAATGTATTAATTACAGCAGTTATAAAAGTAATATTCAAATTTAAAAAAAATAATGATCTTAAATTCCATTAAAACAAAAACAAACAATGGTAACCAGTTACTGTAAACAATTTTTAATTATAAATACATGTAAAAAATTCTATTTGTACTTATTACGTATTAAAGACTAATTATTGTCACTTTTTAAGTTTTAGTTTTGAAAATACTCTCGACTTCACCTGAATAATAATTGAAATACGGTTTTACTAACGTCATCCGATTATATTTAAAAAAAAAAATCTTACTAGGAACATTAAAATTCTTATTTTCGACATTAAAATAAAAATGAAAACAATACAACTTTTAAAATTAAGACTCTACCGTTACTTCAATTATCTATAACTTATTGAACTCGAAGTGCACACTTACGCTTATTTCCTTATTCATAAAATTAATCATCATATAAAAAAAATGTCATAAGGTGTTAAAAGACTAGAATCAAAGGAGAAGAGGTGTTGAAAACTTTCTCATAAAAACATGAATCTTCTGTAAAGAAATAATGAAAATGTTCCTATAAGCTCAACTTTAACTGCGAAAAATATTTTACATTTTTAAATATTATCCCAATTGGTGTAAAAGACTAACATCAAAAGATTATAAATTTAAAGATTAAATTCTCATGAAAAAATATTCTTATGTTTAGAAATGATGATAATGTTTTTATAAGCTTAATTTTGAAAAACAATTGTAATCCCTGTTAAAATAAATTCATCAGTCTTTATGTAGATTTGAGTTACTTAATCTAACAAACTACCAGACTGTTATGCCAGAAAAATAATGGCCAACAAAGAATAAGAGGGAAAAACGTGAGATAGATGAGTGTTATTTGATACAAGAGGCCGTTAGGTAAATAAGAGGATAAATGGGGAGATGGCTATCGGACATAACATCATCTCCTCCCGGCACTAAACGGGAGCCAGTTTTTTCGGGCTACTTTTGTCCCGAATTCCTTCTTCTTGTTTTGTCGTTTTCTTTATCAGTAAATTATATTTAACTTGAATATCTTTTAATGTTTTCGTCTTAAAAAAAATTAAAAATTTCCCAACTAATTAATTCCATAAAAAATATTAGTTGAGGTATCCAGAGCATCGACGAAGAACGACAATTTAATATCATAAAATTATTAAAAAGTAATAGATTATTAAATTTAATATTCTAATGAAGTATTTTACTAAGGTTTAGTCCTACTTTATCCACTTTTTTTAAATCCTCAAAACTAAAACATAGACAAAAAAACATACATCTAATTACTTAAGGACAGATTTACTCTGCACAGATATCCGGCATTACCAAGAAAACGAAAAACTTCAAACCTTCTAGTAAAAAAAAAAAAAAAATTTAGACTTATTACATAGTATGTGACTAATAAAATCCTACACATTATCTATCATGTGTAAACAGTCAATCAATGAGACCGACTTTTCACAAGCGTTTTCATACTAACTTAAACAGACGGGAGTTGGAGGAGATAAAATGCGTTGGGTGAGACATCTCTTTCTTAAACAAACCAGATTAACTGAAAAAAGCTCAGAAAGAGGCAATACTGAGTGCCATCTTTTCCTGTCCCTGAATTATCAGAACATAATTACATAAAAAATAACGTCAAATCTAATAATGTTCGTCATTCTGCTCAAAGGTACGGATTAATAAAATATGTGAAATAATACTATTTTCACGTTAATTTAATTTTGATGATGGAAAAAAATAATTCTTTCGCACATAATTTTAATAGATCAGCTAATCTGGAACATTAGGGCATCGTAGTTAAACTTCATTGTTTGAACTTTGTAAATGGTTTTTCCTGTTCCCTGACATCCATTTACTTAGATATATTAATCTGTTTATCGGATATCATGAAGTATTGACTAAGTTTCCACCAATCTAAGTAGTCTACCAGACACATAAGGACAACCTTTCAATCTTCGAACTTTTGTTTATTGTTTACCTAAATAACTTTAGAATGACGCATTCTAATCCTTGTTTTCAACGATTCTTTATCTTTATTGTGTCATGTTTCATTTCATTTTAAGGACTTATTTCTTAAAGTAACCAATAAGAATTTATATAAAATATAAACTACTGGTGTATGTAATATACCTTTACTATATAAAATATATATTATGAGTTAAACCTGAATTGAAAGCGACGAATAAAATACATAATATTATTTGAAGAGAAATTCTTTATCACCATTTATTGAAAGTACTATAAAAAGTTCTCGTAGTAAAAATTTACCTAAAGGATGCTTAAGATTTATTAAAAACAGGATTACAAGACATCCAATTTTGGAAACTGTGGCAGTCACTAGCTGCACAATGACTCCTTATTGTCCCGAGGGCCATTATCTCGGTTTCTCAAGCTCTAACTCGGTAAAACCTCATTCATCAATAGCCTTTAGATGTCTTCTACAGCCATTCATCTTTCTTCTTACCCAGTGTCTCTCTTAATTAATCTATTATCCTTTAGCTAGCTTTATTCCTTTATCTCTGTAGTTTCTGGAACCTGGAGGTATTATCTAGAGATTTTAAGAAGATAATTATATTTCAACAGTCTTTGGCTTTCATTTTTATTTATAATTTCACAACAAATAAAAAAAAAGTCAAAACTTAACTTGTTAAAACAAGTTGTTGTTTTCATACCCTTGTTAAAACAAGGGTATGAATTATTAAAATTGGGTCCAACAGTCTCTCCACCGTACTGCTATGGCTATTCTATTAAATTTTATGTCAAATATAATATAATATATTATATTAAATTACTATATTATATTAAATTTATAGAATACTATTATATTAAATTTTAAGGCAAAATATGTCCAAAAGCTTCTTCATCCTTTTTATTACTATAATATACTAATTAAGCCTTTCAATTATAAAATTGTTTGGAGTCTTAGGGCCATAGTGGTTGTAATGAGACGTGACATCAAAGAGTGACACGGTGAACATCTTTCTGAGGCAATTAATGCTATTTTTATTAAATTTAATATTGATGAGATCAAAGTTTCATTTAGAATCACCGATAAAATTGAAAACATTTTAACACCACTAAAGGACAAAATTGAAAATAATATGTGTTCAAACCTCATTTATAAAATTGAATGCATACATTGTCCATTAAGTTATATAGGCATGAAGAAACAAAATCTTAAAAACAGGATATACCAGCATAAAAATTCATGTCTGAATGATAAAAACAAGGAAAAAAGGCAGAAGGAACCAAAGACTGCCCTTTCAAAGCATTGTTTTGAAAATGAGCATGGTTTTGATTTTGACAATACTATAATTCTACATCGCGATGTTTCGGAGCGCAGGTTGAGATGTTTGGAGGCTCTCTACATCTCAGAGAATTTAGATAGGGTAGTTAACTTTAAAACTGACGCGGGTGATTTAAATAATTTTTTCTCGGAAACTATTGCAATTTTGAATAAATAATGTGAGGAACCTGACTCTGAAACATCGTGATTCTCTCTATATATATTTTAGATAGATATTCTGGTTATATATTTATATTTATGTTGTTTTTTTGGACATTACTGTTTTTAATATTTTGTTAAATAAAAATTAAAAAAATTGTAAAATTTAATGGTTTTTATGTGATATGACTTTTTATTTATATTTGTATTTTGAATAGTTATTTATTTATACATCTAATTTTTACAGTTTTGTTGTTCTGATATTGTCTTAAAAAGATTTTTAATTTCTTTGTTATGGTTGGTAAAATTCATGTAACCCTTGTATTTAATTTATATAATGTTGGGAGTACTGATACTAAATGTTAGACTAAGGCAACCCCAGTTGATGAAGTGTTCTTACACAGATTGTTTCAGGATAGTTGTTTTTATAAGAATTTTATCTTTTCATTTATATGTGAAATATTTTATATATATATATTCAATCTGATGGTGAGTCCCCCAACATTTATTTTCTTTATTAATACTCATTGAAACAAATTTAGAATAATTATAATTGTACCTTTATATAATTTTACAGCCCTGATGATGCCCGAAGGGGCGAAAATTTGGCTTGTATATATAGGTGAAAATATATATATGTAATTTTGAGACTATTTGAGGCCGTTTTTTACTTTCTATTACCTATATATGAAATATATAGTAAGTGGAAGTATTGCGATCGTGAAAAATTTCGACTTCCGGTTTTCAACGGAAATACACGTTTTGGGGTCCCCTGAGTCCAATTAACCAAGTCCCGCGAAATGGTCTGTGTGTGTGTGTGTGTGTCTGTGTGTGTGTGTGTGTGTGTGTGTGTGTGTGTGTGTGAACAGACTAGCTCAAAAACTATAAACCGTGCGAACCTGAAATTAGGAATTTAGTGTATGTATATGCCCGCGATGTGACAGCAAAAATTTCATCAAAATTGCTCAAAGGGAGGGGGTACTTTATTTAATAACTTTTTAAGTTTTTTTCGATTTTCTCAAAAACGGCTCTAACGATTTTGATTAAACTGAGTATTTGATCTATTTATATATACCGAGATATGACTGTAAAAATTTCATCAAAATTGATCAACCGGAGGGGGGACTTTACTTAATAAATCTTGTATAATTTTCACGTGTTTTTTTTTATTTACTCAAAAACAGTTTTAACGATTTTGATCAAACTGGGTATTTGATGTATGTATATGCCAAAGATGCGATAGCCAACATTACATCAAAATTTATCAATCGGATGGGGGACTTTACTTAATAAATTTTTTATCATCACGTGTTTTTTTTTATTTACTCAAAAACGGCTTTAACGATTTTCATCAAACTGGGTATTTGATGTATGTATATGCCAAAGATGTAATAGCCAACATTTCATCAAAATTGGTCAAACGGAAAGGGCACTTTATTTAATAACTTTTTTTGCAATGTTTACCTTTTTTCGATTCTCTCACAAACGGCTTTAATGATTTCCATCAAATTCGTCATGTTTAATGAAAATTAGATGTTCTTTAATATCAGGTAAGCTTTATCATTCTTAAAATGTTCTGAAGGAGCTTAAATGGTGTTGGGGCCTTTCTTGTTTGTTTGTTTCCTATAAAGTACCTTTGTTTTTGTTTATATGGAGAAATTAACTGTCTCTCGTTACGCCTAAAAATAATAAATGGCTAAATATGAGATATGATAAAAATAAAGAAAACATAAAGAGGAGAAAAAAGAAAAATATTCCGTCAACTCATAAAACACCTTGAGCTCACGCATGCGGAGTACGCCTTTAATGACAGACCATTGTTCATAATTAAAGCCGTTCTGTTCATTTGAGAAGTAGCAATTAACAAAACGCATTAATTTCAAATCTAAGTAAGTTGGTAAGTGAAAGTTGTGTGTTGCGCGCACGCACCAGATTTTTTCTATATTAAGGCTTAAGTTAAGCCTTAACAATCAACATTTCTTCGTGAGATTATTTCTGAGAATACTCTTGCTTCATAATATGCTCTTATTAGGTTCTATGTTTTTGAGGATGTTTTATAGAATGTGCAACGAGCAAATCAAGACCAAAATTAAAATCATTCATGCACACCTTAGAAAAAAGAAATTTATTCATCAATCCTCACAATTTCGTATCAAAGAGTATTTTATGCATATGATTTTAATGATAATGCATACCTACTGGCTGGGATACAGAAATACCAACATCTATGAGCAGTAGGTGTATCTACCATCAACCAGGTAGTGGGTATACGCCGTCATTTTAATGATTTGCATAAAATACTCTTAAACACTAAATTATGAGTTTTAATTGATAAATATAATATTTTTTTATTTAAAAAAATATTTTATGGATTTTTTAGTTTAGGTCTCGAATTTCTAGTTTTTCGTTCGGTAAAATTCTAATTTTTTTTTTTAATTTTCATGCATATTGAATCTGTTGAACAAATGTATTGGATCTTTTTTTTCTGGTTCTCTCCTCCCTCGCCGTTGAGGTTATACGGGGTTTCCGGGCCAGGGAACAGGGTTGGGGATTAATGCAGAGTATTATTAAATATCCCTCGGCTACGAGTTTTGCTGTTTTCGGGTTATCTCTTATATGTTGTATGGAGCAACATAGGAAATACGCGTTTGCCCACTCGGCCGTCCCGCCAACCAAAAAATTGGATCTGCTTCGTTTTCACTTCCCTCCGCTCAGCAGTAGATACTCAAATTATCTCAGTAAGTAGCCTGCCTTTGGATTGTGCTAAGATCCCTAATCTCATCATATAAGACTCGTCAGCCTATCCGAAGTAATTTCAATCTTAAGGTAAAGGAGGTATGACCCTATTGCTTATTAATTATATTAGTTATGAAGCCATTTAAAACTTTGAGCAACCAGGTTAAGGACATCAGCTACGAGGAATCAGGGCACTCGTCACACTTTTGATCTTATCGGCCCAAATCTGTGGATCTAGACCGTTTCATCACTGTCAACCCAATGTTAAAATGTATTTAGGGTGGATTTGAAATTGTCCTGGCTTACGTTATTCCTAAGGTGAAATTTTGTTGCGTAAATATCGATTTACCCTTTACATTTTAAAACACTTTACTAATTTTATTTAAATTATAATCAAAAAATGCAATCATTAAAAAAATAATTTATTTAGACGACTGATACCATAAAGCGGTAAAAAAATAATGTTTGATAAAAGTGAATACGAAGGGATGAATAATTATATATCATAACTAAACTTTATTGATAGCTTTTGATACTAAGAAAAATCTATGTCTAGAATCTATACTATAGAAATTTTATCATTATGCGACCCTTAAAGAAACTTAGTCACTTAGTAGAATGTGTTCCTGAATGATGGACTGAATCTCAAGCTAAGAATTCTAGAAATGGGGTTTGAAACAATGTGTATTTATATCTCCTGCAGGCTTCATTACGATTGATAAACTCATATGTATTCAATTTGAGGAACATCGTCTTAACGGACTAACGGAACGAATAGAAAAGGAAGACCGATATAAAAGATGGCTTAAATGAGTGCCATTAATTATAAAAGTGGCTACTGCAATTTTCCGAATACTTCACACATTCAGCTGGATACTTTTACACATTTTTCCTTTTTATATGTACGTTCTACCTACGTAGGTTTAATCTTCTTATGATCTTTAGTCATAAAATGTAAAAGATAGATTAAAATAATTAAAAACAAACCAAAAAAAAAACGCAGATTCTTTAGGTCATATTAAAGTAACTTGTACGCCATAATGCTTATTTGATCGATCTCCCATAAACAATAAAATATTATAAATGTTACAAAATATCTTGGATAAATAATGAGCAAAACAATAATTAATAGAAGCTTTGGTGAAGGAAACTTTATCTACAATTTAAGGATTGGAACTTTTGCATAAAATAGACATTTATGTTTTAAGTTTTATTTCCCCATGACAATTTAAATCAGTGATGTTTCAAAAACCCTACGAAGATACCACTCATAATTACTTTAGAATGACTTTCCTCCATTGACTCGCTAATCAAGGCAGGAACAATGGCTGTCGCTGACCGGTTAAAGGTTGAATGTCACCGTTAATTCACTGCCTGGTCCCAACTGCTCAGAGCAATTACTGCTCTAATTACTGAAGGGTCGTCACAGCGGTTTCGTTGCCTATAGGGGCAGTCATATCCAGTGTTAATTGTTAAATAAAATGTTTTTAACTAAACTTTAAATCGAATCATTCCGTAATTATCATTAATGGTTATCATTAATAGACTCGTCACGGGTGGTAGAGGAGTGCAGGAGGATAGTGCTTCGGGGGTAACAGTGAAGTCAGGTTCTCAAGACTCGTTCGCAGCTAGGCCAGTCATAGGCGGTAAAGGAGAGTTACCTCTGAGATTACTGGTGAAGTCATTGACAAGTGTCTCGGACGCCAGTAGGCTCGTCACGGGTAGCAAGGAAAGGAAGATTGCCAAATAATAAGAAAAACAACTTTAAAAAATATTTTATTAAACAAATGCTATATAATATTCAAGGCGGAGAAGGAGAGTGATGAGTAAGAGAGAAGGCGAGAGGTCAAGGAGAGAAAAGAGGTGTGAGAGTGGTGAGGTACCTTCTCTCGCTTAAGATTTCTTTTTTTTTTTTTTTTACTTTCACTTACCTATATATATATGAAATATATAGTAAGTGGAAGTATTGCGATCGTGAAAAATTTCGACTTCCGGTTTTCAACGGAAATACACGTTTTGGGGTCCCCTGAGTCCAATTAACCAAGTCCCGCGAAATGGTCTGTGTGTGTTTGAACAGACTAGCTCAAAAACTATAAACCGTGCGAACCTGAAATTGGATATTTAGTGTATGTATATGCCCGCGATGTGACAGCAAAAATTTCATCGAAATTGCTCAAAGGGAGATGGTACTTTATTTAATAACTTTTTACATTATTTTCGATTTTCTCAAAAACGGCTTTAACGATTTTGATTAAACTGAGTATTTGATCTATTTATATGCCCAAGATATGAATGTAAAAATTTCATCAAAATTAATCAACCGGAGTATTTTTTTTTTATTAACTTATTAATTAATTTATTAACTTTACTTAATAAATTTTGTATCATTTTTTTATTTACTCAAAAACAATTTTAACGATTTTGATCAAACTGGGTATTTGATCTATTTATATGCCCGAGATGTGATTGTAAAAATTTCATCAAAATTGATCAACCTGAGGGGGGACTTTACTTAATAAATTTTGTATCATTTTTACGTGTTTTTTTTATTTACACGAAAACGGTTTTAACGATTTTGATCAAACTTGGTATTTGATCTATTTATATGCCCGAGATATGATTGTGAAAATTTCATCAAAATTGATCAACCTGAGGGGGGACTTTACTTAATAAATTTTGTATCATTTTTACGTGTTTTTTTTATTTACACGAAAACGGTTTTAACGATTTTGATCAAACTGGGTATTTGATCTATTTATATGCCCGAGATACGATTGTAAAAATTTCATCAAAATTGATCAACCGGAGGGGGGACTAAACTTAATAAATTTTGTATCATTTTTACGTGTTTTTTTTATTTACACAAAAACGGTTTTAACGATTTTGATCAACCTGGGTATTTGATCTATTTATATGCCCGATATATGATTGTAAAAATTTCATCAAAATTGATCAACCGGAGGGGGGACTTTACTTAATAAATTTTGTATTATTTTTACGTGTTTTTTTTTATTTACTCAAAAACGGTTTTAACGATTTTGATCAAACTGGGTATTTGATGTATGTATATGCCAAAGATACGATAGCCAACATTACATCAAAATTGGACAAACGGAGCGGGCACTTTATTTTTTAATTTTTTTCCAATTTTTACTTTTTTTTGATGATCTCAAAAACGGCTTTAACGATTTCTATCAAATTCGCCATGTTTAATGAAAATTAGGTGTTCTTTAATATCAAGTAAGCTTTATCATTATTATAATGTTCTGAGGGGGCTTTTTTGGGGGGGTTGGGGCCTTTTTTGTTTGTTTGTGTCCTATTAAGTACCTATGTTTTTGTTTATATGGAGAAATTAACTGTCTCTCGTTACGCCTAAAAATAAGAAATGGCTATATATGAGATATGATAAAAATAAAGAAAGCATAAATAGGAGAAAAAAAGAAAAATATTCAGTCAACTCATAAAACTCGTTGAGCCCACGCATGCGGAGTACGCCTTTAATGACAGACCATTGTTCATAATTAAAGCCGTTCTGTTCATTTGAGAAGTGGCAATTAACAAAACGCATTAATTCCTAATCTACGTAAGTTGGTAAGTGAAATTGTGTGCTGCGCGCACGCACCAGATTTTTTTTTTTTTTTTTTTTTTTTTCTGATCCCTCTAAAACAGAAAACAGTATTCAAATGTGAAATTCGAACCAATACTGCTAATGGAAAGATGCTGTTTTACCTTATTACCTTATACTACCTGTGGTATTTGAAGGTGCGTTGAGGTGTTGAGTTATGTTATTTTCGCTGTGGTGCAGCTCATCATGGTATGTTAGGAGTTGAGGGGCCTCCGCTAATCTCGCTTAAGTTTTTTTTTTAACAAAACGCATTAATTCCTAATCTACGTAAGTTGGTAAGTGAAAGTTGTGTGCTGCGCGCACGCACCAGATTTTTTTTTTTTTTTTTTTTTTCCGGTCCCTCTAAAAACAGAAAAAACAACCAATCAATATATGTATGACCGAGCCACTAATGCTTAAGATCAATAAAAAAAAAAAAAAAAACAATCAATTAATATATGTATGACCGAGCCGCTTAAGATCAGACGGCCACGGTATTTATACTGGCTGGCCGCCCCCCACTCTGCCTAGTGCAGGTGGCGCGCCAAATGGCCATGTTAAGAAAGTCCTTCTCTCTCGCTGCCGCTACACCAGTAAAAGTTGAAAATTAGACCACATAACTAATATAGCTCCCTGAGCTGAGAAGTGGAACGGAGAGGCGTGGAGATGAAGAGAAGAGGAGACACCGCAATGAAGAAAAGAAAAAGCATGCTGCCTTCCCACCAGAGCACATTGATCCAAAAACTATGATTGTCAGGTTGATCTTTAACAAGTTGATCTTTAAATGATGTATGTTGCCTAAATTCTGTAACTCATCCATTCATCCATTAAACACCAATTTTTCTCACATCTATTCATTTTTATTATATTTAGTCTAATACAGTCCACATTTTCATAGCTAGCAAAGTGATCGAAACTTAATCATTTATCAAAATGACAGATCAAACACAAAGTCTTATTAATAACCGCTCTAATATGGATATAGTGTATATGTGGGACACACACATGTTCATGTCAGAGGGAACATCTAGTGTGTGATTAAGAGTAATTCCTTACTTTTCGCTGAGGGGGATGGGGGTGGAAAGTGGGTGAGGCCTTAATGAACTGTGACAGGAACTGGTTCCTAGTTCTAATCGACACGTGACGTCTGACTAAGGCCAACCAGATGAGACCAGCCCAATCATCTCCGCTTTCCGTGAATGTAATAAGCTTTGCTCTGGAGTGAGTGTGTCAGTCCCTGGTGATCTGCAATCAGTACTAGTTGTTGACACTAAGCAAACTTGAAATGAGACTAATTAACGCCTTCATCCCCTGCGCCATCTCTGGGACCGCAAGTTAAATTGTGCAGGGGTCCAACGCGGGACCAATTACCTCGCAATCTTCATCAATATTACCATATGCCCATCCCAAGGGACCGCATTTCTGTTACCATTTCTATATCATTTGGGCCCGCATGAATGACCCAAATGAATAGCGCACTATTCCCGGTCCATGGACTTCTTTATCCTGCCGTTTAAATTCAGTACGATGAAGTCAATCCATTCTCTTCGCCGACTCCATTTCCAACTATCTCACAAATTTTGTGTTCAATTAGTAAGATATCTTGACAATTGGCAATGTTCTATTTTTTTTTTTTTTATATATTTATAGAATTATGTTTCTTGTCTTGGAAACTTGAAAATCATTCTTAAAATGTTTAAATATTTTTTATAACAACAGAAAAGTGCCCATATATATAAAAAGTGCCCCGTGTATACATAAAAAGTGTATACATAAACCCGTAAAAAGTGTATACATTTAGGGTGTCGATGATTGCAGAAGAAATAAGGCTAATGATTTCGAGAAATCATATTTTTATTTATGGTGACTGATCTGGGTATATCATGACATTATCCACTTACCGATTTATAGAAAATATGTAAATCACTTTATTAACTACTTTAGTTAAAACTAATGTTATACAGATGTAAACATTTTATTAGGGAGGAAAGGAAATCACTTTACTAACTACTTTAGTTAAAACTAATGCTATGTAATGTAAGATGTAAACATTTTATTAGGGAGGAAAGGAATGAAATAGTAAAAGATCAATAGGTCCTTAATAAAATTTTAGGAGCCGCTGCGGTAGTTAAGGGAGCCGATTTACAGCGGAATGACTTGGCCGCCTGCCCCAGAACTGCTAAGGTCAGAACTGAACCAACAGGTCCTCCGGTTATCGTTTTCAACAGATTAGATATTAGATGCTAGGGTTAACTTATTGCGGTTAGTACTGTATCTACGTAGTCTATTTTTTTTTCTTTTTCTCTTTTTTTTATAACAGCTACAGAACATTAATTCTGAATGATTTTCAATATTGTTATGTACTAAAAATAGATTTATTCAAATAAGTAACCAAGCTATTATTTATAATATCTATTAACTATATACAATAACTACTGAATTCCTTTGGTCAAAGCTATTAATTACCTTTTATTTAATATTGTATACTATTATCTATATTAAATACTCTGTAAATAAGTTTGCTACCTGGCGATATTTAAATAAAATAACTAACTAACTAAATGAATAAACTGACTATTATAAGTAATAACTGCTTAGAGTCATTAATAATTTACTTAACCTACCGAGTTTGACCATTATTCATAATTATTTTGATATTATATATATGAATGAATGAATAAAGCCTTTATTATAGAGAGTAAAAAAAATAAAACAAAATAATGGTTTACAATGAATAACATATACAAATATACAAAGTGCACTAATACTACAATAACAATAAGTAATAATAAAAAATAGAGTTCTTCAAGTTGAAAAATAAATATTAACTAATTTAATAGTAACGTTTTTACTCTTTATAGGCCTTCCATTTAAGGGAGTATGGTCTGACTCACCGGAGTAACCAGCTCTATTGGGGAGTGATACATATCATAAACATATACATATATAAATTATCCTATAACACCCTCTCCTTTCGTATCGATAAAAATTTCAGTTTATCCAAGAACGGAATTAAAACATTTAACTATCGGATTATTCACATTTCTTCTATAATAATCTTTACTTAATATTCTATTATTCTACTATTAATTTTCACGCTCTATTTATTTAAGAATCTCATATGCTCGCCGCCTTATCGAAGACCGTGGACGGCAGGAGCGAAAATGAGAACAAGAAAAAAAAAAAGATCACTGACTCAAGATCCATCGAGATTAGCGAAGAAATGATATTCTCGAAAAACCGTGAGAGATTTTGCTTTCCGGAACCTAATTCCTTAGGTCAGGGTTCAACTCTTTGAAAGATTAATCGATAACATGTAATGGTACTGTTTATTCTAGCTGTTCGATATTTTAATAAGAAGTTTAAATTCCTCTAGTCAATAACCATGGTTCAAATTGAATAATGTTCTATAATTATTATATAGAATCGAACTAACAGTAAAAGTAAATAACAGAATCAGTCATACAATGGCTACCAACCTATATCCTATAATTGTATTTGGAAGAAAAAAAAAATTATTCGTTGGTATTTTTTTTGCCCCCTTCTATAATTAGAGTAACCAGATAAACTATGATGTAAAATGAATAGTATACAATTTAATAAAAAGAGATGTACAATAAACAGGCTGTTAATATTTTATTTTAATAGTTGAGGACAATACGGTCGAAGTTTTTAAGCTATTTAACTTTATTTAAAAGCTGAATACCTAGTTTAACTAGTTCTGTTTATTGCGATATTTGTTTAAACACTGCGATAACACGTTTAAGTAGTTAAGAGTAACAAAACTGATGGAAGCTAACATATGAAGTTTGGAACAATTCAGTCTGGCTTAAACGAGTGGCTCCATGATGAACTTCTGACGCAAGTGCTCTTAATCCGTTTGCATATAATTTTCCCCCGACGTTGGCTGGTCCTGTTAACTTCTGACGACGAGTAATTGCCCTGCCATAGCCACTGGATCCATAACTTGCTCCCAAACCAACCCTCTTTCCTTAAGCATCCACTCCCTGTTAGTTGACTAATTTTATGAAGGCGTACATAAAATAAATAATGAGTAATAAAATGAACAAAAGTATGACACTGATTTTACTCAATCTTTTTAAAATTCGCAATCATTATTTGAATTCGAAATATTCATCCAACGCTAATAAAACTTGTAATTAATACCTATATAATCAAATCTCGATGTTTCGAACATTTATAATTCCAATTCGAATATAAGTCGAACGAAATCTGTTCTCCCGAGTCATCACTCATAATTTCAGCACAATAAGTCGATTTCAGGCAAAAAACATGAAAAAGTTTGCAGATGAATCAAACTAATAACATTGACTTAAGAGAGCATTTCAAAGATTTCCTCCTGAATGAGTCGACAACTTGGAAGTGATAACCTCTATAACTCGAATTTGAATTGCCAACATCAGAAAATTGTATACTTAATTTGATTTCCATTCAGGGCCAATACACCAGTCACTTGTTCGCTATTCAGTCGAATGCCTCAGTGAAAGTAAAAAGTTCTGTATGAAAATTGACCTGTGAACCGGGGAATTCCCTTTTTAATTACGCAGCATTTAACGGGCGCGAGCTCTTTAATAATAATAAAAACTATACGCCCCACCCGTTACATGGCGCAATATATTACACCGTTTCAAGGGCGTATTCATATGTCCTACCCGTACACACTATTGTTTACGTTTGACGTATTTATACGTCCCGCTCGGTTAACAGATCAATTAACAAATTAGTTATTTAAAAAATAGAGATAAGTTAAAAATCATTCAGGAAGAGAAGGGGGGATAAAGTAGTCAGGCAGTTATTGCCAGTGAATTTGGAATACCACACAACCACGTTAAACGCTCTTAAAGAAAAAAAGAAAAAGGAACATGGAGGCGCACATATTTATATACTACCTCATTATGCATTTAAATAACTGTTTCATTTTTGTCGGCATTGTGAGTATGTACAAACGAATTTTATTTTTTTTAAATTTGAGTAGATGATATTAACTCCGCTTCTGTGTTTTTCTCATTCACATATATATGATTCAATGTTTGTTAAGTGGAACTATAACTGTCTGACAATTTTTCGCAGCCCCTTGAAGATCGACTTATCGAGAGTTGACTATTTAATTACCTATTTTTTCCCCATTTTTTTTTATTCGACGTCCTTATCTTATTAATTGGACTGCACAATAAATATCCCTCATACTGCTAAAAGCATTTTAAGGTATCCTGGTGTTTGCACATTATTTTGTGTTTGTAAAGTATTTCCGGTGATGGGACTCACCTTTGTCTTGAGTATATCCGAAAATCTTAATTACTGATTGAATTAAAGTAATAAGCTGTTGTACTAAGCCGATATGGGCACTAACGATAAGAAGCGACATGTTCCTCTGGGCAATTTCGATATTGTGGTGGACCCTGTCTTGGACAGTACTCCAAAAATACTGAATAATTACTGATCGAAATTTACGAATCTTGCGAGTAGAGCAATACATCGCAATAATCAATCTATTAGTGCATTCCAGACGTATTAGCATGAAAAAAAAATCTTATAAGTCTAATTAATATTAATGTAATATTAATATTTTATGGGTACGTCACAAAATAATTGGTTTGTGATCGTATGGAAATTTTTTAATCGTGGATAATAAGAAAGTAAATTTCATTATTTTAGATGTACATTTAGGTAAACTAAATAGTTATGAATAACTTTTCTTTTGTGAAGGGAACTGAAAACGCAATTGGCACAAACTACAAAACAGTTAGGGAAAACCCATTAAGCCAACTCATTTGGATAACAGTGATTGCGAATTCCAAGTTCGATTCTGTATCATTAAAAGCCAATAGTTCCGAACAAGCTTCATTTAATGTAGCTGGCTACACACAAGTTCTATATTCATCAACAATAATACCGTTTAATAAATGCAATTATTTAGTTTTTTGTCACTTATCTCAGATCATGATCCAGTATCTCATTATATTTTTACTTTTAGCTTCCTACTTTGTACAGTCCCATCTAAATGACAATGAGCTAATGAGATGAAGTTAATGTAACTTTTGACATGAGGGGAGATGGTAACCCGTTGCACTGATGTGGATAATTCCCGGTCATGATTCAGAAGAGGAGGTCTCTCATCCAACTCCTTTTCAGTCATCTCATACAGGCCATGTCAGTTATGGCCATAAATCTATTTTTATGGCCGTGCAATTTAATATGGATGCCGTAATAAATAGTCCTTATTTATTGGACTATAGTTGGTATAATTTTAATTCGGTATGAAGCGTTTTTCAGTTTTATTTTTAGCCTCTGTCTTTTCATTTTGACATAAGGCCTCTTACGATAATTATCTCCAGAAATTCAATAAATCTTATTCCTTGGAAATTCTCCTAATCTATGCAGTAATCTAAATAATAAATTTCGATTGAAATTAGTATAGTTAATTGCTAATCGACCACCAGTTGTTTGATAAAATCACTATAGCTATTTAAAAAAAAAGGACTGTATACTGGGTAAAGGGCTTGAGGTAACGAAGTTAAGAATCACGCTTGATAAACTAAAGTTAAAGTAGTGGCTACTTTAAGTTTGTGACAAATCAAGGCTGAAAGAGAACCACTGAACTGGTTGCTCAACGTGCTGCAAAGAAATCGGGTCGTGATGGCCGCCATGGATTTTCTACGTGACGTATAAACAGCGAGGTGGATAGAAGTGGAGGGGGAAAAACCTTCAAGAAAAGGGGGATTTTGTGAGTGGTATTTGTATTGTATTTTAGGTTGAAGGGGCGTGACTGTGGGAAGATGTGAGGCTCTACGTCATGGGCCCTACCACCCTAGGAGAAACGTAAGAGTCACCAATGAATATTATAATGTTTTTATTTTCTTAACTGAATGATTGAAATCTATACTGATAATAAAATATAATAAATAATACCCCTTCCCCCCTCTAACAAGAAAATATGTTTTTTTTTTATTTTAATTATTTATTTTTTGGAAGCCTCAAACATAAACCGGTACCGACCGAGACCAATCGATTTAGTTAACCCAATTTGTGAAAGGAATAAAGGATGAAAGGGATAAGGAGGTTGTGCCATAACTATTACAGAAAACTATATAAAATCCCGCCCAATTTTGTCGCCCGATTGAAACAATCCTGTCATATTTAGCAATCGCTGTGGCATTCTCTAGTATAAATTTATATAATAATCGTTAATTTGTTCCATTTTAAGATCATATATACTTCAACTCAAATAGAATATACATTTTTTGATAAACCCATACTCGTGATTCTTTGTCAATTTACAGTGCAGATTATTGGAAGATAGTTAGTTCCCTTCCCAGGAAAGTTTAGTTCTAAAGCTGGACTGCTGCTAATTCCGTTCCATTGGTCAAAGTTGTTGCCAACTAGAAGGCTTGTTTTGAGAACTTTAGTTACGGGCAAGTAGTTTGTGTGTTTAGGACACTGTACAGAGACTAACCACTGGTCGGTCGGGTAGATAGTTGAAAAAAAAAATATATGCCTTTAGCTCAGTGTATCTTCATTTCCATTAAAATTCTACATACAAATATTAATTACATTAACATTTACTTAATTCATATTAAAATTGGCATTAATTTTTGTGTTAAAAGAAATTTCATATTACTATCGCTACACACATGCTCATTAGTCCCCAAAGTTTTGTGGGTGAACTGTTTTTGAAATATATACAATAAAAATAAAAAAGTTCAGATAAATGTTATTCCATTTGCTGTAACGGAAAATTTAAAGTAGGTTCTGTGAAATATAGGAGCAGCTGATGATGTCAAAATTCGAGAGGAAAATATAGATCACTGCCAAAGGATGAAGCCGAGAGAAAATGGTGAAACAGGTTCCGGTATTGTAAAATTTTTACGTCGAGATATTAAAGATTATCTTTGACTGAAACGTTGAGTGAAAAGAGATTTCTCCACTCTTCACTTAAACCTGACACCTCCGAGTGGCATCCCAGTCTATATCAATGATAGTCTATGTCCATTAAGAAGGATGATATTCAATGCAGCAAGATTGTGAAAGAAAAGTAAATGTTATAGGTATCCCTGTTTACGTGATGGCAGAATCGTAATTAGAAACGCTGATGGTGATTCGGTAATTGTTCTGACGATGATAGAAGATATCAACATCTTATAATTCTTAAGTATTACCTAAACTCAACTACTTATTAACTAAACGCAAAAAAAACCGGACACTCACATTATCCCTCATAATTCAAGTAAATTCTATTTGATTTTTAATTTGTGGTTAGGGTTACTTTCTTTAAAGGTCACTTCAACAAAATCTACCAATAATTATTAATAACTGCGTACAATGTGGAAAAATAACTTTTTTTCACTTTTTCAGAAACTTATAAGTATGTATTTATTTTTTAAACTTTTATTAAGGGTATATCTCGTATGCACGGTAAGTGCTCTCATCCTGTTAGGCATAGAAGAAATCAAATTTTGGATTAGTTCCTCTGGCACTTCTTTTAGAGGAACAATTTTGAGCTCATTTACATTACAAGGGGGTGGATGACGATTCCTAACACTTCTCCCAAAATTATCCCACAAATGTTTATTGGGTTCATTTCATATTTGAGTTTGTTCATTTCATATTGCAGTATGCGGGCGAGCATTATCCAGAATTAAAATAAATTTATCACCACTAAATGGGGCGAATGGGATAACAGCTCGATGAGTACTTCCTCAATGTACCTGCGTGCAGCCATTGCCCCATTTTCAATAAAAATCAGGTCATTACGGGCGTGGAAATTTATTCCTCCCCAAACCATAACTGATTGCCTTTGGAAAGTCTGTGACTCGCGCAGGGTGCATTGAGCAAACGCTCCCTTGGTCGTCTCCACACTCTGTCACGACCGCCTGAGCGATACAGGCCAAACCGAGAACAGAACAGCTCCCCATACCTCAACAGACCAATTTAGATGCTGGCCAACGAATAATCGGCGTTCTCTCTTAAGTCTTTCCAGGTATTGGTCCGCGGGGCGCCTCGCTGCAAGCCCTTGCTCCCTCAGTCTCCGCCGTACAGTATCTGTGCTAAAACGGGTATTCCGAACCATTTCAAGTCTGTCCCGGACTTCGGAAGCAGTCAGATGACGATTTCTCAATACTGTGAGGGTGGGAATATCAGTTTTGGACTGGCCTGCACGATCTACCGATATGAATCCAATAGAACATTTGTAGGATAATTTAGGGAGACGAGTTAGAAATCGTCATCCACCCTCTAGTATTGTAAATGAGCTCAAACTTTTTCGAGAAGAATGGGACGCTATGCCAGAGGAACTAATCCAAAATTTGATTTCTTCTATGCCTAACAGGGTCAGAGCACTTACCGTGCATGAGGTGGCAGTACGAGATTTACCTTTAACAAAAGTTTAAAAAATGGATGTATGGAGTATAATGGACCGACCGGATTATACCATTATACTCCAGGTACCCCTGATCACAAGCCTAAAGGCTTAGGCCCGATGCACACGGGCGGAATTTTTCTGCGGTCCGGTCTATAAGCCTATAGGCTTGTGGTCAGTGGTACCTGGAGTATAATGGATCGACCGGACTATACCATTATACTCCAGGTACCCCTGACCACAAGCCTATAGGCTTATAGACCGAACCGCAGAAAAATTCCGCTCGTGTGCATCTGGCCTTATAGGCCGGACCGCAGAAAAATGCCGCTCGTCTGCATCGGGCCTTAGTATTGTAGGTTGCCATGCTACACCACAGGTGTAGTGGTTAGACCTTGAACTCGGGTCCTTGAGCACAGGATTTCTGTGCCTTAGCTGCCCCGCTACTTAAATAATTTAAGGATTCCACTAATTTCATCTTAATAATAAAAATAATCTTTAAAAAAATGTCTTAAATGATGTCTTTAGAAATTATAGTTAATGGCTGTTGCAATTACTATTAGTTGATAATAATTTTAGTAATAATTCAGGATTGGCTAACATTCCCACTAGTCAGGCGCCCTAATTCTATTATCCCAATTGTTAAGCCTGAGTTCCATAACGGGGAGTGGATATAAATTCTCAATAAGTTTTTCCCTTTAGACTGCGACAAAGTTACTAATTATATTGGCTTAGTTAATTTGAGTTGGGGGACAAAGTAACGGAATTAGAGCTGTCTCGAGTAAGTGCTAAAGTGTAGGAGGCGAAAGGGTATATTTTCTTTTGAGTGCCCCCAGCTCACTACGTTCCCCAATATACTGCTTTTATTGTGTCCTTTGAAGGAACCTCTTTGTTCTCTCTTGAACGAATCCCTCTGAATTGTTTTATTCCCTCTGAATATTAATGGTAGTTAAATTACTTTTATGTTATTCTTAGGATATTCATATTTAATTAAGAGTATTTCCATGAATTTTTTTTTTTTTTTTTATTAAAACATTTCAAATACAATATTTAAAATTATAGAAATATGTAAAAGTAAAAATATGTGCATAATGCATTACAAACTTAGAAATGGTTATAGGTGCACTAGCAGGTTTCCTACCTGTATTAGGGTCACCCTCACATTATGAAGCAAAAACAAAAAAGTCTTTGTGTTAATTCAATGGTCATTAATGTTTTATAATAACTTTCATCATCAAAGTCATTATTGGATATGAAAGTACTACCTACAATAATGAACCAATGAATGATCAGTTAATTTTTTTTTTATAAGAGTTAAATATTCTAACGAAAATATTATCAAGGCATGTGGTAGAATTATTACATATTTATTTAGGTTCGTTTATTATGCTTTTTAATCCAAAAGATTCAAATGGATTACAGTATAAAACAGAATTTGCATTATTAATCAACATAAAAATATTTAAATCGCCTAATAATATTAGATTACCTTCAAAAGACAACAATATATCAGTAAGCTCATCTGTAAATAGGCTATAGGCTTATAGACCGGACCGCGGAAAAATACCGCCCGTGTGCATCGGGCCTAAGCCTTTAGGCTTGTGGTCAGGGGTACCTGGAGTATAATGGTATAATCCGGTTGGTCCATTATACTCCAGGTACCCCTGACCGCAAGCCTATAGGCTTTTTGGCCGGACCGCAGAAAAATGCCGCTCGTCTGCATCGGGCATAAAGGTCGCGGATTTGCGTCCCACGGTGGCCCTAGGATTTTTTAACGGGAGTAAAAAATCCTTGGCTATGCCTTCCCTCGGATAGGACGAAAAATGGAGGTCCCGAGCCTGTACGATGTCAGGTACTCGTTAAAGACCCCTATCATAATTATACCTGGATAGGCAATATTTAGGACTCCCTCTGTATTAGCCATTGTGGTATATGGTATATAAGCTTTAGTGGTATCATATAAAAGTGACGTTAAACAAACAACTACAAGAACCCGAGTTCGAATCTGGCAAGGGCAGGATTTCTTTGATATTCTAGTACAGATCGTCTATGTGACCGAAAGACCTTACTCTGGCACACACCCTTTATTAAGTGAGTAAGCTTCAGTAAATAATAAATTAACATGAAAAGACAGGCATATGAGTATGATCACTGTCAAATAACCGCCCTGCACGCTTGCCCGCTGACCAAGGAACAGAACTTTGTGATACAGTATGCCTTCGGGGCAGTGATACAGGAATTTTTCATTGTTTAAATTAGGCTATTGTTTGGTATCGAAAATTTAGAACAGGAAATTGATTTTAGTTTCAATAAATTTACGGCTAACTTATTTTGCATCTCAAAAGCCATAGAGCGAAAAAAAAAGAAAAAAAAAAGAAACGGTTTTCTTATTATTCTATGATGGCTAAATAAAATTGTCGATTTTTTTTTTACTTTTAATAATAATAGAGAGAAATGAGAGTATTTCCATTTTAATTTTTTATTTAAAATTTTAATCGAAACCTGCCCCTTATTTGAGCAGGGTTTGGTTGATCGGTGATTTGTTGAATTGTTAGTAGATACAGCTTAGAGTCTACAGAAACGCCTAAACCAGACCAACTATCTACTAACTAGATACGTACACAGATTGATATACATCAATATACATTTATATCGAACAGACTTATTTATTAGGTTGGGGATTACCTCGTGTTGAGCGAAGGACACAAAAATGTGAATCATACTAGTTACCTTTTTGGATTATAATCGTACTCTGTACTCTGATCCTTAGAATTTTTGTATTTATTGTATAAGGTATGCCTATGAGTTAATATTAAGCTTCATATCTTGACGGTGCACACATGAGGTGAAAAACTTCTTTTGAAAAATATTTTTTTTTTAACAATGTAGAGATCCATCTAACTTAGCATTGGCTCAGAAGGATAATTTCATTTATGAATTTCTCCTCCCAGGTTACACATTATATACATTCTTTTTTTTTTCAATTTATACATGAATACTTGTAGAACTAATTTTTTTTAATGTCTAGCAACTGGTGTTGTAGACTACGATTTAGTAGTTGCTGATGAAACAAATGAATATAATTACGCCTGTCAATACTCCCTCGTGATCCAAGAACAAGTACCAAAAATTATATATTTTCTCATTGATTTGAAATATGTGTTACCATTTTTAAATCCATATTCTCATAATCCTTAATTAGTTGCATTTATATTTTATATTAGTTGCAAAGCATTGAAATTGAGATAACCAAATGGAAGGACATGGGTATGAGATACCCTTTGCAGGATGGTAACCGCGTGCACTTTGATATTATATACGGCTGGATTTCCTTTGATATGTTCTGAGAATGTTCGAAACCCTCCGCCATCATCAGTATGGGCTCTCTTTGAAGGGGCAACATAATTTTGCCTTTGCCTGCAGAAACTCAGTTTCTCCAGACGTCACTGAATATCGTTTAGTCAAATATGTCAGTTTATAATTAGATATTTATTTATACGACAGTTCATGCACGATTCAAAAAATATTTTATGTGTCATAATATGCTATATTAAATACACTACTTATGAGGTAAACTTAGTGCAGGAATCATTCATCCATTCTGTTCTCCCACTATGGGCTAAGATCTGTTTAGTTTGTTTAGTTATTGTGGTATTTTTAATGAAAATTCAACGCTTGATAATTAAAACCTGATTTTAATGCAATACTGGTCAAACATAAAAAGTCTTGCCCTGAAAAGTAAGGAAATTCGGCTTATCCAATGCGATGACAGAATGATTCATGCAATAAATTTACATTACATAAGTAGTGGATTCATATAATCACAAAATGTCCATAAAGATAAACATAATAAAAATAATAGTAAAAAACAGAGTATATGCACACGGTGTTCCTTCAATAACTGAAAATATCTATATTTATTTAATTAATTCATAAATAGTTCAAAAAATAAAAATATAATGACATATATCTACTCACAGTGAAGGAGGGAACCTTAAGTTATCTGTTCCTTTAAGTAGAACACAAAAATAATTTAATAAAAAGCAATTTTACTCTTCGTTGTAAACCTATGACCTCCTGTCCTCCTATGACCATGTATCCTTCAATAATTCTCTACTGGTTCCTGTTGATAAGATCCGTTACTTAGGACTCCACCTGGACTAACATCTCACCTGGAATCATCACATAAGACTGAAACCAGAAGAAACGGCTCGCCACAACCGACTACTTCAGCACTTATTTGACAAACATCCAAAAATCCCAATCTATTACAAAACGCTAATTTATATGACACTATTAAGACCTATTTGGGCTCACGGAATCGAGCTATGGAGCTCCACCAAACTATCAAATTCAGTCCTTACAATAAAAAATCCTTCGCAAAATCCTTAATGCTCCTTATTTTGCCACCAATCAAATCATCCAAAATGACCTAAATGACCTATATGTCTCCGATTTGGCCCGATCCAGGTGCCAGACCTTTCATAAAAAACTTCCGGACCCACCGGTTCGGAAAGCTTCCATTCTAGGCTCCTCCTCTATTCCTGACTATCCTGGTTGGCGTCTGAAAAGAAGATGTCCAAGGTGACCTTCTAAGTTAAAAATACTAGTCGAGCTGCTAACGGGTAGTTTCTCCTACAAGCCTTTCCATGACATTATTTTCCTTTATTTTATTGCCAACTCATTTATTTTAATGCATACAACACATGTATGTAATTTAATGTACAAATTTCAATAAATTAAAAAAACAAATAGAAAACTATTAAATTTAATTAATTACCTAATGCAAGTACATTTCAGATTTCCCGCTCAAAGTAAATTTGTTTTATTTAATATTCTTTGAATACATTATTATTATAGCATTGGTTACAGATGCAACTTTCAATGTTATGATTAAATCCTCGGCAATATATTTGAATAGGTGATGAAGGATTAGCACCAGACCAAGATTAAGTTTCAATTTATCTGACTCGAGAACACCATTTGATTCCCTTTTGGGAAATATTAAGAAAAAAATCAATCTGAAAATCTAATATTGATGACGTCATCACTTCATCTTCAAGCCGTAAGTTATCGGTTTTGGTATATGGAAAGTGTTAAAAGCTTCCGATTCGTTAACAAAATATTTAGGTTTTTGGAATTTGATATCTATAATACATAGCCGGTATGACACAACTTTTTGATAAGCATGCCAAAACTAAATTACATGTAATATGTTACATCTTTATCTCCCTCTTTACGCTACCCTGGCACCTACCTTCACAATAATAACATATAAATTAGAAGTGTTTTTAATTTTTTAAAAACTTTATTTTTTTTTAATTCGAAGAGTAGATATTATTAATTTAAAAACATGTATTTTCAACCAATATCATACATATGTTCTTCGTATGTATGGTGAGGAGGGGACCATTAAACCAATAAAGAAAAGTTATTATCACACTTGTATCATATATTATGTATTTAAAACAGTACTATGTTCTTTTATCTCATTTCAGTCTGAGCATACTATTCACCTAAACCATATCGACGAATCGGTGATAAATTTCTCAATCGTAGATCCGAGAATTTGGGCAAATCCTATGAGGAGCTCTGATTATTACTTGAAACTCTAGTTAGCTCGTGGCATTGTTCGCAGGTAAATATAATCCGCTCTGAGCACAATCGGATCAGCCACCTCCGTCAAATCCAGATAATGGAATGGAAGCAAGGCAACATTGGCATCCTTATTGTGAATATGTCAGGAAAGGTCACATATTTCCGCATGGTTTATGGTAAAATATTAAAATTTCAACCTGATAAAATTAATCTAAAAAGATTTAAAAAAAAAAAAATGTACCTATGAGGTTCTTAATCGAAACAAATTAGTGATAACCTTAATTTTTTATTTGTAAATTAGTGAAAATTGTAATTTGGTCAGAAACCGAAAAAAGCGCTTTAGGTGGACCCCTAGTTTTTTTTTTTTATATTAGTGAAATAAAAAAAATAGTATGACCCGTTGGGGGTTGGTTCACTCCTTTTGAGCGAGCGCAGTAAGCGAAAGTCTGAAATCTGATAGCGGACTTTGATTACTTAACTGATTAGCAATCAAAGACCTTTTTAAACTGAAACTGACACGATAGAAGTTCGCTAATATCACGGTCAAAATAAGACTCATCCGCAAAGGATCGAGGAAGCATCAGCATTACCAATTACAATGTTTCTACAACTTTGTGAAACAGATTATTATGGTTGACATGCTTCCAAAAAAATAAAAATAAATAATTTTTTCTCTGAAAGCTTTTGTTAGTGTTAGTTTTGGAATGATTATACAAATTTAAAACAACAATATTTTCTTGATTTTTAATATTTATCTCTGTGTTAATTTAAATATGAATTTAAGGTAAGGCGCACAATGAACTGTGCCCAACAGGCGACGCAGAGCAGAACTGGGCAAATAGACACAGATCCAGGGCAGGGCAGCATGAAAAAACTACGTCGCACAGTTTTTCGCGGACATTGGACCGCGCGTTCCTTTCCGAGCGCACATTGAGACGCAGAGCAGTTTTTGTGAAACATGAATTAATAAGGAAAGGCGAGGTCCAATGTCCGCGGAAAACTGTGCGACGCAGTATTTTTTCGTGCTGCCCTGCCCTGATCTGTCAATGTACCTTTTTCTGCTCTGCGTCGCCTGCGTGGCACAGTTCAATGTGCGCCTTACCTAATTCACGTTTCACAAAAACTAATAGGAATAGTGAATACGAACTAAAAGATACGATAAATAAAAATTAGATACTACTAACTAAGCATTTCGAAGATTTGCATCCGATTTTACTTCTATGTTTAAAATAACTACGAAATAAACTTTTTTTTTTAGTCTGTTCACCCCCACCCCAAAAACCCAAGCATAAATATTTTTCTACAGGAGTGTTTAATAGTTAAGGAAGGGCTTCATTTTCTGACGTTCTTCTCTTCAAAACAGTTTTCTGTAATCTTCCTGGTATATATGTATATGAAATCATTAAGAATATTGAATATTCACTGGAAATTAATCTTTCTACATTCTTATTTTAACTACTCTTCTTTATGACACACGTAATTTAAATAATTGAAGTATTAACGAAGTAGGTTAAATTTCAATAAAGCAAATAAATGAGTTTCTTGGCGAGAAAGAAGGCACAATCTCTTTCTCTCCTATTGGTGGAAACATATAAAACCTAAGAAGTCATAAATAAAAATCATGAGCATCTATATTATTAAAGTGCCAACTTTATAAATCTTATTTTGTTTTTCAAAAACAGTTCATAAGGTGGTTTTCATGGTTACCTTCTGACATATGGAGGGGAAGGTAGTGTTTTAAGTGTTAACGACATGAAATAAGTTTCTATCCATGGAAAGGCAACAAAACAATAAGTAGCCTCGTGAAGATGAGGGGCCTAATCCATGCCTTTTCTTAAAACGCCTAGACCATATACGAGGAACGTGTATAGTTCCAAAGGAACTAATATATTGGGCGTAAAGAATAAATGGGTCTTAATGCTCGTATCGCAATTCATAAAACCCAATTTAATTCGTTTCGCTTCGTTGAATCAGAACGTTGAGAATGTGATACGAAAAGCTCCGTGAAATTCTGAATCCAACTATACCACATTCATGGGATTTAAGCACGACAGGACCTTATAATTCATGAAAAACCGAATTTTAGGCTTTGTGAAAAAATATATGTGGGATGTGATGATTTCTTCTTGCTTAAGAATTTTATAGATTCCAATAATTAAAAATAGAAAAAGGAAATTTTCAAGTAAATAATGGTTATTTTGGAGCTTATACTTTTACTCCAATTAATTTTCTCTAACTCATTCCCATTTGAGAACTTGATCCAAAATACGATGCGCTCGAGGACTAGAAGTATCTTGCATTAGGCGACACCTTATCAAGTAATCATTCTTATCTTGTCAATGTAAGGTGTTCAAATACCTTAACCGATTTGCATGTGATGACTTGAGCCATAGCAGAAAACCGAACAAAAATGGATAATACCGAATTAAAATGGATCATGACATTGCGAAAATGCTTATAAATACATATATATTCATTTTTTAAATAAACTAAGATTTCAATCAAGAAATTTCAATCTACTTTTAGAATGAATGTAATACCTAAATAAATAAGTATTATAATTTTTTCATCAACATTTATTTTCATTTGGACTGTGGAAGCACAGGAAAACGACGACCACAGTTATTTTCTGCTGACTGAGAGAAATTTTCAAGGCCCTAGTCTTATGAAATTATTCAGCCCCTTGGAGCTTAAATCCCTTAACGGCTCCACTTCTTCCTCAGGCACAGCTGCTTAGGTAGGGAAAGTAAATAGCGTCTCCTAATTACCCTTTTGATTGGAATTACGTTAACGAGCTCTTTCTATTAAATAACTTCTTATAATTGTTTTTATGTGTGTGAAGTATATATTTACATACAATTAAAAAGCATTTTTTCTCAAACCTCTAAAAATATTAAATACTTAAAAATACACTAGACAGTATCTTAAATAATGTTGAAAAATAATCATTGAAAATGCCAAAAAGCTAGGCAGTGTTTATAGTTACTTTCTAAATATCAATGTTGCTTTCTATTCAAAGAATCAAAATTAAAAATTGATCACGGTTGCGTTCCGTCTCGTATGAATCCGGAGAATGGAGTTGTGTGACTCTAGTTATTAGATTTATTAAGTTGCAGCTTTAATATTTATATTTTAGGAAGGAGGAAAATATGCTCTCCACAAAAAAAAAACAAAAACAATAATAAATATAAAAATAAAAAATGTTTTTATGTGCGGTTAAAAATAATGGTTTACAAGCCAATTTTTGATGATTTAAAAATAAATGGTTCATTTTTTTTTTTTTTTTTTTTTAATACCAGTTAATTACAAACTTTTGGCCACTGAGGAGTTCGGAAAAACAAATAAGAACTACGATCGTTACGATAGAATAAAAATTACTTTAAGGTGATGTTCCGACATAGCCAACTCCGACAGGTTACGATCTTCCTTTAATGCCTTCAACCATTAGCCTTCTCTGGCTGAGCTGTTAGTAAAACCTACTGACCTCAATCTCCAACCTGTAGATGAGGAATTTCGCATTAGGTTTTACATACCAAGTCATAAAAATTATACTAAACTAGCTATTGATTATTTAAAACTCCATAAAATACATCATTGAATCATTTTTAAAATACCAGCTTTAATAATAAAAAAAGGAAGAAAAGTAAAACGATTGAAGATAATTTCTACATGTATTTCTACTATGTTTATAGATAAGTATTTATTCTTTTCCTCGTAGGCCATACCCCGACGTTACATTAATCACTGTTACTGTTATCCCCTATTAGTCTATGAATCTCAAGAAAGATTTTTCTTGATAGAGATGGACTGCCTGAAAAAAAAACCACTCTGAATTGAGGTTACTGTGAAGGGAAGGAATAATATCAACAGAGGAAAAGAAACTTAAGAGAGAGGACTTTAAGCATCAAGACTTTCTGAAGGAAGTATGAAAGTTTGTTTGATGAAATTTATGTGGTCCTCGATGGCATATTCTTAAAAATAAAAACTATGTTTAATTAAAACATCCATGTCTGTATTTAATGGAGAAAATATATGGATTTTAAAGTTTGGTAAATCAGATAATTATAATTATTACATAATTTATCAGTACTTGGCCACATGTATCAATTATTACTCAGATCATCATTATATCTTGATCTGTTAGGACCTCCTCCTCATCACACATGCCAGCCTTAGATAGATAACAAAGAAACACCACGGAAAAGGGTTTTATTTTTTCCAAGAAATGCAATGATGAGCATGACATGATGAAAAGAAACAAGTTTACAACGGAGATTCCAGACTAAATAACTTCATTAGAAAATCAATGCCGCAAATAGTTTGAATTTACACCTAGCTTAAAATATATTTATATATATATATATATATATATATATATATATATATATATATAAAATTGAAGCTTGTGGTTTGTGTTACTAATATTTTTGTTTAAAATGGCCTAGGGCCAACTCTTTTGTATGGGGGATTCCCCGATAACAAATAAATAAAATAAAATAAAAAAAATTAAAAAAAAAATGATGGAAAATATCACAATGATTACGAAATTATAATTATAAATTATTATTTTATTTGAAAGCGCAACTATATTATAATTCAACGCATAGTTGACATGCAGATGGAGCAACATGAATCGGTTGGGGATTTAGCATACCGTAGGGTTATTATTAACACTAAATCGATGCTGCACAGCGCCCCACAAGTCACAGCTATAGCATTGAAATGGTTTACTCATACCTCTTCTCTGGCTTGAATCAGTGATTCAGGTCTGTTAAAGAAAGAGATCTCTCATCCAAAGCCTTTTTAATCTCCTCCTCACAGTTATGGGCATTTCATCTGCAGCCATATATCTTATAAGGATATGATTATGCACTCGGCGGTTGAGTCGGGGTTCATGCCTCCTCCTAGTTTCACTTTCACTGCTCTAGGGCTCAAATGTTTCTACTTTGAGGCCCTGAATACTGACGATTCCACTAGAATTTCAAATAAAGCTTTTTGAAAAAAAATATTAGCTTTTTTTATCAATTAAGCAGCTATGTTTTCTCCCATGTACTTTTAGAAAATATTTTCGACTGCAAAATGTGATATTTTAAACTAAGAACTGCATCGTCGTGGGAATCTCATATGCTCATTCAATGGGGGGTCTCATTCGCTTTTTAGACGTAAATATTATCAAATAGAATCGATATTTTACCTCATAATGTTACTGATTACACTAAAAAAATATTTTTTTAAATTTTTGGAGAAGATTAATTACACAATACTGAACTAATCCTACATATTCATTTCAGATTTTTTTTCTGCATTCGTTAACATTTATTCTCTATTCTATCGTTGCTGTATCATATTTCAAGATAAGCTATTTCCAAGATCTTAAAACATTGAATACTTCTTCAATGTTAAATAAAACCGAATTCTGTTTGTGGAGCGAAAGTGGCTTCAGTGTTTCCCCGTGCAAAGGCGGCTGATTCAGGATGAGTGATGAGTTTCGTGCAGTGATGCTGAAAGTAGCCCCCTTCCACATAACAATTCAGTGACTGCTTTTTAATGTCCGGCTAACAGATGGGTTGTCAATGTATGGTATACCTAAAATGAGAATTTTCTCGACCATATTGACTAATATTGTTTGTCTCTGTTATGCCTAAAATATCTTTTAATATTTTAAAAATTAAAAAATATTCTCTTATGAAAACAATTTCAATGATTAATTATTGAGTATTTTCAAATTTTCATTTTTCAAACTAAAAATAAAATTAGCCAAATATACATATCTACATGGCCAAAATATACATATTTAAGATTCATATTCCTGGACTAATATTACAATAATCTTTAAAATTATCTGTCCAATATACATAGTTTATTTGCCCTTTCGTTTTAGATCGAATGATTAGCATTGTAACCCTAATGTGGTTTTAAATAATAAATTACTGATGTAAATTCATAATAAAAAAATATCAAAGAAACGATTAAAAATCAAATTGGACAGCGTTAAAAAAAAAAGGAACTTGTAGTGAAAGAATAATGACTTAAATTTTACTATAGGCTTCGCTTTTCAATGAAAGACTTGGCAAGGCCTATAACAAATAAAGACTAGGGCTTTATTTAAGCAAGAGGAGGCAAGACTTTGTACTATGTACTCTACTTTCTGTATTGAAAAAGAATTAGAAGCCTATTATTTTTCTTTAAGAAATTTTCCTTATTAGCTGGACCCCATCGAAGCATTTCGTACGACGATTTTTATCCGATTTTAACTTCTCGGTTTTCCATAACTTTGAAATAAACGTTTTTTGTTGCCTGATCATCCGCCCCCCCCCCACGTGCCTTACGGAGAATTCATTTTTCTATGGCAATATTTAACGGTTAAGGAAGGACTTCATTTTCTGACGTTCTACTCAAAACAATTTCCTGTAGTCTTCCTGGTACGATTAAATCACTAAGAATGTAGTATATAGATTATTAGTAGTATATATATATATATATATATATATATATATATATATATATATATACAACCTCTGGAAATAATTTTAACTACTCTATCTTATAACACATAATTTATATATTTTATATATTTCTGAACAAGGGCATATGAAGGGGTCTGGGCAAAATAGTGCCAAGCAACATTTTTAACAAAAATTAACTGTAGCTGCAGTCTGCTGTATATTACGTAGGACTATTTGTCTATGATGGAAATGCCACCTAAATATGTCTATGGAGGCTCTATACAATCATATTTAGGTGGCATTTCCATCATAGACATATAGTTCTACGTCATATACTGCAGACTGCAGCTACAGTTTATTTTTGTTAAAAATGTTGCTTGGCACTATTTTGCCCCCACCCCTTCATATGTAAATAGGTTAAATTTCAATAAAGCATTTTTTTTATGTAAAACAAGATGCAGGCTTTCTCTCTCATTTTTAGAAAAATATAAAGCCCGATAAAGCCATAAGTACATATAACAAGCATCTCTATTTTTGTTTTTTCAATAACAGTTCATCAGGTATTTTTTCACGGCTCTTTCTTACACTGGAGGAGAAGGTAGTCTTTTAAACAATACAAAGACATGAAATAAGATTTTATGCGTGGAAACAAAAAGTAGCCTTGTGCAGCGGAGGGACCCAACCATACCTTTTTTAAAAACAGTAAGGTTTAGATATTTTAAAAGCAGGGTCCATATACCTGGAGCATATATGGGCCATAAAGCCCGGGTAGAAACCATTAGAATGCAATTTGTCCCATTTCGATCCGTTAATTTACTAAAATAATAAATAAAAACTTTTATTTAACGTCCTATTAAACATAAAGTTATTATCTTTTGCTGTTCTCTTAAACTGTACAACAAATAAACCTATCCAAATAAACCAACAAAAAATTTCACTTAAAATTTGACGCCTTTAGACTTCTGCTAACCAGTTAAGGTTTGAATAAAAGTCAATTCCGGACTTTTATAGTTCTAATAAATAAATAAAAATTACTTCATGACTTTTATATTTCGGACTAGAAAATAAAAGTCTTGAATGATATTTATCATATTTTTTCCATAAAATGTTAATAAATAAAGTCTTACTGTAACAAGGCTTACCTTAAAAACATTTACTGGCCTTGTAAACGTTACCAATTTCAGACTCCAGAGTATTCAAGCATTTGAACGATCCTCTCAAGTACCACCATAACCAATGGATGGATGCAGCGACCGTAATCGCTTAAGAGTTGGTATATAAGAGGATAGCAATGAATAATCAACAAAGCGGACATGCAGAACAAACAAACAAGTTATCTTCCAACTGGGGGACCTTTTCCATATTTAAAGGGGCGAAGTCCTGCGCGTGGCTCTATGGTAATACTGTGAACAAAGTAAATGTTTGCACAATCCTGAGCGGGCACATGATTCCCGCCACTTAAAGGATTTTGCGTCATGTTTCTACTGGTATCATCTGTATTCACCAACCATCTGGGTTGGCTTCGTTGTTTTTTTTAAGTATTGTTAAGGATAATTGAGTGTGTTTCCTTATATGACTGAACATTTAGGTATTGATTGCTATATTACATAAAATTAATAGGAGCAGATCTATCGTGGACATTCATTTATTTAGCGTTTCGCAACATCCCCATATTGTAAATAAATAAATAAAGCATTCTGAATGTCAAATATACTTCACGGATAAAATGAATATGTTGGTTAAGTGAAACGTTGAAAAAGTTTCCAGGATGACTTACTTTTTCCGTCAGCTGTTTTTTCTTTTGCACTCTCACATGTCTTGTTGCCAATTATTGGGGAAATCTATTTTGTCTTCATAGAGCTTCTCAAAGTGGAGTGCGCGATAAAGTATTTGGAAGGGACATATAACTTATTCATTAAAAATAAAATGAACTTTTGTGAGGAAAAATATATGTATTGTATTATTTTAGCATTGAACTCATTCTCCCAACAAAAATAAATTTAAATAAGAATTACCAGTTGAAATAAAAGTATTATAAAAAATGCACTGCTATATACACACACTCATATATATGTATATATATGTATAAATACATAGGGTGTTTTTTCAGTTTAACAATATATTGGGGAGGAGGGGGGCTCGAAAGAAAAAGGTTCTTCTCCCACAAGATTCCTTATCAAAATCTGATTTAAAGTACATTATAAGGAAACTATATCATTTTAAGCTAGCAAAGATAAATATATAGCTTATCCAATGCCATTTTGTAGATTGGATCGTACAAAGGGATCTAGCTTTTATGTTCTATTTGGTTAGGACGGTATGGTTTGCAGTAGATCGGGCCTCCAGCCATGTGCAATAATCCCGGATGATGTATAGCCACGGGCAGTTTTTTTATTGACGCCAAGCTTCGATATTTCTTCATAGGTACACGCGTTCATAAAATATTATATTTAATAGGCTATCTAAGGTTTTTTTACTTTCACTTACCTATATATGAAATATATAGTAAGTGGAAGTATTGCGATCGTGAAAAATTTCGACTTCCGGTTTTCAACGGAAATACACGTTTTGGGACCCCCTGAGTCAAAATAACCAAGTCCCGCGAAATGGTCTGTGTGTGTGTGTGTGTGTGTGTGTGTGTGTGTGTGTCTGTGTGTGTGTGTGTGTGTGTGAACAGACTAGCTCAAAAAATATAAACCGTGGGAACCTGAAATTGGGTATTTAGTGTAGGTATATGCCCGCGATGTGACAGCAAAAATTTCATCAAAATTGCTCAAAGGGAGGGGGTACTTTATTTAATAACTTTTTAGGTTTTTTTCGATTTTCTCAAAAACGGCTCTAACGATTTTGATTAAACTGAGTATTTCATCTATGTTTTATGCCCGAGATATGACTGTAAAAATTTCATCAAAATTGATCAACCGCAGGGGGCCCTTTACTTAATAAATTTTGTATCATTTTTACGTGCTTTTTTTATTTACTCAAAAACGGCTTTCACGATTGTGACCAAACTGGGTATTTGATGTATGTATATGTTAAATATGTGATAGCCAACATTTCATCAAAATTGATCAACCGAAGGGGGGACTTTACTTAATAAATTTTGTATCATTTTTACCTTTTTTTTCGATTATCTCAAAAACGGCTTTAACGATTTTTATCAAATTCGTCATGTTTAATGAAAATTAGGTTTTCTTTAAGATCAGGTAAGCTTTATCATTATTAAAATGTTCTGAGGGGGCTTTTTTTTTGGGGGGGGGGCATTTTTGTTTGTTTCTTTCTTTCTTATAAAGTACTATTGTTTTTGTTTACATGGAGAAATTAACTGTCTCTCACTACGCCTAAAAATAAGAAATAGCTAAAAATGAGATATGATAAAAATAAAGAAAACATAAAGAGGAGAAAAAAAGAAAAATATTCAGTCAACTTATACCACCTATAGATATAATAATAATAGATAGATACACCTATAATAGATAGATTACCTATTAATTATAGACCATTGTTCATAATTAAAGCCGTTCTGTTCATTTGAGAAGTGGCAATTAACAAAACGCATTAATTTTTAATCTAAGTACGTTGGTAAGTGAAAGTTGTGTGTTGCGAGCACGCACCAGATTTTTTTTTTTTAACATTAGTAAGAATTCTTTAATTTTTTTTAGAAGTTCATCATATTTATAAATGTATTGTGTAATAGTTCCCTCTTATCCACAAATCTTTCACGGTAATTGTAAATTTTCTCCAAATGACATTTCAGAAGTCCTTTGGTAGAAGAAAGGACATTTTACAGGTTAAAATTGCACAAATTTACGAAAATATGTTGACAAAATAGGAATTGTGTTGAAAAAATAGGAATTGAAATTTTATAAATACTAAACTGAATCACTCTTTACCTATCACCAAACCAGGGCCATACACCATTTCTCGAACGTATGGCCAAAAAGGACGAGCCATTTTAAGAATGTAAGTGCATATTATCTACGTATCATTCTCTCACCAATCAAGGACTGTTTTTAGGATATAGGTGTGGCAAGGTATACGTAGCGAAAACGCAACCAAAAAAAAAAAATATAATTAAAAATAGAAGGCTGGAATAGATAAAAGTTGCTAAAATCTTATAAGCTAATAAATTTTGTGATCGATGAGTACTACGTAAAACATTAGAAGAAATTTCCGATTCTATAAACATATTCTAGGAATCTTTTTTTTAAGCTTACGAACTAATCTTCTCTGCTGTTAAAGCAGGTGATATATAGAATCTAGTTTTTTGTGTCATTATTTTATCTCTATATTGATGTATATATTTTATATCCCGTTTTAGCTAATTTTCAATCATGTTATTAATTTTCAGTTGTAAAACATAAACAATAGAACATATTGTTTGTTACAGAAAACAGGAACCACATGAGCGAAAATTTACCAGCAATGTACGGTCCTAACTCAGGTCCTTTGCTTATGAAGACCCCTTTAGGTCCACCATCGTACTCAGGTAAATGCGATCATTTTAACATATCGAATTTATATAAAGAACTTTTGATTTTGGAAAAAATTATATCAATCATACCCAAAAAATGTCTAAAGAAAAACTTTTCATTCAGAAAAGGAACGCTCCCCAACTACATTAGGTTGCTAATAAACAGCATACTGTACATATAAATCCAAGAAGATATTAAAAAAAAATGAATATAAAAAAAATTGGTGCGGCGTGCTCGACATACTATTTGGAACTAAATTCTACTAAAATTCTAAAAGAATTAAGTGGAGAAAAGATATTTGGAACTTTGAGACAATGAGCGTTTATGACAAATCATAGAAAGAATTTACCTAATACGTTTTTAAGGTGTTAACAAAAAAAAATTAAACAATGACCCTTCGACATAAATTCTGTGATAAGTAGGGGCTATAATTGCCAAAATAATGAAGATTTTTTTTAATCATCATATCATTCCCATAAACTGCTTGAAAACGTCTTTCTCATTTAAACCTATTTTTTGTTAAGGTAAGGTTTTTCTCACCTACTCTACATTGCTGAATTGAATAGCTACTGAATTAACGTAAACATGCTAGCGTGGTGCATAACATAACTTTCACTTACCAACCTCTTTTCTTTGACTAAAAATAGACCTTACATCTTGCAACCGGCGTATGCGCCATCGGAAGAGAACCCATAAAACTTTTTTTCTCAACAACATGACGGCGTTAAGGTATTTAACTTAGTTAGGGACAGTTGAACACCAGCAATGTGTACAATACAGTACAGCAAAGCAGCAATACAGCTTGTGTGTCATCAACGAACACCACGCAGTCCAAGTCTACCCCCACCACCGGGTATATGAGACCCGTCAGCCTACTGGAGGCGACTCACACCGACCGGGCGTAGGAGTGATGAACCTTCCCCGTGTATCTCATCGAGAATCGTGGTTTGGTTTTCCAGGGTGTTAGTAACCACCCGAAGGTTTGGTTCAAGGACGGTATGCTCCAGGGAAAGAAATATAGGTCCTCTGGGCCTGCTGACTCTGAGCTACCATAATCCTTGGACCTAGACCAGTTTGTCACTATCCTTGAACCCGAGAGAGCTGACGCCATCGGTGGGAAGGACACTGCCAAATTGGCCCCAATGGGATTGGTTATGGAGCTATGGGGAGTCTGCCGCTGCACCATGATGAACATGGCTTGCAGCAACGTGAGGTTTGGGCTACCCCCTCCAGGCTGTCTGTTCTCCCGCAAGCAACACAAATGTCTGTAAGAAGACCACAATGCGCGGCCAAAAGTCTCATTAGGCCTAATGCGCCAACAGAAAAAAAAAAAAAAAAAGGGACAGTTATTATTTCTTTATTTAAATCAATAGTTGAAAATAGTAATTTAAGGTTACAGATTACCATACGTTTATTTCCGATCAAAAAACATTTTGAGTTGCACGCAGTTACCGCCTTTACTCACAATGCTCTCGTCATTTCTCAAATGATGGCTCATCATATATCACTGGTGTTTGGTCAAAAGGGGTTGTCATCGAATGTGAAATTTAAACAACGATTTACCAAGCTATTGAAAACCATTATAAATTCTGTCTCATTGTATTTCTTTATTCCAGAATAATAAATGAAACTATAATCTTTCAACGCAGACTGTAATAAATTATGAATAACGAATAAATTGTAGTCAATTATGAAATTTAAGAAGACAATACCAAAAAAAATATATGACAAGCCCTTTTGCCCAAACATGAATGATATATTATTTCTCAAAGCCTTTTTTTTAGCGGTACGCCATAATTTCCTTAATACTTCATCTAATATTTCATTTCTTAATATTTCATTAATGAGGCATCATTTTAAATCTTTCCTTAACCGCTACACCGGAAAAATATACAAATCGCTCATTTAGCCTTCAATTGTGAGTTATAAGAGCAAAAAAGCGGTTTTGGCGAGAAAAAATGATCATACAAGTTTCTAAATGGTATCAATCTTTTCAGGTTTTCAAGGATAACATTTTCGGTCCTATACATTTTTTCGATTAACCCCTTCGTTTGCGAGTTGTAAGCGAAAAACTGCAATTTTCACCGAAAATAGTCGCAGGGCTTTTTCGAAGGTGTCATTTTTTCAGTTTGTCGAGACGAACATTTTTTGTTATATGCACTTTTCCGTTGTTAAATTATTTCAATATATAGTTCATATTATGTCATTATATAGTTCAAATAAAGGTTAATCGAATTTGAATTTAACCACCCTCGCGCCCATTAATGTCAGGCTACTCGTCTTAAAAACGGAAAATAATATTTTTTTTTTTCTGGACTCTCAGATTATAAAGGATGGCGTAGCAATAAATGTCGAGATCCATTTTGCAGGTAACCAGAAATAGCCGGCTATAACTTTGTTTTCATACCGACTGATAAAATCAAAGCCAACCAAGCTGACCAGTGGTGTATTCAAAAGAGAAATGTCAAACCACTAGGGAAGATTGAATTAATTTGTAGCTGTTACTCTAAATAAACCTAAAAATTTTTTCTCACAGTAGCACTAACACCCACCTCACAGTAACACTAATTAGCAGGAACTTTTTTTTCGTGGAAAATTCTGTTGACATGAACGTAGCGATGTTATTCGAATGTTGTTATTTAAGTAACTCACAGTTAAACCTGGGAAATTTTTTTCTCTTCCTAGTGAAGGATAGGAAGCTCTCACAGATTATTTTTATAATGGTAAACACTACCCCATATTAAACAATACTTCCTGAAAAAACGAAGTCGAAATTTTTGTAATCGCAAACTTTCTCTTCCTACATATTTCATATGTAGGTAAGTGAAAGTAAAACGAAAAATCAAAATACTGGTAAAATAATTAATATAAGAATTAATAATTAGGAAATTGACACACAGAAAACGTTTATTCTATATATCTAAACTTACCGACACTGCTATCAGGATATGTAAAATGGTCTAAAGAAAACTTGAAATGTTTAGTTATTTTGGTAAAAATTTTGTGAGAATTTTCGGAAGGTGAAGAATCTGAAACCACACGATCGTTTTAGAATCGAATCAGAAATAATTTGAATCCTTAAACTTTTCAAATACCGTAGTACAAAAGTTAGAAATAGCTTTCAATTTCATAAAAAAGTATTCGAGTCGAATAATTCGACACATTCATTTGGTCATGATAAAATAATTATTACATTAGTTTATATAATTATATTGGTTGATTTCGATATCTATAAAAAATTTCGGGTTTCACGAAACTTTTAATTGGCTACTTGTACATTTGTTTCAAAATTAAGTAACGGTAATGCTCCTCACATAGCTTTGGCTGCATGCAGACACAGTGTAAAACATGGATCTTGTGGTGAAATTTTCGATTATGGTGGCACCTGGTTTTTTCGCTGTCAACTATTTAAATATGTAGAGGAGAAACCTCATTTATAAGAAACTACTATATCTAATCCAGTTGATGTAATTAATTAAATTAAATTAATTACAGGCCATGAGCTTAGGAGTAATTTTTGGTTACTGGGTTCTGGAATGAAGTACTCACAGAGGAAAGTAAAAAAAAAAAGATAATGAGAGATTCCTATCCTAGTTAATTACGACCAAAAATTGTAAGACCTGTTTTAATGACTTTCTTGAGAAGTTTTGTGTATTAAAATTCTTTTAAAATGAGTTCAGTTCGTTTATTTCAAATAAACGCTGCAGTGCTGGGTGTTCAAAGAAATTGTTAGTGAACGCAAACTATGAAGGATGAAACCCGAATCTAGGGACGACGACAAAACTAGGAAAGAAAGGTCAAATATCATTATAAAATTAGTAAATTGTGGACTCAACATTTATTAAGTACTTGCAGGGATGCCCAGAAGAGGGTTACATGGCACAAGATGCGCCATCAAAATTTACCAAGGGGAGGTACGTCGTTAAGAGTAATAAATCAAGTTACAATCTTAGGGTAATTGTCTGACCGAAGAACAAAGAGAAAACATGAACATACCCAAAGACATTGTAGTTGTAAATAAATTGATAAAATATACATTTTTTTTCCTACCACCATTTTTAAGGAAAGGAGAGAAAAACAATTTCTTAGCAGAGGTGGAATGGAACTCCTGCGAAGGCGTCGCACAGTGGGGCGAAACGAAAAAAAATCTCTATCTCGAAAACGGTTTGTCCTATCGTAATGGAAATTCTTTCATTCGATTAAGGATGGAAAATGACACTAGGATTGCAACTAAATTTGAAAATTATATTATTTACGTGTATATTATTATAAACGAAACTTAACATCAAATACTTATTTTAAATAATTAAAAAATATAATTGAACTTAATTTTAACTTACTTAACTTTGATTCAACTCAATTTCCTTTAAGGTTTTTTTTTTTTTTAAGTCAGCTAATGTCTTGTAACTTTTCATGGGAAAATTATGTGACCCCTGTCTTTAATCGCCTTTCTAATCACCTCACACTGATATATATAAACATAATTACATATAAATTTAGACAGTTTTGACTGGATAAAAAGTGCTAGAGCAGGATCAGTGTCAAAATTGCACTTTTATTATTTCTCTGGGAGGAGGCTGAAGCAGCTTTCAAGTTTCATAGAGTATTACACTAGCCACATTATATTTTAAATTAAAAGAAATTTAAACCATGATTGTGTTGGTATTTGGTGACGTCATTCAATGATTTTCGAATAAAGGTCTGGCCACACATGTCCGCACTGTAGCAATAATATAGGTTATGTTCAGAATATTTTTAATTTAACTTACATATTACCTTTAGTTATGCCTAAAGTGGCCTGTGTCTGACATGTGTGGCCTGAACTTTAGGCATAACTAAAGGTAATATGTAAGTTAAATTAAAAATATTCTGAACATAACCTATATTATTGCTACGGTGCGGATCCGGTGCGGACATGTGTGGCCAGACCCTAAATTGGAGACATCAACTTTATGGCATTTTTCTTCTCTGGCCCACTTGGCGCCGCGAAATTTTTCACATAAATGACCATAACTACCCAATAGGCCAAAAAAAGGGAATTGAAATCAGACCAATATACTCGTATTCTCTGATATAGCCCTTGATCAATCGCTGCCATCTTAAGCCAGTATAAGCTCTTATCTATAATCATGCTTAAAATTATTTATTTTGTTATAAAGTGGTTATTATGCACATAAAGGCTGTAAAACATCAATCCATAAAATTTGCCGTAACAAGCTCAAAATATTTTTGTAAAAAATACCAATCTTAAAACAACAAAAAAATTATAATGCAGCTTAAACCAAATGTTTGATGTGAAAGAAACTAATCGGTTTTTATTTGTTGAATATAAAACAATAAAAATTAAATCAAGAAATGAACATTGGATTTTGGGTTTATTCCATCGCATGCCCCATTGTTCGTCGTTCCCACCTTTCTAATTTTAAACTCCATAATAATTAATATTCGATAAAAGTGTGAGAACAACGTTCCAAGCAAAACCCACTTACCGGCGGAGCTCCACATGGAGCGGTTCATTTACATATTATATTTTCGATTTACTCTTCCGAAATAGCTTGCCTGCTATTTGATTTTATTCAGATGATATAGCCGTCACGAGCAGCAGTCCAAATACTAAACAGGCTTTATTCCAAGCCACAGATGAGCGGTCAAAAATTTCAAACGAGCTTAGAAAATTAAATATAGACATCAATATGAACAAAACAAAGAGCATTATTTTTTTTTTGGCAAAACGAAAATATAATATAAGTTAAGCTAAAAGGATGCTTAAATAGCATTAAAAATCCTTAAAATAGATTATTCTTTGAATCCAGAATATTAAAAAAAAACAACAGTTTTTTCTAGGTTTGACCATCTTGCAGACGTGAGATATGAATTTTTTTTTTTTATTATTCCTGTTATCCCTCAGTGGGACATAGGGTCTTTATGAAGTTTCACCGCCTATCTCGATCTGGCGCATCTCCTTAAGGGTGGAGTATGATTTTGGCTTCTGGCCTCTTCCAGAACGTCTTCCTCGGCCTCCCGACACGACGCTGTCCCTGAGGTTTCCATTCAGGGGCCTGCTGGGGCGATGCTGTATCTCCTCCTTAATGTGTGTCCAATCCACCTCCATTTCCAGGTTCTAATTTCAGCTTCTACTTTCTTTTGCGTAGTTTTTCTTAGTAGTTCCTCATCGGAGATGATTCTTGGCCACCAAATCGCCAAGATAAACCTTAAGCACCCATTGTAGAAACTTAGCAAACGGGCTGAGATGGATCGTATCACTCTCCACGTCTCTGAGCCATAGTGGGAGAACGGACTTTACATTTGAATTGAAAAGATATGACATATTCAGTAACATTTATAATATAATATTAAATTATGTGATTTAACCGTTGATTACAATGTTGATGTCACATTTTCTGATGAATAAGCAAAGGATTCTTTTTGGAATATAGAATAGTCAAATAAATTATAGACAAACATCATTTATATTGTTTATTGAGATGCATCATGGTAAAATATTCTGATATAAGAGAGAAACGAATAAAAACCTCAGAAAAAAATGTCGGGGTTCCAGTATGAAAGGGATTGCTAAGAAGGGTAGGATAAACTTGGGGCAGCAAACATCTCTTCAATAGCTTCGACAAAGAGGCCACGAATATGAACCTACCATCTTCCTCCCACTCAGCATATTGCCGCTCCCCCCCCCCCTTCACCCTCGCTGTTATAGCAGTATTAGAATATTATATAAACCTATTTCTATTAGATCTGAAATAAATGTATATTTTACAGCATTTAATCAGAATAAATTCTATAGTTTATATCGGTTAAATTACACTTGTTTTTTTTTTTTATAGCATTAAACAGAAGCGTGTTGAATTCGCAAAGAAAGTGCTAAGGAACCTCTGTGTAATGCAAATAAACAATGAAACAAAAAATAAAAATAATTTTTGGCAGCACCTTCCATTTTTCTAAAATGATGTCAAATGAATTTAAAAAATGAAGGTCAATAATAAAAATAAAATTTGATGTTTAACACGATTCATGTTCACACCTTCAGATATCTATTTTCTTTTTTATTGAATGAATAAAAATAATGTTTGCCATCCCTTAAGATTTTATTTTTGAATAGGTAATTTTAATAGATAAGATTGGCTTTTTCTATACATTTTAAATTAATTTAAATGAACAATCGTGTGTTAAAATTAGATCGTTTTTTTTTTTTTTTTTTTTTTTTTAATTCCTGTGACCTAGAGCCCAATCTTAAGTGGTCATTACTCCTATGAACAACCCCCCCCCCCCCCCAAACCGCCATTGCCTGTAAGTCTATTGAAAACACTTCTAAAATTATTTAATATCATAAAACATCATATAACAGTGAGGAAGCACAGGAAGAACTTTATATTATGAAAATTTAACTGACGATATTAACAAATTGATTGTTATTTATAGTTGTTTTATTGTCATGACTCTAAAAAATTTACATTGAATATTGCACCTGGAGATGTGGAGGAGACTGTATGGAAGTTTCTTTTTGTTTTGTTTTGTTATATTTTTCAATGATCTGACATTAATAAAGAGGTATGGGGAGATCTGTTTTTCACTATATAAATAAATTTTAACACTATAAATCACGCATCATCTTCGAGTAAATATTCAAATCACCAAAAAAGGATTGAATATCAATGATATATGATTCGTTCATATAAACTATATAAGATCCATCAAAAAAGACAATAAATAGATGTTTATGTAATATTAAAATAGTTATAAAATGAAGTTTAAAAAATATATTTGTTTATTAGCAATATCTGGCAATATCTTTTTATTATGACAAATGATAAAATGTAATTGATCAGTGATATAAAAATTAAAACAGCAGGACTATAATTACACATGCTGTGCCCTGTTCAACCTTTTCCTTTGTTCATTGGTTTGAAAGTTTTTTTTTTTTTTTTAAATAAGCCCCCAATAAAATACTGTTGCAAATAAATTAATTTTCCTTGAAAAATCTTTTCTCGAAAAAAAAGAAAAAAATTACCAGTAGTTTTATACAAAAATGAAAAAAGTGTGGATAGGATAAGAAGGATATTTAGAATTGGATCTGTTTTAAACTTTACATATTTTCTCAACAATGCTTACGATTCGTAAGGAACACGACATTTATGAAGACGTCTCGAAACTTTTTATTGCAGACTTTTAAAGCAACCAAAAATATGATGCGAGAGAATACATCATATTTAACTACTAACGCAGTTCTATCACTACTTTTCCAAAAAGAATATTTTTATTTATTTATTTAAGAAACAATTAAACTGCTTGATTGCATAGGAAGATAGTTTGCAAAGTAATATTAGCGTTTAATTTATAATATATATATATATATGTATATATAATTTTATTAAATACTTTATTAAACCCATTTTCATACAGCCTTGCTTTCTCCTATGTTCCTCCTAATAATCCTCCAAGCTACCGTCTGGTGAACAGGTACAACGAATTCAGAATTATTTTGGTATAAATAAATAAATCCATTGAGCACGTTGTAATAACTATTCAACTTTATTAGATTCCATTTTTTTGCATAAAGGTCTAAAGGCTTCATCTTTTTTTTTTTTTTTTTACATTCGGGTATAATAGAATGAACAAGAATATTTCTGGAATTTGATAATTGGATTCAAAGGAGAGCAATCTAATAAAAAATAGAGTTTAAAAGCCTAGTTCGCTTCTTTTTAAAGATTCAATGTTGGAAATTAAATTTCATATCCTTAAGAGAATCTTTTGTTCCTAATAATACATATTTTTTTAATGATCCAAGTTTATCTCTCGTGTTTATATTGAAATTTAATCAACTCTAGCTGATTAGATTGTTATCGACATTCATATCAAATTAAAGTTATCAAGTAAATAAAAAATTATTTCGACTTTATAACTTGTCAAATATCGAACCTTGGAAAATTGAGTAACGATTTCACTATCGGCATCTCACCTTGAATTATTTATTTCGGTCACATTCTATTATTTAATGTTTTAAATTAAATTATCGCAGTTCTTTCCATGGCCTATGTATTTCATCTATCGATGAATCGAGTCGGCGATAGTGGTGGTTCCTGGTGGGGTCGGGGAAAACCGTATTAATTACGGTTTTTAAAATTTTAGTTCGCGAGAACTTACAAGAGATCGCATTGACAAAGTTGGTTGCGGTAGTCGGGGGAGTGGGGGCGAAAAGTGAAAGTAAAAATTGTTCTTATTCAGCCCTCAAGTTAATTTTCTCTATCCCATCCTTATCACAATTTGTACAGCTCACATCCCTTCTCATCCTAAAACTGTAATCAACAATAGCGTATAAGCTATCAGTTAGAAAATACCCACCTCTGCTTCTGATGTTCTCTATATAAATCGCAGTATAAAAAGTGGATCATCGAAATTAACTATAAACATCCTGTAATGTGTCCTGTAACGGTGCTGTACTTAATCTTGTTGAACAGTTTCGCCACACAGGACTCCACCTTGAGAAACATTAAGAAAGAAACACGAAACATTAGGGTTACTGCACCAATTACTGACACTATAAGGAAGATTTAATGATTTTTCATCAATGTCTCCCTTATTTGTTTACCGATCTTTAAAATTCAATGTTCTTCTGTTAGGTCAATATCTCTTCTTTCTATTCCCCATCCTTATCCTATTTCTTCGATTTCTTTTTTTTTAAAAAAAGAACAGCACCATCATGTTCTACATTAAAAATTACCTAATTAGACATTGGAACTGAGTTTCTTCGTAATGCCCAATTACTGACATAAGTGTTAGTAATTAGGTAAAGGCACGTTTTTGGATACCCAAATCCTAACATCCCTGTAAACTAACAGTATTATTGGGAATTGACATTGGAAATGAAAAGTATTCATATTATTTAACATCATTATTGGAGTGCTACAAACAGAATTCAAGAGGAAAGACGAGAAAGAAATGGTTATAACAAAACGAAATTTGGTTGACAACATTTTCAATTTTCTAGGTGGCCTGAAATGCTTATTTTTCAATGAAGAAGGAGCAAGTGTCAGTAACTGGGACAGTGTTAGCAATTGGTGCCTTAACCCTACCTACTTTTAATCATAAAAAAACAAAACAACGCTCATAGCTTCCAATCAACATTTTTTCTACCATCTATTCCTTACAATTGAAAGACTTTCGCAAAATCCAAAATTTACTTTATTTTGACACGAATTAAGTAGTCGCTAAGGGCCTTGGTGTATCATTTGTCACCAACTTGTCTCAATTCAGATTAATACCTCTTCATAAAGGTTAGGCCACACATGTCCGCACCGCATCCGCATCCGCAGCACGGATCTGATTCATTTACGAAGGATACATAGTAACCTTTCACACACGCGGATGCGGATGCGGTGCGGTCATTTGTGGCCTGACCTTAAGTCATAAATAAAGGTAATATGTATGTTAAATTAAAAATATTCTGAACATAACCTATATTAGTGCTGCGGTGCGGACATGTGTGGCCTGACCTTAATAAACTCAAATTCAAACCCATTTACTTACAGCCTTGCTTTCTCCTATGTTCCTCCTGATAATCCTCCAAGCAACTGTCTGTTCAACAGGTCCACCAAATTTAGAATTATTTTGGACTAACTACCATTGGGAAGTTAGTCTAAATAATAGTAATATCAATATCCTTGTTGTTCATAGTTATTAGAATAGTTGTAATTTCAGAATAATTAAATATTATTTTAAAAATATATATATTTTATCTTGGTGATTACTAACTGAGATGTGTGATTAAGGAATTTGTTGTACCGTTGCAGCTGAACTGGAGGAGTACCTGCGGCAGATGCTGCTGTCCGGGGAGCTGCGGAGGGAGCCGCCTGTGCGGGGGAGGCTGCACCGGCCCTGGTCGCACGCCCTCCCTGAGCAGCCCCCGCCTGCCCCCGCCGGGCCCCCTCCCCCACAGTCGGACTTCGCCGTACCACCCTCCGACATCAGGTTCTTCCACCCTCGTCCTTCCAGCCTACCTCAGCAAGTATTTTACCGTAAGTAGAAAATATAAGCAACAATACATAAAGTAAACAATTCATGAAACTTCGCTCATAACTTCCTCTTAGGAGTAAAGCCTGAATTAACACTCCCAGTAGCTGGGCCGAGTAACTCGCTCTTTAACTCGACCGAGAAAATATGATTGAGGTGATTAAACATAGAGGAAACACTAAGCAAATAACTACATATTCGTAAAAATCTGGTGCGTGCGCGCAACACACAACTTTCACTTACCAACTTACTTAGATTAGAAATTAATGCGTTTTGTTAATTGCCACTTCTCAAATGAACAGAACGGCTTTAATTATGAACAATGGTCTGTCCTTAAAGGCGTACTCCGCATGCGTGGGCTCAACGAGTTTTATGAGTTGACTAAATACTTTTCTTGTTTTCTCCTCTTTATTTTTTCTTTATTTTTATCATATCTCATATTTAGCCATTTCTTATTTTTAGGCGTAACGAGAGACAGTTAATTTCTCCATATAAACAAAAAAAAGGGTACTTTATAGGAAACAAACAAACAAAAAAGGCCCCAACCCTCCCCCAAAAAAAGCCCCCTCAGAGCATTTTAAAAAATAATAAAGCTTACCTGATATTAAAGAATACCTAATTTTCATTAGACATGACGAATTTGATAAAAACAGTTAAAGCCGTTTTTGAGATCATCGAAAAAAAGGTAAAAATTGGAAAAAATTATGAATTAAAGTGCCCGCTCCGTTTGACCAATTTTGATGGAATGTTGGCTATCACATCTTTGGCATATACATACATCAAATACCGAGTTTGATCAAAATCGTTAAAGCCTTTTTTGAGTAAATAAAAAAAACACATAAAAAAAAAATACAAAATTTATTAAGTAAAGTCCCCCCCTCCGGTTGATCAATTTTGATGTAATGTTGGCTATCGCATCTTTGGCATATACATACATCAAATACCCAGTTTGATCAAAATCGTTAAAACGGTTTTTGAGTAAATAAAAAAAAATACTTGAAAATGATACAAAATTTATTAAGTAAAGTCCCCCCTCCGGTTGATCAATTTTGATGAAATTTTTACAGTCATATCTCGGGCATATAAATAGATCAAATACTCAGTTTAATCAAAATCGGTAGAGCCGTTTTTGAGAAAATCGAAAAAAACTTAATAAGTTATTAAATAAAGTACCCCCTCCCTTTATTATATACACATACACATATACATACTCTAAATACACAATTTCAGGTTCGCACGGTTTATAGTTTTTGAGCTAGTCTGTTCACACACACACACACACAGACCATTTAGCGGGACTTGGTTAATTGGACTCAGGGGACCCCAAAACGTGTATTTCCGTTGAAAACCGGAAGTCAAAATTTTTCACGATCGCAATACTTCCACTTACTATATATTTCATATAGGTAAGTGAAAGTAAAAATGGATCGTAGGAGGAAGATGAGAAAAATCAAGAATGTTTTCCAGTAATATTGAAACTGGATCAGGCGTAGGGAGGTGGCGGCCCCATCGCCCGGTCTTTGTACCGCAGATAGCCACTGGCCCTCCAGGTTGGGGGAACAGTACACTGACACTCACACAGTACACTCATACAGCACACTACATTCATCACCACACAACAGACAAAGGACACCAACAGTACACACCCTAGGGTCTCCTCCCCTAGGTAGCCGCCCCGAATGGGGGAGCAAGTCCAGAGGCTCAGAGGAGGCAGCCCCCCCACTGGACTTAGGGTACGTAGAGAGGGTTGATAGCCCCACTACCCGAAGCATAAATATCACGAAACCTAACAACAAAGCCTCGGATTGTAAAAGTCATCAACGGAAACGACCCGGCAACTCCAAAAGGAAATTTAATATCGGATACTCGGAAAGTTCTACAATTTTAGCATACTTAGCGTGCATGCCCCGATAGAAGCCGCAGATGATGATGAGAAAGATGCTTTCTATGAGCTCTTAGAAAGAACCATTGACTCATGTCCCAGGTATGACATGAAGATAATCGCCAGAGATCTTAACGCGAAGGTTGGAAAAGAAGAAATTTACCAGCCAACAATTGGAAAACACAGCCTTCACGAAATAACTAATGCTAATGGACAGAGGCTCATTAACTTTGCAGCATCTAGAGATCTCATTATTGGAGGTACCTTCTTCCCACATAAAGACATCCACAAAGGAACTTGGACCTCCCCTGATAGGACTACGGTGAATCAAATAGATCACATCCTAATTGGGAAGAGACACAAATCGAGTTTAGAAAACGTTCGAACATTTAGAGGTGCAAATGTTGACTCGGACCATTTTCTCTCAATGGCCACTGTATACGCGCGAATAAGCTCCAAGAGGAATACCTCATCGCAAAAAACAACCCAAAGGTACAATTTAAGGAAGCTGAAGTCTCCTGACGTGCAAAACAGTTACTTAGATACTATCAGTAACAATTTATGCAATACTGTATCTGAGGATTGCGTGGAATCTCTTTGGAATGGTTGCTCAAAGGAAATATTGAAGGCAGCTGATCTTATTCTTGGTAAGGATGGCAGAGAAGAAAGATCTCCATGGTTTGATGATGAATGCCGAAAAGCAACCAATACTAAGAATGAAGCGTATAGGGTTATGACACAAAGAAGCACAAGGCAAACGGTAGAGGCCTATCGACAAAGGAGAAGAGAAGAAAAACATTTGCACCAGAATAAGAAGAGGCAATACGAACGGAAATACTTTGAGGAGATGGAGACACCAAGAGGTGATAAAAGAAGCCGGGACTTTTACCGGAAGGTTAATAGAAGCAGGAAACCATTCTCACCACAGAACATTTGCTGCCTGAATGATGCCAATGTTCCCCTCTGTAACAAGGTGGAAGTTCTGGAGCAATGGAAGAACCATTTCTCACGTCTCCTTAACGAAGATACTACCCACAGTTCTCCCGAGGAATGTAGTATATTAAGTGTTGGCAACAGACCAAGCGAAGCCCACACAGCTGACATAGAACCACCAGATGAGGACGAACTGATGGATACCATAAATAAATTGAAAAACAATAAGGCCGCAGGCCCCGTTGGTATCCCAGCCGAGCTGATAAAAAGTGGTGGGAACGAACTTTTTAAGACACTGCAGAACCTAATAATCACCATATGGACCGAAGAAGTAATGCCAACAACGTGGAACTTCTCTCATATCTGCCCAATACATAAAAAAGGAGATAAAGTAAAATGCTCCAACTATAGAGGTATCTCCTTGCTCCCATCCGCTTACAAAATATTCTCAAATATTTTATTTGCTCGACTGTTACCATTTGCAGAGAGCCAACTTGGTGTCTATCAATGTGGATTCAGAAAAGGCAAATCAACACTTGATCAAATCTTTAGTTTGAGGACAATCCTGGAGAGAGGACGAGAATATAACATTAAAACGCACCACTTATTTATAGACTTCAGGGCAGCTTATGATAATGTTAACAGAGAGGAACTCTATAAGTTTCTTTATGAATTAAAAATCCCTGAAAAATTGGTGAGACTGGTGAAGATAACAATGAAAAATGTACGATGTGCAGTAAAAATAATAAATGAAGTATCACAGGATTCCACTTCAAATAAGGGCTTAAGACAAGGAGATGCACTGGCGTGCCTTCTATTTAACCTCGTGCTTGAGAAGGCTGTAAGAGAGGCCGGGATCCAGATTGGAGGAACAGTATTCGACCGAAATGCTATGATCCTCGCATACGCTGATGACCTCGATATAGTTGGTCGCTCCCACAATGCTGTACTAGAAGCTTTTCAAGCCCTGACTGGCCCTGCCAGGAAACTTGGACTTGAGATCAATGCTTCGAAAACTAAATACATGGTAGCAGAGGAAGCCCCAAATCCAGGTGAAATGGTTACCTTCGGAGAGTACAAGTTTGAGAAGGTATCTGAATTTGTCTACCTGGGATCACTGGTCTCACACAATAACGAGACTCAACTGGAGGTGAAGAAAAGAATTCAGGCAGCTAATTGAGCGTATTTTGGGTTACTGCGTCACTACAGGAGTAGAGCTCTTTCCAGAGAAACCAAAATGAGTCTCTACAAGATTTTGATCAGGCCAGTTCTGTTGTACGCATCGGAATCCTGGGCAACCACAAAATCGATGGAGCAGGAACTTGGTCTCTTCGAAAGGAAAGTCTTGCGTCGGATATTGGGAGGACGGCAGGCTGGAGGTCAGTGGCGAAGACGTACAAATAAGGAGCTATATAGCTTATTCAATGAACCTGGCATCGTTCTTTTTTATAAATTGAATCGTCTAAGATGGGCGGGCCATCTGGCCCGAATGGAGGATAGTGAAATCCCCAAGAGGACACTGAAAGAGCCAATTTATGGTAAAAGACGGAGAGGAAGACCGAGATCAAGATGGGTGGATGGATTCGCTGCTGATGCCCGGAGTGTTTTAGGTGTCAATAATTGGATGGTGGCTGCGCAAGATCGTGACAATTGGAGGAGGTTGTTACAGGAGGTCAAGACTCGGCAACGAGTTGTAGTACCAGTTTAGATAGATAGATTGAAACTGGATCATACATGTTATAATACTCGTAGAGGATTCGGAGATAGAATTAGCAATAACAGGAAACGATTTATTTATTTATTGAACAAATGCATCTATCCATAGTGGGCCATTACAATAGAATTAGCATTTACAATTTGAGTATTAAATGAAATTATAAACAGTTGATAGCTTCTTAATACAGTTATACCTCTTATGAGAATTATTGCATGGTTCATTGACATTACAATTGCCTAAATAAATGAGAGTACTTAGAATGTTTTAAAAACTTTACTAAACTTTCGGCAGCGTTCTCCGTGTCACCAAGGGGGATTCTCATATTTCTCTTGTTTAGATACATATTTTTGGAAATCTGTTTTTATATAAAAATTTACATATTGGACCCTTGTTTACCAAAGAGATCCAATTCTTCCTATATTAAGTTATTTATGTTATATGTACTTACGTATTCATTTTGTTTTTTTACGTAATCAATTCATAATGTCATTCAGCCGCAAAACGTTACTTAAATCTATCTGTACCTATAATTTTTAATAACCAATTCCAATCCGGTTAACCTGAGTCTTGTTTCTAAAGGATCGTTTATTTACGCTTCTTATGACTGAATTGATAAAATATGATAATTCTATTAATAATCCAGGCTTTACTTAATGAAATGAGTAAATTCCATAAAATAAATTATCAAAACAGACTTCAATTTAAAATTCGGTGTCTAGGTGCGCTATGAGAAGAAATGAAAAGCCTAATCTGAATAAGCGTTAAGATTACCCAAGGATTGGGCCCTACTTAACTAACTCAGGCAGAGGCTCTCGGGGTTTTATTGCTCCAGTTTCCTCAGAGGCCTCTTCCTAATATTATAATCTGGGCTTAATTAAACTGCTTGGAAATCATATCTTTTAACCGTATCTCGAACTTCATTAGGCTTCATTAGTAACCAACTAAGGTTTTCCTCATTAGTAACCAGCAGGTTACTAGATCACTATGCATAACTACGTTTTTGAACTAAAACTTGGCTCGATAATACTGCTCAAATCCTTCGTACCAGAGTCTAAAAGATTCATAAAATGATATCAACAAGAAAGGAAAATTCTAAATTTTATCCTTTATTGCCAGAAGATATACTTTTGGCAGGACAGACAGGAGAGGTAGTGCCAAGTAATACATAATAAATCTATGTATGTATGGGGTTAGTTGAAAAAAAAGATTGAGCAGGGAACAATAAGCCTCTTTTTAAAATAATAATTATCAAAAAAATATAAAAGTTTAATATAAATTATAACACTGTATTTTTTTATCTAACAGAAAATCACAATTTTCCATTTAAATAAAATTAACATCATTCTCCTTCATTGGCGGATCCAGGGGGGGCTGTGGGGGCTGCACCCCCTCCCTTTAGTAAATTTTTTGTCATTAAAAGATAGATTTGACTTTCCTTGAAGTAAGGAAGCAAGTTAAACAAGAAATGATATGCAGAACACGTAGAATTTTAGATGTGGGAAAGGAACATTAACGTAAAAAATCTGGTGCGTGCGCGCAACACACAACTTTCACTTACCAACTTACTTAGATTAGAAATTGACGTGTTTTGCTAATAATCATTTCCCAAAGTCACACATTTTTCTACATTCATATCTTATTTTTGTTAATCGTTAAAGCCGTTTTTGAGTAAATAAAAAAACCTGTGAAAATGATACAAAATTTATTAAGTAAAGTCCCCCCTCCCGTAGATCAATTTTGATGAAATTTTTACAGTCATATCTCGGGCATATAAATACATCAAATACCAAGTTTGATCAAAATCGTTAAAACCGTTTTTGAGTAAATAAAAAAAACATGTGAAAATGGTACAAAATTTATTAAGTAAAGTCCCCCCCTCCCGTAGATCAATTTTGATGAAATTTTTACAGTCACATCTCGGGAATATAAATACATCAAATACCAAGTTTGATCAAAATCGTTAAAACCGTTTTTGAGTAAATAAAAAAAACACGTGAAAATGATACAAAATTTATTAAGTAAAGTCCCCCCTCCGGTTAATCAATTATGATGAAATTTTTACAGTCATATTTCGGGCATATAAATCGATCAAATACTCAGTTTAATCAAAATCGTTAGAGCCGTTTTTGAGAAAATCGAAAAAAACGTAAAAAGTTATTAAATAAAGTACCCCCTCCCTTTGAGCAATTTTGATGAAATTTTTGCTGTCACATCGCGGGCATATACCTACACTAAATACCCAATTTCAGGTTCCCACGGTTTATAGTTTTTGAGCTAGTCTGTTCACATACACACACACACACACACACACAGACCATTTCGCGGGACTTGGTTATTTCGACTCAGGGGGTCCCAAAACGTGTATTTCCGTTGAAAACCGGAAGTCGAAAATTTTCACGATCGCAATACTTCCACTTACTATACATTTCATATATAGGTAAGTGAAAGTAAAAAGCTGATTAGCAGATCCAAATGAAGGGCTGTGGGGCTACAGCCCCCTTTACAGTCGGCTGGTCTCCTTCTACCAATTTTTTAACTGAATATTAATCTTTCGTAAATTCTCAGCTTTACAAAGATTCATTCTTCATTTATACCATATTATTATTCTTATTAGTGGAAATTTAAATTTATGATATTTTATTATCCTTTATTCGATTATCAGATTCTTTCATACATCATATTTTGCTTGTTACGAGTGATTGTAAGGGACAGTTAATTATTCCAAATTAACAAAACAAAGGTACTTTATAGGAAGCATTATTCCATAGCTATTTAATCCTTATCAGACCATTTCTATGATGATAAAACCTACCTCATATTAAAATAGGGGAGAGCGGGGGGGGGGGGGGGGGGTGGTTGGCAACAGTTTTCACTTTTTTGATTGTTGACTCGTTCCTGTTAATATAATCCCAATAGGGCTGATACCACTGTAAACTCCAAGTATTAGAGTGCTTCAAGTATTCACCACATAATATTTAATACTAAGACCATATAAAATTGAAGAATTCGTCAATCCAGAGTATTCCAATTAACCCCCAAGGTGGGACTGGTTGGCCTAGAAGGTGGGGTTGTTTAGCCATCTCATTCAAGTACTGCCTGACACATATTATTGTTATTAAAAGCTGCACTATAATGGTATAATAATTTTGAATCGGTTTTTAATAGCTTTTAAGGGGAAATAGAATGACAATAGAAGAAGATAGAAGTTTAGACTGTCGTCACTTTCTGCATAAGAAAAATTGCTCTCATCCTCCTTGCTGGAACTAAAGACAATTGTTAGTTTCACCTTTGTTTATGTTTACCTTGCTTTTGTGAATTGCTACTACGCCAACAAACCCCAGTTGAAGAGAGCCAACTAACCGCACAGGAGAGATCATATGAAAGATGGCTGCCAGGACAGGGGAAAACAATCAAACAAGAAACTGGTTATTCGAAAGGTTAGGTTTTTCAAAAGAGTTTGGGGCTATGTGAACAGAATTTGAGTCAAATGTTTTACCATGCCTTTAAACCAAATTTACTGAAAATATAAAAATTTACTTACATGTTGTAAAATCAATCAATGAAGCACACTCCTCTCTACACTGTTTAGTATCGGATTGAAAACTCAGGACAAAACTCCAGAGGTCGAGAGGATGACATGGTACAATGGTGGGGCCTTCACATTAGGTGTGACGGAAACTATAAGCCGATGGCCAACCTACCCCCTATGCCAACCAACCCCGATCTCCCCTATACTTAATTCCAATTACACATGAGAAGTTTAATCAAAATCGTTTGATCCATTTTTGAGAAATCTTAGAGAGAAAAAAGACGTTAGGGTAAAGTGCCTAATATCAGTTTTGTACCACAAATCGTTTCTGAGCATATCTATTCCATACATAGGCGAATCCAGCCGATCGTAAAGGGGGCTGCAGCCCCACAGCCCTTCGTTTGTATTTGCTAATCAGCTTTTTTACCTTAATGTTCCTTTCCCACATCTAAAATTCTACTTGTTCTGCGCATCATTTGTTCTTTAACTTGCTTCCTTACATTAAGGAAAGTCAAATTCTATCTTTAAATGACGAAAAAATTTCCAAAGGGAAGGGCTGCAGCCCCACAGCCCCCTCCCCCCCTGGATCCACCATTGATTCCATAACCTATATCACAATGATTAGAGACTTTTAAGAAATAGTAAAATTATTACTGAAGCAGTAATTAGCATTAGAAAAAGAATAATAATACTTATTCAATAAAAAAGAAATAAAATAATCTCTTCCTTTAAAATACCAGGTTATGTTTAAACGTTTCTTTAAATTAATTTTAAAATGTTAGAAACTTATCGAAAATAAAATATGTTTCTTATTTCAGGAGATGAAGAAGTTACATTGGATGATAAAAAAGAGGAAGCAATGGATGAAGTATTAACGACCGAAAAACGTGAAGAAACCAAACAAGCAACAACGACTGAAGAGAGTAACCCTGATGACGTGGTCAAAACACCATTAGTTGAGGTCAGTTCCACGCAAGAAAACATCATCCTTGTTGGTAAGCATCAATTTTTTGCAGCAATGCGTTGCCTTTTACCCTTTTAATGATTATTTGCCGGCAAACTGGTATCCAATTTTATGGATATCAAGCAAGCTCAAAGTCGCGAAGATGCTTTTGGGAAACATTGCCCCCCCCCCCCCCGCACTAATGCTTTAAAATACCGCCGGGTGTCGCCCTTGCACCAACGATAATCCGATGTTAGTGATTTTAAAAAGTGTTGGTTTCTTTTTTTTTTTCTTATATACTCTCCGCATTAATCAGGGAATATTTTGTTGTTTTTATTCCTCTTTATTTATGTCATTATTTTTTAGTTGAAATGGCTATTTCAACATTAATCACTTTCTTATTGTTGAGTTCGTTTTTATGTAGGATTTCGGTTGAAATTTTATTCCATTTAGTAGTATTTCCTTCAGTAATCTAGCAACACTAAGAGTATACACTTTATCCAGAGGCTAAAATTTAGCAAGATGGGTAATTTCAAATTGGGTAAATTAGCTGCTAAACACCTATCTGGCTGAGTATTGACTAGAGATGGGCGTTTCGGTTGTTTTTACAAAACGCCAACGAACTGTTCGTTGAAAAAAAACAACTGTTGGAAAAAACGGTTTGAAAAAAACAAGTTGGGGAAAACAGAAAACCTCCAGACTAATGTTTCTATCAGGTGTTTGTTTTGTGTTGTTTTATTAGAAATGTGTAATAATAGTATTAATTCAAAATTAAAAAAATGAATAATAATTTTAGAATAAAATGAGAAAATGTCACTAATTATTGAAGCAACAAAATTGAAAAAAAAATCACAAACTTAAAATAATTTTTACAGGTCTTTATCGAGAAAAATGTTAAAATATTATGAATTCTTGAAATATTACGAAAAATAAACTTCTTTAATATTTAGAATTTTTTACTTTTTTTTCACGGTAATAAACAATTATAATAACTTCCTGTTATTGTAATGTATTCTCATCCATACACAGCAGTTTGGAGATATGTTTTAATTAGCACATGAATAAACTGACATTATAAAAAATAAAAGTAAAAGTGTCACTTTAAATTTTAAATGAAATAAATAGAAATTCGAAAATAGAATCCACAGAAAACCTATCTGAAAATCAAACAACGGAGCGCTAGTGGTGAAGAAAACAACTGTTCTTTTCAATTTCAGTCGCTCTGTAACGAGTCCCAAACGTTTGAGTAGTAAATGAGAACGGGAAGAGTAGCAAGTTCTAAATTCCAACTGTTTGAGCTGGTTCAGGAAAACAGTTTTTTTCGTTTTTTATAAAAAATTGTTTTTTCAAACAGTTTGGCATTTTTCTTCCCATCACTAGTATGGACGAGAAAGGAGAGAAGCAAGATAGGGGAACTGGTACCCTAGTTAAGTGTTAACAACTTGTATATCAATTAAGATACACATCTGATAAATCATATCACCCTGACATTCCCTTGAATTTATTTTGAATTAATTATTAATTAGTAATGATTGCAGAGCAAACACAACTCAAGAAAATCAAAGATATATAAGGTGTTTAATAGAACATATTATTGAGTTCATTTAATATTACAGCATTGATAACAGGGAGCAGTGTAGCAGCCGTGGCTGGTGTGTCTCTTCTGATTTATGGATTTCTAAAGTAAGCACAATTTATTTATAATTTAATTTGTAATGTTTAAGAAACATAATATTTTTTTACAAAAAAATTAAAGTAAAACACATTCTATTTAATGAACTCTTTTGTGACGGTGGAAGGGTCCAACCTTTTATAACATATATCGCAAGCAAGGATTGTAATTCATTTTAGTTTAAGTGTGTAAGAAGAAGTTAAGAACGTCTCTATTGATCGTAAGATTGGACATTACAATACCCAAAGCATTAGCAAACTGACCAACAAAGAAAATATTGATGATAAAGAGATACTTTCTTTATTAGAAGGGAATTAGGTACCGATTCTTGATATCCTTAGAAAGTCAGAATATCATTTGGCTAACACTACTGTTTTCGAAATCAGCATCTGCGCCGGTTTCATTCCTGCGAAAACTCAATCAATGAACACGTTAGTTCTAATTCATTTAACCTCCAAAATGAAATTTCATGTGTTGTAACCAAAATATTGAAAACTTAGAAGAACAGCGTATTATCAAACATCACAACCTATTCACTTCTTTATTTTAATTGATGTGATATACGCAGGAGACACAGGTTCAACTCCCGGCTGAGGCCAATCTTTTCTCTTCAAAAATAAGATAATTAAAATTAATAACAAAAATTTATGGTTATGTACGATACAATAATTAAATTAATAAATAAATATTATTAATATACGCACCTATCACACCTCCTACTTGGACCAGTATTATACCCACCCTATGTTAAGTCGCTAAAAATATTCCAAATTCCGTGAAGGGATGAATGAAGAGAGAGGATAAACTCGGCTTATTCCCGGTTTGCCTTCCGGCCGTGGCTAATCTTTTCTTTTTAAAAGTAAGGATGTTTGTGTGTGTGTGTGTCTGTCTGTCTTATTTGTGTGTGCGTGCTTGTGTGTGTGACTGTGAGTGTTGGTGTTTTCTTATTAAAAGAATGAGATTGGCCTCGGGCGGCATCTGAACCCGGGTTTCCGTATGACAAGAACCCAAGATCTGTGTGGAAAGCTGCTTCCTCCAAATACTTACCAATGAGTTATGTTTGAACACTGACTTCCATCTTGACTGATTTCCTCTCTTCAATGTCCAGGTCCGAACCTTACCGTGGTAGGATACTTTTATATTCAAGACATTTATACAGAGATCAACCCTGCTGTCAGTAGAACGTCCTGGGGCACTCCCAACCTCCATTAAGTGGGTCCTTGTAATTAAATAACTAATAAAAAGCAAAAAAAAAAATATGGTTAAGCGTCACATCATCAATTTAAACAAAGCAGATACATACATAAATAATATGAGTTAGCTTTTATAATATAATACAATACAATCTGGCACTACAACCCGCTGGCGAGTCATGACCTCCACCAGCAGCAATCGCCAAGCGTCCCTTTTTTGTGCTGCTACCATCCAACCTCTCACTCCAAGTTCTTTGGCGTCCTTCTCCGCACAATCTCTCCATCGCAGCTTGGGTCTTCCGGCACCTCCATGAATGGCCTCAGTTAGGAGCTTTTTTGGTACCATCTCATCCGTCATCCTGGCATGACCAGCCCATCTGAGACGGCTTTATAAACTTTAAAACATCTCTCATAGACCTCTTGATTTTTCCTGTGGTGCCATTCTCCATTAACAAATGCTGGGCCAAAAATTCTTCTTAGAATCTTGCGCTCAAATATCAAAAGATCCCGCTCCACAGCACTGGTTGTTGTCCATGTCTGAGATCCATAGGTTAGAACCAGTCGGATCAGCGTTTAGTACAAAGCGATTTTGCTGCGCTGAGCCACTAAGTGGCTTCTCAGGTGCTGTCTTAACTCGTAGCAACAACGGTTGGCAGAAAAAATCCTCTCGCGAATTTCTACGTCCATCTGATTATTACTGGTTATCTGTGAACCAAGATTCGTGAATCCGAGACCTGTTCAAACTTGTAATTTCTAAAATCTATCTTGACACTGTTCTGTATTGGTGTTTCTTGGGTCACCATATATTTGGTTTTATCTTAGCTGAAAACCAAACCCAGTTTCTTTGTTGCAGCCTCGAGCTCAAGAAAAGACCTAACAGCCAACCGCCGAGACCGTCCAATAATATCAATGTCATCTGCAAAAGCGAGCAGCTGTACCGTCCTATTAAATATTGTGCCAGGCGTTTGAATGTTTGTGTCTCGGAAAGCTCTTTGGAGATGGAAGGAAAAGGACGCACGCCAATGCATCACCCTGTCGTTCTCTTCTTTTTGATACAAATTCTTCCGAGATGATGCCCCGAATTTTAACTGCACAAATAAAACCCTCCATGGTTCACCTAATATATCATATAAGCTCTTTAGGGATGTTAAAATGAAGCAGTGCTTCACAAAGCTTTCCATGGTTGATTGTGTCGTAGGAAGATTTAAAATCGACAAAAGGTGATTCGTCGTTATCTTGTATTATCGTCCTCTTTCCAAAATGGTCCTCAGACAGAAGATCTGATCTATTGTTGACTTTCCACGTCTAAATCCACACTGGTAGGCACCCAGCTCTCGTTCCGCAATTGGTGATAATTTTTGATGAAATTATGTAGGCTCAAGGTAGTAGAACATTACCACAATAATTGGAGCGCTTCAATAAGTCGCCCTGTTTAGGTATTGGACATATGACAGTTTTCTTTCAGTCACTTGGCATAATCTCCTCATTCCAGATGCTTATATGCAAGTTGTGAAAGAGCTTTGTTAGTTCGTTTCCACCAACCATTAACAATTCTGCGGGGAGGCCATCGGTTCCTGGGCATTATTGTATTTTAGCCGGCTTGTAGGCAGCATTTTTGGCATCTGTGGCAGTCTGGCATTCTTGTGGATTCTTGGCCTCCCTTTCTACCGTTCCTAGAATGGCGTCGGCAGTCTTTTCCATAGTCTTCCTGCAGCTGTTCCAAATCTCCTCTATAAGCTTTTATAAACTAAACACAAACTGATAGTCTCTTTTGAATTCCTTTAATTATATTTTATTATTTATTTATGCTACTGTTTGCCCCCTATATAGTACAAAACCATTCTTTATCTAATCTTCAGATCAGATATTCCTAACCATATACTTAAATAGTCATGTATAAAGATTAAGGGTTGATTTAGAAGTTTGAATTGAATGTTTTAAACGTTTTACAGTAAATGTTTCAAAGCGAAATTTCTTTGTCTCATCATGGACATTTAGATTTACTGAGTTTCTTAAAATTTATTTAGATTATTTAAAGGAGGTTATACTTTATTCATATATAATAAATGATGTGAATTAACAGATTAAAAAAGAAGGCGAAAGATGCTGCTGATGTGGATTACCCAGCCTATGGAGTAACAGGTCCGAATAAAGAGGCTACTCCAACTGGTGACCGCCGCCTAGCTCACTCAGCCCAGATGTACCACTATCAGCTTACAAAGCAAACCATTATTGCTATGGACAGGTAAAAGAATAAAATGTTCACCACAAAATAATATTCATTCTGCCCACTTCGAGCATTGATAACTATATTATTTATATCTGAAAGTTACTAACTTCAAATGTGTGTCACAGATTATAAATCAAATTGTTTTAATAAGATTAAAATAGGCAAATCAAAGAAAGTGCCTCTTAAGTCACAGTTAATTACTAATTGGTTGATATTTCAATCAGTAAATTATCATCTAGACCATTTGCTTCATTCAACCAGAGTTTTTCATTCAATTTGCTCTGTTTATAAAATACATTATACACTAAACACAGCAATTTATTTTCACTACTGTGGTTACAAGGCTATCTGCAGGATTTTGTCTTGGAGTGGCAGGTAGGTAAAATGTTCATCTAGAGGGGGACCCTGCCCCCTCCCCCCCTGTGGATGCCCATGTGTGGTTAGGTTAACATATTTTAATAGATGTAGATGAAGTAATTGACCCACCTTTTCAGAATAATGATTTTCCATTTTTTTAGAAAAAAATATTTTCTTCCATATGCATAAGCAAATAAAAAATATTCATTTTATATATATGTATTATTCCAAAAGAATCAAGCCTTACTGTTTTAAAATTAAAGTTTAAATTATCTGCTTTATATTATTTAGCAATTTCAAAGTATAAGATTCTGACATTCTAGATCAATAGTATCCATATAGGAATGACAATATTGCACATTATCTAGACGATTTGATACTCCTTTAACCAATATAATACAGCCTGTTTCCTTTCAACAAACTCGCATATATTATTCACCGCTTGATCATATTTGCACCCTATTGGCAGTTATAGATGGATATTTTTATCCATGATATTCATATTCACTACATATTCTGTTCCAGTTCGAACCGAGGTGAGCGACGAGGGTCTGTGTCAGAGGCAGACAGTGAAGATGATGAAAATGAAGAAGGCGATTATACTGTCTACGAATGCCCTGGCCTGGCACCGGTATGTCATAGTCATGTAAATTACAAATGCTCAACGGATTTTAAAACTGTCATGGTGGCCAACCATCTAGCCTGCACTGCTGGCTCCCTTGGGACATGATCTAAAAACAATATCCTACAAAATTTAGGCATGGGCATATAAAACATTTAGTACTTTCTGTCAACAAAAATAATGAGTATATCTCACAAATTAAAAATATGAAAACTGAGAATGAATTTAATAAAGAATTAAGAAATATACAATTATTTAAATAAGGAGATACTTTTCATTTCTCCGCAACCTTCATTTAATTAAATTTGGTACTTTGCTTTTCTCAAATATATTTAAAATTTCAGTACAACCTATAAGATGATTTTTTTTTTACAATTAAAAAAGGAAAATCAGAATTAATATAAGTAATTGCTTATTGAAATGACTTCTGAAATAAAAAAATAATGATTATATCTAGGTCAAAATTAATTTTTTTTTTTTATTACAGGGAGTTTGGAAATATGTGCTTTCATTAAATCCGTCCCAATGTAATATATGAAATTTGTACCGTTTTTCACTTATTTTTAAATATTTTAAGGTCATTATTATCTGTTTACTAAAATGTAGATTACAATATCTATATTTTTTGGCTAAAATATACATAGGTACATATCAGGTGATTATTGACAGATGATTGACCAAGGAAAACGAAAACTATTAAACAGCTTAAAGATACTCAATACTCGTGATTCAAATTGGAGGGAAAGTAATGAAAACAAGATTATAATAATAATGAATTATAACTGGAATAAGGATAAGAGAAAATTGTCGACTTATGAAAACAAAACTTGAAGTAATAATAATAATCATATATAAGAATTAGAATTACAAACATATATAAAACTTGTAATTAGATTTTTCAGATTTAATGCATTTCAGATCTTTGGAAAAATAATGCTAATTACTTAATCAAACTTATCCTTCTCATGATCAAGTTATAATTATCATTCTATTAAAAATTATTAATAAACATAAATTAACTCAAAATGAGTATTGATTTCATTTGCAATAAAAATTAGTTTTGAATGGAGGGGAAAACAATACCATAAGAATTAGAAACATATTAGATAAGCAAAAATCAGTGCAGTGTGTATAACTTTTCTGAGAACTCCTCAGACTCTTAGTACAGAATAGTCGTTTTGACAAATATATATTTATTTCGGTTTTATTTTTTTTTTATTTTTTTTTTTTTACCACTTATTAGTTCTGTATGAAAGACTGTAATAATGATTTTCTATACCAATAATTAATTTTTCTTTAGTTGTTGATTGTAGAATGCATGCCGTTATCCCAGTAAGTTATTGTTTAGTTTGCTTGATAAAAATATTCTATCAATGCAATAACCAGCTGGTTGATGTTATGAATAATTTTCACACTAATGACACTAAATTCACAAAAAATTTTTAGTTTATTGTCTAATAAATTTCACAATGATATCTGTTTTAGTTAAAAATAAATATAATGTATCTTCAAAATTCCTATAGCATGCTTGTAATCTTTGATCTAAGGCTAGGGATGAATTTTGTTCCAATATAAAAAAAAATAGGTCTATTTCTTATACTAATTGTTACAAGAAAGATATTAGAACCTTACCTTGATTTAAGGGGACTCTCATTGTGTCCTTTTCAGTTAGGAGTGTCTTGATTTACTTTATTAGATCCCAGCTTTCGACTCACGCTTGCTCTTCATAGATACATAGACCCCCAAATGTGTCCTTTTCAGTGGAGATCAGGGCCACACTAAATGGTGCCAAGTTGGATCTGCCCAGAAGTAGTATCGGGGAACTAGTACCATATTTATAAATATACACATAATTCTCATAACAATGCCTTAAGTTTAAAAATACTATGAAAATCAGGCTGTTTACTGCATTTCTTATTAGTCATGAACGTATGTAATGTTTAGAAAAATTAAGTTGACAGTAGAATCCTGCACGTTTTCTCTATTGTTTTAGACTGGCGAGATGGAGGTGAAAAACCCCCTCTTCCAGGATGAAACGACCCCAGCAAATAATGACCAAAATAAAGAGTGAACTGTTCATATCAAAGAGAAAATTGTATACCTCTGTACCTCTATCCAGTTGTATTCTGTAAAGTAATAGTTACATACATGTCGATTATTTTATGTATTAAATGTATGTTTTTACTTAGATTTGTATAAGTGATACCTGTGAGTAATAATATGATTTACTTAAGTTGATATATATATTCTATACCTCTGTTAATGAAATTTAATCAATTTTATTGTTATGGAACATTTTTAAAATATGTTAGAAAAATTAATTTTGAGTACTCTTAATTTTATTGAGAGGATATTTGTTTTATTTAAGCTTAATTAAATGAGTTATGTTATCTTATCAAATTTATTTCTAAAAATCAATAACAATAAAAAAACAAAACAATAAAGTATAAGAATTACTCCAAACTAAATGTAAAGCTATTTTTAAATATTAAACAGTTCACTACAAAAAAAAAAAAAAAATTCTGTGGCTATTTTGTTTTTCTTGTGTTATAACTGAAGCCAATGTATCTAATTTATTTTAATAATTAGATATTCAGAGGGTATTATAAAAATTAATATCTATGACCTACATAAAAAAAAAAAAATAATATATATATATATATAATGTTAAAAGGAAAGAGTGCTCTATATAATATAGTAATTAGACCAAATTTAGAGGCACATTGTCAATAACTTCTGCACTATTTTTTTAATACATTAAAATCAAATTAAAAAAATTATGAATCAAAAATATCTTTATTACAGATATTAATAATGAATTACAAGTGATATAAGGTAAGTTTAGATCACCATAACAAATTTTTTTAGACATCTTGAATCATTAGCCTTATATTTCATGATAAAATAGTTTGAAATGTCATGGAAAAGTTTATTTGATTTTAGTCAATTGACAGGTATCACTAAATATCCTCTGTAGGATCCAAAAAAAAAAAAAAAAAAAAAAAAAAAAAAACCAGTAGTTTTAGATAAATGTTTCCTGTCTAGCAAGGCTGTCATTTTGAAATCTAAATCTTCCTCTTTACCTCAGTTTTAGTGTGCCCTCTTAAAAATGTATCTAATTGCATAAAGTAGAAAATGAGGATATATGTGTGAACCGGTAGCAGTGATCCTAATAAAATAAATTAACCCGTGCTCTCAATATCTCTCTTTCTCTTTCCCATACATTGATGATAGGCCTAGAATAAGTTTTATACAGTTAAATAGTTAATTAATATATGAATTTAAATGGAACCTTGTATTTTTTTAAAAATGTATTCATATCGGTTGTATATTTTTAAATATTTAAATTTTTAAACAGTTTCTTCAGTTAAAAGAAAAACTTGAATTATCAATACAAATACTTCCCTATATTTGGTATTTTTCTTTGATCATAAATATCAAATTTATGATATACTAGATTTAAAGTTTTATCTTATTTTTTTAATTCCAACTCATTCTTTTTTATCCTATGGACTAATAATAAAAATTATTGAACACCATAAATATATCAGAAATGTTTATTTTAATGATAATTTTTTTAATATGTTCATTTTGTTCTATCAATCTAAATGAATCTAGTATTTAAATTAAATTTAAGGAAAGTGAGACTAATGGCTTTAAGAGTTAAGGAATTTAGTGATGATCTATCTATATTGATTATAACAAAATATCACCTCCATGTCATATTTTCTAATAATGAATTGATGTATAAATTCAATGGGTAGCTGTGAAAAACTTGGGTATAATTATTTATTTATTTTATTTTTTAGTTAAGCAATTTAATTCATCAAATTTTAATAGATAATTTTTTTTTCAATTGGAAATAGTTGTTATGATTAAATAATAATTTGAAATTAAGCTTATGCCATTTGAATCTATTAAAAATAAACATTTCAATGAATAGATTACTTACTTATCATACTAAAATGTCATAATCAATTCTCTATATAAATAATTTATCTATATATTTCCTTATAATTTATTTTAAATATACCATTTCATATCCAGCTTTTAATATCGTATAATAGTTATACGCAGATTCTTATGTTACCTTCTTAGACATGAATATTATTAAATATTTATATGGCATTATCAAATTACCTATTTTAATGTAAAATACAAATAAAATATATAACTATTTTAAAGTTCTGTTGTTTTCATGTGATCTCGTTAACTTTTCCTGTTAATTTAGATAAGTAAGTAAATAAAAGTTTTAGGGGTGAAAATTCCGAACAACAGAACTGGTAATTTTGTTACATAATATTGTACATTATTTTATTATATAATAAGGATGTAAGAGTTTACATCATTTACTTTAAATAAAAATATTCATACATCCACTCATATAGTTATGGTGTATAAATGTTAAATGTAGTTATTCGTTGTGTTAAATAATACAGCATTTTGTATTCTCAAAACATTTATAACATTTTCAATGGTTTATTAGTTTAAATAAATGTATTTATTTGACTAGTAATTACAATATTTTCCTATGCATAGTAGATCTTATATTAAAAGTGTCATGATTATTATGGTTAAAAGCTGTTGAAATAAAAAAAATTAAAGAAAATTATTAAAACAATGATAGTGCAAGGGCACTATCAGTTTTTGACCAAGCTTTTACTTTATTAGTTTGTTTCCTTTAAAATATCAGGCTTCCTACTTCCGACTTGTAGAGCGTGATATTTTTTTTTTTTTATATATATAATATTATTTTGCCCTGCTTTTTTATTAAAACATTTACAAAAACTAACTATTAAATTTAAAGTTCACCTAGCATATTGGTTTAATATAATAAGTTGAACGTGATAACTTTGCCAATCTATAGTTTTATCCATTTCTTAAATAGATAGTTGATGCTTTTCAAATTGAATGTTTTTTGTTTTTATTATGCTGACAAAACCAAATCAAAAAGAAGAGCTTGAACAGAAAATATTCGCTCAAGCTCTTTTGTATCTTAAGCTAGCCAACATAGAAAACTTCTGAATGAACAACAACGTGGCATAGGGGATTGATGGCACATTGAGTAACAAAAGATAGGCACATTGTCTAAGGTAAGATTGTTCACCAAAAAAATTATCAGACTCTTGGATGGTATGGAGATAGGGAGTTCGAGAATCGTATTTTCGCACAAATAGTTAAGGGAAATGCATTCATTTTCCTGCAATGCTTGATGAAGCTTTGCTATACATGAAAGATATTCTTCACATAAACAACTGCCCTTACCTTAAAAAGAGGCAAAATCACCTTTGTTAATGAAAGTTTATTCATTTTCTTTGAAGTTTAGGTTTATTTAGGTTTTTTTTCATAATAAAGAAGAAATAACAGATCGTAAAGTTTGTTAAATAGTGATTTTTGTTTTCCTTGTTATTACTTTTGTAATTTACAATCACTTTAGACAGTTGGAGAAGTTGCCCTGTTTCCAGTATTTATTTTTTTAACCTATAATTCTTTGCCTCAATAGAAATGTTTTTCACATATTTTGAAACTAGAGAAACTTCAAGACTAATAAATTATAGCCGTTCCACAAACATTTCATAAATTTTATGATTCATACTCTTGACTGCTTTAGTTAGAAAAAGGGAACATATTAGCGTAAATTATTCCAAGGAAACGTGGCTTCCTCGATAACTTAAATTACTGATTATAATTATCTGATCTCAAATAAGGTGATCTGATGAGAAATTGAGATAGGATATCTCAAAATTGTCTTGTCTCAAGACTGATTATACCAAATATGAATTGTTACTGTATCCATATATTAGCAAGAAGTATGGCATGATAGCAGGATTTTAATTATTAGCACAATTTTATTTATCAAATGTTATAATACCTTTGGACACCTTCTCACTTTTCATATCTGATTTCTCATAAGACCACTGCTAATCATATGCTCAATATGACCAATCCTTAATTTTTCATTTTCGATTATGACCAAAATATTCAGGCTGGTCATATAATATTTGATAATCGTTTTCCCTTCGGGTATATAAGATTTTTATAAATGACTACTAAGGCTCTCCAAGGAAGAGCTTGGAGTAGAAACCCCTAGCGAACTCTAACAAGGGGAGGGCACAGCTATGGGGTCGTTGATCGGGCCCATTTTTTTTCTGGTGATTCTACATTGAAAAATAGTCGACACGTGTCCGAGCGTTCCGTCCAATGGGCCTTAGGTGCTGAGAAATAAAATAAAATACCTTGAAAATCCTTTATTTTTTATCTTGAGTTTGGAAAATGATATCGACATGATTCTTTCACTAATTCATTCATTTTAAAGAGTAGATTAAAGGCAAAATACAATCGTTAAAGAATTATTCATATTTCTTCAATTTAATTTTAAAAAAGCTTCAAGTTTTCAAGTTAACTAGCTTTATAAATTTTTTCACATAAAAAACAATAGCAGAATTGAATTCAGCGCCTCAAGAAACCCTGATGTCTAAAATATCATCCAAAACAAAAAATAAAAAAAATTTCCTGTCAGGAACAGCTTAAAAATGTTTCAGTAAATTGTATGTGTAGTTTCAAATTCTGCATCTCGTGTTGAGCTGATCCGATTTTTAAGTTCTCGAGCTCGTTACATAGAAGAAAGCTTCCTTTTTCTAACCATATAAATAACTGTTGTATTATCTCGAGAAGCTCTTGTAAAAAATGGTCCTCAAAATAAAAATTAAATTCAAACTTTTCTTTATATTATGTTGATTCCTGAACTCGTAAAAATATCTCGATTATGTAAAAATGTGTAACTCTAGAGCCTTTATTTACCCTATGAATTTGATGAGAAACGGTAGAATTTTCTCCGAAATATTGGATGTTTAACGAATTTGTAAGGATCTAGCCTTAGCAAAACTTTTAATGCAATTTTTAATTTATTTTTTTTTTTTTTTTTTATTCTTCCCAAAATTTACTTATAGGTTTATTTGATTGTTCTGAATCATGAAACAAAAACAGTTTTTCACATACTACACTCTATGTACTCAAAATGATTTTTTAATATCATTATTTTGCCAGAATATTCCAGGAACCTAACTCTAATAATAAGGCAGAATAAGGATAATAGTTTCCAACCCGAATGATTTCTCTATTTCTTATAGAAAATCATTTCAAAGTTTGGTGTTGTTTAAAAATACCCCTACTCCCCGATTCTCATTGAAGAGGAATGAAATTACTATGCATTGATGAAAAAAAAAAAATTATTGTTAAGTCATATATACAATAATTTATTCTAACTTTTGCTTTACACCTTTTTACAATATTTTGGGTGGTAGGACAAGTAGAAGCATTGAAAACAAAGCCGACACAGTTCAGGAATCAACATAACATAAAGAAAAGTTTGAATTTAATTTTTATTTTGAGGACCATTTTTTACAAGATCTTCCCGAGATAATACAATAGTTATTTATATGGTTAGAAAAAGGAAGCTTTCTTCTATGCAACGAACTCAAGAACGTTAAAATCGGATCAGCTCAACACGAGATGCAGAATTTGAAACCACACATACAATTTTGCTGAAACATTTCTAAGCTGTTCCTGACAGGAAATTTTTTTTTATTTTTTGTTTTGGATGATATATAACACATCAGAGTTTCTTGAGGTGCTGAACTCAATTCTGCTAATGCTTTTTATGTGAAAAAATTTATAAAGCTAGTTTACTTGAAAACTTGAAGCTTTTTTAAATTAAATTGAAGAAATATGAATAATTCTTTAACGATTGTATTTTTCATTTAATCTACTCTTTAAAATAAATGACTTAGTGAAAGAATCATGTCGATATCATTTTCCAAACTCAAGATAAAAAATAAAGGATTTTCAAGGTATTTTATTTTATTTTTCAGCACCTAAGGCCCATTGGACGGAACGCTCGGACACGTGTCGACTATTTTTCGATGTAGAATCACCAGAAAAAAAATGGGCCCGATCGACGACCCCATAGCTGTGCCCTCCCCTTGTAAGTCAGAAATAATGTTCTCTAACTTCTCTTGCTTAAAAGCTCAATCCAGAGACCAGATTAATCCAGGCATTCTCTTCTTGGTAAATTCCATCATTGTAAATTTGGTAGGGTACATCACATGGATAAAGCTATTGTGACGGCCTTAATATACAATGATATGATTTATAAATTGTAAATTTATGAAACATGTTTTATAATTATTTTTATTTCATAGGGTTCCTTTTTTTCTTTCTACCTTTTTTTTTCTTTTTGTTCCTCGCCTTTTAGGCTATACGGGGTTCCTCGGGCCAGAGGAGAGAGTGGGGGATTAATGCGGAGTATTATTAATTTTCCCCTGGCTGCATGTTTTGTACTTGCTATCTTCGGGTTCCCAATCATATTTCCTAATGCTTTTGCCCACTCGGCCATCCCGCCACTCCTTTTTCTTTCTACCTGTGAAATGTATAGTAAGCGAAACTATTGCAATCTTGAAAAAAATTGACTTCAGGTTTTCAACGGATATAAATGTTTTGGGGCCCCCTGAGTCCAAATAACTAAGTACCGCGAAATGATCTGAGTGCGAACAGACTAGCTAAAATCGATTTGTCCTACAAAACTGAAATTTAGATATTGGCAGTGGGTAAATACCCATGATATGACACGACAGCAAAGAAGGGGGGCTTTTGTAAATTTGTAGGTATTAAGTACCTACAGAAATCAGAAAAAATGCCAAATTTTACCCAATTCCAACTAGTAGTTTCAGAATTATGGCCATTTGAACTTTTGAGATATTTGAAGTTCCGACGATCACTTGACCTCAAAATCAACTTGTACATCTTAAGACTTTCCTTTGTAGAATGGTTACTAATTGAACTAGAGCTTTCAAAATTTATTCATTAATTCTGCCTTTCATATAGAATCAGATGGTACTATTTATATCAGAGAGATAATTTTCCTTCATGAAAAAAAAATTCTTAAACATAAAAATTTATATTTTTTCCAAGTTGTAAAACGGTCATAGAAAAATGCCATGAGCAAAAATCTCTCTTTTGCTCAATTTAAAAATTTTAATTTTTTTTTATTTCATGAAGGAAAATTATCTCTCTGATATAAATAGTACCATCTGATTCTATATGAAAGGCAGAATTAATGAATAAATTTTGAAAGCTCTAGTTCAATTAGTAACCAATCTACAGAGGAAAGTTTTAAGATGTACAAATTGATTTTGAGCTCAAGTCGTCGGAACTTCAAATATCTCAAAAGTTCAAATGGTCATAATTCTGAAACTACGAGTTGGAATTGGGTAAAATTTGGCATTTTTTCTGATTTCTGTAGGTACTTAATACCTACAAATTTTTATCAAAATCTGAGGGGGGGGGGGGAGGTAAAATTTTGAACTTCAGCTGGATGATTTGACGTGGAATGGCCCAGGGGGCATTTTATCCCTACGCCTATTTTTCTCTTTATGATTACTCAAAAACTACTTCAACAATTTAGATTAAACTTTCATATTTAATCCTAATGAAGTATTCTTTAGTAGAAAGTAGCTTTTATCGTCATAGAAAAGATTTAATAGAGCTTAAATGTCTAAGGATCTGAATAGAGGAAGATTGTCGAGGGGACCAAGGTTGTACAGGGCGCCAACAGAGTTAGTTAGAGTTAAATGTCTAAGGAAAATATCTTCCTAGTGAAAGTAAAAATATTGGGCAATGTGTTTTAAGAGCTTGTTCGAACATGCCTAAACTGTTGATTTATAGAAAGCAATAATAAATGTCCCTACCTGAGAATAGAATGTCGCCGCCGTTTTATGAATTATACTTCTTCTACCTTCTCGATCCCCAGGATGCCGCTAAGCGTGGTGGTTTAGCCTTGGTCCATCGTTTCTAATTGTCTGCCAGGGAGCAGCCTCTTTCTCTTCATATCCTTGTGATATTATCTTTGTACATCCTTCTAGGCATGTATATACATGTATTGATCTGTAATTCGTGTTCCCTTCCCAATTCAACATTGGTCTATAAAAAAAAAAAGTCCATTTATAGTCAAAGTAGGGAGGGTGTTAAAAGTTGTGTAATGTAAGCACTGCTCTAGATTTTCCACTTTTCTGTGTGTATTCATAAAATTAACAAGGCGACTGTGTATATTATAAAACAATATTTATAATATAAAGGCCCGGGATATAACTGGGCGGATTGATTTTTATTTCGCGACGGACCCACGGATAAATCTCGTCCTTCACACCATGAATAGAATATTTTCGTTTCACCTGAAATGTGGCTATATGACCATGAAGGGGTGCCGAATAAAAAATAAAAAACGAATTCAGAAACCAGAAACCAGTACTAAATACATTTAAAAAAATCTTTATAATAAAACACTTAGAAAATTTCTTAGAACCAACGTGTGGCTTTCTTCAAATTATCTCCTGCCTTTAAAAAGTATGAAATAAAAAACTTTTTAAAAAAAATAGGAATCAATAAAAATAGTTGCACTAAAAAGAATGAAATAATTACCTTCTGTTTTTTATGAATACACAGCAAAATTCAAAAATGGTATAAAAAGTGGAGAAATGCAATAAATCGAATAATTTTTTATTTGTACACACTATCTGCTAATAAAAATTATTAAATTATAATATTATAAACCTTGTTCAATACAACACAATCTTTTCGGAGGCGGAGCTCCTTTAATTGCTTCATTACATTACATAAAAACTGACTCATAACTTCATTATCTCGTTAACATATATTAACAAGACAGGTGATGAAATTAAATCATTAAAAAATACAAAAAATATTACAATTTTCCCCCTCAAAAAATAAAAAAGAAATAAGATATAAAAGAAAATATTGATTCAAATTTCTTCAATTAAACGTCTAGGTGGACGAAGCATAGTGGGAAAATTTTGTCATTTAACGGCCAAAAATCTATAACTCCAGACTAAATGATGATAATCGAATAATTCTTGTTTCATTAAAGAGCATGGGATTCCCTTTATTAGTGAGAATAAAAAAAAAATAAAAATGCCATCGCTCTAAGTATATAAAATTAATTTTGAAATGAATTCTTTCTTCACTTAAATTTAAATAAAATAGTTTATTCGGTACAGGGTTAAACCTAGGGAATGAAATGAGTCAGAATTATTATCTATTGAGCTTTTTGATTATATACATGTCGTTTTGAGGCATTTGCTCCTTTTAAAATATTTTAAAATAATTATTGTCTAAATAAGAAAAAAATCCAAAAAAATTGTCTAAATAAGAAAAAATCCAAAAAATTAAATTAAAAATACCCTATTTTTTAGGAATCATAACGGAATAAAATATTGTCATTTAATTCAACGATAAGTATGTTTTATGATTTAGTCTAATTCGAGGCCGAAAATATAATGAAAGTTCAAATATAGGGATTTAAATCTTAAAATCGATTATCGCCGATCGATCGCATTTAATCGCTCTAATTCTATTATGGTATTTTAGCACCCTTCGCACTTTGCCACTGTGAAAAAAATTAGAACCAACTATTGCCAATAAAAGAATTTATATCAATTTAAATACTTTCTTTTCATAAATTAGATAGTCAATGTGGAAGAAATTAAAACCCATTTTTAACAAATAATTTTACAGCCATTCTTCTTATTTTTAAAATATGTTTGGTGCAATAATATAAAAGATAAAGCTCTATAGAAAAAAAAAAATAATATCAGAGAGATAAGCATAAATTTTCCTTAAAATAAATTCAATTTTTTTTCCTGTTGAGCTTTAATTTTTATATAATGTACCAAACAAATTTTATAAATAAGAAGAATGGCTGTAAAATTGTTTGCTAAAAATGCGTATTAATTTCATCCACGATGAGTATGTGATTTATGAAAAGAAAGTATTTAAATTGATATAAATTCTATTATTGGCAATAGTTGGTTCTGATTTTTTCCATACTGGTAGAGGGTGAAGGGTGCTTAAATAACATAATAGAATTAGATCGATCAAATGTGATCGATCGGCGATATATCAACTTTAAGATTTAAATCCCTATATTTGAACTTTCATTATATTTTCGGCCTCGAATTAGACTAAATCATTAAACATACTTATCGTTGAATTACACAGGCCAACGATGAAAAAACTTTTTTAATGAAAATACCTTATTCTTATGTTGTTTAGGTTGCTGAATCCAAATATGATGCTTAAAAAGTTGTATCACCCACCATTTATTCACATTTTATAGTTAAATTCATGAAATAAAGAAACATTTTTAGAATTTAACAGCTTTTTCATAGTTAAGATAACATGAAAAAATAGGTCTAATGAACAAAGATGATGTTGGCAGCACTGCTGAAACACATGCTAAACAGCTGATGTTTTGTTTATTTTCAACATAACCTCACTTTTACGTTTCCTGTACATGTGCTCAGTGCAATGTCTCATCGCGGCTGTAAAAACTCTGCTGACAGTTTTTGTTATATTTGTGGTGAGTTTGTTATTAAAAAGCACCAAAGAAACATTACAGACTTTGTGAAAAAGGTTTATCTAGCATACTTTGGAACCAAACTTGGAGACCAGGATAAACCTTGGGCACCGCATAAGGTATGTTATGTATGTGTTGAAGACCTCAGGAAATGGTCAAAAAAAGAGAAAAAACACTTTAAATTTGCTGTTCCCATGATATGGAGGGAACCAAAAAATCATTCCGATGACTGTTACTTTTGCAGTGTAGATATTACTGGTCATAACTCTAAGAACAAGAAGGTAATAAGCTACCCTAACCTTCCGTCCGCCATCCGACCAGTAGGGCACGGTGTAGATTTGCCAATCCCGGAACCACCAGAGGACTTAAATTCTATTGAAACAGAAGTATTTTCTGATGTACAGTCGGAGTTAGATGAACACGATGAAGAATTCCAATGTGTTACAGAAAATGTAGAGCCTAAATTGTTCACTCAGGTCGAGCTTAATGACTTAGTTAGGGATCTGGGCTTAACAAAAGAAAAAGCTGAACTGCTTGGCTCTAGGCTAAAAGAAAAGAACTTGCTGGCGGCTGGAACCAGCTTTCATGTGTATAGGAAGAGAGAACAACAATTTTCGAAGTATTTTGAACAAGAGGGTGATTTGGTGTACTGCTCAGACATTCATGGTTTAATGAATGAGTTTGGAATTGAATACAAAACAGAAGATTGGAGGTTGTTTATTGATTCATCCAAAAATAGTTTGAAGGCAGTTTTACTACACAACGGTAACATGTATGCCTCTGTACCTGTCGGTCATTCTGTACATATGAAAGAGAGTTACGAAAATCTAGAAATAGTGTTAAATAAAATAGGTTATTCTGCACACGGTTGGTTGATATGTGGTGATTTGAAAGTTACGTGCATGCTCCTTGGTCAGCAAGGGGGTTTTACCAAATTTCCATGTTTCTTGTGTGAATGGGACAGTAGAGCTCGGAATCAACATTGGTGCAGAAAGAACTGGCCTGCTAGGGAGTCTTTAAAGCCTGGCGAGAAGAACATTTTACGCAAAAACCTTGTAGATCCAAAAAACGTGCTTCTACCACCACTACATATTAAGTTAGGTCTCATGAAACAGTTTGTAAAGGCTTTGCCTAAAGATGGGCTTTGTTTCAAATATCTCTGTCAGAAGTTTCCACACCTTTCAGAAGCTAAACTGAAAGAAGGCGTCTTTACCGGGCCTGATATTAGAAAAATGATGTTTGACGTTAACTTTGAATCCACAATGACCTCAAATGAAAAAGAAGCATGGGTTTCATTCAAGCAAGTTGTCACCAAGTTTTTGGGAAATAAAAAAGACCCAGAATATAAGGCTATTGTTGCTAACATGTTAAAAAAATTTGAACAGTTAGGATGTTTGATGAGCCTGAAAGTTCACTTCTTGAGCAGCCACCTCGATTACTTCCCAGAAAATTTAGGAGATGTTAGTGAGGAGCAAGGTGAGCGTTTTCACCAGGACGTTAAAGTGATGGAAAAACGTTACCAGGGCCGCTGGAATACCAACATGATGGGGGATTACTGTTGGTCACTTCACCGGGAAGTTCAGCAAGCTATTCATCGCAGGAAAAGCTACACAAGAAGCTTCAAGGAAAAAAGGGAAAGAAAATATAAAGCAATTCCAGTTGACAAGTGAACCTTGTATCATCACATAAAATTACTATTCCAAGTATTTTACTGTAAATACAAACCATTTTTACGATTCTACAGTGTTTCATTGATTTCCCTATATACTGTAAATGGGTATTAGACTATATAATAAAATACATTTTGCTTGGAAACTAAGGGTGATACATAAAAATTACGAGCAGATTTGGATTCAGCACATAAAAATCTATCAAGATCAGCTATTAAAATTAAAAAAGTTTTCAAAAAGGTTTTTTTTGTTGGCCTGTGTTATAGGAGAATATTTTTTTCCGTTAAAATTCCTAAAATATAGGGTATTTTTAATTTAATTTTTTGGATTTTTACTTCATCAGACAATAAATTTAAAATTAAAATTTTTTAAACACCTTTCAAATGGAGCAAATGCCTGAAAAAGACATGTATATAAGCAGAAAGCTCTATAGATAATAATCCTGACTCATTTCATTCTCTATGTCTAACCCTGTACCGAATAAACTATTTTATTTAAATTGAAGTGAAGAAAGAACTCATTTAAAAATTAATTTGAAATACTTTGAGAAATGGCATTTTTATTTTTTTTTTATTCTTTTTTTTTTATTTTTTTTATTCTCGCATGCTCTTTAATGAAAAAAAAATATTCGATTATCGTCATTTAATCAGGAGTTATAGATTTTTGGCCGCTAAATGACAAAATTTTCCCACTGTGCGACGGTTTCTAATAGGCCGAGGCGACCTTAGAGGCTCTGGATCAGCTCTAACATTTTCACTCGCCTGTCCCATGTCCCTTGGGATTGGTAGTCTTCTCGAGTTGATCCTGTTTTCTATAACGTCTGTATTCTCTTCCTCTTCCTCGTTAACATATATTACCAAAACAGGTGATAAAATTAAATCATTAAAAAAATATTACATTTGTGATGTTGAGGAATGGCGTTTACATATTATCGAAACACCTTAATTTCTAATCTAGTTATTTCGTAAGTGAAAGTTGTGTGAAGCGCGCATCGCACCAGATTTTCGATTTGTAGGTTTTGATGTTGAAATTATTATTCTTATTCCATAACCATAGGCATCGCACCAGATTTTTTAAGTAGCTTCTCATTTTTTTGGAAAATAATGGAATGGCAAGTATTTTGAAAATCAAACAGAACACTGAGGTACTGAGCAATACCTATTAGACATTTTTAGAGACACAATCAGTGTTTGCTCCATTGGAGTTTAATTATGAACAAATAAATTAAAAACGCTTTAAATCCCATTGAATCCTATGCACTCGCAATTGATTCGATACATGTTACATTAACAGCACCATCGCTTACGAACACGGGTATCCTAAATACCAAATAATAAATTTATTCAGAAAGAATCGACTTAACGATAGTGGGTCATATGTATTTGACTAAAGACAAGGTCTAAAATGTGAAACGCGAGCAGAATATTTTGATGCTATGGACATAAAATATTTGAAGTGGTGATCTAAAAACGTTTTTATAATCATTTGATTTAATGCATGAATTTATAATAAATAAATTAAAATTAATAAATAAAGTAAAAAATAAAGTAAACATTCTATTTCCTGCTATACTACTCAGCAAATCTACATATGTGGTGCAATAATCAAACATCCATCTTATAATTAAGCAGTATAAGAAACATTAATATAGAGTAGCATAAGCGAGCATAATGATAGCGAGAAGTAAAGATTATTATGAGATTAGAAAAATAAATTCAAATAAGAAATAATAATAATCAAAATTAAATCTTCTTTCAAATTATCCCCTGACGATAACACATACGAGTAATAACTCAAGTCAATAGTCGTAACTATTTCAAGGCTAAGAAGCATTTACAGATGTTTACCCATTTTAAATTTATTCAACACAAATGAGAACATCTGGCAAGTAAAAAAAATCAAAAAGCAAAAAATAATGAACTGTATACCGGATACCCGGTTTTTCCACAAAATTCCCATGAACTAGACTAGACAGATTAAGCTACCCAAGAGACCCTCCAAGGCTAGGACAATGAGTGAAGAAGACAAACAAGGGGTTGTATCATTGATCTCCAACCTGGTCCTCCTCGGCACTGCAGGATGGGGCCTCAGGACCTGCTATGAGCATCCATTCATAAGCGCAGGCTTCGGTCTTTTCGCTGTCAGAGGGCTTGTTGGAACCATCGCATTTTGTAAGTAGACATAAATACATTCAACTCTGCCGTTTGGTTCACACTTGGCTTATCTTAGAAACATTTATATAGTCAACCATTTATTTGTGTTATTGGCATAACCTGATGCTTATTCCGACTTTATATTCTAGCAATAAGTTCTTTCAAGTGTTCTTAAAAACTTTATATAAAACCAGCCAAAAAGTGAATAATTATGCAAACTCTGAAAAATCATCTTCATAAAAAAATAAAAAGTAAGGATAAACACCGGTTTTAGCCCCGTAAAGTAAGCCAAACGGCATCATTAACATCGTTTGATTATCAAGATTTTTATACTCCTTTTGAAAGTTTTATAACTGGTGCCCTGATTATCATATTTAATGAATATTAAAGTCACATCTAATTAATAAAATCTTGGTATAATTAGAGTAACTTTTTGTTCTGTATCTATTCGACTTTAGGGGGCCTCCAAATATAAAACTTAGTGATTTTGGCAGAGGCACAGTTGTGCATATTGACATTCCTCTGAATTTAAATGAGTTCTAACTCGATTAAAAGCAAAATAAATTTATAATTTACTGATAATAAGATCAAATTATATTAGTCTTCGCTGTTATCAAAATAATCGATTAGGGAAATCGAATAATGTAGAGAAATTTATTTGCTTAAATTGTAACTTAAAATCTCTGCGAGAAATATGTTGTTTCGTCTTTTAGCTCTTTAAGTCGCGTTCAATTCTAAATGTAATACTAATTGGAAATGGAGAAGTATTTATTTGAAGGGGTCGGGGCAAAATAGTGCCAAGCAACATTTTTAACTTAACTAAACTGTAGCAGCAGTCTGCTGTATAATACGTAGGACTATATGTCTATGATGGAAATGCCACCTAAATATAACTGTACAGAGCCTCTATAGTCATATTAAGGTGGCATTTCCATCATAGATATATAGTCCTACGTAATATACAGCAGACTGCAGCTACAGTTTAGTTACTTAAGTTAAAAATGTTGCTTGGCACTATTTTGCCCCGACCCCTTCATTTGATAGGTTTGGTGGTTCATTTCATCAGATGATTCCAAACAAAATTAAGTGTTTTACTGTCTATAAATCTATCAAATTGTTATAAATTATTTGTAATAGTATCTCATTCAATATTTTGTATTTACCTATATCTAGTTAAACGGAATGGTAAAAACACAAACGAGCATGAAGTTGAAAACAGTTGTTACCAGTTAAGAGCTAGAATAATATCGAATATCTATCAATATAATGAATATTACTTAGTCAACCAGATATTGCATCACATATAGGTTTATTGCATAGGTATTAGGTTTGATATTAATATATACTAAATTAGATAATCACATCGTTTAAAGCCTAAATAGCGTTTAGATCCGACTTTTACTTTATGTGTATAATACTACTTCAGTATGACGGATGGGCACAAGATCACATCGATCATACTGTAGAAGGAATTCCGGAAAATGCCGAGAGTAACCAATTATTGGATCTTTAATGAAATGGTGTATCTTGTCAATATCTGCTTATCATTATCATGGAGTGATGTTCTATTTTCCCATTTTTGTCTTTTATTGTATTTTGGTGTGTGATATGTTCTCCTTTGCTAAATTGGGTCCATGTTATGCATAAGTGATATAGGTTGTTGTTTTTTATCCTAATGGAGCTAGTTTTTTATGCCTAAGTTTAGTCGTGTGTGTCTTTCTGTGAAGAGGCTAGCTTAAAAACGATAAACTGTTCGAAATTGAATTGGGTATTTGATGTGTGTTTATTCCCGTGATGTGACAACAAAGATTCGAATATCGAAATAGATTAAACGTGGGGGGCACGTTATTACATAAATTTTACTTTTTTTTTCAGATTTTTTCAAAAATGTCTCAGACCATTATGACTGACCTTGAGAATCGAGTATTCTTTTACATCAGAGAAGGTTTTATTGTAATAGAAATGTTCTGAGAGGGCTTAAGTGGCGAAGGATTTTTTTTTTTTTTTTTTTTACAATGTATCTTTACTGATTATGATTAGTCAGATAAATTAACTGTGCCTTATTATTCCTAAATACTTAAATTTAGAAATGAGAAATGCTTAAATATAAAATATGAAAAAAATCGATGAATATATACAGGAGAAAAAAAGAAAAAATTTTCGCCAATCTTGAAATTTTAATTTTCGCTAATGAGTGCAATAATATATATTTATAAAGTATTGTCGAAGAGCTAAAAACTTCAGAACAATAATGAAGAGAAAATTAATGAAAACGTTCAAGTTTTGCAAGTATTATAATACACTATACCTTATGGAGACAAACAAAAACAAGTAAATAAATTAGAAAAAAAACATTACTCTATAAAGATGCTGAATGACGAGGATGATCTGAAGATGCTTGTAAAAAAAACTTTTTATAAAGAAAAAAAATTAAACCGACTTCGAAAACTAGGAACCAATAAAAATAATTGCACTAAAAATTATGAAATAATTGCCTTATGTTTTTTATGAATACACATAAAAATTCAAAAAGGGTATAAAAATGGGAGAAATGCAATAAAACGAATAATTTTATTTTGATTTGTAAGAAGATACATCAATTAACACTAAATGTTAATAAAAATTATTAAATTAAAATATTAATACCATGTTCAATACAACACAATCTTTTCGGAGGCAGCGCAAAATAGAAAATTTCCAAATGACATGTTACTGATTACTGATTTTATTAGAGAACGATAGACATTGAGATCGATAGGTGGGAAGAGAAGATCCATTTAGAAGATTTTCATAATTTCTAGTGTTAATAATTTTGCGCCGCCTCAGAAAAAGATAGTGTTGTATTCGAACATGGTATTTAATATTTTAATTTAATAATTTTTATTAACAGTTAGTGTGTATTCGTACAAATCAAAATGAAATTATTCGTTTTATTGCATTTCTCCACTTTTTATACCCTTTTTGAATTTTGCTGTGTATTCATAAAAAACAGAAGGTAATTATTTCATACTTTTTAGTGCAATTATTTTTATTGATTCCTAGTTTTTGAAGTCGGTTTAATTTTTTTAAAAATAAGTTTTTTATTTCATACTTTTTAAAGGCAGGAGATAAATTGAAGAAAGCCACACGTTAGTTCTAAAAATATTTCGAATTGTTTTTGTATACAGATTTTTTTGAATGCATTTATTATTGGTTTCTGGTTTTTGAATTCGTTTTTTATTTTTTAATCGGCACCCCTATAAGGTCATATAGCCACATTACAGGTGAAACCAAACTATTCTATTCATAGTGGGAAGGACGTGATTTATTCCGTGGGTCCGTCGCGAAATAAATATCTATTCGCCCAGTTATATCCCGGCCGTTATATTATAAATATTGTATATTTACAGTCGCCTTTTAAATTTTATGAATGCAAACAGAAAAGTGGAAAATATAATGCAGTGCTTGCATTACACAACTTTTAACACCATCCCTACTTTGACTAGAACTGGACTTTTTTTTAAAAAGACCAATGTTGAATTGGGAAGGGGACACAAATTCAGAAAATGAGTTGTAAAACAATTTAGCTTCAATTCTAGCGGGTTGGCCTTTTTGACACCAATCATTTTTATGCCTGCTTAATTTTTGCTGTGGGGACTTTCATACGATGATAAGAGAGATATCAAACTTTTTTTTGCAATTGATGAATGATCAACGACAAACTCTTTTTAAAATAATGTAATGTCTGCAAAGACGATTTAATTATAATTAGACGCAGACTGAGAGAAACTGTCCTAGGAAAATTTTCATTTATTGGGAAATATAATAGGTACACAACACGTACTTGACTTTTCCGAAATGTACGGTACTTCTGTTAAATCGGTACCTGAGATTATAAACATATACCAGCCTGACTGTCTCCATTGTATGTTTCAATAAAATTCATTCAACACTGGACAGCACGCAATTGAGGCAAGTAAATTGAAAAGTGCAAAAGATTGAAAAAAAAGAAAAATTAATTGGAAAATTAATGATGGAAGTCATTACTAATAATTAAGTAGATACCTTTAAGATTTTCGTATCTAGACTCTCATATCTAGACAATAGCAAATCCTGTAAGTGCTACCAGCTAGGGGCGTTATCGTAACTTAAAAAAAAATGAGAAAAGAAAACATATGAGACAATTAACCATCTTAGATGGATTTGGAGTTTGAAGACAATAATATTGAAATTATTTAGCAGGACGTATTTATTTCATGATTGGACATGTCTATAATATTTTTTCTTAATTTTCGAACCACATTTAATTGAGTACTTTTAAGATTTTCGTATCTAGGCTTTCATATCTAGAAAATAGCAAATCCTGTAAGTGCCACCAGCTAGGGACGTTATCGTAACTTAAAGAAAAAAATGAGAAAAGAAAACATATGAGACTATTAACGATCTTAGATGGATTTGGAGTTTGAAGACAATAATATTGAAATTATTTAGCAGGACGTATTTATTTCATGGTTGAACATATTTATATTATTTTTTCTTAATTTTCGAACCACATTTAAGCTTAGGTAATATTTTTTTTTGTTTTCTCAAAATCAATAATTTGGCACTTACAGCCATTTTTATTTATCTGCCTCAATAGTTGCAGAAACAAAATTAAAAACCGATAATAGTAATACGGATAACATAAAAAAAGTGTCACTCCAAACTGAAGAATTGGCACAAGATTTTATTATTACGTTGTATATTAACATCCGACCGTGACTGAGTGTATCTGGAAGAAGACAGACTGACTGAACCCGTTGTTAAGGCCCCTAAATCAACTAAAAAAAATTTTTCCACGAAGAATTGAATTCCTTTTTCAATGGGCATAGCGATTGGAATTCGAAATCAAAATCTAATTTGAATCAATAATTGCCATGATAATAAAGTTAAACGATCCTTCCGGAACTTAAAGAAGTGATAAAAATCTGCTTTCAAAAAGGATATCAATGCTCGGACTTTCCTGGGAAATCCATTATCTTACTATTAAGGAGTCCATCCGCCGATTAGACCACATTTAGGATTTTTTCTGTTTACGGTGTTTAATGGTACCTTTAATCTCCTTAAATCCATAAAAATAATCTTTTAAATAATAAAAAAAAAAATGTTCTTGAGTTTTCCTCATTTCTTTGCAAAATTTCCCGGAACAGAGTCGAAACTGCAATAATTTTGCTGGAACCATAAAAAAGTGTTTTATTTTATTTTTCAATTTTTTTTAATTGTATTCTATTCTACTGATATTATACCACTGGTGTTTGGTCAAAAGGGGTTGTCATCGAATGTGAAGCTTAAACATCGATTAACCAAGCTATTGAAAATTATTATACAGGGTGACATGCTACTCGTGCGACAAACTTCACCAGTAGATTCTCCTCCATAAAATGAATAAAAAAGTGCATATTGACCATGGTCCGATTCTTAACCATTTCGGAATAATTTCGCTTTTTATCGATTTTGAAAGATATCACGACCTGGCATCGGAAAACCGTGATATCTTTAAATCTCAAAATTTCTCCGAAAAGCTGATAGCAACGTTGAAATCTACATTAATTGTTCAATAATAAAATGGCCATTTCAAAATTTGGCCAATTTTTCGTGTTTTTTATTTCAGCCAGAACAACAAAGTAAGTGAAAAATTTTACAAATCGGAAAGTGTTTAACGTAATCCAGAGTTTCTAATTTTAGTTTTAGAAGGCAGCAAATTTGAAGGAAAATACCTCATTTAATAACGCTTCTAACGCACTCTTCATTTTTTAATTTGGTTGCTCTAAGACCAAGATATCGATGACAAAAAGAGGAAAACTGTGTTTGGGCGGAAGTTATTGGAGATCTACTCATCGGTCCCTACTTAGATTTTCCGGTTAGATTAACTGGACCATTGTACTTAAATACTATCGAAAACACGCGGCCTACCTTGCTGGAGGACCTTCTTTTACAATTGAGAGAAACATAATTTTTCAGCACGATGGTGCGTCTCCTCACACCTCTAGAATAGTTCAGGCGTATACGTGTATGACAGAACATTCGAAACGTAGATCGGCCGTTAAGGGACAGTTCTATGGCCACCATGATCTCTTGATCTCAACCCCATGGAATATTTCGTCTGTGGATATCTCAAGGAACTGGTCTATCGCACTGAAGTGACAACATAGACAATTTGAGAGCAAGGATCTTCGCCGCTGCTGAAAAACTTCGACGTATTCTCACTTATGGTGTGACAGTTGGGAGTATGAGAAAACGGGCACGTTTGTGCATTGCAGAGAACGGTTTCCAATTTGAATATAAATAAAATGATTAAAAATAAATATAGTTTAAAGATATTGGTGAGTTTTATTAGATTTTTTTCAAATTTAAAATGTAAATTCTCAAGCATTAAAAATCCTTAATTTTTTCTCTTTATGTCATCCATATGATGATGAATTGTGAATTGTGCGTTTGAAGCGTGTTTTCGATAGTATTTAAGTAAAATGGGCCAGTTAATCTCGCCAGAAAATCTAAGTAGGGACCGATGAGTACATCTCCAATAACTTCTGCCCAAACACAGTTTTTCTCTTTTTGTCATCGATATCTTGGTCTTAGAAACACCAAATAAAAAATGAAGAGTGCGAAGAAGCGTTATTAAATGAGGTATTTTCCTTCACATTTTCTGCCTTCTAAAACTAAAATTAGAAACTCTGGATTATGTTAAACACTTTTCCAATTTTTATAATTATTTTGCTGTTCTGCCTGAAATAAAACACGAAAAAATGGCTAAAAAATTTTTGAAATGACCATTTTTTTATCAAACAATTAATGTAGATTTCAACGGTGCTATCAGCTTTTCGGAGAAATTTTGAGATTTAAAGATATCGCGGTTTTCCGATGCCAGGTCGTGATATCTTTCAAAATCGATAAAAAGCGAAATTATTCCGAAATGGTTGAGAATCGGACCATGGTCAATATGAACTTTTTTATTCATTTTATGGTGGAGAATCTACTGGTGAAGTTGGTCGCACTAGTAGCATGTCACCCTGTATTTCTTTATTCCAGAATAATCAATGAAACTATATTCTTTCAACGGAGACGGTAAAAATTATGGATAACGAATAAATAATAGTCAATTATGAATTTTAAGAAGACGAGACAAAAAATTTTTATGACTTCAGCCCTTTTCCCTAAACATGAATGATATATCTTTATTTAAATCTATTGTTGAAAATTTATTTAAGGTTACTTATATGGTTTGTTCCAACAAGCACTTAAAAAACGTCAAAACTAACAGTCTGCTCATGTTCTCCCCCCACTCTTTTGATTCTGAATTTGATTGGTCGGTTTTCCTAACCGATTCATCGAGTATTAAAACAGTATTGAGAATTGCTTAAAATTAACCAATCAAATTAAGAATAAAAGAAATTGTGAAAGTTTGTTACTTATCGACGTGTTTTAATAGTTTGTTAGAGCATACCTTATGTTATATATGTCATACGTTTTTCCAATAAGTAAACATTTTGAGCGATAATTAAATAATTATTTTCATGTTTTTTTCCCGATAACTTCTTAAATAAATTAAGAACCCAAAAAAGTTTTTAATGGGACGATTGGCGGATCCAAGGGAGAGGGCTGTGGGGGCTGCAGCCCCTCCCTTTGGGAAATTTTTCGTAATTTAAAGCAAGAATTTGATTTTCCTTAAAGTAAGGAAACAAGTTAAAGAACACATAATATGCAGAACAAGTAAAAATTTAGTTGTGGGAAAGAAACATGAGGGCAAAAAAGCTGATTGGGAGATCCTGGGGAAGGGCTGTGGGGGTGCAGCCCTCCCCCTCTTTAGGACTGCAACCCCCCCTTTACAATCGGCTGGATCCGCCCATGAAAGAAACCACCTTGGGAAAATATTCTACAAGATGCAAAAGGTTTCATTCCAATTGGTCCATTCATCACGGAGTAATCGGTGAACTTACATAGAAAAAAAGCACATACACATTGAATTGAGTAACCTCCTCTTTCGAAGTCGGTTAAAAGCAGGTGGATTTCTACTCGAAGTAGGCAAGTGGCAGTTTTACAAAAGCGCCAGACTTTTGAACAATTAAAAATTCGTGTTTTTCCTGGACCTTGAAAATATGTGCAATAAAAGGAGAGGACATTTTATAGTTAACACTCATGGGCGTACCCAGCGGGGGGCAGGGGAGGGGCAGCTGCCTCCCCTGGAAGTTTGGATGCAATAATTTTTTAAGCTTTTAAGGCTGCAAGCAGTAATAGAATATTTTTTTTCAAGAAAATAATTGTAATAACTTAGTTGATAAAGCACTGCTATAATTATACATAATTTTGGTTTCATTCACCTTTCTTGCGATAAGATGTTACAACCTGAACGACCATAGCTTCCCCCCCCCCTAGTTTTGATCTTGGGTACGCCCTTGTTAACACTATTAACGTTTAGACGGCATTTTGAACTAATTATGGAATACTATATCGGGTTTGCTGAGCATTTAATTATTATTACTTGGTGTTTTGGCAATGTTTCCAATATTTAAATCCAACGTGGCGAATGAAGCAAGATTCCCTCCATCTTACTGTACCTATGATAACAAAAATAGAATGGTGGGTATGAAAATACATAGAGACTCCTGATTAGATTAGAGTAGCTCCTATTCCCTACCATGTTTATTCCTCTCAATCAAAAAAGTACCTGGATAATGAATATTCTTGACATGTTATTTATGACCCCTGGGATACCTAAACCATTTAGGGTCAGGAAGGATAAACATTTGAGGCCCCCTAAAAAAAGGACATTTAAATGAAATTTAAAACAAAACTAGTTTTTTAATAACAAAATAGCGTTCTTTTCATATTGAAAAAAAAAAAAAAAAAAAATTAAGAATACAATATGTGACAAAATAAAAGGCCACCCCAAAATTTTTCAGTTACAAGAATAAGTAATTAAATAAATGAGAAGAAAGTATAACTGTACTTAGTTTAAATCTTTGGAGTTCAGATTATTATATGTTATCATTAGTAATTATTAGATTATTATTGTAATCATTTTAATCCTTTATCATATTATAAGGCTTTTTCATGTGCAACAAAAATATAGGCCACTCAGTCTCTCATTAAATCTGCAATCAAACTGTACATGTTATTGAAATAATTTTTTGTTTGATTTATTACTGAAATTTTAGCAATAGGTTAATAAATCTCTTAATGCCTAGAGGTTAAGTACTGTGAAATTGGCGTAATTACATGCTTGTACGAAAAAAATTGAACAATTTTATTAATTTTTAGAGCTCAATACCAGTACAGGCATGTAATTCGAAATTATTTAAGATTTGGAGGTAAGGACACAGCATGAAATGCTTTGGAAGACCATAGTTAACCATTAGGCGTGAAGCAGGAGAATATTATGCAAAGCATCCAACCCTGCAGGAGCTTCAAGACAAATCACTTTGTTAGCTGCAATGACCAGTAACATCCCAAATGTGCAAACAATTCTTCAGAGTGCAGAAGAGAATTAAGAAAAAACACCAGTTTCACCAAAAAACTGATGAGTGCTGTACAGTTAAAGTTTGCATAGGATCATTTTGGCTGTAAGAAAAGTTATATTCACTAACAATAGGGCGTCAAATTTAGAATTTATTGGTGGATTCCAATATTAGTTTCATGAAAACCAAGAAAATTAAAGGATTTTAATTTGCTTGCAAATGGGTGGCACCATGATCTGGGTCAGTAATGGTTATTGTAGCGAAGTGAAATTTTATACTTTAAAAACTAATCCTAAAAAGCATTGGGAAACATAATAGAGCCAATAGAACATGTAAACAGGCTTACCAGAACAAGGTCCATTTCGCAAAAAGGCAACGGTTTGGTTGGTAAGAAAATATTTTATAATATAGAATAATATAATAATATTTCATTTCTGCCTCAGAAATTTGTTCTCCTGATTTCAACAACATAGAAAAGTGTATGGTACAGTTGATTAGGGCAGTATGCGTTTATCGCAGCAAATTGCCTTGCTTCTCTGGAGAACTCAGAGCTCAGCATTCAAACTTAGTGGTTTAATTTGGGCAAAGATACAGTCGTGGTCATAGAAATTGCATCAGCTATGATTGTTATCTTTTCAATCCTACATGAGTATACAAGCAAGAGATTTCAATTGTTTACCTACTAGCATTAGAGATAGATGTAATCAGTAACTTATAGTTTAGTTGTTTCCAGAGTAGCTAATATTAAACACGTCATTTCCTATTATTATGTCCGATAGGAGTTTCTACCAAATGTCCAAGGAGGAAAAAGTTAAAATAGTGGCATTTTCTGAAGCTGGACTTTCTTTGCGGGAGATAACAAAGAGAGTGAGGTGCAACCGGTGCACTGTGGTGAGAATAATAAAAAAAAGAATTCTCAGTGATCTACCGAGCGAAGGAAAGGGTCTGGAAGGAAAAGGAAGACAGGTGAGCATTTAGATCGCATGGTGATGAGATTATCATTAGAAAATTGCTTCAAAACTGCAAAGGAAATATTTAGAGATCTAGCAGATAGCAATTTAGCAGAAGTAAGTCGAGAAACAGGCTATAGTCTGGCCATTGCAGCGTGGAGATCCCGTTTTCTATTAAAAACTGCTTTACATATCAAAAAAAAAACAATGGTAATGGTAATAAAAAATTATGCATCTTACAGCTAAGACATTTTTTTAAATAAATAAATAATTAACTTATCGATTTGGCTCTATGGCACGGAGCACATTCATCTTGAAAAATGAAATCTCCGCAGTATGTAAGGTGGGATTTCATTGAGGGAAATAAACTCAATTCCAAATTTTTTTAATATTCTTCTGCATTAACCGTCCCATCTATAAAGTTTATCTGGCCAATTCCAAAGTAAAAAAAAACATCCCCAGACCATCACACTTGCCGGATGTTTCACTGTTTCAAACATACAAAATTCGTCAAATCTTTCATTTTACCGACATCTTACATATGGAGCACTGCCAGAACTGAAGATGTTGAATTTACTTTCATCCAAAAACATCAAATTCCTCCAATCATTAATCGTCCAGTTTTCAAAATTCCGCGCCCAATTTAGGCGAGATTGTTTCATTTTGTTAAGAAATGGTTTATTGGCTGGTTTTCTTGCCCATAAACCCTTTGCTCTTAATCTTCTGCCTACTGTTTCTCGACTTCTGCTAAATTGCTATCTGCTAGAACTAGAAGATATTTCCTAGGCAGTTTTGAAGCGATTTTCTAATGATAATCTCATCATCATGCGATCTAAATGCTCACCTGTCTTCCTTTTACTTCCAGTCCCCTTCTTTCGCTCGGTAGATCCCTGAGAAAGATTTTTTTTTTATTCTCACCGCAGTGGATTGGTTGCATCTCGCTCTCTTTGCTATCTCCTTTGAAGAAAGTACAGCATCAAAAAATGCCACTATTTTAACTTTTTTCTCCTTTGAAATTTGTTTGAAACTCCTTCTATCGGACATAATAATACGAAATAATCTGTTTAATATTAGCCACTTTGGAACCAACTAAACTACATATAAGTCACTGATTACACTCTCTCTAATGCTAGTAGGTAAACAAATGAAATCCCTTACATGTATACTCATTTAGGATTGAAAAGAAACAGTCGGAGGTGATGCAATTTCTATGACCACGACTGTATATAAAACAACTTTTTAAATCCCTCCCAAATAGAATGCTTACAGTTTTAGAAAAATTATGGGGCCCAAAAATATTAATATTTAAAAATATACATAATTTTATAAAAGTGGCCTATAATTTTGTTGCAGCCAATTTTCATTTTGTTTTTTGTTTTCATGAAATCATTTTAATTTAATTTTAATTGCTGAATTATTTGTATGTATTTATTTATTATCCACTTTTCTTATTCCCTATTTTCCTACCTACAATTGAAATACCAAAAGTTAACAATTTCTTATAAAATTTTAAAAAGAATGGGGTGGCCTATGATTTTGTCGCTTAGTGTATCTATAAACTAAAAAAATAAAACCAGGTCCCTCCTGTTTCCTTGGGAAGGGCCACCAGGCCTTGCAGTTACACCCCTGGCGTATAATTTTGTTGCAGCCATATGATGTTGTAGAGTCACTGTAGTAGGTAGGTATTCCTCCTTTCATCATTACCTTAAACTCTCCTTGTTTCTATTTTAATTCCTTAATAAATATTGTCAATTTATTAAAATATTCTGAAATACCTTCATTTAATGAGTATAAATTTTTTCTTAAAGAATAATAGAGGAAGATAAAACAAAACTTTTTTAATAATTTTCCCAAAAGGATGATGAGAAGTACACACTTAAAAGCAGTTTTGGTCTTTCTCTACCCTCTACTTATTAAAGTCAAGGTTGAATTATTGATGTATTAAGTAAATGGGTCTTACAGACAAAGCTACCATTAAGTAACGGAATCCAAAGGAGCTTTCAGGAAGTAGAGTCGTATCTAAGGGACAAACTGTTAGAAAAACAAATGCACAATTGATTTAAAAAAATATTAAAAATCAAATTTAATCAAATCAGATTTTTAAAAGAAGTGACGGAACCACCAAACTAATTGGTTGGTTGAGTAGTAGTCATGGTGGAGCATGTGAAGCTTGTATATTAAAAACACTGAGGTTACGTATTAACAAATTTTAATTTCAATAGTGTTTTATCATACATGAGGTACTTAAAGTAGACTCATGTTGAATCTAATCTTAATAATTTTTAAAAGTTCTTCAAGTCTTAAAAATAATTCTAAAAGCGGCTAATTTTGATTTCGGTGGACAGTTATGTATGAATATAGATGATCGCTTGCCTTGTTGGGGTAACTCATGTGAATTATTGCAGTTGGTTCTGAATTACACATTACTTCATTGTGTGCGATCATAGTATTCTTAAATTGTTATTGTATCTATATTCCAAAGTAAATTTAGTTTTTAAAACAGAGCACCAGTTATATATCTTGAGTTTTTCTTTTTTTTCTTTTTTTTTTTTTTTTTTTTTGAAAATTAATATTACTTTTCATGCTTCATCATCATGCATAGATCTCATATTTATTTTTTCTTTCCAGTCGACATCAGTGATGAAACTTTCAAAAAAGTGAAACAGCAACTCTTTAAATTTGTCGATAATTTCGGGTTTCCATTGCTTGCTATGGACATTATGAGTTGTAAATGTATGAGACCAGGATTCAGTCTTCTTCAGTTGTTAGGCCCTGCAGTGGACTTAGTAGGATTTGAGATGGAGAAGGAAAAGATGGCAGAAATACTGGCCGTTTCCCATTCAATGACAGCTGGTTCAGCCATTACTTGTGGTCAGCAAAAGCCCGAGTACTGGGGAAGCGTCCTTTTCCCAGTCCCATTCGTTGCAGATATTTTGGTTAAAAAAATTGGTGAAGTCGAAGACTACCATGACGTATTCCTAGCTATTGGATGCTTTTTGGCAATGTGTGTTATGGCTGGATATATTCCTTAAACTTAAAACAAATATTTTGAATTCAATATAAAATTATTTTCTCATAGATTTTGTTTATTTCCTTAATTATTATCCATCAGAGTTTAAATATAGTTAAGGAATTATTTTTTTATTTGACCCTTTAGTTAATTTTATTATCTTAAAGGAATAAGATATTTCATCTTATTTTGTGCCTAATTTATATGTTTCAATTTTAACTTGTAACTTCAAAGGGTATTTGAGAAAAATGTATGGCTGTAGTGTAGGCAGATTAAATATTTCCAGATTAACTACTTGAAAAATGATACTATACAAAAATGTTACTATATTAGATCCAATTAAAATTGCACCAATTTCTTTTTTCTTTTTTTCGAGTGGTTGGGATTATGTTGAATAAATTAATTACAAAGTACAGGAATTTAGAATAATCTAAAAATGCTATTTAATTTGTGTTTAAGGTGATAAAATAAAAGATAATGCTATTAAAAATAGGTACATATTTTTTTTATTTTAAAAATATTATTATAGAAGGTTATTAGACTGAAATATTACATACATACAAAACTAAATAACCAGATTATTAAATATCTCAGAATTATGTGTATTTACTAGGTTAATTTTTATTTTATTTTTTATTGCCTATAAAAAAAATAGAAATATTTTTGGGTAAACAAACACTTCTTACAAAAGCAATAAATTCTAATAAAACTGTTCTCATTGAATGCGAAGTATATTGATAATTTTTGTTTGATTTAAAAAAAGGGGTTTTAGGTTTCAGATTTATTTTTCTTTACAGTTGCATACCAGAGTGAGTCATTAAGGAGTGTATTTGACTTTAAGAAGAATTTGGGGAGGCTAGATCATGCCTTATATAATTTATCATATCCTCTGTTCACGATGGAAGTAATGAATATAGCACAATTTGAACCAGAGATAATAAAGTTTTTTCTTCTATTCTTGCCGGTAGCTGAAATAACTGTACTTAATATCGAAAAAGCAGCAGTTTGTGCTTCACATGGTGCTTCAGCTATTTCAGTGATAATTTGTGATTTCCAGCAAAGCCAGTGGTATTATATTCTTTCATTGTTAGGATTTACTATAGAAGAGTCTGTAGAGAGCAAAATGTCTGAAGCAACACGAATAATTGTCATGGCTGGTACTCTAGCCCTTTATGCTGCACTTATAAATGAGACAATACCGAATTTTTTCCTTGAGGCTCCCTGAAGAAATTAAATGTAATTTAATTCCTTGCTATTGCTGGAAGTGAAGATTTGACTCAACCATAAAAAAAAATAATTTCTAATATAAATTGAAAATAAGAATCAAAAGTCTATGATTAGAAGAAGAACGTCTTTCATAGACGCCTCATAAAATGAACATTGATAATTATTATTGGGAAATAATAAAATCAATGAAGATTTTGATACAATCCTACTTACTATTGTTAAAGATGCTGCTACTGTATTAAAATTAATATATGTTGCATAAAAATAAAACTCAATTGTACCATAATTTGCAACTAGTCCTGTTATATCTTTTCTTAAATATAAGTATATTAAGGTTATAATACCTAAAGGTTACCAAAAATCTAATTTTTTTATGAACAAAGCTTTTCTTATAATGAAACAATTGATAAAAAATAATATTTCATTAAGGACACGATACTAGATTTGGTAACTGAATATTTATGGTTATTTCAGCTTTTTTTTTTTTTTTTTGTTCCTTTATCCTATACATTTTGTTTGGCTTTTTTAAGAACATTTTCTTAAAGATTATTAACTAAACAGTGGTTTAAAAAAAAGTAGATTACCTCCAGGGCTAAGGTCTTTGTTATAATGAAACAATCTTACATAACTGTATCATATAATTTTGAACTGTAGTGATAAACTCTAGAAAGGCATATCCTACATTTATTCGATGGGTCTCTGGATCTTTTATGAAAGTGACGCTTGCCTGGATCAGTTTGGAGTGTTAAAAAAAGAAGTGTTTTTTGCTATATTTAATTTAGTTTTCTAGTAAATTAACAAACAATGCAATAAATAGGTTCCTGAAGGAAACTCACAAAAGTGTAAATATACTTATAAATATTTATATAAAGGATAAAGTTTAAAGTTTTGGTGGATACCAATTCATGTTTTCCTCTGAGTCAGCTTAATTAATTTATTTGTAGTAAAATAATTGATGTAGAATGTAATTTAAAAAAAATGGAACAACACTAAGTGGAGGAGGTGAGTTGTTGTATCATAGGATTAGAAATGTTCTAGTTTTAACTACTGCTATTGGTACATTGTATTGGTGATGCAATATCTGAGGTGAAGTTTCATAAATGATAATGGCAGTAACCAGTCATGAAAGATCATTGTTTTTAAAAATACTATAATCAGGGCACCAGTCAGTGAGGAGTATAAAAAATGCTTCTAAGCAATGCTATACTCATTTGTGCAAATATGATACCAGTTATTGAATCAATACAAAGTTAATAAAAGGTACATGTAACATTAAAAAAGAAATTCAATGAATCTCAGCACAACATTAACCTACCCCCCACCCCTCCATACAGCCTGTGACAATATACATAGATATCATCCATGGGTGTCTGAAGGGGGTGGGCAAGGGAAGGCAGCTGCCTTCCACCTAGAAAGTATGAGGAAAAACAATACAAAATAAATAATCTTGTACTCGTTTATTATGTGTTAATTATTATATAAATAATTTATTTTTTAAATATCAATAACCTTTATTCGAAGCCATAATTTTACATAACCAGAATACCTTGATACCCTCCCCAATAGCCTGCCGAATAGTCTGTCCCCCCCTGACGAAAACCTGCGGGCGCACATGATATCATTCATAATTTATAGACCAGTAACTTTACTTTTCTAAATTAATAGTATTTTTAAATAAGAATCAACGGTTATATTACCATCATAAATAAAATTTTAACAAGTGATATTTAATACATATGTGGAGTCATAATTTTTTACTAGGCTGCTTGAATTATAATAAGGAATCGAGAAAAAATATAGACTATTAAGGCTTGTTTTAAGAATTAAAATTATTTACATCGTACATCCTAGAATTCAATTTAAAAAGTTTATGTATCGCAAGAATGCAAATGTTGTTTCGCCGGATCTGCAGTTGTGATCTTTCATCAATATAAGTGTATAAGCTGTTGTATGTAGATGCCACATCACATATTTTAGTAATATAACATCAACAGGTAAAACTAAACCTTTATAGGAATGAAATTTCCCCCAAACGCTCAAGTTATCCACACCATTTTTAATTGTCTTTGATTTTTGTTATAAATACAAATATAATCATAGTAGATGAACGTAAAACCTGTTTATCGAGCTCTGTGAGCAGATTGTAAAAAACATATGAATAATGATAGAAAGGGGCTAGGATGGCCAAGTTGATAAATTTTCTAGTAAAATAGAATTTGAGTATGTCCATGAATTTAATAAAGGATATCCTCCAAATTTTTTCGGGACCGTAGAAGAACTTACACCGTTATGGAATTTCGAGACTCAATAGTACATAAGGACCCAATTTGCTTCAAAACGTGCATTGACGTAGGGAAATACTTTTTTAAAGTGAAACCTTTCTCGGTTGCCACCCACTGCCTGCTCTACTCTTCAATAGTAACATGGTAGGAAGAAACCTTGCCTAGAGATTAGAGGTGTGCTATATCAGGTGTGCCATTTTTTTATTGTACTTTCTGGTTTATAATTTATATGTTTTGCTGATCTCATTGTACTATTACTAAAAATAGAGAGGTAGGTAATGGCTGCAACGAAAAATAAGGAAAGGTGCGGTAACTTGCTCAATAATTGGTGTGGAAGGAGGATGATATTCTCTAGCTAATGGTGAAATAATATTAGTGAAGATTTGAATTATAAGTTTTTTATTTTCATTTGACTACAGTACAGTAAAATTAAATTTAAAAGTTGGGCATATAAATATACCTATATGTGCATAAGGCTAAAATCTCTTTCCAAATATCCTCAGACAACCATATATTACTGATGAAAATATCATTTACTTAACCTTCAAATAATATAATATATGTGGGCTTTTTGAGTTTTAAGTTTTATTTGAATTTATTAATTAAAATTTAATAAAAAAAAAAAATAAACTCACAAGTTATTTAGAAATTAAATGAGTTGAAAATAGATGTTTCTGAAAATTGCAATTTCATGTTGCAAAGTCATCAAGATCAATGTCACCATTGGAGCCATTTAAGTAGTTGTGTACACATTATGGTACTATTTTCAAGGGGCGGAGATTTTGCCATAATTACATTGTTTTATATCCAACGATCTGAAACACGATGTGCCGTTCGTAATGTGCATATATACTTTTGTAGATTTATTTAAAACAATTTTCAAAACTTTAATGTGTGTCATCACAGATCTTGTATCATGTTGAAGATTTTCACAGATTGTAGAGAAAGAAAAAATTTTTTCCCAACAATATGCTACACCTGCAAACATGCAAATACATCTGTTGCCTCAAGGAACCGAACTGATCAGGTTAAAAATTTTCTTTTAATTGAAATTGAATTATTACTTTCACTTACCTGTATATGAAATATATAGTAAGGGAAAGTATTGCGATCGTGAAAAATTTCGACTTCCGGTTTTCAACGGAAATACATGTTTTGGGTTCTTGAGTCCAAATAACCAAGTCCCTCGAAAATGGTGTGTGTGTTTGTGCGTGTGTGCGCGCGGTCGCGCGAACAGACTAGCTCAAAAACTATAACCCATACGAACCTGGAATTGGGTATTTGGTATACATATATGCCCGCAATGTGGCAGCAATAATTTCATCAAAATTGATCAAACGGCACTTTATTTAATAACTTTATCATTTTTACGTTTTTTTTTTTTTTTCGATTTCCTCAAAAATAGCTTTAACGATTTTGGTTAAACACCAAAATTTATTCTTATGTTTAATAAGAACCATGTATTCTTTAATATCAGGTAATTTTTATCATTATTAACACATTCTGTGGGGGCTTATATGAGGAAGGGGCCTCTTTTGTTTTCATTTATAGTACCTTTGTCTCTCGTTTCGCCTACAAATAAGAAATAGCTAAATATGAAATATGAAAAAATCAAGTAGACATATAGAGGAGAAAAAAAGAAAAATATTACGTCAACTCCTAAAACACTTTTTGACCCCACGCATGCGCAGTACGTCTTTAATAACAGACGATGTTTAAAATTTAATGGAAATTGTTTGTTTCATGGTAACTATATGAAATTTTAAACAACTACATAGAAAATTATAAAATCAGGCAAATTGGAGTATTATGCTTGCATTGCCGAATTATCACAAGTAGGTAAAACCTTTTATTCAATAATAAAAAAATATATATACTTTAAAGAGCAAATACAGACAAAAATAATTAAATTAATGTGGAAAAATGTGACACTTTGAAAAATGGCATTTAACAAAACATGTCAATTTCTAATCAAAGAAAGTTGGTAAGTGAAAGTTGTGTGTTGCGCGCATCGTACCATATTTTTTTAAATATCTAGTTGTTGCGCAAGTGTCTTGTAAATAGTCTTCATTCAAGTCTGTAAACCAACATAAATTCTTTGACAGTATAATTAGTATCCAACTCTTTGATGAATCATAAATACTTTAATTATTTTATTAACATATTCATTTTTTCGGGTCTAATCACAAAAAGGTATCCCTTCTTTTACTCTGGACTCAGAAACGAAACGATGGCTTTTCAAAATAAAAAAATTTTTAACTGAAAAATCCTGACTATGAATCAACCTATCATAAAGAATAACAGTTGACTATTTCTGACCTCCAAAATATATATTATAAAAGAAAAATCGTTATTGGTGAAAAGCCATGACAATGACGAATAAGATAAAAAACAATCAAATGATCAGTTCGATTGATTCGATAAAAAACATAAGTTATAATTTTCATTTTATCAGTCTGAGATCTGTTTACAGAAAATTTTTACATCTAAAAAAAGAGACCACAATACCGGGTTTTCCTTTGAATAGTTAGTTACAAGAAGTTGCTCCTAGTTTTTTAATAACCCATATAAGTTTAGAAGTAAAGTTATCGGTACTGTTGTAATTCCCCCCACCTCAGTGTAAATTATCCTGTTATCTTGCCTTATCACTCCGATGTGTGCCAAGTTGGGACGCAATTACCTTTATTAGATCACTGATTTCAGGGATAACAAAACCCTAACTGGCTTTACAGTTGGGAACGGGCCACATTAACGGCTTTTCGTGTTATCAGCTAGTGTGAAGTTAGTTACAACAGTCAACGCGGGGCAGAAATTAAAACAGTACAATTTCTCTTTGAAAAAGTAAAAACCGATTTTTCCTTAGTTGATTTCTGATTCCAACATTGTTCAGGTTTTATTTGGAATATTATTTGAAACCCTAAAATGTTTCTAAAATTACAGTGCTTTTATGTACAGAATTCGTCAAATTTAATCAGAGTTTTTATTATAATTTAAATGAATATCGCAGTTTAAGCATTTCAAAAGCCAATAAATATTTTGTTTATATAAGCTACAAAAATTAAATAAAAAAAATTTGGTGCGTGCGCGCAACACACAACTTTCACTTACCAACTTACTTAGATTAGTAATTGACGTGTTTTGCTAAATATGATTTCCCAAAGTCACACATTTTTCTACATTCATAACTTATTTTTGTTAATCGTTAAAGCCGTTTTTGAGTAAATAAAAAAACCCCGTGAAAATGATACAAAATTTATTAAGTAAAGTCCCCCCTCCCGTAGATCAATTTTGATGAAATGTTTACAGTCATATCTCGGTCATATAAGTACATCAAATACCAAGTTTGATCAAATCGTTAAAACCGTTTTTGAGTAAATAAAAAAAACATGTGAAAATGGTACAAAATTTATTAAGTAAAGTCCCCCCTCCCGTTAATCAATTTTGATGAAATTTTTACAGTCACATCTCGGGCATATAAATACATCAAATACCAAGTTTGATCAAAATCGTTAAAACCGTTTTTGAGTAAATAAAAAAAACACGTGAAAATGATACAAAATTAATTAAGTAAAGTCCCCCCTCCGGTTAATGAATTTTGATGAAATTTTTACAGTCATATTTCGGGCATATAAATCGATCAAATACTCAGTTTAATCAAAATCGTTAGAGCCGTTTTTGAGAAAATCGAAAAAAACGTAAAAAGTTATTAAATAAAGTACCCCCTCCCTTTGAGCAATTTTGATGAAATTTTTGCTGTCACATCGCGGGCATATACCTACACTAAATACCCAATTTCAGGTTCCCACGGTTTATAGTTTTTGAGCTAGTCTGTTCACATACACACACACACACACACACACACACACACACACAGACCATTTCGCGGGACTTGGTTATTTCGACTCAGGGGGTCCCAAAACGTGTATTTCCGTTGAAAACCGGAAGTCGAAAATTTTCACGATCGCAATACTTCCACTTACTATATATTTCATATATAGGTAAGTGAAAGTAATAGCGGGAACGCCCTGCGCAACCCGCTCTTCGCTGCATCTTCGCCATTTAACTTAGCGATCCTTTTGATTGAAGGTCTAAATTGATCCTTAGAGCAGTAAGCGAAATTAAAATTTGGATTTAAGCAATATGATCGGATGACAAATTTATCGGCCAAATTTAATTTTTTTTTTTTGGGTAAAGGCAACCTTTGAAATCTGGGCGAAACGTTAGCGTGCAAATACGTTCGCGTGCCGATTTCAAAAGTAGTGCATTTTTTGCGCATACGTTTTTTTTACACGTAAATTATTGTTGTTCAAATGAAGCTATTCCGATACACACCGAAGTTATGATGCCCTTATTAATTTTAATCTTCCACATTAGGAGTGAGTATGAATAAGTAGTGTTATTTTGTTTTTTAATTGGGTTTTGCAAAATGTTTCGGGGGCGGTTGTTGCCCTCGTATGATCTAAACACATCTACGCTTCATGTCAATATCGAATCTTCTTGCATATCTACTATTCCCTCTCGAGTCACTATTAAGCGTTGTTTTCTGTGACGCGCTTTCCTAAGTACATATTCCTAGTTAGAATTAGTAAACGAATCAAAATCATTGCAACATATAGTTTTAACATATTGTTTTAATAGCTCCATCTGTTGTCTAATATGACTATCGAAGGTTTCTCCCTCGGCGTTGCGGTTGTTTTGAGGTAGGAGCAAGAAATTCAACCCCCGAAGGGGTATTCTTGCCGTTAAACGTTTACATACCTTTAAAATCGAAACCGTGGTTCTATCATGAGTTGTGGGACAAATAAACTCAGCATTGAGTGAGGCCCACAACAAATGTTTTTGACTTCTAACTCCCACAATGGTGCACATCATAGTTGGAAAATTTCATAAAACTTTGCTTTTTTAAGGGCTTAAATCCTGCGTTCGATGAGACCAAATGTAAATTTTTTTTACATCTCAAAGTCTATCACCAATTGGACCATTTCTCATCATCAATGAAGACGTCTATCAAACTACAGTTTACCAAAATATGTTAATTGAACTATACCGTGACAGTCTGAGTAATTTTTAGATGAATTAATGCAAGAAAATATTAAAGGTGTAAATATATAAAATAGTAATATTTAAAAAAGGTTTCGTATACCATAGGATGACATCCATTCAAGTGATAAAAAATGGAGACACGTAAAAAACACAATTATTGAGATCAGTTAGAGATGTTTATATCTCATAATTGAAATAGAAAATTGTAATTGCGCATGTAGATGAAAAGAAGAAACAAATGTTTAGGTACAGAGATTTCAGAGGCGTCAATGTTTGACTACTCCTCTCTTTAAAGTCTGAAATTCCGATATGGATTCTATCTCCTCAACACTCGGTCTTTTAAAGTTCGGAGTTGCCGTCATCCCGTATATTTGGCCTCTACGCTATAGTGATAAAAGAGAACAAGAACATTTGTAACCGTTGTCCAAGTGAAAAGGTCCCCGAACCTTGGAAATATTCTACTACTAAAGTTGTATTTTTTGTGGTAGGATGGAAGTGATGGTATTATCAATCAAAAACTATAGTTATTATATATTAAATTATATAGTTTTGGAGGTTCTGTGAAAAAAAAAACTGTTGATCGAAAAAAAAAATCCATCTTTAACAGATAAAAACATTTCTTTATTATTTTTCATTCTATTACAAGAAAACACCAGCAATTCATACAAAGTCTCAATGCTTGGTTTTGGTATATTTTTTCCTTTTTCAGTGATACAACCAGCTGGAGATTCCGATATTAGGACCTTGATAACCAATATGCTCAGGCGAATAGATCGTGCTACGAAGCTCTTCTTCTTTCCACTGGTAACAACAGAAGTGATCAGCGATGGCTGCCTTAAGGATTGCAGGCTAGCTGTTTTTAACTTGTTGTTTCCAGCAATAGATTATTTTTTGGTTCCTGTGGAAGAGACTGTATTACTTATAACACGAACTGCATGTGCTTTAGAAATCCTGTGGTGTAACTATATGATTAATGAATGGAAACGTTTATATTTAGTTGTGCCTTACCTTGTGAACGAGCTGTCTTGGGAGCACGAGGCCAGCAGTGATACCGTGGTACTGCTTAGCGGTTACTCGTGCCTAGTCACGACCATGTTCTTCACAGATAGTCACCCGGACGTAAGTGTCGTACTGGATGTAGTTGCCCCAAAAGTGCTAAAAAAATCACCTAGGGAAACTCAAGATAATAAAAAGCCAACATAATACTTGTTAAATTATTAGTGATAAGGATTGTTATATTTTCATATACCATTATATATTTTTTAATAAACGAATTAATATTTTAAATGCAATCTATTGATTTAATGCAGGCAAAGAAACATAAGACACTGTTATGATATGTGATAATAATAGAGAGTAATAATAATAATATGTGTAATTTATTTATATCATCTCCTTCTAGTTTAACATCCGTCATTCACCAATTCGCTACATGATCGCACTTAAAACGTGCATCATATTATTTTATGGGTGTTAAAATAAAAAATTGTTAAAATAGTGCTCCATGAATAGTAGGGCTCCTTGAATCTCCGGTCGCCCCTTCTCTAAGCTCTTATCTTACTCGATAAATTCTATCTTTACGTTAGCGTACACATTCTATAATGAAATCCATGCCAATAAAAGTACTTGCTGTTGCAAAACCATCTCCACTTGGATTGGTATTTTTTTAGAATGTTATGCTAGCTGGTTAAGTCTCCTTGGAATGACAACTTAGCGCGCCGTTCGTTAATTTAAGGAAGCTTTTATCGATTGAATACTCTTTCTTCGGAATGGATCATCCTGTGAATTTGAATATCGTTGGACCTATTGCTTTCTTCCATCCGTAAACTGAAACTTTATGATTGAGTCGTGTTATGCCAAACTATATTAAGAACCATTTTTAAAAAATACAGTAAAAATTTATTACTTATAAATAATCAATAAAAAAACGAAATTTCTAATGTTACAGCATATTTTCTTTTTTTGGCAAATCCTGAAAATTTCTTAAATTTTAAATATATAAAATAAATTTGCGACTAAAGAAAAATATATTGATAAAAATTTATTTCTTAATTAATATCCAGTTCAGAGTGAAAAGATCTTTGGAGCGAAAAATTGAATCAAGAAATACTTGAAGCGGAACATTCTTGACTCAATTCCTACTGTTCCCACATCTTCGAACTTCCTCCAAGCATCTCGTTCTTAGGCCAACACCTCCACCTCAGCCCAGGACTTGCCAGCATTCTCCAGCAGGATGGATCTTCACCAAGTTGTTCGCGGCCATCCTCGAGCGTTCCCCTTAGCTGGGTTCCAACCCAGTTGCACTTGCGCCTTAAGATCTTTGGACCGATTCTCTTTTGGTTAGCAAAGGGCAGGAGTTCATTTGAAATTACTTCAGTCCATCGTATATTAAAACAAAAATAATATGGGGTTTGTGAAACTTGGAGTTGGTCTGTGGAGTTCTTGTTAAACTTTCACGTTTCTGTTCAATAAAAGAGAACTGACTTAACATTCATAATAAATATAAAATTTAATACGAACAATATGATGACTGTGGAAATGTTCTTATTATAGTAGAGAAAAACTTGATGAAAGCTGCATTAGGTTTTTCTATTCGGCTCCTTACATCAGCATTTGTTCCAAGATATGTGAAGTCTCTAATCCATTATATTTCCTGGTCATTTGCAGATATACGGTTGACAACATTGGGATTGACTCTCAACTCCATCGATTTCATAGGGTTTCTTGCCGGCTCCTGCTTCCGTTTATAGCCCTTTCTACGAGTATTTATTACAGATGTCAGTGATTCTTTGGGTGATCATCAGAATGTCGTCTGAAAATTCCATACTCTTGATGCGTGGAAGGGTTTTGGAAAATCCTAATACTTCAAGTACGATTTTAGAGAGAAGATGAATGTTGAAACAATAAATAAATTAAAAGCAATGTATTTTGATACAGTAGGGTATAACAGGACTCAATTACCAACCTACACAAGTTTTGTTACCTACGTTGCCTATGTTTTCATTTAGGGGATTTGCCGAACAATGTTTTTTTGAATTGCTCAGGGGGCACAGAAACCAACTGTTTGTTACATCCCCTGACCCTTGAAACGTGATAGGTACAACTCTCCATGTGATCATCTTGACCCGCTGTCCCGTAAAGCCACCGTCAATTACTCTTTTGCAAGCATCAAATTTTCTAAGTGATACACAAGTATATTATGTTTTCCTTCCATAGTATTTCAAAATAGTTGGTTCATCGCTCGTACAAAAAGAATTGGATTAAATTGCAAAAAACTAAATTCTGTTCAGTCTTCTTGTTTTCATGATCACTTCGGATCCAATCGGATTTTTCAAAATTGGTGTCTTTAAAAAATGGTGTTTGACTGTTATTTCCAGAAGGCTAATAAGTGATGTTTTTATTTGCCAAATTGGAAACACTTGTTTAGATAAACCGGCTTGAGGTCATGGCTCAAGCGAATGATGAATCCAAGTGAGGAAAATATACAGAAGGTGCCATCATAGTTAAACTTTGTATTTGAAACCATCTCATCTTCTCATTTATCCTCTTCTCACAATCGAATATAGAGGGATTTTTCTGAAATTAAAAAAAATTAGCCAGGAATCGATTTCATTGCGTTAAGGATCATATATCACACACTGCTATTAATTGATAATTGTTTTTCAGTTTGGGAGAATGGCAAATGCGACGACTTTCTTAAAGGTGTAGATCGAGCAGCAACGCTATTTTTCTGCCCTCTGATTGCTGCAGAAGTGATGGAGCGAGGTTGCACAACACATTTAGCTTGGCCCCTGATGAACTTGGCAGTTCCCCTCGTCCAATCTGCCAACGAGGACGTAAAACTGGAGACCCTGGTGATCTCAAGAGCGTTCAGCCTGGCAGCTATACTTTATTGCGACTATAAAATGAATAATTGGAATAATATATACTTGATAATACCTTTCGCAATCGATATAGTCATCTGGCAGAAAAAAGCGGATATACCACTAACAATTGCACTCGATTGCATGTGTCTGGTTGCAGCTCTCGTATTTAACGAAAAACTGCCGCCATTATCTTAAATTGATGTATATTATAAAATAAGCTTGGGTTGCCCCCATGCCTTATTTTAAATTAAGCTAGAATGAAATGTAAGAAAAAAATAAATTTTGGATAAATTTAAGGCTTTATATTATTTATTATTTAGCAATGGGGTACCAAAGTACTGGACCTCCTCTTCTCGACACAATTTTTAGCCCGGTGCAGTCAGTTATAATTACTTCGTGGGTCTTCTGGAAACAGAAAGGTCTTCATTGTCGAGCTCTGTACAAACAGTTCTTTTCTGACCTGCTTCCTTAAACCTTCGAAGCCCGCAGGAGGTTTTTCGTTGTCATTTATCAGGCCGATAAGCGTTCTCTCTAAATTGCGTGCTTAAAACCACCTGTCAGTCAGGACTAAACAAAGGACGGCGCACAGTGGTGCGGCTAGGGACAAAAACCTAAAAAATGAAGGTGCTCCAGCCGGAACATTAGAGATATTTTTTGAAACCTAAATACCTCTAGAGCAAGGATCCATATCAATTTTTTAGATTATAATTCACTAAACCTCTGAAAATAATGCAGTTTTGGGCATATTGTAGGAATGACACGATAACACTTTTGTTAACGTCCTATTTCTATTAAGTGATCTTAGGGAAGCCCAAATTTTTCCGAGGCCGTAATTTTCGGAAATATCTTATTTAGACAACCTTGAAAAAAGGTACTTAATCCTAGATTTCAAAAAAAAAAGTTTAGGGTGGATGGAAAAGAGAATTGGGTGATCTCTTGAGACATGTCATAACTGATATGGTTATTGGTCTTTTTCAATGTTAGCTCCGTCGACCTCCGTCTTCTGGTTGATATTAAATCAATCCAGAGGTATTACTGAAGATATTCCAAAAGATTTGAGATCCGAAAACGTCCGAATCGTTGAATGAGATCATTTCATAGTTAGGAATGCTTGAACGGGAGTGACGTTTGCTTAAGTGTCCCCTCTTACAGGTGCAATGTTTTAAATCGCTATAACGCTTCTATTCCAATTGCATATTTTCAAACGAATTCGCTTCTGGATCAAAATGGATTTGTCAATATGTCAACAATTGTTTATTTGCCTCAGTTTTCAGTTTTCTTTCAGCGAAGAGAGTGAAATATTTATCATCATCAAAATAATCATTTATTTAAAATTTAATATGGATAAAGACGTCTTTTCCTACTGCGATGTATCTGATATGCTGATGAATAAGAATTCGTCGCTAGAGCAGGCGTCACCGCCATTAATTCCAGGGGTGGTTATTATTTCTAGATCTAGTCGGTTCAAATTTGCTGCTTAGTATAAGTTTCAAAGTGCGTTTCGTTGGAAATATATGTTTCTCTGATCTTATTTTTTTTGTGAGTCCATCCATGGGTTACAAAAACGACTATAAACTGAAATTTCAAAAATAAAAATCTCGATGTCTAGCGACATGTTGATACGGGCACGATATTGTCGGAGAATCAAGTGCCGGTGTGATGATACAGGTATGCTCATTTTGCAGATAACAAATGTGAATCTCTTAGGAAAATTGAACGTGTCAGAGTTTTTTAGTTGCTGCAACTAAATAATCAGCTGTGCGCGAGTGCACATAATAAATAATTTAATTGTTGTAAAAAAAGTGGCTTGAATAAAGTTGCTAATGGAAGTCTACCCCGAAATCAATCATTGCATATCACTTTACTAATCACTATTTATCACTTTTCATTATTTAGTTTTTTTATTCCTGAGAAAAAAAGGTAATGTTTTTACTTATAAAATGTACGTATGGTATGTACATAATTGAAGACCCGCTAAGTACGTGTTCAGTCCATTTTTTGTGAATATTGTTTTATATCGCATTATAGTAAACCATTTCGAGTACTAAAAATCTGTGTAGAATATACAAAAACAGGGTCATTCCACGTCAATTCAACACAGGCTTGAGCCTCACCATCTCAGATTTTCTTGAAATTTGGTATACGTGTACTACTTGTATCTACTAGAACAATTGTGAAATATTACTGAGATATGTCTACCCGTTTTTGAATTATTGGTCTCTAAAGCCCTCAAAAATAGGTCCAGAAACAGAAAAAATCATGATTAAAAATAGCTGTAGATGTATAGTATTATATTTATTCATACAGCAAAGTATAAAAGTGGGATGAAAATTTTTTCATTACTAAAAAAATTGAAAAGTAGTGATAAAATTCAATAAATCTAGCGTTTTATGATAATAATAGCTGCAAAAGTTTTTCAAATTTGACTAGCATTATGAGATTGGTGTCGTTTAACAGCGCATTCCATGCTGTTTCTTATGATATATAACATTCTATAAGTATAGGATGTATGACCTATTTTTTAGAAAAAATATGTATAAAAATTAAAAAAAAAAAATCCATTTTTGAGAAAATTGAAATTAAAATTTTAAACTTGGTTTTAAGAAAACTTCTTTAGAAACAACCTATATATTTTTGTATATAATATGAAACGAGACAGGGAATGCGCTGTTAAACGACACCAATCTCATAGTCCTAGTCAAATTTGGAAAACTTCTGCAGCTATTTTTAATCATGATTTTTTCTGTTCTGGACCTATTTTTGAGTGCTTTAGAGACCAATAATTCAAAAACAGGTAGACATATCTCAGTAATATTTCACAATTGTTCTAGTAGATAAAATTAGTACACGTATACCAAATTTCAAGAAAATCTGAGATGGAGAGGTTCAAAATGATATATTTTTGTGTTGATTTCACGTGGAATTGCCCAAGAGCGGGTTCAGTCCTTGAGATATTTACAATTCTTTTTTGGTCATTGATTCTTTTTGGACTAACAAATAATGCGTGTTCTACACAAGATTTTTTTCTCTCCTGCAAAATTTGCAAAATGTGACTGAACACGTTCTTAGCGTGGGGTCTTTAATTTTTATAATAAACCTAAAGCAAATAAAGACTGCATAAATTTAAAGCATCTGGCACCGACTATCACTTCACTATTCCACCTTAACACCGTAGTTAGATACTATTACCTAGACCATTCACAGGTAATCGTATTTCAGGTTACGAATGTGTATTCGCCTGAATTCCTCAGATACCAGCATGCTTTGATCCGAATATTCTGTGCAGTAATGTTTTCGTTTTAGTTAAAAAACATCAAACTATAGCTATATTTTCTGTCAGTTTTTTTTTCTCTTATATTATAGGATATGAACGGTTTTTCTTCATTCTAAAACATCTAGGTTTAGAAGAAGCAGTAAGTCATAACATGCATTATTCTTACATTTTCTCTTATTTTATTTTACCTTTCCTCTATTTTCTCTTTTTTCTAAAAATAATATTGTAACACTTCTGTGGGTTGACAATTTTTATTCAAAGACGAAATAACAATTTCAAGGCCCCACGAATTATAAATATATAAATATTAGAGCAGGTTACAAAAATTATCACTTTGTAACACTCAAAAATATGGCTTCACAACAAGACTAAGGCTGCCTAATCAATCCCTCCATATATTTAGTCGTAAGGAGATGTTCTAGAACGTCGTAGAACCTCGTAGATGGTTCTCGGACATCGATGTCAAAACACGTGCTATGACAGTTTGTTCCAAATGTTAGTTCGTTCCAACAAGAGGTATGTGGCTTTAAACCATATGTTTTTTTTTATTTATCAATTTAACATTACAATCTTAAATTATTTTAGCCTCCTCACTTTACACATTTTTTTCAAAATATTTCGTATATTCCTTGTTTTATGACATAACTGAATAATCTTTTCGACAATCGCCTGTAAACCAAATATACTACAGAATAAAACCAAGAGGTGTTAACGGTTTAGGTGAAAAAGTTTAGTTCATTGTTCCTCCTTCTCAGATTTTAATAAAATTAAAAAAAAATAAGAAAAAACATCTTTAAATATGGTGGCCACAGAATGATATGCTTTCTTAAAAATTATACTGCTTTAATAAAGCAATAAAATTTCTTCAATAATATGCCTAGTTGATCAATTTCGTCTAGTTGAAGTCTCCAAGAATAATAGTCTAAGCATAGTTGTTATAATCAGCTTACTTAGTGCCTATCTGTAATCGTTTTCTAAATTTTATAAAAGTATAAATGTTCTTAAAAATAATTCATATAAAAAATTTAAAATTATATTAACAAGTAATTCCCGTTTCTGCCCCGTTTCGCCCCCCCCCCCCCTCCTCGACTACCAATTACCGGCACTTACGAGGGTTTATATAATTTTTATTAGAGGAAAATTATAATTACAACGCCACACGATTACACGATTCGGCAACACAAAGGTAACGCATATGATTCGACTTTCAGAGGAAGACTAGTCCATTGCTGCTTATATTTAGCCTGAAATCGAACATTTTGGTACTTGAAAAGCGTAGAAAATTCTCGACAAATCAGGAACATGTACTGCAGCAGTTGGTAACTGCTCTAACAAAAAGTCTTGAACTCTGTTTAATATAAATAACCAAAATCATACGGTTTTGTTTCACATTGGATATATTGGTTATTTGAATACAAATGCATATGGATGCAGCAATGCGTAGTAGCGGGTCTGAATTTTAATTTAATTTATTCAATTTTATTTATTAACCGACTTCGAATGAAAGAGGAGGTTACTCAATTCGATACGTAAATGCCTTCTTTTACTTTTTTTTTTTCTATGTATGTCCACCAATTACTCCGAGATGGATGGACCAATTGAAACGAAACCTTTTGCATCTTGTATTTTCCGAAGGTGGTCCCATTAAAACCCTTTTTGGGTTCTTAATTTTTTTAAGAAGTTATATGGAAAAAACATGAAAATAATTATTTAATTATCGCTCAAAATGTTTACTTATTGGAAAAACATATGGCATATATAAAATAAGGTGTGCTCCAACAAGCTATTAAAACTCATTGATAAATAAAAAATCTCAATATTGTTTTAATGCTGGATGAATCAAATGGGAAAACCAACCAATCAAATTCAGAATCAAAAGAGTGGGGGACGAACATGAGCAGTCTGTTAATTATCGACGTGTTTTATGCGCTCGTTGGAACCAACCTATACATAACCTTAACTAATTGTTCAACAATAGATTTAAATAAATCAAATTCGATATAATATCTCTGTCGTTATCTGTAGCAGTATTGGTTTATATATATATATTTATTTTTTTTTTTTTTTTTATATTTTTCCTTCTATGGTAGCCCCAAAGAAGGAGAGTTTATTGAACGATTTACATGCTCCATGCCTATTTTATTAGGCACATTACATGTATTAAATATTACATTATATCGTGAACAGATTATAATTGTTATTACCTAGATTATGTTATATACGAAAAACAAAATAAAAAATAAATGAGAAAGGTTACAAAAGTAGTATATAATCTATATAAATAAAGTTGAAATTCTGTTTGTTTGTTTGTTTATTTGTTCTTTATAGAAATCCATACCGTTTGTACTAAATTCTCCAAATTTCGCTCAGTGGTTCTTTGATACCAGGTGCGAACACCTGTCCATTTTAAAATCGCATAACTTCAGCCATTCTCTGGGTATATTCTTCATTGTTAAAAAATTCGTCATGATCTCGCTTTACAATGTTTTTTTTTACGAAATCGACCGTTTGAGTCGTAAAAAAGACCTAAAAAATCATTTTATAGATTTTGAAGAGGCCAACAAGGCCCGGTAAGACCGTCCCATGGTAGGCGTTGAGTTCTGGGATTTTTAAACCATATGTTTATTGTTTTTTTTTAACATTACAATACGTTTATTTACATGTATGGTGAATTTATTTTTTATAAATGCCTCCAAAGAAGCGAGCTTCAATAGGAGTAGTGAGCTCAAAAGCTAAAAAACGTCAAATACGAGCAGCTGAAACTCTCGACGAACATCAAAATAGGATACAACAACAGCGGCTTAGACAGGCAGAATCGCGGGGAACTGAGTCTGCCCAGGAATACGAGCTTTGCGCCACAGAGGTTTAGGCAAGCCGATTTGTGAGAAGCTGAAACTGCAGGGCAATATTTCTGTTTGTTTGTTTGTTCTTTATAGAAATCCATACCGTTTATCCTAAATTCTCCAAAGTTCGCTCAGCGGTTCTTTTATACCAGGTGCACTATATTTCATACCAGAACACCTATCCATATTAAAATTGCATAACTTCAGCCGGTCGTAAATCGTAATGATCTCGCTTTACAATGGTTTTTTTTTTTTCCGAAATCGACCGTTTCGTTTGAAAAATGAAATCCCCCGGGTGAAACCGGGACATACAGCTAGTATATAATATAAATATAAACAAAAGTAGCAATATAATTATAAATACTAAATACTAAGTAGCAATATAAACTCAAACACAAACAAGAAAACAATATAAATATAAACTAAGTAGCAACATAAGTATAAAGTAGCAATATAAACAGAAAATAGAAATGAAAAGTTACTAAATGTAGCAATATAAGTTAAATTATTAAGATTTATGATATACAATTATTATTAATAATTATGTTAAAGAGATGTTACAAATAAAATAAACAAGTAAACCAAAATAAATTTAAATAAAAAGCGCAACAAGCTATGTACAAAGCTAATAAATGCAAATAATTTAAACCGCCTTCCTACATTCGTCAGTCAGTCGGTCAAAGTCTATTTTCCTAATAAATTCCAGGAAGTCTTTTTTAAATTTTGTCATCAGTCTGTGTTCTGTTTCAGGCCATGTCCCTTGTTTCAAAAGAACGTTCTGTATAAGTTTTGCCCGAATGTGGTCCAGATTTTTGCAGTCAAATATTAGGTGTCGAAAATTGTGTATTTGTCCGTCGTCTGGGCACTTGTCATTGTGTAGTATGTTAAAGCGTGTTAGGTATTGTTTAGTTTGTCCGTGTTCAGTAAGAATTTGTGTCAGTTTGTAGTCAGTACTTAGTATTCTTTTATAATTGTGGGATGTGATGAGGGGAACAAATCTATGGAGACTCGGTGATTTCGAGGAAGCACTCCAGGCTAGGTTCCACTTAACTACCGTATCCTTTCGAATGTCCGCTTTGATGTAGTATATCGGAAACTTATCGTACGTCAGCGGGAGCTCGCTGTGAGCCGCTAGCTTAGCAAGTCTGTCCGCTCTCTCATTGCCCTCTATCCCTGAGTGCCCCCTTACCCAGACTATGTTTATGTATTTGTTTTGATTGTGTAGTGTTGCCAAATGGTTTCTGATTTTGTCAGTAAGTTCGTCATGTATCTTTGAATTTTTAATTGAATGTATGATGTTCATGTTGTCTGTGTAAATGGTTATGTTGTCTTCTGTTTCTATCGCATTATCAGAGAGATACTCTAAAGCTTTTAGTACGGCTAACTTCTCCGCCTGGTTATTTGAACAATGTTTTCCCAGCTTATGCTGAGCTTGGGACATTTTTTCATTGGTACTTCTTAGTAACCAGGCGCATCCTACGTTCTCTCCGTCTTTGCTTCCGTCTGTATAAATTTCTGTACCAGTTTCTGTATCGTTTAGTTCATGTGGCAGTACTTGTGCCGTAAGCGCGGGGTGTGTCCAATTTTTACATTTAGTTGGGAGGTCAATGCTGTCGTGTACTATATCTTTGTAACTACAAAGATATAGTACACGAAAATTAGCTTCCGTACACGAAAATTAGATTCCGTCGTTTTTTAATATCATAAAGTTGAACTGTTTCTTGGGTTATCAAATCTATAGGAATCATTCCCGCCAGAACGCAGGCTGCTTCGTGAGAAATGGTGTGGAATGATTTACAGATTTTAATCCCCATAAGTCTTTGGAGCCTTCGGAGTTTCCTAAGATTATTTTTTCTAAGCATACCTCTGTGCCACACATGAACTGCATATAAAACTTTAGGCAAGATAGCTCCCTGATAAATAATCTTAAGAATCTCCGATCTAAGACCCCAAGAGACTCTGGCTGCTACAGTCAGTCTGTTAATGGTTAGTAAGGCCTGATTGTAAATGTTGTCAATGTGTCTTTTCCAGTTCATTTTTCGTTCGTAAAGTACACCTAAGTATTTTAAAGTTTCACGTTGTTTTATTTGTGAAGAGTTCAGGATTATGTTTAATTTTGGTAGAGTCCGTTTTCGTGAAAAAATTATAAATTCTGATTTTTGTGGGTTGAAAGTCAGTTTATTTTGTTTAGCCCATCTGGTAAGCCTAGCTAGTACAAGGTTTGTGACGGATTCTAGTTCTTCCATGTTTCGCCGTAGTATGACCAGTAGTAGGACATCGTCTGCGTATGCGATTATACTAGTATCAACCGGTAATTCTACCTGAAATATGGTATTAATTAAAATGTTTCATATTACCGGTGATAAACTGGAACCTTGTGGAGTCCCCTTGCTTAAATGTCTGCTGATCGTAAACGAGTTAGTTAGTATGTTAAGTTGTCTGTTAACGAAATAATTTTGCACTAATTGATAAAGATTTTTGGGGCAGTTGTATTGTTTCAAATTATTTAAAATTGCTGTCCACCAAGCATTGTCAAAGGCTCCTTTAATGTCCAGGCTTACTACTAGTAGATTTCTTTTCTTGTCCAATGTCGTCTGAATTTGTACATTTAAAGCACTTAGGGCGTCATCTGTTCCTGATTGCGGACGGAGGTCTACGTTGTTTTTAGTCCGTTGGTATATCCTTCTAAGATAGTTCGTTTGTTTTCGTAGTTTTGTCAAGTCATCATTCCACCAGGGTACTGTCCGATGTGAATTGATAAAAGACCGTTTTCCTCGCGTTTTTCTAAATGTCATGTTACTTGCTTTGATTATCACGGATGTAAATTTCGAGGCAATAGTGTCTGTAGTCATGAATTGTAACTGCGATATTATTTCCCGATCAAGTTCCATTACGTCATCGTGAAGTAAAAATTGCTTTCGCAACTGAGTGCAACAATTAATTTTAAATTTTTCCCAGTCAGCATTATCGGTTATGTATAGTGAGTAATTTGATGTTCTTCCTGATCCTATACTGTTGTAAGTTGCTAGTATTTCGTAAGTTGTACAATTGTGGTCCGAAAAGTTTGTTTCTTTAGAAATTTTCCAATGATTTATTTCGAAATATTTAAACAAGTTAGTATTAGCAATAGTAAGATCAATGTTACTTTTTCCAATTGTGCTTTCGAAAGTGGTCAAGTCAGATTCAACATTTAGCAAAATCAAGCCTTTAGAAAGAATAAATGCCTCTAAAATTTTTCCTCTTTCATTCGTTTGTTTGTCGAACCATTGGCCATAAACCATTGGTTTATATATATATATATATATATATATATATATATATATATATATATATATATATATATATATATATACTCACCAATAACAGTAAACCTTCTTAATTTAGATCTAATATACGGCCAGGAATTATAATCATCAGACCACAAAATTCATGGAATTTCAAGAAAGACTGAGTATTGATAACCGTTTGAAAGCTGAATTTCAGCTTCTTCAAGTTCCCGTTTAATTTTAAAATCGTAGCCATTAATGATTTAAGTTAGATTTTGATTTCCTACTTCCAATCGCTTTGGCAATAAAAAAGGAATCAATAATTCCTGAAAAAGCTAATTTTCGGTTGATTCTGGGGCCTTAACAAAGGATTCAGTCAATGACAAGTATTGACAACAATATTTAGCAAAGGAAAAATATTGTCATTGTGGAAAAACATTTAATGTGTTCCCCTCCCATAGAACATTGATCTTTAAAAAAAAATCCATTTATAATCATAGAAGGTAGGGTGTTGAAAGTTTTATAATACACGTACCGCACTAGTTTTCCACTTTTCTGTGTATATTCATAAAATTGAAAAGGTAACTGTTTATATAATTATAATAAAAAGGCCCGGGATAGACGAACGTGGTAGACCGCAAAAAAATTTCGAATTTTTTTTTTAACCAACGTACGGTTTTCTACAATATCTTCTCCAACTAAAAATTATGAAATAAAAAACATTTTATAAAAAAATTAAACCGACTTTGAAACCTAGGAACCAGTAAAAATAAATTCACTGAAAAGTATGAAATAAATTCCATCTGATTTTTATGAATTCACAGCAAAATTGAAAATAGTATAAAAAGCGGAAAAATGCAATAAGACGAATAATTTGATTTTGATTTGTACAAATACACACTCATTGTTTGTAAAAATTATTAAATTTAAATATAAAATACTATGTTCCTCTAATAAAATAAAATTCCTCGGTATATCCCTACAGCTTTAGAAGCAAATCAGAAGATGACCAGAGAACTCTTGAGTCTTATTAAAGAAGTGGGGCTCTAGCCTCTCATATAAGAGCTACGCCATTTCTAATTTGCGGGTGATGATAACCTTCGCTGTTTTTCACCCTGTATAAATAAATAAATAAATAAAAAATACTATGTTCAATAAAACACGTAGTCTTTTCGGAGGCGGCGCAAAATTTAAAATTTTCAACACTAGGACATTATGAAAATCTTCTAAATAGAGCTCCTCTTGCCATCTATGGATTTCAATGCCTGCTAATGAAATTGTATAATGTCATTTCTATTTTGCGTCGCCTCCGAAAAGATTGTGTTGTATTGAACATAGTATCTTATATTTTAATTTAATTTTTTTTATTAAAAATTAGTGTGTATTTGTACAAATCAAAATAAAATTATTCGTCTTATTGCATTTTTCCGCTTTTTATACCATTTTCAATTTCGCTGTGAATTTATAAAAATCAGAAGATATTTATTTCATACTTTTCAGTGCATTTATTTTTACTGGTTCATAGGTTTCGAAGTCGGTTTAATTTTTTTATAAAATGTTTTTTATTCATAGAGATTATTGTTAATGATAATTCTCATTGCACTTGCTTCTGAAACCTTAGTTTCGAAATTAACATTGTAGTTCATTGAATAGTAAATATAGATTAGATAATTTTTAACAGTTATTAGATTCAATGGCTAATACTAGAATAACTTACCTCTCTAAAACCAAAAAATAACCAGACCAAAATACCTAGCCCAATCTTGAGCACTGCAGTTTTGGTAAGGCTTGACTTATTAACCCCCTCCTTGCCATTGGATTAAGTTCCTTCTTGGTTTTAAAGCCTTTCATATCCTTCAATACCAGTAACCTTCTACCGGAAGGAAAGAAATATCAATAGTGAACAAGTTTTTATCTTTCCATCTGGTTTTTTAAATGTTTGCCTCTTCCCATTTGTTTCTGTTTTTTCTTTCTTCTTTTGCTAAGATGCTAGAAAAAAATCTTCAATTTCCGGTGTCCAATAAGTTTTTAAGCACAATGAAAGCATTAGATAAATCCAGCTATCTCGGAATGGAGATATTTTTGTCCGATCGGACTCATTCAATTATTTAATTTTTAACATTTTTAATTTTTAAAAAAGTAGAAAGTGGTACTAAAACGTGAAACAAAACAAAACTTTATTACATTTTAGACATATTTATTGTTCTTTCGATCTAGATCCTTATCAACTACTGCAACAAGTGAGCTAGAATAGCAATTTATAAGTCATTAGTATATTTAGGTAATGCATATTATATAATAAAAACATTGTCCTGGAAATAATGACCAATGACATTTGGTGGAAGAAAGTGTTAACCAACTTCATTAAACGAGTTAAAAAACTGCTTAAAATATCAGTATCCATAAATCCTAAGACTTAGCCGTAAGCAAAAGTTCATGGTAATCTTTTAACTTTATAAAATAGTATATATAGTTTAATAAAAATAAATTCGATATTAAGGAAACATGGAGAGGATTTTTGTTTTATAGAGTTAACACATTTTTTCACCAAAGGCTTATTTTATTATTATTATGTGTGTTAAACATTTGTATGTGTGTTGTAACTAGTGTATGATGAAACTGCCCCGTATGGTTAAATTAAGAAGATTAAATATATAAATATTTTGTCTTGTGTTTTTTTTTTTGTATTTTTTGTGATTCATCGAAACCTTCTTCTGGAGAGTGAAAGCTTGGTACATGCGTGGGTTTGTAAGCGTTCTTATAACTCTTGCAGGTATTGTATACCAAATAAAATCGTTTTATATGGTACCTCAGACCGCGATGGTCGAGTGGACAAAGGTGCTTGCATTAGATAAAAAAAGATAAGGAACTTCGAGCTTGGTTAGTACTTGGATGGTTGACCGCTCCACTGGGTTGCTGCTCCATATGCATTAGGGGTGTCCCTTATTTTTTAAAGTTCTAAATTTCGTAGGTCATAGTTTTGCATAGGTCTTTGTTTTGTTCATATGCCTATAAAACAATCGGAAATAAATTTTTATCTTATTTGGAGTACGATAACCAGTGCCGACTTGCATCGAATCATGTTCATACATGTTGTGCGGCAGTAGCGGTGCGTATTCACGGCATTTGTCTTTTATTCTCAATTATTATCGCGATTAACACTTATTGTTTTACATTTAAAAGATGGCAGTGGAATTAAGAAGCAATAAAAAATGTATTTTCTTAGTTGTTGACGTAAATTATCAACTAACAAGAGCAAAGTTACCGTCCAATCGTCAAGTTCTTGCAGTACTTTTTTTTACTTTCGCAAGTTAAATTGACTGTTAGTGGAAGCGATAATCTCGTCATTCGGGAGTGTATTATATTTCTGGAAAAAGCTAGAATCCCTAACAGAGCTATACCTAACTGTGTAAAAAAACTTGTGGATCTTCACCATGCTTGGAGGGAGTTGCAAAAAAATTCTAAAAAAATACGAGATACTTAAAAGCGCCGTGAGGAGCACTTTGACCCTTAACTACTCACCTCGGGTCAATGTGACCCAGAACAAAAATAAAATTACCAACCTTAGGGTGTAAGATATTAGCTTTAAACAGCAGGAGAAGGATTGAAAATATATATTTATTTATGTATACAATAAATGAAAGTCTAAAATATGAATAACATGTTGAATTATAGGTCTGAAGTGAAGTACTAAAATAAAGGAACTCCTTAACATTAGTGTTATTAACATAATTTCTTTTGATTTAAATTCAAAAAAGTTTCTACGAACAGCCTTTGCAGTTAAAACAGATACGAAATGAGTGGTTTTATACAACGCACTTATACGCATAGGACACCAAAAAATGGCTTACACAACTACTCACCTTGGGTCAAAATATCGATTTAGATAAAATAAACACCTCCCTTATTTTCCAGACACTGCCAAGATGTAACTGGAGCCAAAAAAAAGGATATGTCAAAGTTTGGTGATCATTCAATTCCAAAGAGGTATTGATAGAATGAAATGAAACTTGGTATGGGTCAATATGACCCGACGTGAGTAGTTAGGTGTTAAGAACAATTTAGGTAATTTATTTGATATAGCACACGTTGATGTTTGGAACGGTTGAAAGTTGAAGAAGATAAAATATTTTTACAAAAACAAAGAGAACTAGGGCGGCCAGGGTGTTTAGCGGGTGTAGACAAAAAGTTAGCTGAAAAAGAAGAAAGGGCAAGACAAAGGAAATATCAATGAAGAGAAGAAAAAAATATGAGAAAATGTGTTTCGTAAGTTTATCGTCATCTGTTACTAGGCAAGATTCTATTCAAACCCAAAGACATCACAATCATCTTACCAGCTCTGATGAAAGCCTTGAGGAACCCTTAGGAGAGAGGAAGACAGGAAGGAAAGACTATCACGCCTAAGTTAGTTGCAGCTTTAGATAGATGTCAATTAAGCATAAGGGATTCTGTCTATATACTTCAGGCTGTAGTAGAAGCACTTGATCTTAGCTGTGACGATTTTCCGATAAACAAATCGTCTATTCACCCTATTCGCACACATGGTCGAAAAGATTGAGCGGAATCTATAAAATCAGATTTTCAGAATAATATGCCTGAAATGGTGACCGTTCACTGGGATGGAAAATTATCACCTGGACTTGACGTGAGAAGTTCTAAAGAAGAACGCCTGCCAATTCTAATTTCATTTGGAGGAAAAGAACTGTACCCAAACTGGAGAGCTCTTCCGGCCATGATCAAGATAAACCTTTGTTTATGACTGGAACCTCGATGACAAAGTAAAAATAAAGTGCTGTGACACAACTGCGTCTAATACACGGCGATTGACAGGAGCTTGTGTACTTTTGGAACAAAAACTGGACAGGGAATTACTACTCATTGCTTGCCGCCATTACGTTTAGACCCGCTTCTACTTGGAATAAAGATGCTGCCTATTCAGAGGCGAAAAGGAAAGTGTTTTCTTTATGGGCAGTTAATGATACGGCTAAAAGAGCTGTAAAACTTATGCAAGATTTTCATGGTTTGATCACTGCGAAGGAAGAGCAAAAGAATTTTTTGCTGTGTTGAGGAGCATAGAAATCTGTATCCAGACTGTAAGAAAGAGGACCCTCAAAAGAAAATATCCTGCCTGGTCTGTAATTTTATCTTCTTTTAATAAATATTTCATAAAAAATTTAATAATCAAAACAAATATTTCAATTAATTTAGCTATATAATGGAAAGGGTTAAAAACAGTAATTTTCAAAATCTTCAGACTTCTGTCGGCACGGGTTAACGTTGACCTAGGAAAAAGAAATTTTGTTTTTAAGTAAGTCTGGGTAGTTTAAAAAGAAATAGGAGGCATGCATTTCGATATTTAAAAAAAAAAAAAAAAAAAAAATCACCTATATAATGGGCACCCTAATATACCTTAATGTTACGTTATTTTATCAGAAGTGAAACTTGTGGCCTCTTCATAATATAAGCGTCAGATTAGACTGAAAAACATTTTGCACGTTCATATTTAAAAAGGTTACTTCGACAATAATTGTTTTTCTATAAGGTATTAACCTGGTCTCATTTTTGTTAACAAAGAACCGGCAAGCTTTTTTAGGACCGTTTTAGATTTATATTATTTTCTTAATTTTATAGACCTTTTCCCATATACATTTTTTAATAAGTACAAACTATTATTAATAGAAAATAGTTTTAAAACTAAAGGAACCTTATTTAAAAAATGGAGAACTTCGGGTCTTGGATTTTACTTACATATCCGACTTTTTCAGTGCAATGTCTTAACATATGGAAATTAGGAATGCATGATAATATTCATGAATTGGGCAGACATACATTTTAATATCTAATTTGACAGTATTTCTTTATTTTTATTTTTTGAGAGTTGATAAAAATTTTTTTTTTTCATCGAATCAGAACTGCTCTACCTAGAATTTTATAAAAAATAAGTTTTTATAGTCACACAGTCACTCACGTAATTCCCAGAAATTTCTGCGACAATAGTGCCAAGCTGGGAATTTTAAATTGCTGCTATGGGTCAACAATGCCTAATACCTAATACAAAATTTGCGTAATAATAAATAAAAGAAATACTTGTGAAGAAAAAAATTATCATAATATACTGTATTGCTCTAACGAGGGTTCCTGACCTGTAAGATGAAAAGAAAGAAAACTACCGCCGAGAAAATACTAAGGTAGGATCCTTAAATATTCTTTTCAAAGGCCCTTCTCCTTCGAAGAAACTTTATTGTTCACCTCAAGTTGGCATTCAGAGTTTTGAGGGCCATAATTTTGCTACCTTTTATTTTACTTACTTCAGTAAAGTGTTATATTTCATAAGAGTAAATGAAGTCGGACGTTTCTAAATCCATTTTTACTTCCACTTATTATATTATATTATATTATGTTATATTATATGAAGTATATAGTAAGGGAAAGTATTGCGATCGTGAAAAATTTTGACTTCCGGTTTTCAACGGAAATACACGTTTTGCGGTCCCCTGAGTCCAAATAACCAAGTCCTGCGAAATGGTGTGTGTGTGTGTGTGTGTGTGAACAGACTAGCTCAAAAACTATAAAACGTACGAACCTGAAATTGGGTATTTGGTATACGTATATCCCCACGATGTTACAGCAAAAATTTAATCAAAATTGGTAAAACGGAGGGGGTACTTTATTTTTTGATTTTTGTCTAATTTTTACGTTTTTTTTTTTCGATTTTCTCAAAAACGGCTCTATCGATTTTGATTAAACTCGTTATTTGATGTATATATATGCCCGCGATGTGACAGTCAAAATTTCATCACAATTGATCAATTAGAAGCGGCACTTTAATTAATACATTTTGTCTCATTTTCACGTATTTTTTTTATTTACTCAAAAACGGCTTTAACGGTTTTGATCAATCTGGTTATTTGATGTATGTATATGCCAAAGATGTGACAGCCAAAATTTCAGATCCCGTATTATCACTGATGAAAATAAAAACTTTTATTTAACAATAAAATAAAATTATTTTACTTTAGAGAGTAAATACGTGATGCTCAAATCATTTAAAGCTTTAACAGTATTTAAAGTGTGAAAAACTATGGTATGAGATTATCTTTAATTATTTATATTTTAGTTTAGAAAATTTAGTTCCATAATAAATTCCTGAAGGCAATATAAACTGATTTTAGAGGAACACTAATCGTTCTCGATTTCCAGAAACGCATAAGGCACAAACTTTACTAAGGGTCGTAAATACACCTCCTATGTGTAGATGAATTCACGATATATTTACAGAAAACAAATCGCTGTAAAAAACAACCAAGCATTAAAAAAAAACTCAATTTTGATGTAATTTGGTCCCTAAAAAAAAAAAGAAATAAGCAATAACGAGAATTTTTAAGTTTTGCATTACAGATACAGATAAAAAAACGGCACTAACGATTTCGTCTGTGCATGAAATCGTGTAAAAAGCATTTTTGGAGTTTTTTAATATGAAGGAGGTTTTATTGTCATAGGAAAAGTCTAATAATGCTTAAATGGCTAAGGAAAAAATCTTCCTGAAAATACTTTTTGTTAATTTTGTTTATTTCGGATAAATAACTGTCCATTGTTATCCCTAGTAACAAGAAATGGCTAAATATAACATACGAAAGTATTTCATCACATCAAAAATATTTTATTTCACAAGACAAAAATTTCAATTTTCGGTAATCTGAGTTGTAATATATATGTATGATATATCGTTGGAAAGCTTAGAATTTAAGACATTATTATATTTAGTTTATATTATGGTAGAAGGTCGCAAATTAAATCAAATATTATAGTATCAAGAAAATAATTTCAGATAAATAATACTTTCAGATTATTTGACAGAAACTATTGGTTTCCATGGTACTGATCGCAAATGCCTTGCGCATGTTGAGCGTGTAAACGCAACTTAAGGGGCGTTTACACGCTCAAACCATTTACTCAAACTGGCGTGCACAAGCCAGTTTGTGTAAATAAATTGGTGCGTGTAAACGCTGGTTTGAAGTTTGTGCAAGCCAAAAAATAATTGTTTGCCCGTGTCAGGGGGGAAGATTTAATGCACTCGGAACTAGAACTGGTGAAAATTCATTTGGTTATCAGGGGCTAAGTTTAGAACAGCTTAATACAATTTATATGTAAAACTCAGATCTTAAGCAAGCGGGTAGCAGAGATAACTGCAACAGGGAGGTGATGTCTTGTCGTTTTCGCTTAAACGTCATGGTGTAGGTATAACCTGATTTGGTACTAATAATATTCAAAAAATACTGAGATAAATGACTACTAAACCCTCTACAACAAAAGAGGGGACGCCAAAACATACCTCCTCTGCAGAGGTCCCCAGTTCAGGAAATGTACCATCCCATTCCCACAATAATCATCTATAAGGAGGAAGGACCTCTGTCATCGGAAGGTGGAATCATTCTAACCCCTGGTCAAATGTTTGAGGGGGCCCCATATTCAAGTTTGGACAGGGGCGTCATACACTAGTAAAAATGTTTTTATGTTGTTTGTTTATTAAACTTCACCATTATACTACTATGGCAAATCGGACGATGCTAAAGTGAGAGTCCTAAATTTTGCCTATTCCGGTTTAATTGAGGCACTGACATGGAAAAGATAGTAAGTAAAAAAAAAAAAAAAAAACATTTTGAGATTTTCATAGGAAAAATAAGTATGAAGTCGTGCCAATAGTATAGGATGAGTAGTAACTCAGTGTTTAAAGTGGTTTAGCTCTTCAATAATAAACCTAATTTCAGCAGTTCAAAATCAAAAAGTAAAAAAATATTTTTTTTTTTTTTTTTACTTACTACCTTATCCATGTCAACACCTCAATTATAGTGTTTTCTAACGAGTACCTGACATTGTACAGGCCCAATACATCTATTTTACGTCCCCTCCGAAGGATTTAAAAGCCCAAGATATTTTATTCCCTTTCAAAAATCCTAGAGACGTCTGGTGGGCTCCGATCCCACGACATTGCGCTAGCACCTGCTAACCACTGAACCTCAAGTCACCCGAATTGTTTATATATATTCTTATTTGAAAGGCGATAATACGTTCAGCTATTTCTTGTTACTAGGGGTAATAAGGGATTGCCATTTACTCTAAATAAACTAAATTAAATGTGCTTTATAGGAATAATTTTTCCTTTGCTATTTAAGCCCTCGTTTCGAGTGGTTTTTGAGAAATTGTAACCAGAAAAAAATGCATTGTATCTTTCAAGTGGGGAAAAAAATGATAATATTCAAAATATCATGGGGATCACACAATCTCGAAGGGACTAAATTTCCTAACACTTTAGATTATACCCTATAAATTCTGCTATTAATTATTAAATATTGTTAGCTGTAGCTGAAATCCAAGGTTTTCATGTTTTTAAGGCTCCATCAAAATTTATCTCATAATATCTACAACTACAATAGATAAAACTCCCCTAAAACTAACACAATAGTATTTCGCAATCTCCATATCGGTTAAGTCGCTAGTCTGAGTTCTTTGAGAAAATTGGTTTGTATGTTACATCTTACACTTAGAGCTTATAGTAAACTGTGATTAACTTACGAGTCTGTATCTTGACCTGTTAATGTATAAATTGCGATGTAAACTTGCGTAACTGGTAGTTTGATTTAAAGTAAAGTTCATATTTACTCTCCATAAAAAATTAATTAATTTCCTGATAATTCTCTGCCAAGCTGATGATTGTTTTAATGTTTTTATACAATACACCTAACCCTAATATTTTACCACAATGTCCAGCTGGTATTTATAATTTATAAATTTTATGTACAGTGGGTAAAGAAAGTATTGGCAATAACACATTTTTCTTTATAAAAATTAATAAATCAAATGTTATCAAAAAATGTCACAATTTTATTAATAACAATTTATAAAGAATATAGAAAACACAGTGTAATTTTTTTTAACATCAACAAATTATAAACGAATATTAAAAAAGTGAAAAATCACACCCAAAAAAGTATTGGCAATTTAACATAAACACATTATAATCGGAAATAGAAACATATATGTCAATTCGAAAGTATTTCTAGTACTTGGTGTGTCCTCCTCGGGCCTCTCTTATTGCTCTAAGCCTTTGAGGAATTGACTGTACTAAATTTTTTGTACTATCAGGTGAAATGTTTTGCCATTCTTCTTGCAAAATTCTTTTTAGGTCTGTCTTGGAGGAAATTTTTCCTTTTCTTACTTTTAAATCTAATATTCTCCATAGATTTTCTATTGGGTTAAGGTCAGGACTCTGGGGCGGGATTTTGAGCTGCCGGGGCGCATTATAAAGAAGCCATTGCCGGGTTTTGTGAGCAGTGTGCTTCGGGTCGTTGTCCTGCTGGAAAATGAAGGTGCGTTCTAGACCCAATGTTTGTGCACTTTCCCTTAAATTACGGCGCAAAATATCTATATAAATATCCGCAGTCATTGTGGCATCAATAAAATGTAAGTTCCCCACACCATTGGCTGCCATGCATCCCCAAACCATAACTGAACCTCCCCCATGTTTTACTGTCGGAATAATATTTTGTTCCTGATACTCAGAATTTTTCCGACGCCATACAAACTTCCTACCGTCTGAACCAAAAATATTAAACTTTGATTCATCCGAGAAAATTACATTATTCCAAAAATCTGGAGTTTTAGCTAGGTATTCTTGAGCAAAATTTAACCTTTTTTTACGGTTTACTTCAGATATGAAAGGCTCCTTACGTGCAGCTCTGCCATAAAATTGTCCCTCATGCAACACATTTCTTATGGTTTGGGCATGTACAGACTTACCACTTGTTGTTGCAAGGTTTCTGGCAATGGCCTGTGCACTGGTTTTTGGGGATATCTTAACTTTCCTAATAATGTCTCTCTTTTCACGCTCAGTAAGAACCCTTGGTCTGCCTTTTCTTGGTAAATTTTCTATTCTACCCGTATTTTCATACTTCTTCACCACACTTCTAGCTGTGAAAAGGCTAATTCCTAGCAGCTGCCCTATTTTCTTGTATGTTAGGCCACTATTTCTCAAAGAAATTATTCTATCTTTAATCACTAAAGAAAGTTCCTTGGATTTGCGGGTCATAGTTTGTAATGTAAAAAAAACTACTTCACGCTCGAAAGAAAGACACACAATGATGCAAGGCACTGACTGGTATGAGATAAGTTTAATGTTTAGAGTTACAATTGAGAGGATTAAGAATTGCTAATACTTTTTTGGCATTAAAGATTACATCTTCTGCTTCCAGCTCTGCTTAAAAACAAATGCCCTCCACTTCTATTTCTATTTTTTTACTTCTTAATGAGAAAGGTTTATAAAAATTCAGGAACCATTGAAATTTTAATAAGTATTATAATGTAACATAACAAAAACATCAATTGCCAATACTTTTTTTACCCACTGTATATTTCATAACGTACCTTTTTGAATTCTTTACAATGTAACTAACTGATCTAGAAAATTCAGTAATAACATTATGGGGGGTTTGATCTTAATATCGTAGCCATAATTTTATATATTGCACTAACCTTTAAATTATATCTCAAAAATACGGCATGTGATACAACAAGTGATTACATATTAAGGTCAGGCCACACATGTCCGCACCGCATCCGCATTGCAGCACCGATCTGATTCATTTACGAAGGATAGATAGTAACCGTTTACACACGCGGTGCGGACATGTGTGGCCTGACCTTTAGGCATAACTAAAGGTAATATGTAAGTTAAATTAAAAATATTCTGAACATAACCTATATTAGTGCTGCGGTGCGGATGCGGTGCGGACATGTATGGCCTGACCTTTATCCGTATTAACACTTGCGATTAACATAATCTTAATGACTGTTTCTATGACTATTCTTGAAATTTAATTAAATCATCATTGAAATGTTTATATAGGTTACTGAAGGCACTTAGTAGCTAAAATAAATAATTATTTGCGAATACACTCATGTATTTAATAAGAATCTAGTAATTTAATTAAGTAATTTAAGTAATCTAGTAATTAAGAATATAGTAATAGTAGTAATGTATAATCAGATTAATTGAAATCAGATAATCATAATCACTTTAAACGTAATTACTGACGTAATGATAATCACTGATGTGTTGCTTTGTTGTATTGTAACCAGTTAAAAAAAAATCTTGTGCTATGTGCACAACACACAACTTTCACTTACGAACGTATTTAGATTAGAAATCGGCGTGTTTTGATAACATGTAAACGCAAAAATTTCCACATTTATATGCTTATATTTGTAAATCTCCATAATTTATAATGTATCTGTTGTGTGAAAGTTGAAAGTTCTCAGTACTTTTCGATTCATTATTAGTTTTCTCTTTTTTTTAAGGGACCTAATTTCATTAAGAGTCGAGTTTTTTTTACTGCGAGTTGCTTTTTGTAAAAATATCGTGAAGGTGAATCGATATGAGGTGTATTTACGTCTCGTAGTAAAGTTTGTCTCTTACGCCTTTCTGGAAACCGAGAACGATTACTGTTCCTCTAAAATAAAAACACTTTATATTGCATTCAGAAATCTATTATGGTAATAAAGTTTCTTGATTTAAATATAGTCAATTAAAGATTACCTTACACCACATTTTTTCACACTTTGAATGCTAAAATTAATTTGAGCATCACATATTTACTCTCTAAAGTAAAATAAATGTTTTTATGTAATAATGAAACAATGGTATCCTATTACAGTCTCATGCAATATATATTTTCTCACATTCGTTTAATTTGGTGGACGTTTCGGACTGTCGTGTCCATATTCATCACCTGCATAGTGTACAATTAATTTTAGTATTTTTCTTATACAGTTATAAACAATAAAAATTAAAGTACCATTATAAATACAAAGATAGAGTTAAAATAGTTATGAACCTGACATATAGGTATGTCAAGTGTCAAGTTTAAAGGGTTACTTAAATAAATACATAAGAATCAATAAATAACAATAGAACAAAAATAATAATAAAATGGCAACAATGCTCACCAACCTTCTCGTTTTGGATATTAAAAAAATTAATAACCTAATAGAATTTGTCATTATTGCATGTTAATGGATGTTTGACCTGTGGGGAGTCTGCCATCTTTTTAATCCTGGTGCTGCTATATCCCATTCATTATTGCATAATAGCTATTGCTTACTATTTCAGAGTCCTTTTTATAGTTAACCAGTTCTATTTCATTCTTTTTGATATAAATGGATTCAATATTGTTTCTTTTAATTGCATTGCTTTCCCTAATGTGTGCAGAATGTGTGCATTTTCGAAGTTAATTTTGTGTTTATTGTTTTTTGATGGTAGTGACAGGGCTGTATAGGTTTTGGAGGATTCTTTGATGTTATTTTTATGGCTGTAAATTCTTGTTTTTAGATTAGTTGAAGTATACATATATAATAGGATAACAATTAAGTATAATAGGATACCATTGTTTCATTATTACAAATAAATTAAAGCAGTCTGTCAAGATAATATAAATGTTTTTAAATAATTTATTTTTTGAAGAGAAAAGATTTGGCTCCGCCGGGAGTCGAACCCGGGTCTCCTGCGTTACATGCGAGGATGCTAACCGCTACACCATAGGGATAAGGGGAGTAGGTATCAGTGAAGAGGAAGGATTTGCTCTGCCTTGAGCCGAGCTCTGTGGTGTAGCGGTTAGCATCCTCGCAAGTAACGCAGGAGACCCGGGTTCGACTCCCGGCGGAGCCAAATCTTTTCTCTTCAAAAAATAAATTATTTAAAAATAATTTAAAATTGGTGGTCAGCCACAATTTAAGATTGGATTAATTAAAATAAATGTTTTTATTGTTAAATAAAAGTTATTATTTTCATCATAGATGATAGGGGATATGAAATTTTGGCTGTCACATCGCGGGCATATACACACATCATATACCCTGTTTGATCAGAATAGTTACAGCAGTTTTTGAGTAAATAAAAAAACGTGAAAAAGAGACAAAATTTAAAGTAAAGTTCCCCCTCAAAAAGATAAATTTTGATGAAATGTTGACTGTCGCATATACACACAGCAAATACCGAGTTTATTCAAAATCGTTGAAGCCGTTTTTGAGAAAATCGAAAAAAAGTTATGAAATAAAGTACCCCCTCCGTTTGACTAATTGTGATGATATTTATGCTGTAACATTCCGTGAATATACATGCACAAAATACCCAATTTCAAGTTCGGTTTATAGTTTTTGAGGTAGTCTGTTCACACACAAACACACACACACACATAAACACACACACACACACACACAGAACATTTCGCGGGACTTGGTTATTTGGACTCAGGGGACCCCAAAACGTGTATTTCCGCTGAAAACCGGAAGTCGAAATTTTTCACGATCACAATACTTTCCCTAACTAGGTATATATTTCATATATAGGTAAGTGAAAGTAAAAAAATCTCGTTTTTTATACTACTTATGTAATTATATAATGTTTTGTTCCCTTATCACTTAGTTTTTCAATCTTTAATTATTCAAAAAAAGATAGGACAATAAACAGCGCGTTTTTTTCGCACTGGAAGTGATTTTTAAACAGTGAGAGCTTTGTTTCCCATTTTCAGCTTGCTAACATAAATCCATTCGTATGGTTTGTTGAACCACATTCTTGGTAGCTTTAGTAACCGATACAAGTAGCTTTGGGTGTGTTCCTGAATTCTGCACCTTTTATGAATATGGTGTAAATTGATGTATATCTTTATTTTAGACCCAAACAAATTATGGTATAACCGATAATCATTTCAATATAAAATTGCTAAATAAAACATTCTAATCCGTGGAACAGATTTTTACTTTCACTTACCTATATATGAAATATATAGTAAGGAAAGTATTGCGATCGTGAAAAATTTCGACTTCCGGTTTTAAATGGAAATACACGTTTTGGGGTCCCCTGAGTCCAAATAACCAAGTCCCGCGAAATGGTCTCTGTGTGTGTGTGTGTGTGTGTGTGTGTGTGTGTGTGTGTGTGTGTGTGTGTGTGTGTGTGTGTGTGTGTGTGTGTGTGTGTGTGTGTGTGTGTGTGTGTGTGTGTGTGTGTGTGTGTGTGTGTGTGTGTGTGAACAGACTAGCTCAAAAACTATAGGCTGTACAAAACTTAAATTGGGTATTTGGTGTATGTATATGCCCGCGATGTGACAGCAAAAATTTCATCATAATTGCTCTAAGGGAGGGGGTACTTTATTTATTAACTTTTTAAGTTTTTTTCGATTTTCTCAAAAACGGCTCAAATGATTTTGATTAAACTGAGTATTTGATCTATTTATATGCCCGAGATGTAACTGTCAAAATTTCATCAAAATTGATCAACCGGAGGGGGGACTTTACTTAATACATTGTGTATCATTTTCACGTGCTTTTTTTTTTATTTACTCAAAAACAGTTTTAACGATTTTGATCAAACTGGGTATTTAATCTATTTATATGCCCGAGATATGACTGTAAAAATTTCATCAAAATTGATCAACCGGAGGGGGGACTTTACTTAATAAATTGTGTATCATTTTCACGTGTTTTTTTTTTATTGACTCAAATACGGTTTTGACGATTTTGATCAAACTGGGTACTTGATGTATGTATATGCTAAAGATGCGATAGCCAACATTACATCAAAATTGATCAACCGGAGGGGTGACTTTATTTAATAAATTTTGTATCATTTTCACGTGTTTTTTTTATTTACTCAAAAACGGATTTCACTATTTTGATCAAACTGGGTATTTGATGTATGTATATGCCAAAGATGTGATTGCCAACATTTCATCAAAATTGGTTAAACGGAGAGGGGACTTTACTTAATAAATTTTGTATCATTTTTACGTTGTTTTTTTTATTTACTCAAAAACGGCTTTCACGATTTCGATCAAACTGGGTATTTGATGTATGTATATGCCAAAGATGTGATTGCCAACATTTCATCAAAATTGATCAACCCGAGGATGCACTTAATTTTATAACTTTTTTTCCAATTTTTCGATTATCTCAAAAACGCCTTTAACGATTTTCATCATATTCGTCATGTTTAATGAAAATTAGGTGTCATTTAATATCAGGTAAGCGTTATCATTATTAAAATGTTTTGAGGTGAGCAAATGAAAACAAAAATAAGAAATGAATGTGGAAAAATGCGTAACTTTGAGAAGTGGCATTAACAAAACGCATTAATTTCTTATCGAAGTAAGTTGGTAAGTGAAAGTTGTGTGTTGCGCGCACGCACCAGATTTTTTAAATCACTATCTAGTCGATGTATTTTTCCAATATTGCTAATGTATATTGTTTTATTTATTTAAAACATATATATTATTTCTATTTAGTTTGTAAATATCGCAATAATAGATAGCGATCGCTATCGCTGTTATTAGGAAAGTTTGTTGTTGACAACAATAACTGTTGAAAGAAAACAGCAGGAACTAGGCTTCTGACAGGGGGCGGATTCGGCACGATATTTAGGGACGTCCTAAACCCCTGCCTCATAACCATGGCTGACAGCACCGTTTTTTAATGAGATTATTACGTTGTATTAAGAAGGACCGAGATCTAAACAACCAAAAGTGTTATGTTTGGGGCATAGTAACTACCTAATTGCATTATTAGCTTAAAAATACAAAAAAAAAAAAAAATGGAAAGCCCCAAAAATATTTGGGGCCCCTCCCCATGACGCTTTGACCCCCTCTGGATCCGCCCTTGGCCTCTGAGCCATTACCGTTAATCTAGACCATTTGTGTTGTACGTAATTTAGTTCCAATCATTGTGCTTTGTAGTGATCAAAATAAATATTTTTAAAAACTCTATCGCGTTGACCAATTATTTAACTGTATCTTTCATAATATTTTTATTTCATTTTATATAGTCCGCATAAGTCATAGAAAAATGAAGTAAACTATTTTGTCAGCCTAACAACATTTGTTTAAAGTCATCTTAACAGTTATCAGTCTATGTTCGCAAATAATTACACAACAAAACATAAGTGAAAATTTGTGTTCTAAAATATTGATAATTATTAATTAAAAACCACTATCCTCAATTCGTCCATAATTATCTCATCTACTGTGTTTTCTTATTGATATACCCTTCTTTTTTTCAGATATGGACTTCTCGCCCAAAATTGTAAGGATACTACTTAAAGTAAATCATATAGCAATGAGATTTTACTGTCCATTGTTAGCCGCGCAAGTATTAACGGAAGGTTGTGGGTGTTATTGGGCAATCTCCTGCGCCCATCTGATAATTCCCTCTGTCGATCAATGGTGCCAAGAAGTTCCTCCACATGTATTGGATGCTTCACGAGTGTTGGGTGTCGCGACTATTTTGTGGTGTGACTATCAGTCGAAGAACTGGGACAATTTATATTTGCTTATCTGTTTCGCTATCGACAAATACTTCTTTGACGAGCCAGACGATTCAAATAAGCTAATCGGAATGGAGATCTTGATATGTCTAGTCCCAGCCCTCGTATTTACAAATCGACTACCAGGGATTTATAAAAGACAAATATTAAAGAAGGTAGCTAAAAAGTAATACGTCCGCATGAGAATGAAACGCTTCAAACAAATAAACTCTTTAATATCTGAATAATTGTCATTTATTTTTTAATAACTATATGTTTTATTGTAATTCAATTAAATCATTAATAATTAGATCAAATGGAGAGTTGAAAACAAGGAAAACAAGTATTTTCTTCTTTTTGATTTTTTTGAAATAGCATGTGGGTAATTTTCGATATCAAGAAGTATCTAACTTTGGACAAACTTCAGGCTCCACCACACAGAAAGCAGTTTATAGAGGTGGAAAGCAATCCAGCGTTCGTCACGTCACATACCTAAGACGTGAAACTTTGTCTGAGCGCTTCAGCCTTATGCTACCTGCGTTGGACAAAATAGTACCAAATGCATTTTCAAAAAGATTTGTGTTTCGTCTTGGTACTGAGTAAGAGCTCAGATGAAGAAGAACTTTTTCTGTTAGCTTAGTAATGCAGAAAGAAGAAAGGTGGATTTTGGATGTATGAGATCAATAACAAACAAATGTGCTGCGATGCGTATACATACCTACCTACCTCCAATACTTAAATCAGTTTCTTACGCATTATCGTTTTTGAGCTAGTCTGTTCACACACAGACCATTTAGCGGGATTTGGTTACTTAAATATAGGTAAGTAAAAGTAAAAAAAATATAAAAATAAAAATGGGCGAACACCACCGATTATATATTGAAATAGAGTTACGTAAAAATGGATTTCTCAAATTATTTTCTTACCTTACGAAAATGTTTTTAGGAATTGAATAATTTGATTTAACTGAGGATTAAAATGTGTTCTATTAACGGGAGGCGTTCATGGGAACTGTAAAATAAATATCAATATTTACGTACACTTTCGATGAATAGGTAACTTAGTTTGGTCACTCATTTTTATAGGCGGTCATTTTGTACTACCGGATGGCCTATATATGTTTTTTTTTAAATTATATTAAAAAAAAAAATCTGGTGCGTGCGCGCAACACAAAACTTTTACTTACCAACTTGCGTAAATTAGAAATTGATGTGTTTTGTTAATTGCCACTTCTCAAAGATACATTTTTCTACATTCATTTCTTATTTTTGTTTTTATTTGCTCTATAAAAAACACTATTTTTTTTTATTATTAAATAAAAGTTTTTACTTGTAATTCGGCAATGCAAGCATAATACTCCAAGTCGTCTGATTTTATAATTCTCTATGTGGTTGTTGAAAACTTCATTTACCATGATACAAATAATTTCCATTAAATGAACAGAAGGCTCTAATTATGAACAATGTTCTGTCATTAAAGGCGTACTCGGCCGCATGTATGTGCTCAACGTCTTTTATAAGTTGAATGAGTTGACGGAATATTTTTCTTTTTTTCTCCTCTATATGTTAACTTTTTTTTTTTTTTTTTAAATATCGAATTTAGCCATTTCTTATTTTTAGGCGTAACGAGAGACAGTTAATTTCTCCATATAAACAAAAACAAAGGTACTTTATAGGAAAACAAAAAAGGTCCTTTCCCCATTTAACACCCCCTCAGAACGTTTTAATAACGATAAAGCTTACCTGATATTAAAGAACACCTTATTTTCATTAAACAGGCCGAATTCGATCAAAATCATTAAAGCCGTTTTTGAGATAATCGAAGGAAAGGTATAAATTGGAAAAAAAGTTATAAAATAAAGTGCCCGCTCCGTTTGACCAATTTTGATGAAATGTTGGCTGTCATATCTTTGGCATATACATACATCAAATACCCAGTTTGATCACAATCGTTAAAGCCGTTTTTGAGTAAATAAAAGAAAAACACGTGGAAATAATTCAAAATTTATTAAGTAAAGTGCCCCCTGCGGTTGATGAATTTTGATGATATTTTTACAGTCATATCTCGGGCATATTAATACATCAAATCTCAAGGTTAATCAAAATCGTTAGAGCGGTTTTTGAGAAAATCGAAAAAAACATAAAATGTTATTAAATAAAGTACCCCCTCCCTTTGACTATTTTTGATGAAATTTTTGCTGCCACATCGCGGGCATATACATACACTATATACCCAATTTCAAGTTCGCACGGTTTGAACACACACACACACACACACACACACACACACACACACACACTTATTTGGACTCAGGGTACTCCAAAACGTGTATTTCCGTTGAAAACCGGAAGTCGAAATTTTTCACGATCGCAATACTTTCCTTCATCCTCATACCTTACCTTCATTTCATATATAGGTAAGTGAAATTAAAAATACTCATGGTCATCATTACCTTCATAACTTTTGTAATCGATTTATTCGCTAATCTTATAATGAAACTATAAGCATTATTTTGGAATAATTTCGGAATCTTCACAATAGGTTAAGTCTGAGGTGAACTTTTGATCATTTCCAGCAATTTATTACTGAAAAGAACTAGAAGTCTTATTGGCGGTAGTAAGAGGATATTTTTTATTTTATTATTGTATTTTGTCAAAATTTCATCGATTGTTTACGAAAAACTGACTTTTCACAACCGTTCGAGCTTTAAAAGTCCAGCCTTCAAAAAGTAAGAGAATTCGGGTTAAGTGAATTTCCTGGGGTGACAGATATAATAATAATTTTTTGTTTTCTTTTTGATCCTCTGATGATCTCTAGTTGTCCATTAGTGGAACAAAAACCGAAAGAGAAGAAAAAGTGTTATTGATTTAAGTTGCTCTTAAAAAAGTGGAACAAGTAGATTCCGTACCGATCTGAAGTTAACGAATCTTCTGGACAGAGGCCTACTAAAGTTCTCTTCGATCGAGAAATGAGATTAACTAGTGACCTCATTTTTGGCAGGATGACAGAAGGGTAGAATTCACAGATGAGCTATTTCGCAAGAAACTTCGCCTCGTCAGCGACTGTATGAAGAGACACTAGGAAAGTAAAGCTGAGGGTGGGTACAAAGGAGACCTCGTTTGGCTTAAGTTGCAGAACTGGGAAGGACCCTGCTGATAAAGAAATGCATCAATGAATTCATTGAAGGCATTGAACGGGATCGGTTCAGCTTAAATCCTTTGTTGGGGATATCATACAGGAATGCGAGTTTTGGCTGATTTTTAGCCAAATCGAACCTGGGTTCAAACCCAGGTTTTTTGCCGAAACTTCGGCCGCTATAAAATTTATTTTAAATGTTTTACAATATATTCTTTCAAGTACAGTATATCCCAAATTGTCATTTTATTTCCTAACAATAACAAAACATCAAAAACAAATTATAAAATACTTGACCAAAATTAACAAATTACAAAATATTAAAACAAAAATGATTTTTAAAAATATGGCACAAGTTTAAGTATCACAAACCACTGAGCTGAGGCTGATTATAATGGCATTACAGTAGGGTATGTTACATGGCTGTGGACTAACTCATAAGAACCTGCTGGCTCAAAGCTTCTGGGTACTCTTATTTTCTCTACTCTATTTCTCTTTGATCATACGTTTTGTTAAAGTTCATCCCGAACGGTTATAAAGAGTAAAAAAGGTATTTAAACTTTTAGTATGTTATTGATGAATTTTGGTCTAAGTGTACTTACTTTTTAGATTAGACTAAAAGTGTGCCAGAATTCACAGATTTACAATTTATTTTTTCCTTGTCGCCTCAAATATATTTATTATTTCCTATTTATTGATGGTATCTTGATTATGTCAACAGATGGAGCCTTACAAGGAATTAAAACAGGAAAGAAGGACCAAACAAACCAATTAGAGATGACCGTTAACCAAGCAGAAAGTTACTGTATGGTTGCTTCAAAATTGAATCAAAAGAACCAGGATTGGTGATTTTTGAGGGTTGGTTTTGAAAATGGTCAACGTATATCAGTCTTGAGAAGTTACGATCAGTGGTAATGAATGCAACTTGGACATTTAAATAAGTAAATGCATAGAGGACTTCTGCGATGGGGGAATGTCCAGTGTCCTGTCCTTTGACATCATTGTGCAGCTGATTTGAAATAAAGATGTAAATAACATTGCTTTCTAACATAACATACATTCGTTGGGCAGATAAACAATGATTCTATATTATCTATTTCTAAGTACTATATCGTTTCTCAATTACATATTATAATAAATGCAATAATCATTTGTTACAGGAATATTTAAAATAATTATAGATAAATACATAATTAAAAGTGATAATGAATATTACTGCATTTACAATTTTGCAAATATGTATAACAAGGAAAAGGTTGAGCTCATCATGACAGATTCATGACGTAACTTCAATATTGAAACATGTCAGCAATTTAAAAGTAGTGTGATGTATATGTATTTAATGCAAAAACAAAAACAACTTATCTAGATAGGAACACCTAATTTAGCAACAAGTAAATAATATACAAGCATTTTTACTGACCTGAGTCGCTACTCATTTTTTCAGTACTAAGTCCCAACTTAGTAGTGAAAAAATTCTGAAAAAGGTGGGGTGCTGAATGGGGAACATCCGAGGGTTAGGACGAGACGGAGGTGGGAGGATTGCGTTATGGCAAATCTGTCGAAGTTGGGTCTGGATGGCAATCGGTGGATGGAGGTGTGCATGGAGCTAGTTGTGGTGTCAGCATCCAACCTTCGGGTTCCTCAAGCCTTCAATATTAATACTACTATTATTATTGTTCTAAACAAAACATTTCAATGATCAACTGTTCAATAAAACTTGCCTGAGGATAGAATGTTCATTAATGCCATCAACTAACTTTCTTATGCGAAAGCTGTTATGATTTTCCAAGGAAAAATAACAAAACATCTTATAGAGATATCATCAGCATTAGATTTGAAAAATGAAACTAACATAATAAGGAAATAGTCAGTTCTAAAATGTGCAATCAGAAAAAATAATAAGCTACTTCTTCTTAAAAGTAAAACCTTTTTGACATAGAGAAACATGATTTCAATAGCAGCAATTAAGCGACCACTGAGAAATAATCTTATTGAATAGAAAGTTGGTATGACGTCTGTTGAAAAATTAAAATATATATAGGCTCATTATGCATAGAACCCGACCTGATTTAGCATTATTGGGTAGAACGCAGTTTTAAACACTTCTTCACCTTATCTTGATTTTTATTTTTTAGCAGACCCATGGAATAAATCTCGACCTTCCCGCCTTGGTTAGAATATGGTAGTCAAAACTCTAGAGTAATGGAGAATTAAAGAAAACATGATGGGAAAACAATATAAGTAAAGCCATAAATAGTAATCTCTGTATTAATAAATAAAATAAAATTTGCAAGTCATCCTAATATTTCCAACTTTTAATCAATTCAAACCTCTTTTTATCTAACCGCTATTCAAAGCCTTGTAAATGCTATTTATTCAGTAGTGGAAGCACAATTTAGCCTACTTCCTTCTTTTTCTAATCAGAAAGTAGAATTAAACGTTTAAAGGACTACAGAAGAAATGTATAAGTCTCCCTTTCAATAAAGCTAATATAAACAAATAAAGATACAAGTCTTGCTTCAGAAGTGTTTTTAATACTAATTGCTAGATTTCAAATCACAAAGCATTAGTTAACAATATATACTTTTATGTACGTAGAAAAACCTTTTTCAGTACTAAAATACAATAATAAACCATAACAATACATGTATAAATTTAAAATTTTCTAGATATACTAAAATATATATTTATAATACTCCTATAGACCAATATTATTAAATTATTACAGTTCATATCCCATTGAAAACTTAAAATGACTAAAATTTGCAAAATTATTCTAACCCATATATACAAAACTATATGCTCTGACTATTTTACAGATATACAATCAGTTTATATACATTAAAATGCCTTCTCTTCCAAAAATTTACAATAAAAAGGTATCAGTTTTATCGCTAAAATACATAGTCTTTTAATGACTGGATTAGACCATGGCTATAAAAGTTAAAAAAATTTCAACATCAAATAATACAATTGCAATACAAATAAACCAAATCATAATTTATAGTAAGGCAGTTTTGTCAAACAATACTGTAATAAAGCAAAGAATCAAATAGGTATAACATGTAACGGAAAATCAAAATTTTTAATCTTTACCATTCATTAGATAAAATTGTAATCAATTAATCATTAATTAACAAATATAACAATGAGTCATCATAACATCAACAAGTGTTAAAAACATTTTTAATTTAAATTAAAACAGTGATAATTTTCTTGATAGGAGAAGGAAAGTCTTCAGCACTTTCAAATTATGAACAAAAAAATTAATCATAAACTAAATTTCATGCCTTATGTCAATAATGAAAGACTGCCAAATATAAAATATATAAAAACATTTAAAGAATTATAATTAAAAATCTTTTTGGTTCAGTAAATATCAACTGACTACTCAGGTACAAGAGGCTTCACCATTTTATTCAGATAATCTCTATTAAAGGAAGTGACTAAAATATACGAAGTTCATCTCTCTAGTAAATCACTCAAGTCTGAAATTAAATGTATTTACAGTTTGAATTCAAAATGAGAGGATGAGAAAAACAAATCCTCAAAACATCAAGTGCATTGATTATTTCATGTAATTAGGTATGAATGAAAACAGCTGAATGACTTAAAAAGCTAGCATCAACCCTGTCAACTATGAATAGATGAAAGATTCTTCAAAACACTGTTCAATTTTTTTGAATAGCAATATAATGAACATAAGTGAAGACATTTTTTTTTTTTTTTTTTTTTTTTTGTTTTTACAGTTTTACAATTGGAAAAAGCTTAATAATTTTATGACTGAACTTTTTTCATTTTCCTATTAAACTTAAATCAAACGACTACTGGTATGATAATCAACATTGTGTGAATTATAATTTTATAAGATACAACATTGTTAGAAGTGATCTGGATATCCCAGAGATGTCACGTGGGGTCAACTGTAAAACTGTCAATTTTCGCTCTACACATTGGGCACTCAAAAAGTTGTGCGGTACATGCTTGACAGAAACCACTGAAACAGATATTCAAAACACAAAAGTCATAAACATAAAATAAATTCACACTATTATTAGCAATATTACATAATTTATATTGTAACGTTAAATCGATAAGCAAATAAAAAAAAAAAAAAAAAAAACATATGGCGTAACCTCCCGGACCGTATGTTGGAAAGTCTAGATCATTCCGGATTCCAGGCCCCACTATTTACGATATATATAAGGGGCAGAGACTGAATGAGTTAGTTGAAGTCTGTGTCTTGACTGTGTTGCTCAAGTCATATGATTGTGTGTGATAAAGTTATCAATTTTGTAACCTGCTCCTATATTTAAGTTTTAATAATTCGTTGGCATTGTGATAACTGAATATTTCTGTTAATAAATATTCTTAACCCACATAAGTGTTACAACTGGTGTCAGGTGTGGGGTTAAAAAAAAAAAAAAAAATGCCAGGTAAACGAATTGCAGAACTTAAAGTTACAGAGCTGCGGAGAGAATTAGAAGAGCTAGACTTGGACACTACAGGTACGAAGACGATCTTATTGGCTCCGTTACGTGAGTATTACTTGAGTCAAGGCATAGATCCTCAAACCGTAGAGTTTGAGGATAGCTCTTTGAAGGCTATGTTTAATGAAATAAATAAGATAAATGACAAATTGGCCAGCCAATCAGTTGAAATAAATGATAAATTTTCAAATTTGTCTGGCGAATTAACTGACAAGTTGACCAGCCAATCTGCTGAAATAAATAGGTTGAATGACCAATTTAATGAGAAAATAACCTGTCTTAGTTCCAGTTTGTCTATTGAAATAAATGATAAGCTGAGTAACCTGTCTGGTGAAATAAATAACAAACTGGCCAGCCAGTCTGCTGAGCTTAACGAAAAGATGACTAGATGAAGTCAAGTTTTTCAGCTGAGATTAATGACAAGCTGAACAATTTGTCTAGCCAAATGAATGATAGGCTGAAGGGTGAGATGGATAGCGTAAATGACAGGTTTGCCGCTTTTAAAGAGCAGGTTGAAAAATTAGAAAGGAGGCTCGAAGAAAAAGTTCAGGCAGTCGACAGAAAGCAGCTCGCCCATCAGCCATTGATAGAAGGGGAAGAACGAGAACCCGCCATCATAGAGAGCCGAGCCAGAATAAAACCACCGACTTTTGATGGTAAGTTGTCCTGGTCGAATTACCTGAAACAATTTAACGCTGCGGCAAGTGCTAATGGGTGGTCCCCTAGAGATAAGGCGATTGCTTTAACAGTAGCCCTCCGAGGGGAAGCTCAGGATATCCTCCAGACCCTGAAATCTGACGATCCCTATGATTTTGACTTGTTGATAAGCCGGTTAGAGATGCGGTTTGGCCACGCCCACCTTGAGCAGGTGTATCAGTCCCAGCTGAAAAACAGGAAACAGAAATCAGCAGAGACGATCCAGGAGTTTGAGGCGGACGTCACCAGGATGGTGAGACTGGCTTATCCAACGGCCCCAGAAAGTTTGTTGGAGTGCTTAGCGGTCCAAGCGTTCGTCGACGGCTTACGGGACGCGGAACTTCAGAGAGCGGTGCGTCTTGCTCGCCCTAAGCTGTTGGTGGATGCCCTCTCTACTGCGTTGGAGTATGAAGCGGCTACGGAGGCTTCTCGCAGCCAGGCAAGAGTCCGGGCCATGAACAGTACCGACAACAGCGAAGGGCATCAGGAACCCGCGAAACCGAACAACCTGGAAGAGGTGCTTTTAAAAGTTGTGAAGGCGCTTGATTCTCGGAAAAGGAGACCAGTACGGTGTTGGGGATGCGGAGAACTCGGACACGTCAGGAGTGCCTGCAAGAAGCGGGCTGCTACTGACGCACCAAAATCCCAGGGAAACTAAGACGGGTCGACTCCTGGAGGGCGACATCGACCCAACAACGTCTTCAAGACCCTCCCCTTGTGGTTGTAGCCTCATTGGGGCACAGAACCGGTAGTTTATATGTGGATGGCATCATCAACGGCACTGGATACGCCATGTTGGTAGACACCGGTGCTACGAAGACCATTGTCGGCCCGAAAGTAGTTGGTGATAAAAGGCTGTCGCCCTCCAGGTGGCGACTGAGGACTGCTACAGGAGAAGTAGCCAAAGTATTCGGAGAAGCAGAGATAAGGATACAGTTGGGTTCAAACTGTGTCTCGCACTCAGCTCTAGTGGCTGACATAGAAGAAGAAGTGATTCTCGGAATGGACATAACGAACGCATGTGGTTTCCAAATAGACCTGAAACGGCAAGTTGTAAGTGTTAGGGGGGAGGAACTTTTTATGCATAATCGAGAATCGGCCAGCTTAGAAGTCACCTTAGGTGAAGACGTGGAACTTCCTGCAAGATGTGAGACTATAGATGCTGCTCGTCTCGACTCTTCAACTCCCACGGATCAGCCTAGACATCCCGTCTTATTTGAGCCACGAAACCACGACCAGGAGGTGGGAAAAGGAATCCTAGTTGGGAAGGCGCTCGTAATACCTTCGGATAAGGTTCCTATACCCCTTTGCAATATCAACGACTACCCGGTCACTATCAAGAAGGACACTAAGGTGGGAAGTTTAGAGCCTGTAACCTCCATGATACTTCAGGAGTCTACTAAGAAGGAACAAACTAATGAAAATCTCCGAAGGATATTAGAAGGCCTTGACCCGTCGCTGTCAAGAAAAGAAAAGGAGAAAGTCAGGGACCTTGTGAATCGCTATCGCCCTGTCTTTGGCTCGGAATCCGGGAAGCCAAGTAGAACAAGCGTTGTGCGTCATAGAATTGATACTGGTGAAGCACGCCCCATTCGTCAAGCTGTGCGATGACTTCCCCAGGTCAAGAGGGAAGGGGCTGAGAATGCTCTTCAAGAGATGGTAAGAGATGGAGTCGTGGAACCGTCGAGTAGTCCATGGGCCTCTCCGGTAGTGCTCGTGAAGAAGAAGGATGGAACGACCCGCTTCTGCGTAGATTACCGGAAGCTTAACGACGTAACAAAGAAGGACAGCTATCCATTGCCGACGATCGATGACGCCCTCGACGCTCTAGCAGGATCTAGTCTATTTTCAACTCTGGACCTTAAAAGTGGATACTGGCAAGTAGAGATGGACCCAGCCGACAAGGAAAAGACTGCGTTTACCACTGGGTCAGGACTATGGCAGTTCACGGTTTTACCGTTCGGCCTCTGCAACGCTCCTGCGACCTTTGGACGCCTGATGGAGAACATTTTGAGAGGTTTGTCCTGGAAGATATGCCTCGTGTACCTCGATGATGTCATAGTGGTTGGCCGGACGTTTGAGGAACACCTGTCAAATCTTGAAGAGGTCTTCAAGAGGCTTAAAGCGGCCAATTTGACGTTGGACGCGAAGAAGTGTCATCTTTTTCAAACGAAGGTAGCCTATTTAGGACACATCGTCAGTGGAGAAGGAGTTGCGGTGGACCCTACAAAAATTCAGGTAGTCCAGCAATGGCCTACCCCTGTCAATAAGCAGCAGATTCGAAGTTTCCTGGGCCTTTGTTCCTACTACCGCCGGTGTACGGAAGTTTGGAAACATTGCGAAGCCTCTGAGTCGATTGACTGAAGAGGGTAAAGCTTTCAGCTGGAACAACGAGTGTCAAGAAGCGTTTGACGCCCTGAAGGAACGGTTGACCTCGGCTCCAATCTTGGGCTACCCAGTTCCAGGAGGCAAATTCATCCTAGATACAGACGCCAGCAAAGAAGGCATAGGCGGAGTTTTATCACAGCTGCAGGAGGGCCAGGAACGGGTTATCGGATACTTTAGCAAGACGCTATCAAAACCTGAGCGTAATTATTGCGTAACCAGGCGGGAACTCCTGGCTGTTGTTAAGTCCGTTGACCATTTCTACAAATACTTGTATGGTACGAGGTTTTTGTTGAGGACTGACCATGCAAGCTTGAAGTGGCTGCTAAATTTCAGGAATCCTGAGGGCCAAGTTGCCCGATGGCTACAAAAACTCCAGGAATATGACTTTGAAATTGAACACAGACTAGGTGTAAGACATCGTAATGCAGATGCCCTGTCTAGAAGACCATGCCCGCCTAATTGTTCTCATTGTAGCCGAATCGAACAGAAGGAGGCCAACCTTTGCGCCGTTGGAGTAGTGAGTGAAGAATGGACACCTGACACAATCCGGGACAGGCAAGAAAATGATCCTGAGTTGAAAATGATACGGGACTGGAAACTAGCCAATCGCCGCCCAACTTGGCAAGAGGTAGCACCATTCTCACCTATTTTGAAGGCGTACTGGGCACAGTGGAACTCCCTTGTAATAGAAAATGGCTTCCTCAAGAGGGTTGTGGAGAATGTAGACGGCAGCCTATCCAGGAAGCAGCCTATCGAGGACCTGCGTGCCGGAGGTACTTCGTCTGCTACATGATGAAGCGTCAGGAGGACACCTTGGTGTGACGAAAACACTCCAGAAAGTACGCGAAAGGTTCTACTGAGTGAACTGCTCTGAGGATGTCAGGGACTGGTGCCGTAAATGTAACACCTGCTCTGCAAGCAACGGACCAGCTCGCAAACGCCGTGCTCGGATGCAGCAGTATATTGCGGGGAGCCCCTTCGAGAGGGTAGCCATGGACATATTAGGACCATTCCCAGAAAGTGAAGCTGGAAATAAGTACGTTTTTGTAATCGTGGACTGTTTTTCCAAGTGGGTGGAAGCATATGCTGTCCCTAACCAAGAGGCTGCTACCTTGGCTGACATTTTGGTGAAGGAGTTCATCACCCGTTTCGGAGTACCAATTGAAATGCATTCAGATCAGGGGAGGAACTTCGAGAGCACATTATTCCAGGAAGTCTGCAAGAGGCTTGGGATTCGAAAGACCAGGACTACGGCCCTCCATCACAGTCTGACGGAATGGTAGAACGGATGAACCTTTCTTTCCAAGGTAACCTCTGACCATTAACGAGATTGGGACCGTCAGATCCCATACTTCCTTATGGCCTACCGCTCTGCGGTTAATGAATCCTCTGGACAGACAACTACGAGAGTTCTCTTCGGTCGAGAGATGAGGTTACCTTGTGACCTCATTTTTGGCAGCAAACCTGGGGTGGATATATCTGGGCAAGACTATGTATCCGGACTCCAGAAGAGAATAGATTACACGTACGAGCTAGTTCGCAAGAATCTTCGTTTCGCCAGCGACCGGATGAAGAGACACTACGATAGTAAAGCCGATCAGGGCGGGTACCAAGAAGGAGACCTCGTTTGGCTCTATAACCCAAGAAGAAAGCGAGGATTCTGCCCAAAGTTGCAGAAGAACTGGGAGGGACCCTACGTGATAAAGAAGCGCATCAACGATGTGATCTATAGGTTCTCCAAGTATCCCAAAGGAAGGCCTATGATCGTCCATTATAATCGCTTGGCGCCATATGCAAGGAACCACGAAGAACAGGTGCAGCGGACTACGGAAGCATGGAACAGAAGACATCCAGGAGGAATGTCTCTAAGGAGGGGGCAGTGTAACGTTAAATCGATAAGCAAATAAAAAAAAAATAAAAAAAAATAAAAAAAAATATGGCGTAACCTCCCGGACCGTATGTTGGAACAAAATAACTGGTTGGAACGAACTGTTTTTGTCTAGATCATTCCGGAATGACGGAGAATTGCCGACATTGTTCTAGAAGATTCTAGGCCCCACTATTTACGATATATATAAGGGGCAGAGACTGAATGAGTTAGTTGAAGTCTGTGTCTTGACTGTGTTGCTCAAGTCATATGATTGTGTGTGATAAAGTTATTAATTTTGTAACCTGCTCATATATTTAAGTTTTAATAATTCGTTGGCATTGTGATAACTGAATATTTCTGTTAATAAATATTCTTAACCCACATAAGTGTTACAATATTAACAAATATTTTTTATTTTACTGCTGAGCACAAAATAACGTTTGGTTCTCTATCAATATCAACGCTATTGAGGATTAAAGAATTTATTGCAACTAATTATTGTAGAATACTTGTTTTCTACTAGTATACTACAATCATGGGTCATTATAAATTCTTTAGTCCTAAATATTGTCAATGTAAAGTGGTTCATTCATTAATCACATTATGAAATTTATTTAATCTACTTTAGTAAAATAAATATTGAAAAAAAGGGAATAAAAAATCCACAACAGTTATTAGTTTGAAAATTTGTTTATCTTAATTTTTGGTTAATGTCGCATATCCCTTGTCCAATGCAAGACTGTTCTATCTTAAAATCGTATGTTTTAACTTCTTTTCACGAATTATCTTCCACTTTTTCTCAACTAATCCAGAGCAAGTTCACTTATAGACTCTGATAATGATGATTAATGAAAAAACGAATAACAATCGGATACTACAGGCGATGGATTTCGAAGGATACAAAAAGAAACATAAATTGGCTCTCCTACAATTATTTTTTTAATTACACACTTCTTATACTAGAGAAGTGATACAACCGCTGCTTACAGTTGTTTTTCCATAAAAATAATACTTTTTTTTAATTTAAAAAAATCTGGTGCGTGCGCGCAACACACAACTTTCACTTACCAACTTACTTAGATTAGAAATTGACGTGTTTTGCTAAATATCATTTCCCAAAGTCACACATTTTTCTACATTCATATCTTATTTTTGTTAATCCTTAAAGCCGTTTTTGAGTAAATAAAAAAAACCCGTGAAAATGATACAAAATTTATTAAGTAAAGTCCCCCCTCCCGTAGATCAATTTTGATGAAAATTTTACAGTCATATCTCGGGCATATAAGTACATCAAATACCAAGTTTGATCAAAATCGTTAAAACCGTTTTTGAGTAAATAAAAAAAAACACGTGAAAATGATACAAAATTTACTAAGTAAAGTCCCCCCTCCCGTAGATCAATTTGGATGAAATTTTTACAGTCATATCTCGGGCATATATATACATTAAATACCAAGTTTGATCAAAATCGTTAAAACCGTTTTTGAGTAAATAAAAAAAAACACGTGAAAATGATACAAAATTTATTATGTAAAGTCCCCCCTCCAGTTGATCAATTGTGATGAAATGTTGGTTATCACATCTTTGGCACATAAATACATCAAATACCAAGTTTGATGAAAATCGTTAAAACCGTTTTTGAGTAAATAAAAAAAACATGTGAAAATGATACAAAATTTATTAAGTAAAGTCCCCCCTCCGGTTGATCAATTTTGATGAAATTTTTACAGTCATATTTCAGGCATATAAATAGATCAAATACTCAGTTTAATCAAAATTGTTAGAGCCGTTTTTGAGAAAATCGAAAAAAACGTAAAAAGTTATTAAATAAAGTACCCCCTCCCTTTGAGCAAATTTGATGAAATTTATGTTGTCACATCGCGGGCATATACATACACTAAATACCCAATTTCAGGATCGCACGGTTTATAGTTTTTGAGCTAGTCTGTTCACACACACACACACACACAGACCATTTCGCGGGACTTGGTTATTTTGACTCAGGGGACCCCAAAACGTGTATTTCCGTTGAAAACCGGAAGTCGAAAATTTTCACGATCGCAATACTTCCACTTACTATATATTTCATATATAGGTAAGTGAAAGTAAAAAATTTAATTAAAATTATATTTAAAACACCAAATCTTCCTTCCTATGAACGAGTCATGTAGCAGGTGAGGCGAATAGAAGGGATGCCTCGAAGATTTTTCGGCACTCTTCGAGGCATCCCATAGGGCAAGAATACCGACTTCTTGTGAAGGCTGTTGGAACAGCCACAAGTCCTGCTATTCGAGGCTCGATACTGTACGCTTTGATGAACTGCTACACGTAACCTATTCGCACATTGCCTCTATAATTCTAGGGTTTTTGTAGCATTGTGAAGAACCAGCTTTAGAATCATAATGGTCAACTAAATAATTGTCTAATATAAAATGAAAAAATACCAAAAAGTTCAGAAAATAAAAATGCAGCTCAAGCTCATCAACAATTATGTGGTGTTTATGGTGAGGCGTGTGTCGTGGGTTTAAGCGAATGTCAGTGTAAGAACTGGTTCGCTTGATTTCGTTCCAGAAATTTTGATGTTAAAGATGAACCTCGCCCTGGCAGGCCAATTGTTGAAAAAGTAGATGAAATTCTTTACAAAAATCGAGGTAGATCTATATATTTCATCTCGTGACATCGCTATGGAGCTAAACATCGACCATAAAACAGTTCTGACCAATATACATAAGAATGGATACCAAAAAAGAAGCTTGATATAAGGGTTCCACATGAATTAACAGTTAAAAATTTAATGCACGGAGCTGGTGAAACGAAAAGAAATCAAGCAATTTTTGAAAAGAATGATTTAAGTGATGAAAATTGGTCGTAATACTGTGAGAAAAAGATCTTGGTCTTAGCCCGGAGAAACTTCACAAACAGTGGAAAAGCCTGGATTGACGCCAAGGTGTTTTGTGGGAGTGGGAAGGCATTGTTCATCATGAGCTGTTCGAATGTGGCCAAACCATTGATTGGAAAAAAGAAAAACGGCCAGAATTGATCAATAGGATAGGTGTTGTATTCAATCAGGCAATGCTAGAACACCCACATCTTCAGTAACTCAGCAAAAATTATGCATTTGGCTGGGAAGTTTTGATGCATCCACCATATAGCTCGGACCTTCCCCTATCTGACTATCATTTGTTTTGTTCTCTTCAGAACTCTCTTAATGGTAAAGCTGGAATCAAAAGAGGTTTGTGCACATCACTTGGTTCAGTTTTTCGCCCAAAAATCACGGAACTCCTATAGTGACGGTATAATGGTTTTAACGAAAAAATGGCAAAAGATCATCAAACAAAACGACACATATATCATTGATTAGAATTTGACATTTATATAAATAAATTCACTTTAAAAAACATGAAAAATACCGAAATTATTTTTTCCCAACCCAATATAATAGAATGGTTAAATTTGTTTACAACCTAAGGTTTAACTGGGAATTCTTAAAAATAAACAAGCAAAAATTATTAACAGAATAATTACCTGTGACCACAAGGAATAAGTGTAGTTTCAGCCTGAGAATCAAAACAAATAGCACAAGAATCTTCACGTATACTCATGTTTCTCAAAGCTTCCATCTCTAGATGTCTGGAAAATAATATGTCTGATATACTATATGAATAAATGAAAGGTTTATTTATATTTATTCATACTGATGAATATTAAATAATAATATTATTTAATTAAAAATATTCTAATCTTGATTGGTAAAAATCTTATAAGAAGGTGCATTAAGAAACTAAAGTAGACCATCTAAGAAAATAATAAGCATAAGATAAATAATAATCCATCTAAAGAAAAAGATAGAGACATATTTTAATTGATAAAACAAAAAGATAACATTTTGGGATTCCAGCTAGGGTTCCCTATTCATGCATGCCTCTTTTTAGGCTTGCTTTAATTTAATCCATGAGTTTATTTCTGAGAATGCAGAGGAGTCAACTATACATGAAAAAAAAACAAAAAAAAGAACAAAAACCGAGAAGATGAAAGTGGTACTCAACGCAGATCCCCGTGAATTTAATGTTGGTGAAGTTTATATAAAGCCCAATAGACTAACATCAGCCCCATAGTAAGCATACTATCATCTCAAAGTAAATCTTTCTTGGTGCAAATCAAAATTGGGCATAAGGAAAAAGAGAGGTACGACATATGCTGTTCATTAACATGTTCACGCCGGCGTGTACCACCGGTGGCTCACACTTGACTGCCTCATCGGCGGCATGTACCACCAGTGGCTCAAACTTGACTGCCTCATCGGGCGGCATGTACCACTGGTGGTACAAGAATGCCTCCTCAGCCAAACAATTAGATCTTTAACACTTTGACTGCTGAAAAAGAATACCTGAGAGTCATGCTCTCGTTTCGACACAATTTTAATGTTTAATTCTCTGACAAGAGAACCATTACTCGATTTAAGGTGACATGGCAGCCAAAGTGTTTCATATAGAAAGTAGAAATAATTTCTATATAGCTGAAAATAAAAATAATGAAATTTTAATGTAAATACATTTATTTATTTATTTATATTTATATTCATAGACCTATAAATATATAAACATTTATTTTTTAATCACAATTATAATTAATATCGTATTACAAATACGAATAATAATATAATATAAATATAAATTTATTTTGTAATAAATAATAAATTATAAATAAATAATAAATAATAAATATAAATAATAAATAAATAATAAATATAAATAATAAATAAATATAGATAAATAATAATATAAAAATATAAATATATATATAAATATAATATAATATAAAATATAATAATATAATAAAATATAAATATAAATATAAATAAATAAATAAATAATAAATATAAATTTATTTTGTAATAATGTATTACAAAATAAAACTAGTAGGATAGTATTTTTATTGTTTATTTTATTATTGTTGAATTATTCAATATCATTCAATCCCAATCATTCCAATCCTTAAAAAGAAATAATATAATGGGATCGATCATTGGCAGTAATATTTATTTTTAATTTAAAAATCTGTTAAGTACGTGGTTGAATAAAATTCCCGTATTTTTGGTTCAAAATTAACAATTCCTGTCTGCATGTCCCCCCACTCAAGAAAATTCCAGTATAATTCCCTCACACTATACACTCCGAGGAACCCTGTCAAAGGAAGAGTGATTATATATATCATTACAGGAATGACCCGAACCATGAATCCTGCCTGCTCTTTTGCGGTAAGAAGAGATTTTTATAATTTGCCTAAAAGCAACCTTCCTGAAATTCTGCTTGCAAAAGTCTGTACAATAACTATGTATTTTTAGCATAAATTTGCCTTTCTTAAAAACAAAGAACATAAATCCTGTCTAGAGTTCTTCAGGTACCCTCTCTCCTCCTAGCATGAGGTTAATTATCTCATAAAGTATATTCATCATTTTCTACTTGATTTTACCATTAAACTTAGTGAGGAAGAGTTTGGTTTGCATAAGGTTTTTCTTTAAATGAAGGAATCTTTTCCAATGGGTTATCTTGTATTTTATTATCACATTTCGGGCTTTTGGCCCATCTTCTGGGGTTATCTATTGTACCTTTTTAAATTCAATTGCCATTTGTTATATATAAAAAAATATATATGCCATTTGTTTATTGTACATGATCTATTTATTATTAACATATATGGCTCTGGCATTGTCACTGATCTACTATCCAGAGCCATGAATAATTGTTAATGATAATTATTATTATTATTAATTAGTAATTATTAACACGTTAGGTGCCGCATCGGTCCCCGGGGTCCGATCTCTTACGTTCCCTTCTCAACAGCCGATTTTCCCATGAAAATGTCTGAAAATCCGAACACTTTAAATACAATTTAGTCGATTTTTAATGAGATAATTACATTTTAGTGCAGAAAATGTTGATAACAATTGAAATTCTGTTATTTTTTAGAATCGGACTCCGAGGTCCGATTTTCGATAAAGAATGGCGTAAATCCTGTATCGGCCTCTCCTGTGCCTCATATGTCTAGTTCCAATCCTAACCAAGAGATAATTAATTCCCTTTTAATCAAGAGATAACGCTTTCGTCAAAGTATTCCCATCGGACCCCGATGTCCGATATCATCTGTGGCTCAAGCTAGCAGTCGGACCCCGGGGACCGATACCATCCAATTCAGGATACCCCTAAAATACGCCGCCGCAGCTAACGTGTTAATTAGGTGATGGAATTAAAAAATGCACAATACATAACCCCAGAAGACGGGCCAAAAGCCCGAAAGGTTGGGATAATAAAATACGGGATAATCCATTGGAAGAGATTCCTTCATTTACAGAAAAATCTTAAGTTTATCATCTTCGCCTTCGCCATCTCCAAACAGATACTTCTTGGTTCTCGGGAGGCCTTTCCATTTTTTTATATTTTTAGACAACACTTCCATAAACTGGGTTCGACTCTCTCTATTTAAATTATCCAAATAAAAGTAAAGTTCTGTTTGAAGTTTTTCGGTGCAATAAAACTCAACATATACATGACAAAGATGTTAATGAGATAATACTAGAAAATAGTTAACAATACTACATCTTTAAGTAAAATTGGTCCTTAAATACCTGGGAAGAACAATTCTATCTTGAGGGGATAGGGTGGCATAATCATTGAATGACTTAAACTCTGTATCAGGAGGGAACCTGAATGGATCGCTTCCAAAATTGAATCTACATTGTTGGAATGACATGAAGCTTGCTCCAGCAAAGTACTTGTTCCTGAAAAAAAATATGTTAAAGCAAACCTTAAATGGTACCAAAAAAAATAATTAAAATAATTGCTATGATAAGAGAATACTATGAGCAGTGAACTATTTTATTCTACAGCTAGCTAAAATATACCACAGAACTAATTAAAACTAAGTAAAGATAAAAATGGATTTATCATAAGTAGCCAATACTTTGGTTATTACATGAGGACCCTGTCTGGTAAAGAATTGTTTTTAAGTTTGTTTTTTTTAATAGGATAGGTTCATGTATAAAATAAAGAGAACATATTTCTGTAGTAGTCCAGTAATTTATAACATTATGGAAAAGTATTCATGACAGTTTCCTTACAATACAATTAACTTATTTTTTATGGAAGTTTTTGTGGAAATTCTTTCATGAATGCAATAGATAAGTTAAAATAACTGAGAATAGTCATTAAAAAAAAAAAAAAAAAAAAAAAAAAAAACAGAAGGCATCTAGGGCGGGGGAGGGGAGGATTGAACTAGGGATATTAAATGAAAATCATAATACAATCAGGACAATTATGGTGCATTTTCTTCAGAATATTACCGAAAATTGTGCAATATATTTTATGTTATTCAACTTTGAAGGGAAACATAATTTATGCAGCTGATACAATAAATACCACCCATACTATTAAGCCAAAATTTCACTATACATTATACAGCAATATAAATACTTACGCAGGAACAGTGAAAAGCAAATCTGAAGAAAAAACTTGAACTCCATTCAGGTAAAAATGCAAAACTTTGGCAGGAATATCAAGTAGAGTACCAACAATATCACCAGCTTTCCACCTTCCACCGCCAACCTCTTGGCTCCGTGCAGCAAACCAAACTAATTCTCGACACCCATCATAAGCTACTGAGTATTCATCATCACCAATACCATAGCCTTCCTAAGGAATAATTAAACAATTAACAGATGCATTTCGAAACCGAGTGATATCTCTACTCTTGATAATATGTTATAAAGCTGACTAATATAAAACATAAAAAGATGATTTTTTATTTCAATAAATATATCATGATAGATATGAACAAATAATAATTGCAAAAAAAATCCATCATCTTTTAAAGTTTCTGTAAAAACAAATAATTATTTTGAATGTAATAAATACATTAAACAAGTTTTTTTAAATAAAAATTTTCTTACACCACAAATATCAATAAACACAATAAGTTTTGTGTAGGTCTCAGGGGTGATGTTTTTGAGGCCATCCAACAGCGGCCTAATGGCCATCCTATTAGAAATTCTCCATTGGGCTTTTCAAGGGCTGATGCGAGTCCATTTTAGATTTGGCACCATTATTTATTATTATTTTTTAAGCCTTCAGGGTTGGCTATCTATTGGTTGCCATTCCTTATTATAAACCCGAGGCACTGGGTACCTTTCTGATGCTGAAGAAAGATACCACCCCGGACGAGACGTGGGGGTATGAAAGGAATAAATATAAATTTAAATAATGATTTTAGTCTCCTTAACAAATTAAGCAATAAAACAGTATACCTATCTTGATTGGGCAGTCATTGCCATGATGAGAATCAGGGATGGTTATAGCAAAACTCTAGTACTATATTTACCTTATAATGAACCAGAAATAAAGGGGAAAAACTCTTTGTGACAGACTTAATACAATTTAACCTTGATATATGTACAGCATAATTAAAACAATAATAGTGAATTACATGATGACCTACCCTCACTCACTCGATCTCATCTTATAGATTGATTTACAAACTCAAACATCTCATGAGCGATTTATTATATCAGTCATATTAGATAAGAGGTAATTATATTATAAGTTTCCTTACATGATTAAGAAATTTACTATGCTTCAAGGCCCAACCAATCTGCATTACACCGGGAGTGAGAAGGAGAACTTCATAGTACCATACTCCTTCTGTCGCAGGGAATGTGCATCGGACACTTTCAAATGAATATGCATCACACCTCGCCTACAAAAGATTAATATGACATATTAATCTAGTATATTGGGGTCATAATATATTATTTATGAAAAGGAGAATTACAAGAACTTTCAACTGTTAAAAAATAAAAACATATTTTTATAATAAGACACAATTTATGGCAACCTTGGTTCAAAAATTTTGTTAAAGAAAAGTAATATTAAGAGAAAAGAGTTGGTTAATTAATATTCCACACTTATACTCAGACTGGAATCAAGTTACAGGTATTACCCCATAGTCAAAGGCATATCCTAAGAGTTGTGAGGCAAAATTGGAGACATCAGATCTTTTTTACAAGCATTTACTTTACTTTATTCTAGCAAACAATTATACTATACTAATAATCATAGTGTAAATCATCTGTAATAGTAAATTAGTTGAATCTTAAAATTCCCACATATTTTTAAAAGATATTTTATCTTCTTTTTGTTCATTCCCATAGTTTTTCCATTGATAAAAATTGTTAAGGAAGTATATTTTATCCACTCAAAAGCTGTAAGCTGTAACTAATAATTATACCATCCAACTCATAAACGAATTCAAGACTTAAGACATGACATGCAACACATTCTGGAAACTATTCAGTGAGAGACTGCAGATATGCATTATTATGATTTCCTACTTTTTCATATACCCGGAAATAATTGGAGAACATTTCGTAAGTAATATAACCAATATGGATACTTACCTCTAGACCATCAGGAGATATTTTAAGATATTCACTCACATCCTTAGTGTTAAGCATAGCATTTATGTTTAACACATCCACAGTCTCATAGGAAAACTTTCGGCCTTCTACCAAAACTGAAAAATGAATAATAAATTAAAATAAAGCTTCAAAAACACTCTTTATAAGTAATTTTATTAGTTTTATGTCAACAAAAAAAAAATCATTTAAACTAAAACTGAAATAAAAGAAAAGTTGAAATTATTGGATAGATAATAACTATTTTACTTACACAGATTATCCAATGCCCAAGTTGCACAGAACTTTACTTGAGATTCGATTAGGTCTGATGATGGTGGTCTGGCCTCAAGTCTGAGCAAAGGATCCCCAGCTTCAGCCAGTCTTCTTTTAATGGTGACTTTATTTTCACCTAGATAGAAGGAAATGGGAAAAAAATCAAGTTTAGAATTTAGAGTTTGGGGGAAATTAAGCATATATATCTAAAGTATGTCCCTTAAGCTAACACATACTCTTCAAATTTAAATTCACATATTTCAATTTTTAATCAAGTTAGAGGTTTAATAATGAAATAAATTTTAATTGATGCACCCATACTTATGTTTAGTTAAAATTGAACTTTAGTTTCATCAGGTTTTCTTTTCTTTATGTATTAGTATTTAGGAATTTTCATTGAATATATAAACCACAAATAATGCTTTCTTTCTATTGAGGATTATTTTAACCATTAACACCCCCTCGTACACTTGTCCTTTTTATCTCTTTTTTATCAATTTATCTTTGTTCACCTTATTTTTTTATTCACTTGATGATGAGAGTATATCATTTAAGTGAGTTTGACAGTGATAGCAATGGACAACGATTAAAAACAATTTTCTGTTTAAAAAGGAAACAGGTGAAATCACTTTATAGATTATAGAGGAACAATTGTTCTAATGATATATTGCTAACAGCTTACCTTCACTGCAAAAAGGAATATATAAATTTTATTAAAAAAGCATAAATAGAGTATTTTAAAAATTCCCTTGACATTTTGGCAAATACAAGGAACTCTCAAGAATTCTGGAGTGAGATCAGGAAAAGAAATCCAATGACCAAGCCTAAGAATGGAATTTCTATTGAGAAATGGTGTGAATTTTACTCCTCGCTATATCCTCCGCGAGGAAGTTATTTTCACTTCCCCACTACAATAATGAACCCAATTTTGGATACCGATACAACAATAAGTGAACTTCTAAATGTTTTGAGCTCACTGAAATCTAGAAAAGCGGCCGGAGTGGATGGTATTAGCTATGAATTCTATAAGTATATGACCCCAGCCTGGACTCACTATTTATTAAATCTGTTTAACTTGATCTTTCAAAAGGAGAAGATGCCCATGTCATGGACAACCTTGATTATAAAATTGATCCATAAGAAGGGAAGCAAGAAGGAAGTACTAAACTATAGTGGAATAGCACTGTTAAACACAATAACAAAAATTTTTACCACGATCCGGCTTAACAGGATAGAACCCTGGATAGAAGAGAGAAGACTACTTCCAAAAGAACAGTCAGGTTTTAGGAAAGGAAGAAGTACAATGGACAACCTATTTGTCCTAAACTCTGTTGTTTCCTCATGTATAAAAGGAAAAGGAAAGAAGGCTTACGGATTATTTGTGGACTTTCGTCGAGCTTTTGACTCCATAAACATGAATAAGCTGTGGCAAAAGTTACATAAAGTTGGATTGAGCACAAAGATGTTAAACATTATTAAATCACTATATGATAACGCCAAAATGAAAATCAATGTGGAAAGCAGGCTTAGTGAGGAAATTGAGATAACGGAAGGAGTCTTACAGGGGGAATCCCTTAGCCCGCTGATGTTTAACCTGTATACATCTGATATGCTGAGGTTTCTTGAGAATGATGGAGTCCTAGGGATAAGCAGCAAAATGCACCTCACAGGACTTCTTTATGCGGACGATGCCGTTCTTTTTGCAGATTCAGCAAGGGAGCTCAGGAAAGTACTCCGATCTTTAGATAACTTTTGTTCTGAAAATGACCTCACAGTCAACCCAAATAAAACTAAAATAGTAATTTTTAGTAAATCACCTAAAGTCAAAAGTAGTCAACTGTTTAAGTACAAAAATGACATTCTTGAATGTGTGCAGAGCTACGACTATCTAGGTATCAGAATTTCGAGTACCTGCAGGTTTTCCCAAGCAAAGAAGCATAATATAAATAAAGCAAGGTATGCTGCATCTAGGCTAATCGGAATGTAATGTCGGTTCAAAAGCGACTCATTGGAAACAAAGAAGAAGCTTTTTGAAGCCATCGCTCGCTCAACCCTGATGTATGGAGCGGAACTATGGGCGCCACTGTACGCAAATAATTTGGATGTGTCCAAACGCAATTTTACAAGAACGTTTTCCATTGGCCGATTAACACCCCGGATCACTTTGTTCGTTTGGAGGTAGGCGTTGATCGAAATCAAATTCTGCTGTTTCAGATGATACTTGGGTGGTGGTAAACCTGCTTTCGATGCCAGATGAAAGGCTACCTAGGAAATGCTTAATTGAAATGTTAGCGTCGGCAGATTCGGATCCAATCCATTACAACTGGGCAGCACAACTGCGGCATTTTCTTCTATTCATTGGTGCGGACGAAGTATGGTTGGCTCAGAGTCTTTATATCCTAAATAAATCGGTGAATGATCTGGTGGAGAAGTTTACTAATCATTTTTTAAGCAAGGATACCGAGCAAACAATGAACTCATCCTATAATCCCAACTATAGAGTTATATGCCCGTTAGGTCAGGCTCAACCATACATTTCTTGGCGAGTCAATATATTAAAAATGAGATTGGTAAGCCAGTTAAGAGTCATTAATGTGAATATACACCGTTTTAGAGTCAATCAGTCAATAGAAAAATTCAGACAATAGACAGTAGAGAAGTATGCCCCATCTGCAACAGAAATGAGTTGGAAACAATAGAACATCTCTTCATCACCTGCCCCGTGTACAATAGCTTTAGAAACAAATATCTATCCAAATACCTACCTATAAAAAACTCAATTTATGAATTGCTGGAAATAGAATCAATTGCCAAAATTAATGATTTTCTTCCGTTTTGAACTTCTGTTTCAATAAATCTTCTCGCAGGATGAGGTCGAGAGAAACCCATCGTGACAAGACCTGCACCGCCTCCTGAAAAACCTTGCCTCACATCTTTGGCTTACCACTTTGGCCCATCTTTCAGCTTCTTGCTTTCTTCTTCTTGCTCTGCTGTTAGACACCACTGTAGCCGCAAGGTCATCAACGTATGCCTTTCCGATCTTTACTCCAGAACAGAAGAAATGTTCCAGCCTAGCTGTACAGAAAGTGTATGATAGGCATATCAGGCCACAGGCTGCACTTAACTGTAGCAACAGGCTGTGCAAAACTGAAGTTTCACAGATAATGAGATAATAAATCTTAATGTGACGTAAAATTCCTAAATTTTCAATTGACAGCTGGACAGTTGGAACAAGGATTAATGAATGTAAACTTTGAGCTGGACATCTTGCTCATATTCCTCTCATTATTGCAGCTCACTCAATGGCCAGATTTCGATTTGCAGAAGACCATATAAATGGTGCATAAATGTCTTCAAAGGTGAGGTAAGAGTCGGGCCCGACTCTTCAGGAGGCCACATTAACACATGGGGACACTAAAGAAAAAATTACATCTCATACTGTACTGCATCTCAGCCGGCATTTCTTTTATTGCATACTGAGAGGTTGTGGTGTTTGGAAGGTCCTATTATCCCAGAGATACTTAAGGGGATTCGTGTTTATGGATTACAAGGCTAGACCACAAAGCTTATGAATGGTGAATGAGTAATTGGTTGAAGTATGTTTTTAGCACCTGATATATCCAACATCCAACAACATGGAAATTGAATGGAAAGACCTATGAGGCATGTGATTTGTTTCCTGGGAATACCCATCTATGAAAAAATGTGGGAAATGTGTTAATTTTGTCCATCAGTGTATTTAAAAACCAGTCATAACAGTACTACTAACAGCATTACCAGGTGTGTAAATATGAAACCGGATTTTTTCAAATAGCAAATAAGGGTTGATTGTGTAAAAATGATACATACTTTTATATTTGAAATACTGTCCTTCGCTATCTATGCATTTTTCCCATCATTCAGGCAATTTGTGGATTCCCCGCCAAAATAATGCTTCCTCTTCTGAGTCAAACCAATCACTTAACCAATTTCGTACATTTTCATAAGAAGTGAAGCGCTGCTCAGCTAGTGCGTGTCCCATCGATGCAAATAGGTGGTAATCGGATGGGGCCAAATCTGGTGAATAAGCCGCATGCGGAAGAATTTACCAACCAAACACTTGGATCGTTTCCTTGGTCCGTTTAGACGACCATTGTCATGGAGCAAGATCACTTTGTGTGTCCTTTCTTGATATTTGGGACTTTTTGGCACAAATCTTTATTCAAATCTATCATCTGTTGTAGGTAGCACCCATCTGATCACACCAGACACAGAGCATTTTCTTCCTCCCCAAGCGATGCCGATGGTTCACCAGGAGTTACCCAGGATTTTTTACGCTTAGTATTCTCGAAGTAAATTCACTTTTCATCACCAGTCACAATTTGATGAATGACTTTTTTTCTGTACCTGGCGAGCAGCATTTTCCATGAGGTTTTTCGAGCTTCCTGCTGCCTTTCATTCAGTTGGTGAGGTACCCATTTTCCGACCTTCTGGATCTTTCCCATGCCTTTCAAACAAATGGAGACGGTGTCACATGTAATAATTGTCCAACAAACGCTTCCGAATTAGCGTTTTCAAAGTTTTTTTTTGTGTTTTTCCACGGTCTTTGTTTCTTTTATCGAAATCCATCTTTAAATTTTTTGAACCAATCGAAACATTGAGATTTGCCAAGGGCATGCTCCCAGTAAGCTTCAACAAGCTTATCTGATAATGCTCCAATTTTTTTCAGAAGGAAACGGAAAATAAATGCTGTCCACAAATCTTGATTTGTTGGCACAAAAGTCGACATTTTCAACGCCACTAAAAACACAGTTATAGAATGAAACTGATGTTGGTATCAATAGGATCTCTTTATTACATGTAGGCAAAAGCAGATAACACCACTGACGGATTAGTTAGAAGATTATATTGACTGCTAACTCCTATCATTGGCGAATTCCAGTTTCATATTTACACACCTGGTAGTAGTAGTACACGAGAGGCTATTAAAAACAAAATCTAATATAGTGTGACTAATTTGCAGTGTAATTTTGCCATGAAGGTAGTCACAACATAACAAAAAGCAATAAGAGAACTACTTACTAGTTTGAGCGAACTTTTCCAATGCAATCAGTGAAAATAACGTAACCACTGGATCGATCTCATCTTCCTGAATATAACAGATGAATAATTTTAGAAACTTAAAAATTTTAAAGTCCTTTGAAACTTTATAAACAAAACTAATTAATTATCTTACAAGATTTCCTATTAAGAAATCAAGAGTGGCGGATGTGAGAATAGCAACTGAACTAGGCCCAGAAAGTTTTTCGGCTAAGACTCCAAGAGCAATGCAAATATTTCTAGGTTTCCTGTTGTCCATTCCACGAGATACTCGATTTTTAGCTGAAAGGTTGAATTTAGAAGAGAGTCGAAGTACAGCATTCTACAACAAAAAATAAAAATAAAATTCATAACTTAAAGAAGACTAATATCACAGAAAAGAACACAAGTGTCAACAGATCTAGTTTACATCTTAAAAAAAGAGGAAAAATTGATATTAAGAGAAATTATTAAGACTTAAAGAAATTTTTAAAAGCAGTTAAGGAAATGGGACATCAAAAACAAAATATCTGTCTTATTAAGAGAATAGTAATCGGTCAAAAGGGTAAAAGTTCCCAAGAGATTAAATTTGTATAGATTTTTTGTTTAAAAAATACAATTGGCTAATTATTCACAGATTTCAAATAAAACCTTGCAATTATCAGTTGAAATTTACTTTAGTTTAGTTCAGTAGCTCTATTAGTAGAGGGCAGGGTGCTTAGTTTTAAAAATTAAGATTTTTGGTGTGTGAATTTAATAAATTACTGTAAAATTGAACCTAGTTACAATTCAAAAAAACTTTAAGCATGTAACTTGAAAAAGACAGTGAAAGTAATAGTTTTATAAAATAAAATAAAAACAGTTATATACGCATAAGGATTGCGTTGAATTACAGGGGGCTTAAACTAAATTGTTTGAGAACCAGTGGTTTAATTAAGCATTCATTTAGTTTGTTGATGATTGTGAATTTGATATTTTATTTTTCCGCTTACTAATGTCTCGATTAGTGATACATTGAGAGGTTAGTTTTTGACAGCTGTCTTATAAAAGTTTATTTCAGCAGTTCTCAAAAATAACTTTTAGCAGTTGGCTAGATCCAGCATTCATTTCAGTTCTTTTAACTCGCTGATAAGAGCAAAAATCTGATCTAATAAATAAACAAATAACTAACTTTGTTTGGGAGAGGACAGTCATCTAGAAGTAACGTTATCACAGCTGGACCAAGGGGATCTTCCACAGGAACTACACGAACCATCGAATCTACTATCTGTATCCATCCATCATCTTGATCAGCTATATTATGAAGTTTAAACAGCTCTTGAGGTGGCTCTTGATCACTGAAATCGTATCATTCATAATAGTATAATGAAGCTAGGAATGTACTTAGAAACATGACAATTTCCTAACTAAAAACATTTATGAAACAAGAGGAAGGTTATACCGTTTAACTGTAGCTTACTTTTCAACTAGAGATCTGATGGCTTTAAGGGAGTCCAGTATAAGCATTTCAACGTCTTTTGGAGAGACTGATTTCCACCAATCTTGTTCCAATGCAGTGTCCCTTCTGTCTTCAGCAACATTATGTGATGCTCCATCAAGCTCTCTTCTTCTAGAATTTCTTCCTTTGTTTTTACAATGGCATATACCCATTAGAAGACAAACACCACCTATCAATTCTGCCCCGTCTTGCTAAGATTATCTAATCAACTAGTCCTGACAATTACTAAAACATCTCTAACCGAACTTCCACTTGGGAAGGTAACCTAATTTAAAGAGTACTGAAATCAGCTGTTTGATTCATACCCAGAACAGCCAACATCATGACGAATGACAGAAAACTTTATTTCCTAAAAGACTGTTTAGAATAATGCATTTATTAATATTAATAAATTTCGACCAGTATTTCAGGAAAAAATAACTGATACAAGATATTTTGGTATCAATGCTCCCTGCCAAAGTTTGTTCATTAGTAAAGGGGAAAGAGCGCGCCAGTGAGTTAACTGTCAGGAAAGCTGAGAGCTCCAGTCTGTCCCGCTCCTTTCGCCGATGTATTTCAATTCTACTGTCGAGCGCTAATTTGGATTTACGATATATTTTTCTAAATTATTAAATTTTCAGAATTGTTATTATTTAATCATGATATTAAAAATGATGTTTTATCAACTCACAATCATATGAGAATATAATAGATATTGAAGAAACATGATATTTCATTGATGAAATAGGTAAGCTAAATGTAAAAGTTTTTTGAATAAGTGTGACCGTTTTGTGATTTATTTTGTTCCAAACATTTCTGGGGCTTCATCTATTTTAATTTATATTGTATAGACCTTATATCGGTAAAGCTGTATCTATGTTGCTTCTGTATTTTATATGGATATAACATGATTTTTATTTATAGATTTTTTAAAATTGTAGTTAGCTATCGATTTTTTTTATTTCTCTGTTGATCAAAAATTTAAATGTTGGGCGTTTTTATTGTGAGCTAGTAAAAGTTATCTAAATGTACAATACACAGGCGATTTAGATTTCTCTTGCACCTGTCAGTTATTTCCCTTCTTAGACATAGAAATTCCATTTGTCGTACTCATTAAAAATATATTCTAATTAAGTAAAACTACTTAAAATTCTTAAATCTATATGAATGTTCATTTATATTGAAAGTTTAAAAAAATATGTGCTGCTTTCACTGAATTTCATCTGGTTCAAACGGTCAGTATAACATTTAAAATTAAGTTATATTTTAATCAGGCTTTATCATTTTCCGCTTATTAATGAAATACGATTTAAAAATAAAAATCCATTTCATTGATGAAAAATTGCAATAGTTGAATGCTGTGGTGTTTCATTGAACCCATCTACTGTCATCTCGTCGTAATTCAAAATTATTTTACCAACAATAAAAAAATCAGTTGTGATGAACCCAGAAGGCTAAAATTCGGTTGAAAGCTTTCTTAAAATGTTTACATTAATCCTGTTATCATTACTTTATCAATGCGAATTGAAAAATTTCACTTTTTCATAATCAGTAACTTCTTTCTATTTGTAAATTATGAACATTTATCAGTTCAATGAAAGGACATTAAATAAATAATTATCAACTATTTGCAATCACGAAATTTTTTACATTATCTCAATTGAAAATATGCCAATCTTTTCTACTTTCGCTCAAGTTACTGTTTAATTTTTTTTTTCAGAATTCATAAATATAAAAAAAATGTGTTCGTTTACATTGAATGTTTAATTTTGTTATTTCAAACATGAATAATTATCTCACTTAATCTTAATAATAATGCAATCTTAATAATAATAATTTCTTTTAAATTTGAATTAATATAAACCTATTTAACGAAAACTACAACTGAAATGAATAATAACATATAAACATATTAATATGATAAATATAATATGAATGATAAATAACATGAACAAATAATAAATTTATATTTAAGTATAAAGAATATTTAAAAAAATATTATCAACAATAATTATTAATTTGTTGCTACATCACGTGTATAAATACATATATATTGTAATTAATAGTTGAAAGAAGGAAACACCATTAATTTGAATTTACTGTTAGTGCAACATCAGATCACCACCATGAACGAACTATCAACTAAAACATGAACTTTTTACTTCATCGCGTCGCGTAATTTTTTTTTTTTTTATATCTTGACATTTTTAGTTCATTTAACCCATATTTTTACTTAGTCCCTTATAATTGTAAACAGTTTTAGCTAGTTGAAGTTATTTTTTTACTATTTCACGATTCAATGCGGAAAAGAAGGCAATTATTACTGTGTATTTTTTCTAACTATAGGCGATTAAAGACTCATCATGTAATGTAAATTTTAAATGTAAAATATATAGAGAACTGCTTAACGTTTCGGTTTCAAATTTTACTTATAACCATCTGTCAACAATCGAATTAGATTTAAATGTTGTTATTAAATCGCCTATTGTGTAGCAGCTACGGGAATTGTGTTTCAGGCGTCATGAGAGCTTTAGAACTTGAGCATTTTTAGCTGGATCCCTTTGACTTTAATGCGGAAAAAATTCTATTTGTTTAAATAAAAAATAGATTCATCATTACCTCTTTCGTTTCCTACCCATCAAAGGAAGAAGCATTGCATTGAAGTTAGCGACTAAAAAAAATTATATCTTCTGAATCGGAAATGTCCATGCGTTTTACATTTTGCATGATGCATGCAAACAATCAGGGGACAATAATTTACCCCAAAAAATTTTTACTTAGTGGCGGTAAAAATGATATATTTTCTGGAGCCATGTCGAAATGAACAATGATATTATATTTTTTTTTTACTTGCACTTACCTATATATGAAATATATAGTAAGGGAAAGTATTGCGATCGTGAAAAATTTCCACTTCCGGTTTTTAACGGAAATACACGTTTTGGGGTCCCCTAAGTCCAAATAACTAAGTCCCGCGAAATGGTCTGTGTGTGTGTGAAAAAACTAGCTGAAACAGCATGAAATTGGGTATTTGGTTTATGTGGAACAGATTTTTTTTTTTTTTTTTTGTTACTGAATATTTCATATCGCACATCTGCAATAAGAAGGTTAGACCATAGTAAACAAATGTTTCTTTGGATATTCTCGATTCAAAGAATAATCTCATGTGAAGTTTCAACTGCATTCTCAATTTTACTAAATTCCTACAAACACCGACTAGGGAACATAGTCTTTGATCACAAAAGTGTACTACTGGGGCAGTTAGTACCACTGGTACAACTTAAAACAAGCCCTCCATAAAAGAATATGGTAAATTCTTCGTGACTTACGCGAACGGAACTATTAATACTATATTGTGACAATATTCTGGCACTTTAGATTTTTTCATTATAATTCTACCGGTATGCATAACTCAAAATTGATATATTTTGAAGAAAAAAAAGTATTTGGAGATCAGTAATTTCAAAAGTTTTGTTAGAAAAACAATTTCATCAAAAAGATTTGTTGTAAACTTTATTCCTTCAAACTCCATTGAATTTTATTTTTCCATATTATATTTGTATTTGATCTGTGAATAATCTGATTTATCATTATTGTACAGCCTCGCAATTCCGACTTTCACTACTCCTTCCCTACGTTGAGTGAAGAATTTCGACTTCCCGTTTTCAACAGAAAAACACGTTTTGGGTTCCCTTGAGTCTAAATTACCAAGTCCTGCGAAATGGTCTGTGTGTGTGTGTGTTAACAGACTAGCTTAAAAACTATAAACCGTATGAACCTGATATTGGGTATTTGGTGTATGTATATGCCCGTGATGTGACAGCAAAAAATTCATCAAAATTGGTCAAACGGAGGGGGTGCTTTATTTATTGAATTTTGTCTAATTTTTACGTTTTTTTTTTCCATTTTCTCAAAAACGGCTCTGACGATTTTGATTAAAATCGGTTTTTGGTGTATGTATGTATGTGGGTGATTCTCATATGAATTGACCATTTAGCGTCCCCGGTCTTAACATAAGTTTTTCAGATATTTTTTCATATCCAAAAATTTTTTTTGGATATTTATCCTATAGTTTTCTGTTATAGCAATACGATGGTAACATTTAAATGAACCTAGGCATCTTAAAAAACAAAATATCTCAATGTGAAGTTTGAAAATGTCACGAGTGTTACAGTCCTGGTTATGCTTAGTTCCCCACATCCTGAAATGAACCTCTGATAATTGATTAAATTTGAACAATCAGGCATTTCATTGTAATACGGGGTGTTTCAAGGTATGAATGATATTTTTACTTACCTCTAATGCTTCGAATGTAAATCAGGAAAATGAATCTGTTCCCAAGGTTAGTAGAAAAATTCATGGCGAGTGTTGTCGGCTGTACTGGGCAACACTGTTCTTTGAAAATCTAGGGAATAGCCATGATAACCTTTGGTTATAATACCGGCTATAAGTCGATGTGTAAACTTAGAGAAGAAAGTATCTAATAGGCAGCTATTTGATATCCCATGCAAAATCATGTACGTCACAAAAACTAGTTGTCACGAGTGTTATGTTGATTGTGTGTATCAGCCTTCATTGAAATATCCGAATGATACGGGCAAAAGATGATGGTTAGGGACATTTATTTTAGTTCATCCTCTCTACATGCGACATTTATTTTAGCTAAGGAAGGAGATTTTCTGTGAAAATGTCACGAATGTTACAATAAAAATGAAACACTCGTAATGGAAAAATAATAGTTTTGATGTATTGTTATGTTTTAATGCCTATATGATTCATTTCTTTTGTAAAGCCATTTTAAGCTGTAGAAAGGAGCAACAGAGAAAAGAAAAATCTGGTGCGTGCGCGCAACACACAACTTTCACTTACCAACTTACTTAGATTAGAAATTGACGTGTTTTGCTAATTATCATTTCCCACATTTTTCTACATTCATATCTTATTTTTGTTAATCGTTAAAGCCGTTTTTGAGTAAATAAAAAAACCCGTGAAAATGATACAAAATTTATTAAGTAAAGTCCCCCCTCCCGTAGATCAATTTTGATGAAATTTTTACAGTCATATCTCGGGCATATAAATACATCAAATACCAAGTTTGATCAAAATCGTTAAAACCGTTTTTGAGTAAACAAAAAAAACATGTGAAAATGGTACAAAATTTATTAAGTAAAGTCCCCCCTCCCGTAGATCAATTTTGGTGAAATTTTTACAGTCACATCTTGGGCATATAAATACATCAAATACCAAGTTTGATCAAAATCGTTAAAACCATTTTTGAGTAAATAAAAAAAACACGTGAAAATGATACAAAATTTATTAAGTAAAGTCCCCCCTCCGGTTAATCAATTTTGATGAAATTTTTACAGTCATATTTCGGGCATATAAATCGATCAAATACTCAGTTTAATCAAAATCGTTAGAGCCGTTTTTGAGAAAATTGAAAAAAAACGTAAAAAGTTATTAAATAAAGTACCCCCTCCCTTTGAGCAATTTTGATGAAATTTTTGCTGTCACATCGCGGGCATATACTTACACTAAATACCCAATTTCAGGTTCCCACGGTTTATAGTTTTTGAGCTAGTCTGTTCACATACACACACACACACACACACACACACACACACACACACACACACACACACACACACACACACACACACACACACACACACACACACACACAGAGACCATTTCGCGGTACTTGGTTATTTCGACTCAGGGGGTCCCAAAACGTGTATTTCCGTTGAAAACCGGAAGTCGAAAATTTTCACGATAGCAATACTTCCACTTACTATATATTTCATATATAGGTAAGTGAAAGTAAAAATAGACGAAGGATATAATGCGAAATATATTCATTATAAAAAAAGAGATGTTGGCCAAGAGAAGGAAAATAAACAAAATGATAGCTTGTTAAACTAGAACTATTCAATCTACTCAGCTTGTGAAAATACTGCTCGGTCTTTAACTTTGACAGCAAAGGAGTGAACGAATTAATTATCGGTGAATCGTTGACACCAACTTTATTTCAAAAACTGAGTAAAAACTCTGCGGAAAAATCATATGTAGTTCGATTAACGAGATGATCAATGAGCTGCAAATATCCGAAGAAAACCCTAAGCCTTGACAGAATGACCTATTCTTAGGTAAACTAACGAAAAAAATAGGCTACTAGTGAGCTTGACAAATAAAGTAGTGGGACTGTCTAGAAGCCATCCCAGTGATTATAGTACACCAAAAGGAAAACAAGATTCGATGCCTTGAAAATGAGTTATTACACTGTGATATGGAGTGTCGAGAGTGAGCGAGAATAATAAAAAGAAAAAAAAGAAAAAACATTACAATAAATAAATAAATAAAAATACATAAACGCTCGTTATTAAACTCATTATTGAGTTCGAACTGACAAACTTTGTTCAACTTTCTATTCTTGAACATCTTATTGATGATATTCACATCAAATTTTAATCACAAAGCTGAATTTTTTAAACCCAAAATTCGATGTCTAAAAAAGTCAAATGGTCAAATTTAATGATAATCACCCATATGCCAAAGATGTGACAGCCAAAATTTGATCAAAATTCTTCAAACGGAAGGGGCACTTTATTTAATAAATTTTGTCACATTTTCAATTTGTTTTTTTTTTTTTTCATTTTCTCAAAAACGCTGTAACTATCTTAATCAAACTGGGTATATTTGATGTGTGTATATGCCCGCGATGTGACAGCCAAAATTTCATATCCCGCATTGTCACTGATAAAAATAAAACATTTTTTTTAGTAATACAAAAATTTATTTTACTTTAGGGAGTAAATAATACGTGATGCTCAAATAATTTAAAGCATTTAAGGTGTGAAAAAATATGGCATGAGATAATCTTTAATTGATTATATTTTAGTTAAGAAACTTTAGTTCCATAAGGCGATATAAAATGATTATAGGGGAAGAAATCGTTCTCGATTTCCAGAAAGACATAAGACAGACACAAACTTTACTGCGAGTCACAAATACACCTCTTATTGATTCACCTTCACGATATATTTACAAAAAGCAAATCGCTGTAAAAAACAACCAACCATTAAAAGAAACTCGGCTGTTGATGAAATTAGGTCCCTTAAAAAAAAGAAATAAGCAATAATGAATCGAAAAGTACTTTACGTTTTGCAATAGAGATACATTATAAGTTATGGAGATATACAAATATAAGCATACAAATGTGGCGTTTACATATTTTTCTGTATTTCTTTTTTTAGAAAACGACGACTTCGTCTATCAGATATAATTTTTTTTATTTTATGCAATTCAGGAAGATTTTTATTATTTATTCAGTAATCTATCATAACAATTGTCAATAAATCGTATATTATTGCTATACAGACCTCTTTTTCACTTAAATTGAGTAAGAATGTGTCTCTCTTGGATTTTAATGATATTTGATCTAACAACATTTTTTAAGTAAAAATATATATTCACATTGATCTAACTTGATTCATGAAAAAATATTTGTTAGCTTATGCCACCCAATAAATATTTATCTATGTTACCGTTTTCAAGAAATATACATATATGAATCATGGAGTCATTATTTCAGATTCATCGTGGCATAAATTTAATATGTCCAATCTCGATTCGTAAATATCAATGTAAAAAACCTACGAAATTGAGAAAGAATATGAATAATTATCGAAATGAATAATATAGTAGCAATAATTTAAAATGTTCACGTTATTACATTTGCAAAAGCGGAACGGGCGGAAAGTGAATTATTTTTATTTGCAGTCAATAAATTATAGTCTTTTGAATTGGGGAATGATTTTGTGGTTCATCATGATTTGTTTATCACAGCGCTGACATTTTTATTGTGATTGTTTTTGGAAATTAACTTGTTCTCGAAATGGTATGTTATTCATGTTTGAATAAACATGAATCATTCCTTACCGCATTCCAGAATAAAATATAAGCTTTGATCCTGCATATCTTTGTGTATAAATGAATTTTTCGGTAAGTTGATAACTCCAATTATTTGCGATTTTTTAAAAATTGAAATGGCATTTATTAGTAGGTATTTAAAAATGTCTTAATATAAATATACATTTAATGATGTTATTTATTTATGGTCTTTGGTTGAATAATTAAGTTATAATTTTTGAACTATTTTATTAGAAGATAAAAGATTCCCGGCCGTGGTCGAATCTTTTATCTTCTAATAAAATAGTTTAAAAATTAATATAAATATAAAATTTGAACAGGATGAATAAAAATAACGTGAATATCTGTGTTAATGATCGCTCACTTTGCGCAAATTAGAACTTGTCAATTTATTCTAAATTGATAGATCTCGAAGCCATCTTCTCATCAGATGATTTGGAGGATTACCAGAGATTTGAGTAAAGCTGAAAGCAATAGTTTTAGGATGATTCTGTAGTACCTTATTAATTTTCACAGTTTCACATTTTCTGAATCTGACCAAATTGCCGGAATAATTGCATTTTTAAATAGTTTTCAATATAAATTAAAAATAAAATTCGAAAAGAGAGCTTATAAAAACTAGCGGACTAAAACCTTAATTTTGCTGGGGTTGCCATTGGGCACATTTTTATAACTTGTTATTTAATCATGTATTATGAACCGCTACAGTAAATAATTTATATTCATAAAGAGGTGAAATATGTGTTACTATGATGATTGATAATTATACTAAACCAGCTGAATATACCGGATTAAGCAGGAGAATTTAATTTTTTAAATTTATAAAATCTATAAAGTGAGACTTTTATCGACTCAAACGGCCGATTTCGTAAAAAAACATTGTAAAGCGACATCATTACGATTTTTATAACAATAAAGAATATCAGCTGAAAAGCGGCTGAAGTTATGCTATTTTAATATGGACAGGTGTTCGCACCTGATATGAAAGAACCACTGAGCGAAATTTGGAGAATTTAGGACAAACGGTATGGATTTTTATAAAGAACAAACAGAATTTCATCTTTATTTATGTAGATGAATACGAATTTATTTAATTGGTAGGTTTTGTTTCTCAAAATTTCTAGCGGTGGACAGCTTTTCCTGCTCCCAGCCCCTTGTGTACGCCCATGCAGATAAGGTGCCGAGTACATTGGCCTTTTTCCAATGTTCCTCCTGTGATCAAACTCTTAGAATACTACCCCTCCACCACTTTTTATTTTGTTATTACGACTTATCTAGTACTCATATTTCCCTGTTGTTCCTAAAATAAATGTCTTGATTCGAATCGAAACCCGTCTATCATTCGAATGCTCCGAATGAGATTGGTTGGAACCAACCCAAGATGAATAATAAAGTATAAAAAAGTAGATAGCAGTGCCAGAGGTGGGACTTTCTAAAACCTTCACATTTTTTTTTAAAATACGGTTTCGGAATAACGTGGCGTTTGAGCACTTTTTTGTAATCTATTTTTGTTATCAATATATTCTATAGATATTTTGTTTCATATAAAAAAAATACTGAAAATAATATTAACAAGTGTAAGAAGAATACTTCCACTCTTGCTAGAGGTAAAAGTAACAATGTTTTTATTAATGAGTACTTTGTACGACTTTAACTGATGGAAACTATTCTACAAAATTTGCTAAAATGATTTAGTGGTCGTCTTCAGTAATCCAGGTACAAATATTTTTTTCTTTCTGCTTCACTATACTTCCTTTCGTTAAGTTTTCCATACAATAGGTAAACAAAGAAATAAACATAAAAAACTATTAAATCCTCCTTTCCCGGGGTGGATTACAAAAAGTACTAAATGACAATTCCGTAACATAGCAGATTGATTCTAATTGTTGAGCTTTATCGAGATCAGTCATCGGCTTGACTAAAGAAAAATTAGGAAAAAAAATCTGGTGCGTGCTCGCAACACACAACATTCACTTACCAACTTACTTAGATCAGAAAGTAAAGCGTTTTGTTAATTGCCACTTCTCAAATGAACAGAACGGCTTTAATTATGAACAATGGTCTGTCACTAAAGGCGTACTCCGCATGCGTGGGCTCAACGAGTTTTATGAGTTGACTGAATATTTTTCTTTTTTTTCTCCTCTATATGTTAACTTGATTTTTTTTAATATTTCGAATTTAGCCATTTCTTATTTTTAGGCGTAACGAGAGACAGTTAATTTCTTTATATAAACAAAAACAAAGGTACTTTATAGGAAAACAAAAAAAGTCCCTTCCCCATTTAAACCCCCCTCAGAACGTTTTAATAACGATAAAGCCCTCCTGATATTAAAGAACACCTTATTTTCATTAAACATGGCGAATTCGATCAAAATCATTAAAGCCGTTTTTGAGATAATCGAAAGAAAGGTATAAATTGGAAAAAAAGTTATAAATTAAAGTGCCCCCTCCGTTTGACCAATTTTGATGAAATGTTGGCTGTCACATCTTTGGCATATACATACATCAAATACCCAGTTTGATCACAATAGTTAAAATCGTTTTTGAGTAAATAAAAAAAACACGTGAAAATATTACAAAATTTATTAAGTAAAGTCCCCCTCCGGTTAATCAATTTTGAAAAAAAAACACTTAATTTATTAGTTCGCAGGGTTTATAGTTCTTGAGCTAGTCTGTTCACACACACACACACGCACGCACGCACGCACGCACGCACGCACGCACGCACGCACGCACACACACACACACACACACACACACACACACACACACACACACACACACACACACACACACACACACACACACACACACACCCACACACACACACACACACACACACATACACGGACCATTTCGCGGGACTTGGTTATTTGGACTCAGGGGACCCCAAACGTGTATTTCCGTTGAGAACCGGAAGTCGAAATTTTTCACGATCGCAATACTTCCACTTACTATATATTTCATATACTATACTATAGATAAGTGAAAGTAAAAAATTGTGCAATCATTTTCTTTTTTTACTTTCACTTACCTCTATATGAAATATATAGCAAGTGGAAGTATTGCGATCGTGAAAAAATTCGACTTCCGGTTTTCAGCGGAAATACACGTTTTGGGTCCCCCTGAGTCGAAATAACCAAGTCCCGCGAAATGGTCTGTGTGTGTGTGTGTGTGTGAACAGACTAGCTCAAAAACTATAAACCGTGGGAACCTGAAATTGGGTATTTATTGTAGGGATATGCCCGCGATGTGACAGCAAAAATTTTCTTCGAAATTGCTCAAAGGGAGGGGGTACTTTATATAATAACTTTCTACGTTTTTTTCGATTTTCTCAAAAACGGCTCGAACGATTTTGATTAAACTGAGTATTTGATCTATGTATATGCCCGAGATATGACTGTAAAAATTTCATCAAAATTGATTAACCGGAGGGGGGACTTTACTTAATAAATTTTGTATCATTTTCACGGGGTTTTTTTATTTATTCAAAAACGGCTTCAACGATTTTGATCAAACTGGGTATATGATGTATGTATATGCCCGAGATACGACTGTAAAAATTTCTGTAAAAATTGATCAACCGGAGGGAGGACTTTACTTATTAAATTTTGTACCAATTTCACGTGTACATATTTTTTATTTACTCGAAAACGGCTTTAACGATTTTGAAGAAACTGGGTATTTGATGTATGTATATACCAAATATGTAAAAGCCAACATTTCATCAAAATTGGTCCAACTGAGGGGGCACTTTATTTCATGACTTTTTTTCCAATTTTTACCTTTTTTCCGATTATCTCAAAAACGGCTTTAACGATTTTTATCAAATTCGTCATGTTTAATGAAAATTAGGTTTTCTTTAATATCAGATAAGCTTTATCCTTAATAAAATGTTCTGAGGGTTTTTTTTTTTTTGGGGGGGGGGGGCCTTTTTTGTTTGTTTGTTTCTTTTTTATAAAGTGCCTTTGTTTTTTTTTACATGGAGAAATTAACTGTATCTCGTTACGCCTAAAAATAAGAAATGGCTAAATATGAGATATGATAAAAATAAAGAAAACATAAAGAGGAGAAAAAAAGAAAAATATTCAGTCAACTCATAAAACTCGTTGAGCCCACGCATGCTGAGTACGCCTTTAGTGACAGACCATTGTTCATAATTAAAGCCGTTCTGTTCATTTGAGAAGTGGCAATTAACAAAACGCTTTACTTTCTGATCTAAGTAAGTTGGTAAGTGAAAGTTGTGTGTTGCGAGCACGCACCAGATTTTTACTTTCACTTACCTATATATGAAATATATAGTAAGTGGAAGTATTGCGATCGTGAAAAAATTCGACTTCCGGTTTTCAACGGAAATACACGTTTTGGGGTCCCCTGAGTCGAAATGACCAAGTCCCGCGAAATGGTCTGTGTGTGTGTCTGTGTGTCTGTGTGTCTGTGTGTCTGTGTGTGAACAGACTAGCTCAAAAACTATAAACCGTGCGATCCTGAAATTGGGTATTTAGTGTAGGTATATGCCCGCGATGTGACAGCATAAATTTCATCAAAATTACTTAAAGGGAGGGGGTACTTTACTTAATAACTTTTTAGGTTTTTTTCGATTTTCTCAAAAACGGCTCTAACGATTTTTATTAAACTGAGTATTTCATCTATTTATATGCCCGAGATATGACTGTAAAAATTTCATCAAAATTGATTAACCGGAGGGGGGACTTTACTTAATAAATTTTGTAACATTTTCACGTGTTTTTACTTTCACTTACCTATATATGAAATATATAGTAAGTGGAAGTATTGCGATCGTGAAAATTTTCGACTTCCGGTTTTCAACGGAAATACATGTTTTGGGGTCCCCTGAGTCGAAATAACCAAGTCCCGCGAAATGGTCTGTGTGTGTGTCTGTGTGTCTGTGTGTCTGTGTGTCTGTGTGTCTGTGTGTGAACAGACTAGCTCAAAAACTATAAACCGTGCGAACCTGAAATTGGGTATTTAGAGTATGAATATGCCCGCGATGTGACAGCGAAAATTTCATCAAATTTGCTCAAAGGGAGGGGGTACTTTATTTAATAACTTTTTAAGTTTTTTTCGATTTTCTCAAAAACTGCTCTAACGATTTTGATTAAACTGAGTATTTGATCTATTGATATGCCCGAGATATGACTGTAAAAATTTCATCAAAATTGATCAACCGGAGGGGGGACTTTACTTAATAAATTTTGTCTCATTTTCACGTGTTTTTTTTATTTACTCAAAAACGGTTTTAACGATTTTGATCAAACTTGGTATTTAATGTATTTATATGCCCGAGATATGACTGTAAAAATTTCATTAAAATTGATCAACAGGAGGGGGGACTTTACTTAATAAATTTTGTCCAATTTATACCTTTTTGATCGATTATCTCAAAAACGGCTTTGATGATTTTTATCAAATTCGTTATGTTTAATGAAAATTAGTTGTTATTTAATATCAGATAAGCCTTATCATTATTAAAATGTTCTGAGGGGGCTTAAATGGGGAAGGGGCCTTTTTTGTTTTTCTATCAAGTACCTTTGTTTTAGTTTATATTGAGAAATTAACTGTCTCTCATCACGCCTAAAAATAGGAAATGGCTAAATATGATATATGAAGAAAATCAAGTAAACATATACAGGAGAAAAAAAGAAAAATATTCCGTCAACTCATTAAACTCCTTGAGCTCACGCATGCGCCGTAAGCCTTTAATGACAAACCAATGCGTTATAATTAAAGCTGTTCTGTTCATTTGAGAAGTGGCAATTAACAAAAGGCATTAATTTCTAATCTAAGTAAGTTGGTAAGTGAAAGTTGTGTGTTGCGCGCACGCACCAGATTTTTACTTTCACTTACCTATATATGTAATATATAGTAAGTGGAAGTATTGCGATCGTGAAAAATTTCGACTTCCGGTTTTCAACGGAAATACACGTTTTGGGGTCCCCTGAGTCGAAATGACCAAGTCCCGGAAAATGGTCTGTGTGTGTGTGTGTCTATGTGTGTGTCTGTGTGTGTGTGTGTGTGTGTGAACAGACTAGCTCAAGAACTATAAACCGTGCGAACCTGAAATTGGGTATTTAGTGTAGGTACATGCCCGCGATGTGACAGCAAAAATTTCATCAAAATTGCTCAAAGGGAGGGGGTACTTTATTTAATAACTTTTTAGGTTTTTTTCGATTTTCTCAAAAACGGCTCTAACGATTTTGATTAAACTGAGTATTTCATCTATTTATATGCCCGAGATATGACTGTAAAAATTTCATAAAATTGATTAACCGGAGGGGGGACTTTACTTAATAAATTTTGTAACATTTTCACGTGTTTTTTTTATTTACTCTAAATCGGCTTTAACGATTTTGATCAAACTGGGTATTTGATGTATTTATATGCCCGAGATATGACTGTAAAAATTTCATCAAAATTGATTAACCGGAGGGGGGACTTTACTTAATAAATTTTGTAACATTTTCACGTGTTTTTTTGATTTTCTCAAAAACGGCTCTAACGATTTTGATTAAACTTAGTATTTGATCTACTTATATGCCCGAGATATGTCTATAAAAATTTCATCAAAATTGATCAACCGCAGGGGGCACTTTACTTAATAAATTTTGTATCATTTTTACGTGCTTTTTTTATTTACTCAAAAACGGCTTTCACGATTGTGACCAAACTGGGTATTTGATGTATGTATATGCCCGAGATATGACTGTTAAAATTTCATTAAAATTGATTAACCGGAGGGGGGACTTTACTTAATAAATTTTGTATCATTTTCACGGGTTTTTTTTATCTACTCAAAAACGGCTTTAACGATTAACAAAAATAAGATATGGATGTAGAAAAATGTGTGACTTTGGAAAATTATATTTAACAAAACACGTCAATTTCTTATCTAAGTAAGTTGGTAAGTGAAAGTTGTGTGTTGCACGCACGCACCAGATTTTTTTCATTTACTCTAAATCGGCTTTAACGATTTTGATCAAACTGGGTATTTGATGTATGTATATGCCCGAGATATGACTGTTATAATTTCATTAAAATTGATTAACCGGAGGGGGGACTTTACTTAATAAATTTTGTATCATTTTCACGGGGTTTTATATTTACTCAAAAACGGCTTTAACGATTAACAAAAATAAGATATGGATGTAGAAAAATGTGTGACTTTGGGAAATTATATTTAACAAAACACGTCAATTTCTTATCTAAGTAAGATGGTAAGTGAAAGTTGTGTGTTGCGCGCACGCACCAGATTTTTACTTTCACTTACCTATATATGAAATATATAGTAAGTGGAAGTATTGCGATCGTGAAAAATTTCGACTTCCGGTTTTCAACGGAAATACACGTTTTGGGGTCCCCTGAGTCGAAATGACCAAGTCCCGCGAAATGGTCTGTGTGTGTGTGTGTGTGTGTGTGTGTGTGTGTGTCTGTGTGTGTGTGTGTGTGTGAACAGACTAGCTCAAAAACTATAAACCGTGCGATCATGAAATTGGGTATTTAGTGTATGTATATGCCCGCGATGTGACAGCAAAAATTTCATCAAAATTGGTCAAAGGGAGGGGGTACTTTATTTCATAACTTTTTAGGTTTTTTTCGATTTTCTCAAAAACGGCTCTAACGATTTTGATTAAACTGAGTATTTGATGTACTAATATGCCCGAGATATGACTGTAAAAATTTCATCAAAATTGATTAACCGGAGGGGGGGACTTTACTTAATAAATTTTGTAACATTTTCACGTGTTTTTTTTTTATTTACTCTTAATCGGCTTTACAGATTTTGATCAAACTGGGTATTTGATGTATGTATATGCCCGAGATATGACTGTTAAAATTTCATCAAAATTGATTAACCGGAAGGGGGACTTTACTTAATAAATTTTGTATCATTTTCACGTGTTTTTTTTATTTACTCAAAAACGGCTTTAAAGATTTTGATCAAACTGAGTATTTGATGTATTTATATGCCCGAGATATGATTGTTAAAATTTCATCAAAATTCATTAACCGGAGGGGGCACTTTACTTAATAAATTTTGTATCATTTTCACGTGTTTTTTTTTTATTTACTCAAAAACGGCTTTAACGATTAACAAAAATAAGATATGAATGTAGAAAAATGTGTGAATTTGGGAAATGATATTTAGCAAAACACGTCAATTTCTAATCTAAGTAAGTTGGTAAGTGAAAGTTGTGTGTTGCGCGCACGCACCAGATTTTTTTTTTTACTTTCACTTACCTATATATGAAATATATAGTAAGTGGAAGTATTGCGATCGTGAAAAAATTCGACTTCCGGTTTTCAACGGAAATACACGTTTTGGGGTCCCCTGAGTCGAAATGACCAAGTCCCGCGAAAAGGTCTGTGTGTGTGTGTGTCTGTGTGTGTGTGTGTGTGTGTGTGTGTGTGTGTGAACAGACTAGCTCAAAAACTATAAACCGTGCGATCCTGAAATTGGGTATTTATTGTAGGTATATGCCCGCGATGTGACAGCATAAATTTCATCAAAATTACTTAAAGGGAGGGGGTACTTTACTTAATAACTTTTTAGGTTTTTTTCGATTTTCTCAAAAACAGCTCTAACGATTTTGATTAAACTGAGTATTTCATCTATTTATATGCCCGAGATATGACTGTAAAAATTTCATCAAAATTGATTAACCGGAGGGGGGACTTTACTTAATAAATTTTGTAATATTTTCACGTGTTTTTTTTTATTTACTCTAAATCGGCTTTAACGATTTTGATCAAACTGGGTATTTGATGTATTTATATGCCCGATATATGACTGTAAAAATGTCATCAAAATTGATTAACCGGAGGGGGCACTTTACTTAATAAATTTTGTACCATTTTACGTGTTTTTTTTATTTACTCAAAAACGGCTTTCACGATTGTGACCAAACTGGGTATTTGATGTATGTATATGCCCGAGATATGACTGTTAAAATTTCATTAAAATTGATTAACCGGAGGGGGGACTTTACTTAATAAATTTTGTATCATTTTCACGGGTTTTTTTATCTACTCAAAAACGGCTTTAACGATTAACAAAAATAAGATATGGATGTAGAAAAATGTGTGACTTTGGAAAATTATATTTAACAAAACACGTCAATTTCTTATCTAAGTAAGTTGGTAAGTGAAAGTTGTGTGTTGCGCATACGCACCAGATTTTTTTACTTTCACTTACCTATATATGAAATATATAGTAAGTGGAAGTATTGCGATCGTGAAAAATTTCGACTTCCGGTTTTCAACGGAAATACACGTTTTGGGACCCCCTGAGTCGAAATGACCAAGTCCCGCGAAATGGTCTGTGTGTGTGTGTGTGTGTGTGTGTCTGTGTGTGTGTGTGTGTGTGTGAACAGACTAGCTCAAAAACTATAAGACGTGGGAACCTGAAATTGGGTATTTAGTGTAGGTGTATGCCCGCGATGTGACAGCAAAAATTTTATCAAAATTGCTCAAAGGGAGGGGGTACTTTATTTAATAACTTTTTACGTTTTTTTCGATTTTCTCAAAAACGGCTCTAACGATTTTGATTAAACTGAGTATTTGATCTATTTATATGCTCGAGATATGACTGTAAAAATTTTATCAAAATTGATTTACCGGAGGGGGGACTTTACTTAATAAATGTTGTATCATTTTCACGTGTTTTTTTTATTTACTCAAAAACGGCTTTAACGATTTTGATCAAACTGGGTATATGATGTATGTATATGCCCTAGATATGACTGTAAAAATTTCATCAAAATTGATCAACCGGAGGGGGGACTTTACTTAAAAATTTTATATAATTTTCACGTGTTTTTTTTATTTACTCAAAAACGGCATTAAAGAATTTGATCAAACTGGGTATTTGATGTATTTATATGCCCGATATATGACTGTAAAAATGTCATCAAAATTGATTAACCGGAGGGGGCACTTTACTTAATAAATTTTGTACCATTTTACGTGTTTTTTTTATTTACTCAAAAACGGCTTTCACGATTGTGACCAAACTGGGTATTTGATGTATGTATATGCCCGAGATATGACTGTTAAAATTTCATTAAAATTGATTAACCGGAGGGGGGACTTTACTTAATAAATTTTGTATCATTTTCACGGGTTTTTTTATCTACTCAAAAACGGCTTTAACGATTAACAAAAATAAGATATGGATGTAGAAAAATGTGTGACTTTGGAAAATTATATTTAACAAAACACGTCAATTTCTTATCTAAGTAAGTTGGTAAGTGAAAGTTGTGTGTTGCGCGCACGCACCAGATTTTTTTACTTTCACTTACCTATATATGAAATATATAGTAAGTGGAAGTATTACTTTCACTTACCTATATATGAAATATATAGTAAGTGGAAGTATTGCGATCGTGAAAAATTTCGACTTCCGGTTTTCAACGGAAATACACGTTTTGGGACCCCCTGAGTCGAAATGACCAAGTCCCGCGAAATGGTCTGTGTGTGTGTGTGTGTGTGTGTGTGTCTCTGTGTGTGTGTGTGTGAACAGACTAGCTCAAAAACTATAAGACGTGGGAACCTGAAATTGGGTATTTAGTGTAGGTGTATGCCCGCGATGTGACAGCAAAAATTTTATCAAAATTGCTCAAAGGGAGGGGGTACTTTATTTAATAACTTTTTACGTTTTTTTCGATTTTCTCAAAAACGGCTCTAACGATTTTGATTAAACTGAGTATTTGATCTATTTATATGCTCGAGATATGACTGTAAAAATTTTATCAAAATTGATTTACCGGAGGGGGGACTTTACTTAATAAATGTTGTATCATTTTCACGTGTTTTTTTTATTTACTCAAAAACGGCTTTAACGATTTTGATCAAACTGGGTATATGATGTATGTATATGCCCGAGATATGACTGTAAAAATTTCATCAAAATTGATCAACCGGAGGGGGGACTTTACTTAAAAATTTTATATAATTTTCACGTGTTTTTTTTATTTACTCAAAAACGGCATTAAAGAATTTGATCAAACTTGATATTTGATGTATGTATATGCCCGAGATATGACAGTACAAATTTCATCAAAATTGATCAACCGGAGGGGGGACTTTACTTAATAAACTTTATATCATTTTCACGTGTTTTTTTTTATTTACTCAACAACGGCTTTAACGATTTTGATCAAACTGGGTATATGATGTATTTATATGCCAAAGATGTGATGCTCAACATTTCATCAAAATTAGTCAAACGAAGGGGGCACTTTATTTCATAACTCTTTTACAACTTTTTACCTTTTTTTCGATTATCTCAAAAACAGCTTTAACGATTTTCATCAAATTTATATGCCCGAGATATGACTGTAAAAATATCATCAAAATTGATTAACCGGAGGGGGGACTTTACTTAATAAATTTTGTAACATTTTCACGTGTTTTTTTGATTTTCTCAAAGACGGCTCTAACGATTTTGATTAAACTTAGTATTTGATCTATTTATATGCCCGAGATATGTCTGTAAAAATTTCATCAAAATTGATCAACCGCAGGGGGCACTTTACTTAATAAATTTTGTATCATTTTTACGTGCTTTTTTTATTTACTCAAAAACGGCTTTCACGATTGTGACCAAACTGGGTATTTGATGTATGTATATGCCAAATATGTGATAGCCAACATTTCATCAAAATTGATCAACCGAAGGGGGGACTTTACTTAATAAATTTTGTATCATTTTCACTGGGTTTTTTATTTACTCAAAAACGGCTTTAACGATTAATAAAAATAAGATATGAATGTAGAAAAATGTGTAACTTTGGGAAATGATATTTAACAAAACACGTCAATTTCTTATCTAAGTAAGTTGGTAAGTGAAAGTTGTGTGTTGCGCGCACGCACCAGATTTTTATTTTGTTATGAAAGTTCATTTGAAAAATCAATGCATTTTTTATTATGTACCAACTTTATTTATTTCACGAACCAAGTGCAATTTCTCTGCAAGGATAGAGATTCATCAACAATATTAATATACTCGCTGTTGTTAAGGAAATCATCGTCTCATTGTTTGTTTTTTCCACACTTGTGTGTAATTAATGGGTCAAAGAAATTCGCATGAACACAATTTAAATTCACATTTTTCTCTCTTTGAAAAGTGATATATTTTTCCCTTTATCAGTTGTCTTGTTGTTTGGCCCTGATGAAGAGCTAAAAAGTACCCACCTCTAACAATTTTTCTCAATTTATAATTTTTACTTGTTTTAGTTCAATTATTTTAACAAATATTAAAGTGGTTTGGTTATTCTTGGAGAGCATATTATATCAACATACCTTATTTCGAAGGTGTTGCAAAAGTGCTTACTCGCTTTAGGTTTTGTTGATATTAACCATGATTTATCTTGTTTTTATTTATTTTCAATTGCATTGACAAGCCTCCTATTGAGATATCTATTACAATATCTTCTTCCTGCCTCCTTAGCCTCTTGAGATTACTTTTCGGTTAATTATAATTACGTTGTAAAGGGTAGTTAGCAGGAAGTAATCCTCTACACCAGCGGTTCCCAAAGGGGGGGGGGGTTGGACCCTCGAGGGGGGCGATGAAGGAAAAGGAGTTCAAACCTTAGTATTTTTTTTTGTTTTTTTTTTTTAAATTGCTCCCAAAACATGATTGACAAGGTAAACAAAAATGTAGGTAATTTATGAATTACCAATAAAAGTAAAAGTATTACACAATGTCAAAATGAACGATTATTTGAGCTGATAATTGCCGAAGTATATTTTTACTATTTATTTCATTCCTCATTACTTTAAACTGAATAATTCAATCTTTAATTAATCTAATCTTTAATAATCTTTAAGGTGTCAAAAGCGAATCCTTAGACAGCGGTTAATGTCAACATTACATGGAATTTATTTAATTTAAAGTACCTAATGTGGTTTGAAATAACTAATAAAGTCATTTCATTTTTATTTTGACATAGATCTCTTTCATTCGTTGAAATGTCCTGGTCCAGAATTACAGTTTAAATTAAAAAAATGGAACAGCTTGTTTAATAGTAAATAGACTAAAATTTATTTTAATAAACTGTATTGCGGGGCTTGAAGAAAAACGGATGACCATTACAGCTGTACACAATAAAAGGATTTGTAGAGTACTTACTTCCAAAAGAAGACATTCCAGGACAAAAACCTTAATCTTTACTAAAATGCTGCGCAGCTGAGTACTGCAAAATGAAATGCAATTGCTGGGGGTGCCCAGAAGGGGTCAAAAAGAGGAAGTTACGCCAGGGGCCAAACTGTTTGAAGTTTATAAATTTTTTAAGAGTAGTACATTACTCAAGGTTAATGAATTTTGGTACCACAGAAACACATGAAAGGAAAAAAATGGAACAGCTTGTTTAATTGTAAATAGACTAAAATTTATTTTAATAATTTAATTCACTAAGACGATTTTAAAAAAAGGGAGGAAAGCAAATGGATATCATCATGCAACTATTCAGAGGGAGTGAGCACGTGGCTCTGGCAGTAGTAGAGGAGGAGAATCCAAGATCAGTTCTACATGATATGTAAAGCCAAGAAAGACATAAGCGTTAGATTAAAATAATTATGGGTTGTAAAAATAGTTGTTGAGAAAGATGAAGTAGCTGAAAAGTTAATAAAGTTCAGCTTCTATCAGTACAAACAATTATAATAAAGATCGACGTTTGATTTTGTAGCGACTTTTTTATTTAGTAGCGTAAAAAAAGAGAGTAAAAAAGAACATACAACAAATTAAAGTCTATACTGTTCTGTGGTAGTGATTTAATTTGTACTTTTCAACCAATAAATATTTTGATTTTGATTGAATGTTCCCTAATATCGCGCCATACACTATATCTTACAGCTATGAAGTATTTATTTGTGAATGCACAGAGTAACTATAATAAATTTTATTGATTTTTATTTTTCTCCTATTCTTTAAAAAGTCGCTAGTAAAATTTGAATCACACGTGTATTTTTATTGCATTTACACTTGGAGGTCGTTCCACGTACTTTATTTTTTCCTAATCCGAAAATTTTTCTCGAATTGAATATGCCCCACCCTCAAAAATTCACAAATAATTGTTAAAGAATCTAATTAATTGATAATATTGTAACACCTATCTGGGTTTTAATAACTTTATTTTCTTAAAATTATAATATAAAAATGGCAAACAAACAATTAAAACTCAGATTAGTAATAATGTTACTAACAGTAACTACAAGTGGCGGAACAGTTATTCAGAAGTAAACATATGCCTCGATGTACAGGACAATACCAAGTCACTTGTCCATCGCAGTTCGAAACGGAATATCCTAAAAAGGTCTTGATCATTCCAAAACATGTGATCACGTTCTAATACTTGAATGTAACGGATCCAGATTATTCTAGAAATCTTTCAATGAAACAGAATAATGTTAACATTAATCATATGTTTTTGTTATTGTAAAAAAATATGCCATAACTTGCATCCCTCTCCGTGCACCCATGGCAGTAACCATTAATTTAAATATTCTTTTTGTTATTATGGGACAGAGGTGATATTACTTTGTTATTTGAAATTACTCTGCTTTTACTTACAAAAACGAAACTACCCTCGTTTTCTTCTTCCTTCTGTTCTTTTAAGATCATTAAAATAATTTAATATTCGCATATGTTTCCGTTAAAATAATAAAAAATATTAAATTTAGTATCAACGTTACTAATAGGTAATACCGGTTTTAGTTATGTAAAGCTGTCGATAGTTTTTTAACTATCGAAAACTTTGTTTTTAAAGTTTTTTTTAAATAATAGTTTTTAAAGGATAAAGTGATAGCTTCTGCCTCTAAGCACCCATGAGGTATGTAATTCATGGAAATAAACAGTGTAATTTTATTTATGTTTCTAACAAAAAATGCTTATATATGCTTTTATATGCTAATATAAAAAAAATATTAACTTCACCTTATATTGAAACCAAAAATAAAGGACTGAAAAATTTAATGGTTTGCTAGGCATAGAAACAAAATTACAGTTTTTGTAACAAAATATTTTCGATCTCTATAAATCAACTTCCTGAGATTTATACATTTTTTTGAAGTATTCACGTTCCGAGGAAAGGTATGTCTAGAAAAATGTTACAGAAACGTCCTTTTTTTCTTCAAAAACTCCGACATATTCGAGGATTGCGTTCCGAATGTTGTCATGTCAAATCAATTACTTCGACGACTGGGAATCCTGGTTTCACGGTTACATAAAGGGAGTTGGACTTTTTTGGACTTTTTTCTCTATGGTACTTACTTTTTATTAACTATTCATATTTTAAAATAAGGTATGATACACGATTGCTGTGTTGTGTAATGTTAACCTCACGCCAGTGGTAACTCGAAGCTAATCTTTTCTATTGCCCTGTTTCTTATTCAGGTAGCAATGCCAAGTCGTTTTATTCTGGAACAGACAATCTTGGTGTCACGACCCCATGTCTGCGACTCAGTGCTGAAATAAGGAGTGATGTCTCTGCTAAGCACAAATCGACTTAAGTGAATTGGGATTATTCAAATTCATCTACTTATTTCGTCTTTTAGAATTATATCATGTGTCAGGTCTATGCTTTCTCTCTAAGAAAATGTGAGTTTCATAATTTAAATGCCATGTAATTGAGAAATTAACCGAAGACTAAAATAAGTATTGCTATCACTTTAATTCAATAATCAACTTACATTCGAATTTCTTCAGTATTATTATTATTTTTAATCTTTATCATAATTTTTCTTTCCTCAACTAGCAAGACAAATGACTCTGGATTTGTCCATATATTGTTAATCTTAGGGGACTAGATGTCCCAGAATAAAAATTAATTTCTATCTTTTAATAAATTCGCTTGATTTTAACCGTTGTCTTGTCTAATTTATTCGATGGAAAAACTAAAAAAATTCTAGACGATAACTGTATAATTAATTAAAAGAGGCTTTTAAAAAATATTGATTCCAACTCAGGTCCAAAGACTTCATTTATTTGGGCAGTTTTCATATTTAACAATATGTTTAATGACTACCTCAACACCAAGTTTACGACTTAGGTTTTTAGATTTGAATTAAGGTTCAATGTTTTTCTAAAAGTTATTCTAACATAGAGTGAAAGAGTGAATTTAAAATTAATTACATATATCAAACCCTCAAAGATTTTAATTATTTTCTTATTAGAATTCTGTAAATCGTTATTTACAAACTTATTTCTAAAATTTTCTTAGTGTATAAAATCGGATAAATAATTTACTTTAATTCTTTTGAATTAATTTAATTTTTCATCATGTCCTTCTATTGCTTACATGTTGGCCAATCGGTTTCAATTCAGAGTGTACACCCTGTACCACTTAACTGACAAACTAAGCAGACAACTCTTAATTCTTCCGAGACATTATTACCGTCATTTCAGAAACATACCTGCTCGTCTTACTTTGCAGTACCGAATATGACTCAAGAGTACCAAGATGAAGCACAGCCTGGTCAGCCGCCATATAGTAATATCTGCTTACTTTAGGTATATCATTTCTATCCTGTGATGAGTTTCTGTCACATTTTAATGTATTCACAGTAATGAGGATTTAAATGGTTTTTATTAAAAGAAAATTATAGTTCACATCGCCAAACCAGCAATAAAAGCTAATTTAAGCTTTTATTGTTGGTTTGGAAAATAGTTATTTTTTGTAACATTGTTATTAATTTAAATAACAATGTTACAAAAAATAACTATTAGTGACAGACAAGTTGACGTATGTTTTGATGTTCAGAACCAGACTGAGACTCTAATCCATTGCAGGGGCGGATTTAGCACGAAATTTGGGGGGTCTTGACACCCCCTGTCCCATAATCACGTAGCTGATAGCACCGTTTTTTAACGAGTTCATTACCTTGTATCTTAATTATTTTATTAAGATCCTTCTTAAAGGACTGCTATCTAATCAACCAAACGAGTTGTGTTAAGGGCATAGTAACTACCTAATTGCATTATTCGCTTAAAAATACAAAAAGTTTAAAAGCCGAAATAGTTGATTCATGTTCATCCGAGCCCGAATATTTGTGATATCGATTGAATAGTGAATATAGATAACCGATATTGCGAAGGAGACAGACCCTTGGATTGGCCGTTTGTGGTAGTTCGATTAGAATCCCCTTTTATCGTTATTTATAAAATAGGGGATATCTTTGCGGGTTTAGAGGAGGGGATATTAACCTTTCGCTGAGCTCGGTTGTAAAATTTATCTTACAGACGTGCGAAACACTCTAAATAGTATTTGAGATTGCGACATCACTGTATTTTTAACCATAAATGTTATCTTTAAAAACAATGTCAGTACCGGTTTTTTAAACATGCTAGAAATAGCCATAATGCTTGGTGTGCAGGTCAATTGCTTAGGTGGTAAATGCATATAACATTGTAAACTAAAGAATTTTTTTTTTAAACTAATTTATCATTGCTGCTTTTATTTCATTATTCTATCTCTTTATTTATGTTTTACCTAATTCATTATTAAAATACCAATGAAATATATTTCCTTTTTTTCTTCAATTTTCGCTTTCATTCTCTTAAGTATAGGTTAATTTTTGTTTTTATTACTTTCAATCCAGATGTTATGTTAGCTTCATTGATTATATGATATCGGTAAAAACAAATTTGGTACGTGCGCGCAACACACAACTTTCACTTACCAACTTACTTAGATTAGAAATTAATGCGTTTTGTTAATTGCCACTTCTCAAATGAGCAGAACGGCTTTAATTATGAACAATGGTCTGTCATTAAAGGCGTACTCCGCATGCCTGGACTCAACGAGTTTTATGAGTTGACTGAATATTTTTATTTTTTTCTCCTCTTTATGTTTTCTTTATTTTTATCATATCTCATATTTAGCCATTTCCTATTTTTAGGCGTAACGAGAGACAGTTAATTTCTCCATATAAAAAAAAAACAAAGGTACTTTATAGGAAACAAACAAACAAAAAAGGCAACCCCCCCAAAAAAAGCCCCCTCAGAACGTTTTAATAACGATAAAGCTTATCTGATATTAAAGAACACCTTATTTTCATTAAACAGGGTGAATTCGATAAAAATTGCTAAAGCCGTTTTTGAGATAATCGAAAGAAAGGTATAAATTGGAAAAAAAGCTATAAAATAAAGTGCCCTCTCCGTTTGACCAATTTTGATGAAATGTTGGCTGTCACATCTTTGGCATATACATACATCAAATACCCAGTTTGATCACAATCGTTAAAGCCGTTTCTGAGTAAATAAAAAAAAAACACGTGAAAATGATACTAAATTTACAAAGCAAAGTCCCCCCTCCGGTTGATCACTTTTGATGTAATGTTGGATATCGCATCTTTGGCATATAAATACATCAAATACCCAGTTTGATCAAAATCGTTAAAATCGTTTTTGAGTAAATAAAAAAAAACACGTGAAAATGATACAAAATTTACTAAGCAAAGTCCCCCCTCCGGTTGATCACTTTTGATGTAATGTTGGCTATCGCATCTTTGGCATATACATACATCAAATACCCAGTTTGATCAAAATCGTGAAATCGTTTTTGAGTAAATAAAAAAAAAAACGTGAAAATGATACAAAATTTATTAAGTAAAGTCCCCCCTCTGGTTGATCAATTTTGATGAAATTTTTACAGTCATATCTCGGGCATATAAATAGATCAAATACTCAGTTTAATCAAAATCGTTAGAGCGGTTTTTGAGAAAATCGAAAAAAACTTAAAAAAATATTAAATAAAGAACCCCCTCCCTTTGAGCAATTTTGATCCAAATTGGACCCCAAAACGCGTATTTCCGTTGAAAACCGGAAGTCGAAATTTTTCACGATCGCAATACTTCCACTTACTATATATTTCATATGTAGGTAAGTGAAAGTAATAATTATTTTTCTTCACCGTAGCTAAAATATTTGGAGGAGGGGTCCGACCCCCGTCGATCCGCTCTTGCTAAAAGAATTATTAAATTTTCACAAAACGAGAAATCTCGGCACTAAAATTAGTAAAATTGCCTATAACGATAAAAATAATTAACATAGGTAATAATAATATTTTAATAGTAGATAATTAATAGTTTAACAAATTTACGTTTATAATTGAATATTTATATATCCTTGATGAAGGTTTCAGTGTTATACTAACTAAAATTCTTCTTTACTGTTATATTTTTGGAGTTTAGCCATCCTTAACTAAGTTTCAAGTAAGTTATGGAACGTTATCCTGATTAAATAACCAACCATTTTGAAGTTTATAATGATATAGAAGAGAATGGCTATTTAAGATATTTCTGTAATGGCTGCATTTATAATTTCATTAATTTCTACAAGAGGAGCAACCCAGTAGCCGGGAAAATTTTCATCAAACTAAATTCCTCTACTATAGGTTTTGACCATCGGAAATCGGTGTGGATCGTTCTTTTGTAAATCGGTTGCCGAAAATTTTTTTTTATCTCTTTGCTTCCAAATAAATAAAATCCTGATTCCTCAGAGAAATCTAAATTTTCCCAATGCTCTACGTCCCAATCTCGATTATAACAACGGAATATTAGTTTCTTCAATGCCAGTTTCCAAAGTCTTACCAAAATATTGCCTCCTTATTATTCTTTCTCAGTAAGGAGGGTTTCTGTGATTCCACCACTCAAACTTTTATCTTTTTAAAATTGAATAGTTAGTTGTTAAATAGCCTAGTTACTTTTTTTTACTCCATCGAAAAACTCATTTTCTTACGTTGAATGCTGGAGTGATACAAGTATCTAATATTCGTATTTCAAAAAATATTTTGGTTATTCGTCAGTTCCTTGTTACAAACACGTTTTGATTTAAGGTCTCATCTCAATTCATAAACTCCAGCAATTGTTTTCGATTGTAAAAATCTTTCAAGGGTAGGCCGAGGCATCAAAGAGAGGGTAACACGAATTTACGATTTTGAATATTTAGGTAATACCTTTTTATTTATTTTTTAGTGCTTACTAGTGATGTCATGAAATAAGCGTTGTTACGGACGCATTTTTCTATCTGCTTTGGCACGAGTTTTAGCCTTCCCTCTGTTGATTGTACGGTACAGGCTTGTAAAAGAAGCTCTGGTTTCTAATTATATCACGTGATTGCTGCGGTTGACGTCATGATCGTTTTTGTGCCATATTTGCTTATGTGTGTTTGTTTTGATACGATGAGACATAAGCGATTCCTAATTGCATGTTTGAGTGGTTATTGCCTCGAATTATCGGATTAGACGGTCGATGAAAATCATTTTTCAGTACCCATTTATTCTCGAAACATTTATTTTGTAGAAAATTAATTGATACAACAATTACATATCTCATAGATCTAAAAATTGGGGAACTAATATTTAAAAAAAAAAGTTATTTTTTTTATTTTTTGATACAACTGAAATGAATGCACAATCCAGATTCTGACTCACTGAAAACCGGTTATTACAGAAGGTTAAAGAGATGAGTTGAAATATTTCCACTTAATTCATCGTCATTATAGGAATGCACTCGAACGAATAGAAATATCTATTAATGAGCCTATTAAGGCTAAGACTTTAATAACTAAAGCTTATCTCTGAGAAGGAGGGAAAAACTAACTGGATAAGAGAACATTAAATTTGAATACTATCCGCAAGTTTTTGAAGAAGTGCAGCCTTTGTTGTGAATACTGAAAGCATATCTAATGTTATTCATAATTCTGTGATTCAATCGAATATAGTAGCATGTTGTGTTTAATAATCAAAAGAAATTGGGATGATTATTTTTATTATTTAAAATTTGATTCACTTACATTTCTTACCAAATATTTATATTATACACCTCTGATGTAGTGGCTAGCATAGCAGCCTACAACACTAAAGGTCGCAGCTTCGCCTCCCACGGTGGCTCTAAATCTTTTTTATAGGAGTGAACAATTCTTGCGAACACCTGTCCATATTAAAATTGCATAACTTCAGCCAATCTCTGGGTATACTCTTTATTGTTATAAAAATCGTTTTGATCTCGCTTTTACGTTGGTTTCACGAAATCGACCGTTTGAGTCGATAAAAGTCTCACTTTATAACTTTTATAGATATAAAAAATGAAATCCTCCGGGTGAAACAGGTATATACAGCTATTATACTATATTGTTTATATAAAATATATTGTTTCCGGGATTCACCGTTGTAATATACGAAATTTAAAACCTTAAAATTGCGCTGTGTTCTTAGGTAGTGATAGATTTCGAATGGGGAATGTAACATTTGTTATATATATGCAAAGTAGAGCATGAATTATGCTCTCTTACAATCAAAATATGCAATAGATCACGATATAATATATATCTGGGCTCAGCATTGTAAATAAATCACCATTTGTTTGTGATATCTCGTTTCGAATCGTTTGAAGCTCTATGTCGTGAATTGTTGGTCGATTAACTAATGCCGGTTGTTGAAGTCTTATTAATAGGTTTTGACCAATTCCGCGAACAGATTAGCATATGCGAAAATATGAGAATGAAACGATTTATCTTAGTGAAAAATGTCTTCTATTGTGTTTCAGTTTTATAAATAAGTTTGAGAGTTAAAAAAAAAAAAAAAGAATGTAAAAAACTCCGTTTTATTATTCTGAAAAAAAAATTAACTAACTAATTACAAAAACAAGCCATTCCATTGACCATAAATCACTTGCTCCTGTTGCCTCCACCGTCTAAAATAAAGTTTAGGTTTCTTTTCACACTATGTCTCTATCTGAAGTATTCTTTATTTATTTATTCTTTATCCATTTTATCTTTATTACCTTTGATACTACACTTGTCCGCATAAATTCATCTGACCGTAGTAATGGACGAATGACAATGTCATTCATGTCAATCACTTCCTCAATGTCATTTTGCAATCTAAACCTCGTTTTTAATTTATTTTTATTTTGATGCTTTGTTAAGATTTAAAGGAACTATATCACAGGAGAGAATTTTGCAATGAACATAAAAGACGTACTCGTTGGCTTCATAAAACTATATAAGATATTAAAAATTTTTTTTTGTTTCATAATACCCGTAATTTCTGTTTTGATATGGTAGAGGGTTTTTGCGTTATAAATTTTAAATATTTACCAAAACTGAGGTTTCGCTACAAAGTATAATAGCTAAGCCACACTTAGTTTAACTAAAAATTTCGGAACTGATAATTTTCATCATTTAATGACATGTATCATTCTTTTTCTCAAAAGTGTTTTGAACCACCTATAATATAAAATAAAAATATGATTTATTATTTTTTAAAATGGTTGATTCTTATAAGCCTTTAAGACCTCGTGTAGACTTCTTTTTTTGTTTGGTAGCCTTTCCTGGTCATATGTGGCATACTCTAGAGGTGCAAAGAACCCATTCTGACCATGGTCGGAAGGTCGAAATTCATTCCGTTGGGCCACCACGAAATAAAAGTCGTACGAAGGTGAGCCTTTCTAGTTCCCCACCGCGCGTCGCACAGTCAACTAAAAAATCTCAGCACCTCAAAATGAGGAGTTTATTGGTTCAAACCATTCAGGAACACTTTAATAGACTATTGAGATTCTAACAAACATGAATATATTCGTTGTTACTGTTTCTGTTGTTATTTAAGTAATTTTATAACATTACATGGAAGGGGTAGGCTTAATGATATATCTATTCGACCAATAATTTTTTTTAACGTATAGTTTCATAGTATATATTTATATCGATTAAATGAAAATAGCGACTCATCGGTACTAAGCCGAATATCTCCTGAATCATCAACCAATGTCACTGAAATCACTTTCATAATCATTTTCAGTTGAGTCCATGAACGCTTTTGTTAAATATTCTTCGGTTTAATGATAATTGATATGTTTATTGTAGCTAGAACAGACAGTATTTATTATCTGAGGAGCGAACTTTTCCCTCATAATTCGCCTCATTTCTTTACCTCAGGGCATGCGGCTTAACCATTCCTAACCTTCGTATGTGATCATTAGGACTTAAGACTTTATTCCTACTAGATTCACATTCGTTCCAACTGGGCATCGTTCTGCACAAGAATGGTAATGCGGGTCGCCCTCTAACACGCTCATCTATCAGTCCAACTTCGAGCAGTCTGGATTGACTAACATTTATCGTGTTTAATTCTATGCCCTAGTGGTCCCTATCCGAAAGGATGAAGTAGGCACATTCTTTTTGTTTGTATTTTTTATCGCGATTAGTTTTCTATAGAAATGTGCCAGCAAGTAGTTATAGTCCGGGAGCTGAGGGCCAAAAAGGTGCCTGATTCGAAGAAAGTTTTGGATCATATAGGCTGAAAGTGCTCATTTCATAGAGAACAAATGTGAACGTCTGCCACCTCAGATCGGTTGCCATCAAATTTTATAGGCGAACAAAATCGACATCGAACATTTTTCAATTTTTCGGTAATAACTCGAAAACGATTAATCGCAGAGGGAATTGTAAAATAGCAGAGCATTAAATTTCGCGTCGACTGAGTCCTCACAGTTAAAATCGGTTCATGATAAGTCTTTTAGCCAAAACCGATTGTCAATTTAGCCACATTAGCGGAAAAATGAATTACGCTCATGTTCCAAAGCCTGCAATTTGAAGAAGGATACTCCAAATAAAAATATTACCTATAATAGTTGTAGAATATGAAATTCTGTGTAAAACGAGCTCATTAATTTTAAAATTAGCCCACTCCTATAGAGGGAAAGTAATTAAAACTTGAACGTATTTAGCGCCTAAAATCCGTGAAATTTTTGGGATATTTTTTCAGTTTCTCGACTATAATTCAGCAAATTCACATCACAAAGATTGCTTACTTCTTACTACAAGAGGCTATACTATTGCAAATAGAATGATATATTTGAAGTTTAAATCAGTTTAATGGTTTAGCCGGGTTTGGAACATCAAAACTATGTAATTTTTACGATTTTGGTGGAAACCGTGTTCCAACGCCTCTAACTCAAACATTTTTTGTTTAAATGAAAATTGTTTCAGACGAAAGTTGCAGAGCATCAAACTTAGCAGGAAATAAGCTCCGTACACACATAATTAGCTAAACCCTCCGTGGAAATACAAATAAAAAGTGAAAGAATTCGTAGTGGTTACTTCCTGCTAAGACTTTGGTTTTGTGTTTCCCCCCAGAATTAGCTGATATTGTGTGTAAGGAGCTTATGTCCTGCTAAATTTGAAGCTCAGAAACTTTTATCTAAAACATTTTTCATTTAAACTATGTGATTTTGAGTTAGAGGCGTTGGAATACGGTTTCCACCAAAATCGTGAAAATCACAGATTTTTGATGTACTGAACCCGGCTAAACCACTAAACATAATTAAACTTCATATATATCATCCTCTTTGCAATAATATAGCCTCTTATAGTAAGAAGAAACCAATACTTTTTGATCTGTATTTGCCGAATTATATCGAGAAACTGAAAAAAAATCAGCGTCGCGAAATTTAATGCCCTTTTATTTTAGAAAGAACAGAATTTCCTCTGCGATAAATCGTTTTCGGGTTATTAGCGAAAAATTGAAAAAAGTTCGAAAATGTCAATTTTGTTCGCCTAAAAATTTTGATGGCAATCAATCTGAGATGGCAGACGTTCACATTTGTCGTCTATGAAATGAGTACTTTCAGCCTATATGATCAAAAATTTTCTTCAAATCAGGCACCTTTTTGGCCCTCAGCTCCCGGACTATGATGCCCTGTGATGACACTAAAAAATGCCACAGGCCCCTTCTTGACCGACATTAGGAAAGGGTTAGCTGTTGACTCTGAAGTATTCTTGCACCTTACTTGAAGCAAGTTATTAAAAGAAATAAACATAATCGAAGCGTTCGTAGGTATGTATGGTAATTGCAATACGTATACCTCATGCGTAGAATGAAACCCCTCCAGACGGTTACTAGCAGAAGAGAAACAGGCGGTTGACCCTTGGACACGTTATCGTCCCCTATGGCTAGAGAGTTATTTATACATCTTCCTTAAGACAGATCGCGAGGTGGGAAACACGAAAAACGCATTTGCGTAAGTGAGCTGGGTGTTATGTGACAGAATTTATAATTTCCAAGCATGATACCGTGTCAGGCAAATCAAGCAGAATACCTGATGTAGTCGTGTCTCCAATATTTCACCATATCATATTATTTTTTTATTCGACTGAGAGCGTTATTATTCGTGTAGTGTACCTATATATTATTTATAGCGTATAACTTTATCTGGTAACATATATTTTCTAAAACTACATAGAGAAAGGAATAGAATTATCTTGACTTTCAACCACTCGTGACTTTCGTAATTAACATTTTGCATGCCTGTTCACATAAATAATTAAATGAATTTGCGTTCTAAGCCGATAACTCCAACCTCCTTCCACTGAAAACCCATCCACATTCCAGTCAACCCCTAGGTTAGCTTTGAAGATACATTCGAATTGTAACACTATCTCCCCCCTTGTTTTACCGGACGAGTGTATATTAATTATTGAATTTTAATTTTTTTTATCCGTCAGAAGTTTCCACCTGTCCCATCCTGAATTATGTGCAGTGCTTTCAAACATTCTTCTTGGTTATAGAGCACTGACTCCATGCGACCTTATTCATACAACTGTAAATTTATAACGATCACCCACCTTAAACCTTACAAATTAGTTAACTTCTTGTGAAATTCAAACATTTTGGGTTAATCGCAAGGTAAATTCATTAACAATAGTAATTTATATAAATTGTTTTCTTAATTTTTTTTTTGTTATACTTGAATTATTACTCCTTGGTAAACAAGTCACAATTAATTTTTCTCTGAGCTGTATACACAGCCTGCAGCAACCCTCTGCCTTACCACTCCTGTCAACGGCGTCTTCCTTGTTGCGTCTCATTCTCTCCTTCATTAGGCACCGTTGACTGATCCTTGCCTTTCCGTATACCGTATTTCGGAAAAATAAGAAAACTCGCTAGTTTCTTTTATTGTGCTCGATCGTTTTTTTTTATTTTATTCTTTATATTATTCCACTCTTTAATCCATCACTGTGGACATATTACAGGTGCCTACTCTTCTTCCTCCTAGATTGAAAAGCTCTTGTCAAACCAAATACAATAATACAAGTTATATTGATTTATTATTACATAAATGTGTTAAAGATTTTATTGAATTCTCATCTCTTTCCCTCTTTTTACGTGATTTCTCTCTTTAATCAGCTCGAACTAGAACAGATATAAAATATAGTCAAATATTAAATATACTTATTCGCTTACATATAGTCTAAAACTGGCATAAAAGTATGGAGGCAAAGGCATTAAAAATTAATTATGATCGAATAATAAAAAAAAATATCAATTATTATGCTAAAGAAGATAGTAATATTTTTTGACCAATATTGTACTATTGCGTATTGCCTCTTAGCTCATAGGCCTCGTATCTTAATACTCCACTTAAGTGGCCCCTTTGTCTATGGAAAAGACAGACATTCAAGATATGTGCATCTCTTTCTTGTAATATACCTTCCAGGAGACCTTCGAGAGAGATAGTCTATTCTAGAAAACAGATGCGTTTATCGCAAAATTCCTTCTTCCCTATTTCCACTCCACAATCCAGGTCTAGGTAGTTATTCTCATATCGTGGAGTATGGTTTAGGACCATTGCTTTTCTCGCAGTCCGGGGTAGGAAATGCTGCAATATCAGGATATGATGTGGATCTATCGGTCTCAATACAAACACCCTCAAAGCAGGTGAAGTTCATTACTCTTAGTAAGAATTCTTATCTATTGATGCTTGAGGCGTTTTCCTGCGCATAAATGCGGTTTTCAGACTGCCTACTTCCCTTAACTGTCCTTTGTCTGATCGGACTCCACACAATTGATATTGAGTTTTTTAACCGACTTCGAACGAAAGAGGAGGTTACTCAATTCGATTCGTATGTGCCATTTTTTTTTTTTTTTTTCTATGCATATCCACCGATTACTCCGAGATGGATGGACCAATTGGAAGGAAACCTTTTGCATCTTGTAGAGTATTTTCCCAAGGTGGACCCAGTAAAACCTTTTTTGGGTTCTTAATTTATTTAAGAGGTTATCGGGAAAAAATAATAAAATAAGGTATATTCTAACAAGCTATTAAACTCATTGGTAACTAACAAATCTCAATATTGTTTTAATGCTGGATGAATCAAATGGTAAAACCAACCAATCAAATTTAGGTATCGCGGGCACATACATAAACCAAATACTAAGTTTGATCAAAATCGTTACAGCCATTTTTGAGTAAATAAAAAAAACATGTCAAAATGGGACTACATTAATGGAGTAAAGTGCCCCCTTCAATTAATCAATTTTGATGAAATTTTGACTGTCGCATCGCGTGCATATACAATGTATATTGTACATACACCAAATACCGAGTTTAATCAAAATCGTTAGAGCCGTTTTTGAGAAAATCGAGAAAAACGTAAAAAATAAACATAATTCTTTAAATAAAGTACCTCCTCCGTTTGACCAATTTTGATGAAATTTTCGCTGTCACATCGCGGGGACACTAAATACCCAATTTCAGTTTTGTACGGCCTATAGTTTTTGAGCTAGTATGTTCACACAAAAACACGCACACAGACCATTTAGTGGGACTTGGTTATTTAAGCTCAGGGGACCCCAAAACGTGTAATTCCGTTGAAAACCGGAAGTCGAAATTTTTCACGATCGCAATACTTTCCTTACTATATATTTCATATATTGGTAAGTGAAAGTAAACAATTAAACCGACTTCAAAACCTAGGAACTAGTAAAAATAAATGCACTGAAAAGTATGAAATAATTACCTTCTGATTTTTATGGATACACAGCTAAATAAAAATGGTATAAAAAGCTGGAAAATGTAATAAGAAGAATAATTTTACTTTTATTTGCACAAATACACACTACTTATCATTAAAAATTGTGAAATTAAAATATTAAACACTATGTTTAATACTACACAATCTTTTCGGAGGCGGCGCGAAATTTAAAATTTTTAACACTAGACATTGAGAAAATCTTAAAATGGATCTCTTCTCATCTATTGATTTTAATGCCTACTATTGGAATTGTATCGGTAACATGTCATTTATATTTGCGCCGCCTCCGAAATGATTGTGTTGTATTAAACATAGTTTTTAATATTTTAAGTTCACAATTTTTAATAATAATTAGTGTGTGTTTGTACAAATAAAAGTAAAATTATTCTTCTTATTGCATTTTCCTGTTTTTTTTACCATTTTCAATTTTGCTGGGTATTCATTAAAATCAGAAGGTAATTATTTATACTTTTCAGTGCATTTATTTTTACTGGTTCCTAGGTTTCGAAGTCGGTTTAATTTTTTTTTCATAAAATGTTTTTTTAAAGTATTGGTTCTTCATCTTCCTTGTATTTTTATAATTAAGAAAACACAAATTTTCTCGTTGTGACTTTATATAAGCTCTCATACTTCGTTATCGTGGCACCCTTCTCAGATGCAATCAGTCTTGCTATCCCTGATGCCTAATAGAATGTAGACCGGAGCAGGGCGTCCTACACAATTGACATCGCATAGCGTTTGGGCAATGGACCAATACCCTAAGGATCTTTCATTTATTGCGAAAAATCAGTCCCTCATAGCTAGCAGTACCATCCAGCTGGTGTGTTTGAAATCTTTTCCAAAGAATAATAAAATATGCAATTTATTCGTTTTAACTTGATTATGTTAAAAAAATTAACTTATGACCCCAATAATTATATAACGGAAAAATATAGGAATATTTGAATAGAAAGTATCCTATTCAGAAAAATAAATATCTATTATCAGTTTCTCATAAATATTATTTTTTATTTTTATTTATTTACATATGTTAGCTTGGGACATTTTTATTAAATTTGCCATCTACTTGCGTAATAAGCAAATGTGCTGACATGAGTTATAATATGAAAGAATGAAAAACAATAAACACAAAAAAACAAACACAATAACAAAACAAACACAATAACAAAAACACACAAAAGAAAGAAATTAACAAACAAATAAAATACAAGAATAAATCAAAATCGAATAAGTTGACAAGTGTAAGAGAAAACTCTAAGATATCTGTTTAATGCAGAAAATCTCTTGGCCAACGCCTCAACAATCTTCTTGGCGGATTATAAGGGTTTGTGGGAGTATGTAGAGCTTGTGTTAGTGGGTTGGAATTTAGAGTAAGTCTGTCATGAAAGTTACGGTAGCGCTCTATGGCTGTTTCTTCGACGTAAGGAATGTCAAGGTCAGTGAGTAAGGTCTCATTAGTGACATAAAAGGGGGCATCTACGATCTTTCTTAGTATTTTGGATTGGAATGACTGTATGAGTCGTATATTAGATTTTTTGGCTGTTCCCCATAGCTCAATACCGTAAGTCCAAAGTGGTTTAAGAAGTACTTTGTAAACGGTTAATTTATTTGTCATAGATAATTTTGATCGTCTGTCAAGTAGCCTTGATAGAAGTCCGTACCGCTGGTTCAGTTCTTTTCTTTTGAGTTTAACATGGTCTTTCCAAGTCAGTCGTTTGTCCATGTAAAGGCCGAGATAGCGTACTGAATCAGAGGTGGGTATCGGAATGTTGTTAAAAAATACCTGAGGGCAAGAGTCGTGCTTAAGTGAAAACGAGACATATTGGCTCTTGGCTTCATTCATTTTTAGTCTCCATCTTCGAGCCCAACATACTACCTCGTCTAGGTGTTCTTGGAGCACTTGTGAGGCTTTAGTGGCATCTTTGTTTGATGTCAAGATAGCTGAGTCATCAGCGAATGTAGCCAATAGGGTTTCCGGATGTTGGGGAATGTCTGAGCAGTATATATTAAATAATGTCGGGCCCAAGACACTACCCTGGGGCACTCCAGCTCGTATTCTTTTTATTTTAGAAAATTCATTATCAATTTTTACGCGGAAAAATCTATCTTTTAGATACGATTGCAGTATTAGAAAGTAGGTTGATGGTATAAATGATTTCAATTTACTAAGTAATCCGTCATGCCAAATTCTGTCGAAAGCTTGGCTCATGTCTAAGAAGACACCCGGGCAATAAAATTTAGATTCTAAGGAGAAAGAAATATAATCGACTTAACGATAACATTGTTGAATTGTAGAATGATTTTGTTTAAACCCGCATTGAACATTTGGAATAACGTCGAATAGATTAAGAGAATTTAGACGCCGCAAAAGAATTTTTTCGAATAATTTGGATAAAGAAGGTAGAAGACTGATTGGACGGTAAGAATCTACACAATCTACGGGCTTATTGGGTTTTTGAATCATTATAATAACCGAGTATTTCCATAAGATTGGGAAGTGTGTGGTTTTTAAGATTGAGTTGTATATGTTTGTCAGAAATATTATTGCTTTTTTGGGTAAGTTTTTTAAAATACGATTGGTAATGAGATCATATCCGGGTGACTTTCTGTTAGGTAAGCTATTGATAAGATTACTAATTTCGTCAGGATGGAAAGGTTTCGGTGGTGGAGACATCTGCAAGGGAATTCGTAGCTGATGCTCAACTAATCTTTCACTCAGTGAATCTTGAAATTCACTGTGTGGAATAAATATATTTTCCAAGTGACTTGCAAACAATTCAGCTTTTTGTGCATCTGACTTGGCCCACGAGCCATCAGGATATCGAATAGGATGAGATGTTTCTTGATGGTCCAACAAGCGTCTTGTTATCCTCCATATTGATTGACTGTTGTTATCAAAACTACTTAGAAGACTGTTAAAATTTTCATTTTTTGCTATTTTTAATTCATTCCGCAATTCCTGTGTTAGTCTATTTAATAGCAACTTATCAGAAGGATAACGCGTCCGCTGCCATTTCTTCCGAGCTCTTCGTTTCTGTTAAGAGATATCTTATTGACTCTGGAACCGCCTGATTTTTGCTATTAATTCCAATACTCTGTTTTGGGGGACCGGAGGAAGAGTTCCAGGCTGCCTGTTGTATGACGCGAGTTAAGGATTGGATAGCATCGTCAACATCTTCTGGTGTCCTCAATATAGTGTTTAAAGATATTGATCCATTCAATATGGTCTTGAACCTTTTCCAATTAACATAACCAGGGGTAAGAGTCGGTTGTGGAGTTTTGAATAATGGAGTAACATCAATTGATAATATTAGCGGGGAATGATCAGAGGAAAGATCAGTTAAATTTTTGACATCAAAGTGCAGCTGTTTAAGCCCCTTACAAATAAAAAAATCCAAAATGTCTCGGATTCTGTTTAGATCAGTGGGCCAGTAAGTTGGTGAAGTAGGAGGAATGGCTGTACAATTGTTCGAGAGCATAGCATTATGGAGAGCCCTTCCTCGGGAATTAGTCATTCTACTACCCAATACTTGATTTTTGGCGTTAAATCCCCACCACAGATGAACTTACTACCCAAGGTTTTGAATAGAGAATGAAAGATTGGGAACGACAAGCTCATACCAGGAGGACAATAAGCAGCAGCAACAGAAAACTCAAAGGAAAAGACTTGTAAGACAATGGAGGTGCACTGTAAACATTCACTTGCCTCAGATGAGTTAAAGTAGTGACTAATGGATTTTTTAACAAAAATCAGAGAGCCACCTTTGGCACAGTTTGAAGGGTGGTCAGTTCTAAAAGTGTTGTAAGTTGAAATAAGGAAGTTAATGTTGCTTGTCAGGTGCGTCTCAGTTATTAATGCCACATCTATGTCGTTATCTTTTAAAAGATAAGATTAAGAAAATACTTCTAGCTCATTTCTGTGTGAAAGTACTCCATTTTAGTTCCATAAAACAATTTTTATCCCACTCATGATGTTAGCTTAGGCAAGAGGTGTTGCATTAAGGTGGTGAGTAGTGAAATTAAAGGAGTGACAAGATTTTTAAATTCACGAATGAAGTCAGTTAGTTGTGTAGTTATGTCAGGTTGGATTGTGCTATGGGAAACAGCATTGGGTAATAGTCTAGAATCTGCCGGAGTTGTTTGTGTTGGTACAATGTGTGGAGGTGTTAAATTTGTAACGTCAGGTTGTGTTTGTTGAGGCGGTGACACAAAAGATTTTACCTGCATAACTGCTCTGTTAGGCGTCCCTTCTTCCTTCCGCAATCCCTCAGATTCTGCATAGAACCTTGGACTTCTGGGTGGTGGATGTCGTCGGAGCTGTTTCAGTTCTTTGTGAACGATGCAGCTTCTGTAGTTGGCCGGGTGATCTTCTCCACAGAGGGCACATCTGGGGGGAACATCCCGTGGCTTCTTGCAGCTAATTGAAAGATGTTGATCTCCACATTTGACGCAACGTGGCTTAAGGTTACAATACGATTTCGTATGCCCATATGACTGGCACACTGTACAATTTCATTTCTGTGAAAAGGTTCCTCTACTGTAATTCTTGTATGGTACAAATATTGAAGAGTAAATATGTTATCACAACTTTCAGTTTTTTTAAGGTCAACATAAAACATAGGCAATGGAATTTTCGTTCTAGGATGAAGAATGTTATGAACTTTGATAACTGCATAACCTCTTCAAGTTCCTGTTTGATAATCTCAAAGCTTAATACAAAGGGTGTAAATTTTTTATAACTACTCGAAAAGGCCAATCTTCTTGCAGCTGATATGTGTGGAATTGGGCGTTTTTTGATTTTAAGTATTTTACAGTTTTCCTATAAGCATCTGAATCAATTGGCATAACAACGGTATTGTTTAGATTAGATTTTAGTGTAAATTTTTTTACCCCTACTTCTTTAATGAGATCTTCACAAAACTGAGCGAAATTAATAACGGCTTTAACATAGATCGGTGGTGGTGGCTTGGTAGTGATTGAATCTTCCTGCTTCGTAGTTTGGCATTGGGTTTCTTCTTCGACATTCAAGACGCTAAACGGGTTCACAGATTCGAAGCTATATTGTCTACTAAGCACAGTTGGCTCAAGCCTAGGAGACAATGAATTTCTTCTGGTTACCTCAGTCCATTCGTTATCTTTGCTTGAGCTAGCCACTATAACAGGCTGCGCAGGTAATTTACTTTTGTTAATATTTATAAACTTTTTACCTGAGGTAGTGGTTTTGGTTAATTGAGCAGTAGACTGCATAGGCAGTTTAACTTTATTAATAGTTACAATCCTCTTACCCTGAGCACCAGTTCTGGATCTCAATGGCTTAGATGAGAGCGTAGATTTAATAGTATTCTTGCTGACAACCATGATACTTTTTGCAGTATCACCGATTACTAATACCTAATGCATATCGCCACACTGTCCAGGTCCTAACTGGGTCAAACAACAAGCAAGACCTAATATTTTCCTGAAGTTTTCTTGTTTAAACACAGAATTTTCAAAGAAAGATTTTTCTATACGCGTTAACAGTATATCGCACAGCTGTTTATATACTGTTTATATATTAAATATTATTAAACTAAATAGAATATTTACATTAATACAATAAATAAAATAAAATAGATTTTTATTTTATTTATCAAAATAAAGCTAATTTAAGTACTTATATATGTTTTTAACAAATCAGCATTATGTTGAATGAATTATGAATCTCACGTACTATTATTGATATAATTGATCTTGAATTTTTCTAAAGATATAGGATCGAAAATATTCTTTATGTGTTGACGTGGATGGGCTCTTATTAATCTTTTTCTTTCGAAAAAAAGTCATAACTTCCTTGTAAGTTAGCACATCAATACTCCGTTTCGCCTATTTCTGATCAGGAAAATTTTGTTTCTTATTCGATGTTTTGGTTTTTGGAAGCAAGCCAGGATATATATGAGGTATTCCTATAAATAGTTACCTCATGAAGCCAAAAATGGAATATCAAGATACAAAACAGAGATAACGAAAGATGTGCTCATCGCCTATTTAGCGCAGTTTCCGAGGAGGAAGTTTATGTGAATTTTTTTTTGTTTCACATTACAATATGTTTAACTTTTTATAAAATAGCATTTCAGTTTTTTAATGAGAAAAGCTGTAGTTTTGATGTTTTAACTTTCGCTTACCTCCTGTATAATAAATAATATATCGTATGGGAAAGTTTTGTGATCATGAAAATTTTTGACTTCCGGTTTTCGATGGAAATACATGTTCTCCTCAGTCCCAATAACCAAGTCCATCCAAATCTTGTGTCTGAACCGAATAGCCCTGGAACGATTTGTATTTGGAACGATTTAGTATTTGAGGTTGATATGCCCGTGATGTGACAGCAAAATTGATGTGCTTATTTATACCAACTTCTTTTTTTCTTTTTATGATGTATCAAAAACGTCCCCAACTTCTTTGATTAAACGTTTTATTTTAATCATAATGAGATATTCTTTAATATGAGGTAGGTTTTCATCACAGAAACGATCTGTTAGGGCTCAAATGGCAAAGGAAAAATCTTCTTATAAATTACCAAAATTTTGCTCATATGGAATAAATTACAGTCCCTTATTCCTATTAACAAATAGATATATAATCTAAGCTAAATAGCTAAATATATATAAAAGGATTTAATAATCATACAATAAAGAGAAACAAAATATGATTTTAAAAAACAAAAATTTCAATTTCCGGTTATATGAGTAGTAATATAAATTTATAATACCGCATTGAAAAGCTTAGAATTTATTTTTTTTTTTTTATTTTTTTATTTTTTTTTTTTTTCGGTTGGCTCACAGACCTTGGAGATCTTAAGCCGCCTCAACTAGCCTATTCCACCTCTGTCTATCTTGGGCGATGGCTTTCCAATTCACCACTCGATGTTCAGTGGCTTCCTTCTTGATTATGTCAGCCCATCTCGTTCTGGGTCTCCCTCGCGGTCGGGTGCCGACCACTGTTGCATTCATCGTTGTGTTGAGGGAGCCTGATGGGTTGCTTCTTGCCACGTGTCCCGCCCATTTTAACCTCTTAGCTTTCATATCGTGCGCTATCGATTGTTGGGTTTCCACTATAATCTCTTCTTTAGTCTTTCTTCTCCAGAGTCCCAGTTCATTATCCCACTTCGGGCCTACAATTGACCTTAGCACCTTCCTTTCGAATCTTTCGATTCTTGCTTGTAACGTGCTGGTCAGTGTCCAAGTTTCGCACCCATACATTAGCACGGGTTTGATTATTGTGTTGTAGACCCTGATTTTCAGTGGGCGGCAGATCTTCTTAGATCTTAGGACTCGAGAGACCGAGAAGAACGCACGATTGGCACTGGCTATTCGTTGGTCGACCTCTGTTAGTTGGTCGTTTATTGAGGTTACTGTAGATCCGAGGTATTTGAAGTTATCTACTTTAGGGAAGGTATAGCTTCCTACACTTATATCGTCGATTACGTGTAGGTTTCGGCTTACTATCATGTACTTCGTCTTATTTTCATTTACTTGTAAGCCGATGTCTCTCGCTGAAGTGATCAGGGAACCGGCGAGTGACTGAATGTCTTCTTTCTTACTTCCTAGCACAGTCACATCATCCGCATATGCGAGGAACTTATGCATTCTCCCCACGTGCACTCCCCCGCTTGCCTTGGTACATTCTCGGATAACTTTTTCCAAGGCCAGGTTGAACAGCATCGGGGATAGGCAGTCGCCTTGTCTTAATCCTGACTTCACGTCGAAGCTTTCAGTCATTTCTCCTTGTACCAGGACTCGGCATCGGGATCCATTAATACACGCCCGAGTCAATCGTACCAATTTCCCTGGGAAACCCAGTTCCGTCAGTATTTTCCAAAGACAGCTCCTGTCGACCGAGTCGTAGGCTGCTTTGAAGTCGACGAATAAGGCGTGCACATCTTGATTTATTTCCCAACGTTTCTCGAGTATCTGTTTAAGGATGAAGATCTGATCGGACGTGCTTCTACCTCTTCTGAACCCTGCTTGGTAGTCGCCAAGGGACTTTTCATAGTACGGGTTCATTCTGTTTAGAATTATGTAGGTCAGGATTTTGTATGCGACAGGGAGTAGTGCTATTCCTCTATAGTTTTCGCACTCATACATGGATCCCTTTTTCAGAATTGGGCATATGAGACCTGTGTTCCAAACGTCCGGGATCTTTTCCTCTCTCCATATTTTCAGGATGAGCTGGTGTAGATGGCTCGTCAGTGACTCACCCCCTTCCTTGAATAGCTCACCAGGTAAGCTATCTATTCCAGGGGCTTTTCGCCGCTTCACCTTCTCAATCGCCATCTGTACATCCAGTAGATCCGGCTCCTCTACTACATCGCTGGGACGGTCCTCAGCGTGGTCCATGTCCTCGTCCTCTGAGGGATCTTCACTGTTCAGCAGCTGCTCAAAGTAATCCTTCCAGATTCCGAGCACTTCGTCTTTGACTGCTGTCAGTTTGCCTTGTTTGTTTTTCATTTGAGTGCTCCTACCCATGTATCCGGTTCTTTCTTTCCTGATGTCAGCATAGAATTCACATATTTTACCGCCCTGCCAGTTATCTTCTATCTCCTTGAGCTTTTGAGACAAGAATTCTCTCTTTGCCTTTCTTAGTGTCTTGTTTACTGCTTTCTGAGCAGCTTCGTATCTATCTCGGGATTCTTTGTCTCTTTTGCCTAGGCTGAGGATCTTCAGTGCCCTTTTATCCTCCACAGCCTTACGGCATTCCTCCGTGTACCATTTCTTTGGTTGACGTTTAGCCTGGACTCCTATCACCTTGTTCGCTGTCTCCTTCACGACCTTTTCAATTTCCGCCCAGTGACTCTCAATCGGCGTACTCTCTAGGTCGAGAAGTTCGAATTTATTGGACAGCTCTATTTGGAATCGTGATTGAGTCTCCGGATCCTTTAGTCTTTGGATTTCATATCTTATTCGTTTCAGGTCGCTATCTGTCTTCTGGATTCGTCTAAGCCTTTGGTTAAACTTGACTACCACCAAGGCATGGTCCGAACCACAGTCGGCTCCCCTAAAGCTCCTCACATCTTGAATGGAGCTTTGGTGTCGCTTGTCGATCAGCACGTGGTCGATCTGGTTCCTCCACCTGTCCCCAGGACTTGTCCATGTATACTTATGAATCTCCTTATGTGGGAACTTGGTGCTGCTGACTACCAGATTCTTAGCAGCTGCGAAACTTACACATCTTACTCCATTTTCGCTGCTCGTTTCATGAAGACTGTGCGATCCAATTGTTGGCCGAAACTGACGCTCCCTTCCGATCTTGGCATTGAAATCCCCAATGACTAGTTTTACGTCGTACCGTTGAATACCGTCGTACACTTGCTCAAGTTGCTCATAGAAATCGTCTTTCATATCATCGCCCTTGTCTTCGGTTGGTGCGTAGACGTTTATAATGGAGATGTTGAACCATCTTCCTTTGAATCTAAGCACACTTATCCGATCGCTAATAGGGGCGAAGCTTAGGATTGATTTCCGAGCCTTGGGGCTTACTATAAAGGCAGTTCCTCCGGTAAAGTTTTGTTTGTTCCTTCCACTGTAGAATAACGTGTACCCATCGATAGTGAGTTCACCATCCTCGGGCCACCTAACTTCTTGTACGGCTATTATGTCAGTAGCGTACCTTTTAGCTTCCTCCACTACTGTTTGGGCGGCTCCAGGTCTGTATAAGCTCCGAACATTCCATGAGGCAAGACGGAGTCCTTTATACAAAGCCGGGGTCGTTACCAGTTTTAGACAATCAGTTCCGAGGCTAGTTTTTGGTTTCGTAATCAGGTAAAGTTTTTACATGTTCGGGTGATTGACCCAACACATAACCCCCGTTGACCTTGGAGGACCTGTAATGAGACGTCTCCAGTAGACTGACGGGCCTCATCACGCCCGGGGGGAGGGGGGAGTTTGGACTTCGTGGCTTTCATCGGCGGGTGGTCACCCAACTGGGGCGGTCACCCATCCAAGTACTAAACACGCTCGACGTTGCTTAACTTTGATTACCTATTGCAACTGTCTTTGTCCACTCGGCCATCCCGGCCCCCATTAGAATTTATTAAATAATAATATTCAGATTATAAAGATAAGGTATAAATGAGAGCATTATTGCCATTGTCCTATATTGTCAGATTATATTGCTATTAAATAAAGGTTTTTCATTGAAAACAATTATAATTCTAAAGATTATTTAGCTGAAACTATTTGTTTCCATGGCTATTAGTAGAAACTGTGTTCAAATGAAACCAAAACAAGAATTACAAACTTTTCAATTTTGTGTTGAAATAGAAAACACATAAAACTATTTAGAGAGATGCCAAAAGGATTGTTATGAGAGAAAACGAAGTGTTTATGGATCAGAAAAATCATATGGCAATTCGTAAACTTTAATGGACATATTTACTAAAACCATAGCTAGTACTGTAATAGTATCATTAATTAAATTAATTGAATTAACAGCAAATGGATGTGGAAATGGAAAGAGACAGAGGAAAAATCGAAAATAAGATGATTAAAAAAAAAAATAGAAAGATTAACGAACGGCGTTCGTCGTTGTTTGACACTTTTTGAAACTTAAACATGACATGGATTAATAACTTTAACGAGGGCCAAGGACAACAAAGTGAACATCATTCTCTATTTAAATATCTACTTGTTGAGTGTTGGAACTGGTTATATATGTTCCTCTACTCAGTTGTAACTGAAGTGCAACTCAACGAAATGAAATGCAGTCCGCTTTAATCCATTGGAACACGACCCAATTTAACTTGACATATCGTTTGCTGAGAATGTAAATGAGAGGTCAGAGTGGTGGGATCACATGGTGACGGCCTCTATAAATATGATCTTCCTGGTGGCTCTTTTATAGCCTTGTCGAGGTCTATTATTTTTACCGGTGCCAAAATCTGAAGCATTGTGTCAACAAACGGTTTATAGTAAGGTACCATTCCTTGATAAACATTTTCGTTACTAAAGTCATTATACACAATTTCCTAGTAATTACTTTTAAGCAAACCGTGTATTCATGACTTTTTACCAAAGTGAAATAAATATGAATATTTTCCGGTTTCTAAACATGGCCGAAACAGGTACAGGTCCCTAATAGATTTTTTTTTTTTTAATTGGTTGCATTCATTTCAATTGATACTTATTACTTTCTCTAACCTGAATATTTTTCTTACCTATCCTAACCATTGTCGGAAGGTTGCTAATTATTCCTTAAGTCCGCAAAAAAATAAAATTCAGCCAGCCAATAGCTGATTCGGAACGGAACCACACGATGGTTGAATGACAACGTGTCAAAAAAACAAAGCAACCTAAATTAAATCATTTCATTTTGTTGTCTCAAAGTATTTGTCTTCTTTCTTCCTCATATTTTTCTCTAGCCTATTGTACTTATACTTATAAGTACATAACTTTATTTTGGCATGTAGGAATGCATTGTCTTTGTTCGCATTTATTCACATGTTTCATATCATTAATTACCAATTTGATACTCTATTCGTAAATATTTAATATCATATGAGGCCACACTGGCTATATTTCTTTATTATGTATCAACAATTTATTCTAAAGGGACATTAGTCATTTCATTTTCATTAAAGTCTCTTCAAATATGTAATTTTTATTTTTCCAGCATATCTTCGTCCCTAATGAGCAATTCCATGCATTATATTTTTTCTTTGATTTCTCGACTTTGGGGATAATAGTTTCATTGCAACGTGGTAATTTTAAACATAAAACCACGTTCTAAGTACACTTGGTCGCAAATAATTCGGTAGAGCAAATAATTTCAGTCGTCTTCTGCCGTCGGTGTTCATGCTTCAGTTTTTTAAGGGAGCTATGTAAGACATGTGATGACGGTGAATCATTAACAATCCTGGGAGTATTTATCTTGATGGAAATAATTAATAATTATAATTTAAAGCCAAATGATCATTCTAAGGAAATTTATCAAGGCGACTGGGACTGCAATTGGATATAACCTGTTAATCAATTCCACCAAACCTAAATTCGAGTTTGACTGTTGTATAGTGAGCATCGCTAAAAGATGAGCTTGAAATTGAAATGTTACACTAACTTAAAAACGATAGAAAAATAGCTGATGCAAAACACTAAGATAAGAAGAATCCTTTATTTTATATAATAGCTAAAGCATAAAGTTTTGGCAATCTATTCGTTTTCTCGTGGAAAAAATGATGGCCTAAAGAAAATGTAGAAGACAAAGGCATATATTAGCTAAAGATGTCGAAAACGTTAAGCGAAATCAATTTAAAAATACAACTCTCTTTGAAAGATATTGTTGATTAGGTAGATGGACCAGTAGGAGGAATATGATCAGAGATCTTGGATGGCGCCGAATTCGTTTAAAGTGTAACTAGACCGTACGTGACCAAGACGCAGGGTCTTCCATTAGTCAAGTTAGTCTAATACTTAGCAGTCTCTCCCATTGATCTTTATTTAACTGCAAAAATTCTTCAAAGCAATTTTATTTTTTATTTTAGCTAAGTCATAGAAACGCGATAAAGGCATTTAATACTCGTTGGAGTGGGCGTACTGATGCCACGTCGATTACCGAAGTCTGGTTCTTTACAGAATTTGCGAAAGCCTGCCTTTTATTCAGAAACGAAATGAGAGACAGCCTAAACTATACGATTAATTTCAGATATAATTATTTTATTTGCAGAGTAGGTATATTTTATTTTTATTTATTTATAACAACCCTCCCCTGACTTTAAGGCAATACGGGCGTTTGCAGTTGTGGGGTGGTAGGCATACCTAACAACCCACCGCTGCAATAGAAACAATAGTCCATTTCTTCGTTTCTTTAGTCTCTCTTAAATTGAGCCTCATTCCGGTGGCCTCCCAGGTGCAACTCCTCTTCTCCTTCCCAGAGTGAAGTGGGCTCGTCCAAGGACTTCCTTCCACCCGTAGATGAAGTAATGAGGATACCTGTCCTCCGTGACGAGCTGAGGGAGATCGTTCCCCGGCATAGCGTAGAGTCCTGTCTCCCTCATTAGCTTGGTCCTCAGTGCCTCATAGGCGGTACAAGAAAGTACGATATGCTCGGCGGTCTCCGCCACTCCGCAACTTGGGCACTGGGGATCGATATTTATACCGTGGTCTGCGAGCTTCGCTCGGAAACCCCCGTGCCACCGTGAGAATCTGTGAGACCCAGTAGTCCGGGAGGATCAAAGTTGCTTCTAATCGTGATCCGACAGTGGGGAAGTATTTTCTCAGGGTAGCCCCCTTTTGAGAGGTCGTCCACCGTCGGTTCCATTGCTCTAGTGTATCCTCCCGGAGGATCCTCTTCCATTTGCTGGGTTCATCTGCTATTCTCACTCGGATGTTTTCTGGTAGATCCGCCAAGCCTTGCCTTTTAACAACATATCTGTAACAATCTTCTCTTAGCAGGAGGTAGAGAGGAATTCCTCCTGCCAAGACCTGCACCGCCTCATGAGACACTGTCCGGTAAGATCTGGTGACCCGAAGCAGAGCCATCCGCTGAACAGACGCCAATTTGCACCGCTGTCTCTGCGAGAGACCTCTGTACCATGCTGGGGACGCGTATCTCAGTATACCCAAAACCACTCCTTTGTAGATAGTAAGTGTAGTTGGGTATCTGAGGCCCCAGAAGGTGCCTCCGATGCGACTGAGTCCATTAAGAGCAAGGCCCACCTTACTTTTCAAATAGTCCAAGTGAGGCGTCATACCGAAATTCTTGCCTATTCTAATCCCTAGGTATGTGACTACCTCACTTAGACGTCTCCTTGAATCTTCTTTAACAATAGTTATAGGGTGAGCCCTATCTGTCGTCCCTCGCAAGAGAATGGCAGAGTAGGTATATTTAACAAATAACCTAAATGTTTTTTTGCACTTTTTCCCATTATTTTAAAATTAAACTTTCGATAATTCGAACATTTTTATAGTCCGAAAAGGTCATGTAACACTTGGGATTCTTTCTTTTCTTTTTTACTAATCCGGCTCTACGGCTACCACCAAAATAGATGTGAAGGTAATAAAGTAACAAACCACTATTCTTGAAGTGATTTTTTACCTGCCACCCATTAACACCGAAAAATTTAGAGAGCATGCAAGTAACAGAAAAAATGATCATAGATTTTTATTAGTGGTCATATTTCCAATAAAGTGCAACAAATTATTTTTTTCGAACTGAAATCTTAGATTATGCACTACTGCGTACAATCCCTCTCGGAATAAGCTAAAAAGCTCGAGAGAGTAGAAAGAAGATTTGAAAACTTCCAACTATAACATTACCTTATTTTTGCAATACCTATGAATTTATAATTCATGTTTGCCTTCTTTTTCTGGTTAGTTTATTTTAATTATTGGCATTTTTAAATGGGTTTAAGAAAATTCAAACAATCTAATAAATGAGATTTTGTCTTGCTAGGTGCATTCTGGAAAACAAATAATTCTTTATTCTAAAAAAATAAATAAAAAGTATCCAAAACAAATCATAAACATTTTCCCGTAGTACATAAATTCACCCGGAAAATAGTTTCATTCGAGTTAGCATGTAATTCCACAATTACAATATGTAATATTATATTTAACTGTTTAGGACCAATGTCTAGTTTCTTCTCAACATAGGTATTTTCCAAATCTGTTCCACTGTTGGTCTTCACTCCGACAGAATATGTGTAAAAAAAATAAAAAATAAATGTAAGCGATCGTTAATAATCCTGAAATAAATATATGCTGTCTTCTGACTCCCAAGTCCCTCAAGATGATCGTGTATATGTGAGATAAGTTAAGCTAAAAAGTAATAACATATTCGAATATCAAATTATTGAAGATATTTTTTCGCTGTTAATTAATGTTATAAAGGCATTTTCACTTCAATCAATTTTACATATATTTATAATTATCTGAAAAGTTTCTCTTACAATTTTGTATAAATTTGTTGTATTATGTAGTAGAATGTAAATTTGTAGTAGATGGGCAATTAAATAACTAAAAAGCCATGTATTGAATTAAATGTATGTTTTGATTATATAATAGATTAATTAATGAAAGATTACACTTTAATCTATTTCTGTTACATTTAGTATGTGGGGGGAATTATATATACTTACCTAATTTAATATATATCCACAATTTATTGGATTAATAATTTTATTGTGGAATATAAATAGTTCGCGATATAGTCGAATCTCGTTGTAAACATAGAATTTTCGGCACTCAAACGTTTAGTTGGCGCATGTTGCGCTATACATCCTTAATAAACTAAGGCCAAATTCACGAAGTGGAATGTTAATGAATATACATATATGTTAAAAAGATCAATATGGATTCGAATGTTTGTGAGTAATCAAGATGGTAAATAGAGTAATTACTCTGTTAACTACCGTTAAATTCTGAAGCAGGACCTATTAGAATTCTCAACTTAAGTTTACGATAGCGATCCAGTTGAAGTTTCTTATATAATGAATCACTAATGATTTATTTTATGTCATTCAGTCAGATAAATTAGATCCGGTATTAAAGGGTAATTTAAAGGTCTTAAAAGAATTGTAAATTTTGTTATCGAAAAGATTAAAAAACTCTTAGTATATTTGAGTAATTGAACGAGATGTTAAGTTAATACACTGTCTTGAAAAATCGGTGGTGGAAGGGAGAAGGCGACTAAATGTCCATGAATTCAAAATTGATAAACTTTCAAAATATTTCCCCGCGTAAACATAATAATAGGACATTATGTGAAAAAGATCCCCCCAAAAAATAAAATTTAGATAAATTTAGCACCCCCCCCTTCCGACTTTTAATTTCGGTACAACATTTAAACTCTACTCTCCCCCCCCTCCCCGATAATTTTTGAATATATAGGTACTGAAAGTATACCTCTTCAAGGATATGAGAAGTATTCGTTGTCGGAAAACAATCTATGAAGGATACTGTTATAAATTTATCATTTATGTTCCAATTCTTTTTTGTTCAACGGTACCCGGGTTCATTTTTACTTTCACTTACCTATATATGAAATATATAGTAAGTGGAAGTATTGCGATCGTGAAAATTTTCGACTTCCGGTTTTCAACGGAAATACACGTTTTAGGGTCCCCTGAGTCAAAATAACCAAGTCCCGCGAAATGGTCTGTGTGTGTGTGTGTGTGTGTCTGTGTGTCTGTGTGTGTGTGTGTGTGTGAACAGACTAGCTCAAAAACTATAAACCGTGCGAACCTGAAATTGGGTATTTAGAGTATGTATATGCCCGCGATGTAACAGCAAAAATTTCATCAAATTTGCTCAAAGGGAGGGGGTACTTTATTTAATAACTTTTTACGTTTTTTTCGATTTTCTCAAAAACGGCTCTAATGATTTTGATTAAACTGAGTATTTAATCTACTGATATGCCCGAGATACGACTGTAAACATTTCATCAAAATTGATCAACCGGAGGGGGGACTTTACTTAATAAATTTTGTATCATTTTCACGTGTTTTTTTTTATTTACTCAATAACGGTTTTAACGATTTTTATCAAATTCGTTATGTTTAATGAAAATTAGTTGTTATTTAATATCAGGTAAGCTTTATCATTATTAAAATGTTCTGAGGGGGCTTTTTTTTTGGGGGGGGGGGCCTTCTTTCTTATAAAGTACCTCTGTTTTTGTTGTTTACATAGAGAAATTAACTGTCTCTCGTTACGCCTAAAAATAAGAAATGGCTAAATATGAGACATGATAAAAATAAAGAAAACATAAAGAGGAGAAAAAAAGAAAAATATTCAGTCAACTCATAAAACTCGTTGAGCCCACGCTTTCGGAGTACGCCTTTAATGACAGACCATGGTTCATAATTAAAGCCGTTCTGTTCATTTGAGAAGTGGCAATTAACAAAACGCATTAATTTCTAATCTAAGTAAGTTGGTAAGTGAAAGTTGTGTGTTGCGAGCACGCACCAGATTTTTTTTTTCCTCTGCAGTATAAAAACTAACTTCGGGAGTTAATATTTACAAAAGATAGTACGTGTGCTTCCAAGAATGGTATGGAAATCACACTTAGCTGATATCCCACCACCTTCTAATTACGCTAATTAACGAACAATATTCAAGAAAAAGTAGAACAAAATAAATACATGATGACATCAGGATTACTGGCTGAGTGAATTCTGAAGCACTTAATGTCAGATACCTTGAAGTTTTATAAATTTTGAATTGTAAAATTATCGGATATCATTTATGACATGTTTAATTTATGAATAATTTTTTTTTTTTAATTTTTTATTACAAAGATCATTGGTAATAATAATGTGTTCCTTTGTAGGTTAATATATAATTTTGAATTATTTAAATAACTACTAAGTCATATATTAAATGAAGGAAGTTTGATTTTCAATGGAAAGTTGATGAAAAATAACTCTCAAGTCTTTATGATGGTGTTATCTGTAACGTGATGAATTATATATAAACTTATTTAATACTTCTTTAATAATTAATCAATGCGTAATAGATTTGCTGTTTAACTTATATCCGACCCTCCGGGATTTCTCGGGTCATTGTGGAATATAAATACTTCGCCTGAGACATGCGAAATAGCTTAATCCCGTCCACGATTTCCAAGTATATGTTTTCCGATCAATACAAGAATCGTTTCAAACCATTTTAAAGTACAACGCTTGAATTTAAGTTGATCTGCTTTTATAATACCCCAAAATTTTGTTACTTCATTCTGTTTATATTTTCTCCACTTTTATGATAATAGCGTTTAATTTAGTTTGAGTGATTGGTTTTAATTGCTGTTGTGTTAAAAGTTTTATAATTGTTTGAAAAAAAATACTATCTTGGAAAGGTGATTTCACCGGTACAAGAGATGTTTCGTAATTGCAACGAGTAGATGCAGAGGCCCTCTACGGTGTCGATGGGTGGCCCAGATTTGCCAAAATGATGGATGGCTTGTTTGATTTCGGAATTGAAATTGGAAAGGGTGCAGATCTGTTATGATGACAAAAATTTGGAAGGATCAATATTCAATGAAGCTTGGCCTCTCTGAGGTTAAATTCGTTTGATAATTAAACTACATTATAAATATAACAATATAATTACAAATGTGGAGATATTGTTTGAAGTAGAAAAAAGAAAGGAAAGTAGTATAAACATTCTTCAATATCTACTTCCGTAATTCAGAGCATACACATCTTGATATACATACGTCCGAAATATACGGTATACGCATTGCATACTTTTTAAGATAGTGTTTTCCTTAGGCAATCCCCTGTCTACACACGAAAATAAATTATTTTATTTATTTAAAGTAAATCACGTGAAATGAACCTTTTTCGTCAATAACGATGTAGAAGAATATAGGTTTGTATGTTTTATTGGAGTATAAATACCACTATACTTTTGCGCTTCTGTGAAAAATGTTTATATTTCGTTAAGCTCAAAGCTATTTATATTTTCAGGTTTGAACGGCCCACATGATCCTGTTCAGGATTACATGTATTTACTTAGCACTTAAGATATACCCTTATGCGGGTCGTTTATTATTATATGGTTTACTTTGTCATTAAAGCCACTATAGGCATTCAGGTAGCCACTGGAGGTTTTCAACGCCCGTAGATTATGAGATCTGATACACGGACGCACACATGTGTATATAAATATATTTATAATTTTATTTCTAAATCGCTTATACCTTTCTATAATATCACAAATATAATTCTCGTATGACGGTTATCATTGATTCTAAATTATACAGCTACATTTAGTTTTTCTTAGAACGACTGAACAATAGTAATCGCCCTAAAACGGTTCTTTATTCTATTTTCCCCCTTTCTCTCCTTTTAGGCTGTATGGGGTTTTACGGGTCGGGGGAGATGGTGTGGGATTAATGCCGAGTTCTATTAAATGTCCCTTAGGTACAGGTTTTGAACTTCTTATCATCGGGTTTCCAATCATACGTTGGGGACAACGCGTATTTCCTAACGCGCTCGCCCACTCGGCCATCCCACCACCAACTCTAAAACAATTAAAAACTCCGCCGATTATAATATTTCCCATTTGATCTCAATAACTATTTGATATTAGGTTTTCCTCCTCGTTTTCCTAGCGACTCTCTCTCTCTCATGACTATAGTTCAAATCCTTAAACATCATACAGTTGTATACGACTCTATGAGTCGCTCAGAGCCTGACAACACATATGAAATACGAAGAAACAGTGCTCAGGTTTACAACAAAAAATAATTGAACGATAATCGTGAGAGTCACATGGAAAAAACGCACCTTTTCGTTGGTCTCCTATTAAGAGCATAAATCATTAATGATATAAGTTTTCTTACGTAACAAGGAAATCTAAAAAATATTTATAATAATATTAGGATCCTTCAGTAAATAAAGAAAATCCACAAGGATGTTTTATTTTAACTATTTACATCTAAAATATTCCAATACCAATTAAATCAATATCAAAAGGCATCTTTTATGTTTAGTTAACGCAGCAAGAACAGATTTTATCCATTAAATATAAATATAGTTATAGTGAATAATCATATTCCAAGTTCACGGATAAGTTACATTGTTAATATTACGAGGTGATAATACAATAATTATTGCGTTCGTTAAGAAAGATATATTAGATTATATCTATAATCACAACGATCAAAGTAATCTGACACATGTCTGCTTTAACACGTTGAGCGCCAGGGAAAAAATGATGTACTTTTGCCTGGGGCCAAAGCAATTTTTCCTAATTTATAACTTTAATATGATTAGAATGATACAAAAATTGCAAAAGAAATAAATAAAAAGTTTAATTTTGGCAATTAAACAATAATTTTGTGAGCGGTACGTATGTACCGCCCGGCCCCAGGGTAAAGCCCGCTACCTATAGTAGTACGGGGGCTGCCCGGTTATGACCGCGACGTCAACCCTTGTCCCCTTAAAATATGTTATTTTAATAAATAAGATATTTTGTTTTATAAAAAAATAAATAAAATTAATTTATTTATTTATTTATACCCCCAAATTAAAAAAAAAAAAAAAAAAAAAAAAAACATTTGGGCCAATTGCATTGGCGAATTGTTCGGGGCCGGAGCGGTCCAATATGCCTTGAAATCAGGCTCGGCAGGCGGTCCCCTGGCCCAGAACAATATTTTAGCTGGCGGGAGCGGGCGGTACCTGGGGACCGCCTCGGCCCCAGCCAATAGTCCAACAGCGGTACGATCGTACCGCTTGGCGCTCAACGTGTTAAACATTAATTACAACAATGTTATTCCCTTTACATACATTTTGTTCTGTGTCGTGCTTCAGTTCGTTTTCATACATTACCTGTTTAATACCTTCCCTGTTCTAGGATTTCATAATTGTAATTTTCCCATATAAGTTGCTGTCTCCTATAGAGTTTTCAGTTCTCTATGGAAAATAAATTTTCTATTCGTTCAGAACATATATATTTTCCTGAGTATTCATGGCTTATGCAACAAAATCTACGTGAATTTTTAAAGCAATGAAATATTATTTCCGTTTTAAAAATAAATCAAATTAGAATAAATCGAACAATAGAATGGTAGCTGCCTTTTATTATTATGGGATGGTAGAGACTTTGTTCGTAAAACTTCAATCAGCTCCTTTCTCTATTTATATTTATTTTAAAAAAAAAATGACGTATACGTTTCCTGATCGAGTTCAAATATACATTATAAAATTTATTATTATTATTTTTTTTTTGATGTTTTCTTTAAGAAATAAGGTAATCTAAAAAAAAAAATGTTACATTAAAAATAATAAATTAAAAATTATAGCTTTTTTTTTTCGAAGATGTAGGTTTGTAAATCATAATCAGTAGTTAAACTATTATTATATTACGAATAATTTTCTTTCAGTATATAAATATAGAGGTTACGGCTATAAAATAAAGGGAATTTTTATGTGTGTTATTTATTTTTATCGCTCTAAAGATCTTCTACCCGAGCGAATAGCCTTGTTGAAAAACTTTATTGCGATCGGTACCTCCACAGCCTTTCAGGAAATAAACAATTCTTAAAAGGATAAGGGCCGAGTATAGTGATTGCATTACTACTCTACTTGAAGAGAATATACGAGACCATTCCAGGTGGCTATACAGCTCCTAACTACCCTCATTTGTAAACTGAATGAAAAATTGTCACTTGGAAGGGAACATGACCGAATAAAAGCAGTTTATTCTGATCATATCAAGTAATGGTGAGGTTTATATATGCGGGCTTGGAGAGCTGACGAGGTTAAAATAAATAGAGGACCCCTGTGAATTCTACTTTTTAAAATTTCCATGCACTTGAGACCGCTTTATTTGGTTATTTTAAAACGTAAAGAAGAATGACCGCGCAATTTATTTAATTTAAAATTATGTTTGCGAACATAATCGAGCCGCTTCCTGTTTGAAAACCGAAACTAACATATAATAATTATTTATGAAATCAGATTAATTTTTTGGTAACTAATTTAATATATATTTTAAAAAATTAATTCGTATATTTCATTTCTTAAAGGTTTTCTTTTCTGAATATTAAAATTCAATAATTGAGGATAAACTTTCATCATTATAAAGATTACCTTCTCATATGGTGCCAAAAATGGTCAAATTAATCACCATTCTTGTTTTTACTTAGTTTCAAATAATAAAAAGCATATACAACCCGAACGAAAAACCATTGTGTGATTTACTATTTTTTTCTCTGAATTAATTTACCAACTTTTCTTTTTTGAAAATAAGTGACAAATATTTGATTAAAGTTTGGTAAACTTGTGTAGATTTTAAGGAAAGTTCATTTACTGTGTATTTTTGAGAATATTAGGAAATATATTTATTTACTAGGCTATTAATACTTTCACTCACCTATATATGAAATGTATCCCTAGCAAGGGAAAGTATTGCGATCGTGAAAAATTTCGAATTCCGGTTTTCAACGCAATTACTCGTTTTGGGGTTCCCTAAGTACAAATAACTGAGTCCCACAAAATGGTCTGTGTGAACAGACTTTCTCAAAAACTATAACATGAAATTAGGTATTTGGTGTATATATATTCCCGCGATGTGACAGCAAAAATTTTATCAAAATTGATCATACGGAGGGGACACTTTATTTCATAACTTTTTTATATTTATATATTATTTTATATATTATTATTTTATATTTATATTTTATAACATTTTTACGTTTTTATCGATTTTCTCAAAAACTTCTGTAACGATTTTGATCAAACTTGTCATATTTAATGAGAATCAAGTATTCTTTAATGTCAGGTAAGCTTGTATTCATTAAAATTTTCCGAGGAGATGATAAATGGGGAAGAGGCTTTTTTTGTTTTTCTTTAAAGTACCTTTGATTGTGTCTTTATGGAAAAATTAACTGTCTCTCGTTACGCCTAAAAATAAGAAATGGCTAAATATGAAATATGAAAAAGTCAAGTAAACATATAAAAAGAAAAATATTCCGTCAACTCATAAAACACGTTGACCCCAGGCATGCGAAGTACGCCTTTAATGACATAACATTGTTTATAATTAAAGACTTTCTGTTCATTTAATGGAAATTATTTGTTTCATGGTAACTGAATGGTAAATAAAATCAGACGCGATGGAGTATTATGCTTGCATTGTCGAATTATCACAAGTAAAAAAAAAAATTTAATAATAAAAAAATTTTTGTGTACTTTAGAGAGAAAATAGAAACAAAAATAAGTAAATGAATGTGGAAAATTGTGTGTCTTCGAGGAATGGAATTTAACAAAACACGATAATTTCTAATCTAAGTTGGTAAGTTAAAGTTGTGTGTTGTGCGCATCGCACCAGCTTTTTTTTTTCTAACAAGTTATTTTAAGTTAACCTATATTATACTTTATTAAGCCAATTCTATTTAAATACCTTACGTTAATTATTTTTTTTTGTTTTTAGGTAAGTCCAACATGATATTCAACGTAGCAACTAAGGTAAACCTTTATCGACTTTATTACTATTTATCGAATAGACTTTTTACTGATTTATGCTCATTTTATTAACCGACTACGAAGGAGGAGGTTACTCAATTTTGCATTTTTTTTTTTTTTTTTTTTTTTTGCATTTCTCTATTTAATTGCGTCAACAATGTGCTGTAACTTTTTTCTATGTATTAACTGAAATGAAGTAGGATACATCGTTACACCTATGACCTTTAGACCGTCCTAAGTCCATTTTGGTTGATTTCAATGTTAGGTTGATCTTTATTAAAACTAATGAAATTTAATTATTCGATTCTATTTTCAAAAGACAAACCGTCTTAAGTCCAGTGTTTGAGGTTCTCAAGAACCTAAGTTCAGTGTTGAATAAATGAACTTTATTGAAACAGTCAATGAATGGACTTGTGACAGTCTGGCTCTCAGGTTGTATTCCTTTGAAAGTTGTGATGCACGCACCACACTCGATTTTCCGGTGTAGAATGCACATTCTTTCCATGATGTAAAATAGTTTGGTTACACCTGTGTGTGGGAGAAGGGGATAAAAAAAAAAAAAAGAAACCAGTACAAAATGCACTATAAATCTGTTAAAAAAAAAAAATACTTCAAATTATTTTTGGAAACCAGCCTACGACGTTTTACAAAGTACCTCGCGCCACTTAAAAGTAGGAAATGAACAATATTTTATAAAAAAAAAAATTAAACCGACTTCGAAAACTAGGGGCCAGTAAAAATAAATTCACTAGAAAGTATGCACTAAATTACTTAGATGAACATTATTTAACATGAAAATCAGGTCTCTTATTGTTACTTATTATATACAGACATCATTCAGCCTCAAAATGTGGCTTTGCTCCTATAATCTATTATAGCTCTTGAAGTTTTGTTGTATCGTCATGGGAATGAACTCATAGGATCCAGAAGAATAGAAACTATAAAAAACGAGGCACCATGCAACCGATTTAATGAAAAATTACTTTGCAGATTACCCTTCCTTCAGATTCCCTCTAAAAGTTGTTAGCCCCCTTTAATTTGATCGTATTCTACAGATCTCTAATTTTACTACTAATATAGGTAAATTTATGACTTAAGTTAGATGTAGATAACAATTTTTTTAGTTCTATTGCCTATTTTTCATGTACTATAAATTAAAAAAAAAAAACTTATTTCTCGTAACTTGATTCTTTAAATAACTCTTAAAAATAACTATTAATTATTCAATTAATATTCTCTACTTGACAATATTAGTTAATAAACTTGCGTTATTAATTAAGGTTATTGTAATATACCATTAATAATAATAATATATTTACATTTATTAATGTGCTTTTATTTATTATTTATTTCCTTTAATCCATAAAGGTTAGTCCCATCTGCTGTAGATGGGTCAGCTACGCGAGGTCCTTTAATTCTTTAATCTTCCTCTCAAACGTCCTTCTCCTGAAAATATTAAATAATGAACATGGTACAGCCATTGGCGGATCCGGGGGGGGGGGCTGTGGGGGCTGCAGCCCCTCCCTTTGGAAAATATTTCGTCATTAAAAGATAGAATTTGACTTTCCTTAAAGTAAGGAAGCAAGTTAAAGAACAAATAATATGCAGAACAAGTAGAATTTTAGTTGTGGGAAAGGAACATTAAGGTAAAAAAGCTGATTGGCAGATCCAAATGAAGGGCTGTGGGGCTGCAGCCCTCCCCCCTCTAGGATTGCAGCTCCCCCCTTTACAGTCGGCTGGATCCGCCCATGGGTACAGCACTTTAGTTGAGAGCCTTAGCGTTAACTTAGATTAAACAAATTAACAATTAGTCAGAGCATCTACTATTGAGGACAACAAAATCTTATCATGAGATTGAAAAACTTTAATTTTTTCATTACAGCGTAATTTGAGATAAGCTTTTTTCATTTCGCTTTTAGAAAATTGTCACTTGATAGAAGAATGATAAAGGGGCTTTTACTCTTTATCTCCTACACTTATAAAAACTCTGTTCGAGATTCGATCCGCTGTATTATTTGCTATTACTATTATAGCTGATATTCGTTTAATTAATTCTCGAGCTACCTGCAATTTTCAGGTGTTATAATGTCCATTTATTTACAAAGCGTTTACATTAAAAAGAAATAATCTTAGTGATTTTTAGGACATGAAGGATCAAGAAAACGCATCATTTCTCAAATCAATCACCAGTTCCAAAAACAATTTTTTTAAGTACATGTAATGGAAACGGTGGGGGTTGTGATCAAATAAAACAAGATTAAATATTGCATCGCCCATAATTTGGTGTGAATAATTTATCATCTTCTCTAAAACAGGCCGTTATCTTTCAGAATATGCAACTCATAAAAATAATGGTCTTACTTGTTTGTCATTTTTTTCTATTTAACTGCTAACGGTATGTTCATCTTTCTTTACATAACTTATTTAGCTTATATATTCTCTTTTCAATCTTTGTTTGCGATCCGAAGGTTTGGCTTATACGGAGAAACAAACGCTTTGTTTGTCATCGTAACAAAAGAAACCCTCACAACAAAAAATCCTTTTAACAAGGCAAGATAATCCTGAATAAATAGAATGTTTTTCCTGTTATATTTTTTCATGGTCCAATCAATATCTTCAGAATATATTCCATCCCATCCTTAGTAAAAAATTGTACTTATTTCTATATATATATATATATATATATATATATATATATATATGTATATAAACATGCGTGTGTGTACAATATATGTTGAATATCTTAATAAATCCGGCTCCAGAGTTTTACGGTAATTTGAAGTGATAATTCTATTTAGGATTTTGATTATTCACAAAAACCCAAATCCATATTAATCTTATTAAAATACATGTATATTCATTAACATTACAACTCCTTTTTATAAATTTAGTCAGTATATTAAGGAACCAAACCATTATTTCTGAGTAAATCAAGCTGATAAAGTAATTTATCAATTTAAATAAATAATTTAAAAAATATCTGTACCCCGATAGTAAACACCATGCTCATTTTTTTATTGAATTAAAATTAGCACAATATTTAAATAATTTGTTTAAAAAAATTTAAATTGCTTATAGAGACAGCTTAAATGCTACTGTTTTACACATTGCTTTTGACGTTGTTGGAAGTATTTATCAATGATATTTAAAGCCAAGGTGTGAAATTGATTTCAATATAAAAATAGACATGGTGTTATTAATCCGTAAGATATATTGTACTTATTATTAAAAACGGGTTAATTCTAATTCTCACTTTAGTTTAAAGGTAACTAAGCATCACTCACTTTATAGCATTATTCACATGTTTAACATTTTTTTTTTTTTAATACTCCGGAAAAAGCATATGTGGTGCATAGATATGTGCACGCATATGTGAAAACGCATAGATGGATAAAGCATATGTATATATACATATTTTTTTAAATTTTAATTTCTCTGTAAAATTCAGACACCAAGTTGAGGTTCTTTGGTTTCCTGTACTAGTTTTTTCCGCTGCCTAAGATATGCAGCGCTTCCTCTTCCGCTTCTGCATTATAGTTTGTTGTTTGCAAGGTAGCTCCTTTTATGTGGGAAGTTAAGATTCTCAATAAAATTAATTTTAAAAAAAGGAAGAAAAATATTTTTAAATATTAAATATTTAAATATCCAAGTATAGGGCGCTTCCACGCGCATCCGTTTATTTCTTTATCGAAAAGCCAACATCTTTTTTTATTAGTTTTTTTTTTTACAATTGCTGTTATTTTAAAAAAAAATTTAAATACTCATATATTCCATTTTTAATCCGTATAATATCGAGGCTTATGTCAAACACCACGATAGGGGTGGTTGTCTAGAAAAAAGATGTGAATGCGTGAGCACCGTATGTCCGATTCTTAAGCTTGAATTATTTTGTTTAAGAGTTGCCAGTAACATATGCTCTCAACTGTAGGTGAATATAGAACATGTTTTCGGGGAGGAGGGCAGTAGTTGCAAACGTTAGGTTGGATGTGGAACTAAACGTAAAAAAAAAAAACAACACAGAAGGTTGCCCCTGATAAACCTCCTTCCTCTACAATAAGGAGTGAGAAACTTTCCGTCGTGACTGTCCCGTACCGCATGATCCATTAAAATAATTCATATTACAGTAATTCATTTTTCATACAGTTTTTATTATGTTGGTCATTTGGAGAGTAGACCCTGCCATCATCCTCATATAAGCACCTGTTTACATATTATATTTGAAAGAAATGAATTTTAAATGAGCGGACCGCGTGGGAGGTAATCTGCATGAGAGTGCAGCCGTGCATTCGGAGGAGGCAGGCTGATCCCATTTCCGGATTTGCATGTAAAGCAATCCGAGATAAGAGGTTTATTAGTCAATGCGTTCTCGGCTTATTATTTATTTATTTCAGCAGCCTATATTTAAATGAAGATTTATCACATCTGATCTTACATTCATTAAACCGTTGAGCGGGTGGCTATCGCAATCCTACTTTATGATAGCCACTACAAATATCTACTGAGCAACACATGTTGAGCGACCATTAGCCCATGTTGCTTTTGATTAACGGACACCGAGTCCTGCTCATTGGTTGGCCCATTACATTCACCCTACACCTGTATCATTTCAAATTTAAATTGAGTTTTTCTTACTGCCCTCACATTTATGTAATTTAATAATGATTTGTTAAGTAATTTATTATCTTAATTTCGTATCGAAGCCGTTGACTGTTAAAGCCGTTCTCTATTGTAATTTGATTGATTGCTAAACTGAAAAATGTTTGTATCAACTACCATTTATTGCATCATATATTTTTTTTCATATGATATTGATATACACCTATGCGGGTTTAAATAATTTTCTAGGCGTAAAATTATAACACAGAAATGTCAAACATACAATTAGAACTCGAATCATAACAACATTATGTAATTAACAGTGACTTCAAATTAACTGTATACTCCGCCTTACAAAATTAGAGTAAGACACTTAGAGGATCGCTTCACGTACCTACTAATACACGACAGTAACCGTTCCAAACGATTCTAGAACTTTGTTTGTTTAACGTCACTTTCTGCTACTAAGGCTAATCGGACGATGCTACAGTGGGAGTCCTAAATTTTTCCTATCCAGGTTTAATTAGGATAGGGATGTTTAACGACATCGCACAGACTCGGGACCTTCATTTTATGTCCTATCAGAGGGACGCATGGCTAAGGTTTTCTACTCCCTTTAAAAAATGCTAGGGCCACCACTTGGCGCGAACCCGCGATCTTTAGTATTGTAGGTTGCCATGCTAACCTCTACACCACAGGTGACCCCCCCTAGTACTTTGTATATCGTTATAGAAACAAACATATTTTTTTTTTAATCCAGGTTTATTCATCATAAAGACTGAATATCATTAACATAATACTATCTACCATGGATAATTTCAGCTTATGGACAGACTTCGTCATATTAAACATTCTGTGATAAATCAGTGAATGATTTGTTTATACTTTTTTTTATATTCATAAATGAAAAATACAGAGCTAGGGGAAAGTTTGAATCTGATTTTACTGTTTTCTTTTTTAATTATTTAATATTTATAATTTTTGAAAAAAAAATCGTGAGCAGCCGAGTACCGATGTCACACATGATTTCACACTTTGCCGCAGTTGCATTGGAAAAAAGAAAATATTCCAATATATCAGGAAACTGAACAGAATTTCAAGACTTTATCAACTATTTTTAAATTATTTAAATATTTCTCGAAAATTATACATCATGTCTGTAGGGGCCAATTAGAATCCACACAAACTTTCTTTATTAGGAAAATTCACCATATTTTTAACTTTATTGATATTTCATTCTGGTTAGCAAAAGAAACAATTAAAAAAATTAAATAAAACATAATAAAACATAATAAAAAAAATTAAATATTACAATAAATATAGTTTAGTCAATGACCTATTAAACAAAATGGCCAATTTTAGAATCGCGATCATAAAATCGTATTTTGATATTTTTCTTCTTTTTAGGGAATTTACCTCTGTTGGAAAAACATAAAATAAATGAAAAAAATGAAAATGTTCATCCTTTTTGGATAAATAATTCGCAAAAGAAGTTTTATATTCCTGGGTTATTCCTTATTTTTTTCGCTTACCTTTTCGGGGAATCATGTCGTATACAGAATTAAAAGGGATTTCTGGGGAAAAACATGGCGAAGTTCTATCGAAACCGTAAAAGTTCTAACGAAACCCGGTTAGAAGTTTCAATAGTTTGAATAATAATAAAAAAATTTCAGCAACAGGTTTGAAAGTATGGTGGATAAACTGTTAAGCCCCGCCATAGGCACTTCCCTAATACCAATGTAATTTACTTTTAAAGTTCCAGCACTCTGGCAGCATTAGAGAAACTTTTAGATTTGCTTAAAAACCGCAATAATAGAATAAAAAGAGGAAAAACAATTAGCCCCCCTATGGCTAAAAATGCACGATAAATGATGGAAATTTCCAAGTGTTTATAGCATTGGTCAGACTGGAAATCAACTCCTATATTCCGAATATCAACTTATTTGACCAGCACATATTGGGCCGTTGAAGGCTTGGCGGGGTAGGTACTTTATTAATAAACCTTCATCATTTCAACTACCAGGAACGAATTTCAATATTTAGATTAGTAAATGGAACAATAAAAAACAAATAATGATTGATTTAACCGTATAAGTATTGGTTGAATATTAAAAAACGATCTGTTGATTGTCAGCATGTTGTTGTCAGCCCTGGATCTAAAAGGAATAAAAAAAACAACAAAATAAAATACATTCATACATATAAAAAATTATGATAATGAAACCTTAAAAAAATTTTAAACAACTTAGGTTTAATACAAAAGAATGTTTTATTAGGAAACCGTCTAAGCCTAGTCCAATTTTCATCCAATTGGTTTTAGAAAGTAATAAATAATAACAAAAATGAGTGTCATTTGTAGAATTTTTGCTGTGTTGTCCAACGAAGAAATTTGAAAAACTACACAAAATCGAGGTAAATGGTTTGTTGCAACTCCATAAAACAAGTCTAGTTATGATTAGAACGTAAATCAAATTAGTATCATAGAAAAATAATGTAATAATAGTATCAAATTTGAATTAAACATAAACAAAAATTCTTAATAATGAATAAAAAATATTATTAAAAAAATAGAATATTAATAATATCAGTGTAATGTGATTACTAATATTTCTTTAAGACGCCTTTGTTATAAAGCATAAGTAGTAGTAGCCTAGATAACTAAGCCTGGCGTACTCATATTTACTTTTATATAGATATAATTTGGTTTGTCTTTATATTAAACATTCGTCTAATGGATGAACGTAAGTTTTGTTTAGTCATATATGGTTATAAAAAGGCTTAGCGAACGTTGCTTTAATTTGGTTTCAAGGAAAGCACTGCTGGAGGATGATCCTTCTAACGGTATTTGTAAAGGTTTTACCTAGAATTATTCTTTTGAAGTCGTCGAACTGACGAAGGTTTAGTAGTTCTAGTTAGTCAAACCTAAAAACCTAGCCTATGCACAAATCTGGCCATGATTCACTTTACTAATATTATTCTCAAAGCTCTCTCCTTTACATCCAGTAAGTTTTGATTCATGTTGTATTAATAATTTTCTCAGTATGAATATGCGCCTCTAAATTTATGTTCATTAATATCTTTATATTTTTAATTTCGTAGATATTTACTTTTAGCGATAGTTGCAATAACTTTTATACTTTATGATAAATTAAATTTATTTCTATTAGTTTCCTATTTTTACAATGACATTGACGCTGCATATTAGCCCGGAGATAACGTTGAAAGACAGCATTAGAAAGGTGTGGCCAGGATCGCCTCATTATGGGACGTGAAGTGTGGTGTTCCAGTTGTCGCCGAGGTGTGGGTGGGAAGATATATCCCCGCTGTCCGAGATCTGGAAGATAGACGATATACAAATGGTCTTATCTGTGCAAGGGTAGCCTCGGGTACGGTAGTCACAGCGCTTCTCTTTTCATTCTTGTTTCACTTCTGCTTTATGGCCTCTGCTCTTACTGTTCAGCTTGCTAGCCTGCTTGATTGGCGGTTAGTAACCAGATTTTTCTTAAGGTCTTCTTAATAATATGAATAAAATAAGTAAAACCATATATTCGATATTTTTCAATAATCCAGATAGTTGACTTGTTTTCGAAGATACAATTTTTTACTATCCTCTGTATGAATGAATTAAGCTCTAAAATGAATTCAAAATTCACATTTGTATCAACAATGGCGAAATCAGGAGATACAATTTGTATTCGAGGGTAAGGCTAGGGCAAAACATTACATGAATCATCGCCCGCAGCGAGGGGTTTGAGCAGCGTCCATTTCCTAATTTATTTGATCAGTTGGTGAAATAGTAACGTCTATTTTTTGTGGACTTGCCAAGATAAACTTAATAAACTGCCATAAGTGAACAAAATAAAAATTCCTTTGTCCCAGACTGGACTTTATGTTGTGCCTTATCAAGTTTAATCCTCTGCCTGTTTACATTCCCTGCACATCATGGGAAAAAGGATCAGTTAATCCTCTTCGTTTCTTTCTTCCTAAAAGTAAATGTTAGTTGTTAGCAAAGATACATCTTTATAAAACGATTTTCTAACATTTAAGAGACGTCAGTTTTAACTTGTAAGTGTAGTAATAACGTGATGGCCAACAGAAGAGCATTGACCGAAGAGGAATCAATTCGTGCAGTTGCTTTGAGTGAAGAAGGGTTTTCTCAAAAGCATATTGCACAACGGCTCCAGCGTTCACAATCCGTAGTGTCCAGGGTGCTTAATAGGGCATTCCAGGAGAATCGGACAAGAACGTCCGACAACTTCCCTCCGCGACGACAGATTTTTGCAACTTAATGCTCTTCGGGATCGTCGATCAACCGGGAACAGTCTGCGTGCTCTCCTCCAGATGTTCAGGAATGTGCAAATTTCAGAGCGAACCGTGAGAAGATGACGCAACGATTATGGATTGACCTCCCACCCTTCAGCTACTGGACCTCTTCGTTCCAGGGAACACCGGGTTCAGCGCTTGAGGTTTGCTTGGGATCACCTAAATTGGACTAAGGAAGATTGGAGCCGCGTATTATTCAGCGATGGGTCCAGATTCTGTCTCCGATCTCCAGATGGACGGGAAAAGGTATGGAGAAGGCGGGGAGAGAGGTATATTCCTTGCACTTTTTCTCCAAGGGTTGCGTTTGGTGGTGGGTCAGTGATGGTGTGGGGGGGCATAAATTTAAACTCCCGTAAGAGTTGGTTCTTGTGAACCGTGGTTTCATAACAGCTGACAGGTACATTAGGGAGGCACTTGAGCCAAATGTCATACCTCTCGCCAGAAATATCGGATCTGACTTTATTTTTATGCACGATAATGCCCGACCTTCTGTTTCTAAATCAGTGCAAAATTTCCTCAGTCAAGACGAAATAGAAGTTATGGTTTGGCCACCCAGAAGTCCAGATATGAATCCCATAGAGCATGTATGGGACTGCTTGGTAGACGTGTCCACGCCCGAGACCCACAAAATTCGGCAGATTTAAAGGAAAATTCTGCCTTGGAACAACATCCCAAAAGAACATGTTAGAACCCTAGTTGCTGGAATGGGCAGGAGAAAGGAAGCTGTTATTAGAGCTAGAATTGGGAATACCAATTATTGAGTTTTTTCCTCAAATTCTCCCTTATCATGTTATGAGGCAGTAGCACATTTTTATTTGTTTTCCTTTTAAAAATTTCCAGAAAGGATTTTTTTATTTTTAATTGCCCTTTTAATTAAGTTTGGCTTCCTAAGAAAAAAGAATATTTTCAAAAATACCCTATACAATTCAGTCATTTCAAAATACTGAAGTGATCCTTTAATTTTGTCCGGCAGCGTATTATGGCATGAATGAGTACTAGTTTAATTATGCTAATGATATTTAAATAGTTGAATTATATCAAACAAGTCATGACGAATATATTTTAGGATGTTGCTGAATGATGTCGCTCTCCATTTACGGCTTCCTGTTCCGGTAGTTCTATAATATTCTTTATGATGCATCGCTAGATCTCAAACTTTTTGCGCATATGTAGATGTATTTAAAGGCACTATTTAAAGGCTTGCTTGCAATCTAGTATGTTCATGTGCTATGTGCTACAAATGATAAACGATAAAAATAACTCAAAATAAACTTTTATGCGATGAGGGTGGGATTTATATGATGTGTAAATCCAAGGGCGTACCCAGGATCAAAACTAGGGGGGGCAAGCTAAAATCTAGGGGGGGGGGGCAAGCTATGATTGTTCAGGTAGTAACATCTTACCGCGGAAAAGGTGAATGAAGCCAAAATTATATATAATTATAGCAGTGCTTTATCAACTAAGTTATTACAATTATTTGCTTGAAAAAAGTATTCTATCATTGCTTCCAGTCTTAAGAGCCTAAAAAAATATTGCTTTCAGCCTTCCAGGGGGGGGGGCAGCTGCCCCCCCTACCCCCCACGGGGTACGCCCATGTGTAAATCATTGTATGGAATTTATACTAACATGTTGTGATAATTATCTGCACAAGGTAGGGGTGTCTGTTTACCAATGTAGTAATGCGTTAATGCTATTTGTTTCATTGACTTTGAAATTTTTGGCATTCGGTCCCGTGACCTTTATCTAATTAAAGTGCTCTAGCCTTTCGGCATAAAGGTATGTACGTTTTGCCAAGGTATCTTAGATCAATAAGTGTCCACATTCTTTATGGTTCTCCTCTTCTGTTTTTTAATTTAATATTGGAGAAAACAATAATAAATAATATAGATGAAAGAATAATATAATAGTGGAGAAAACGTGAGGACACAAAATGCAATATTTAGCTTATATTGCATTGCCGTTGATAAGGTATGTATTGATAAGTCTTCACTTCTACAACATCCAAAATTGCAATTGGTTAATTCGGAAGTTATTATGAAATTGTAGTCAGTGCCCTTCAAAATTGTAGACCACGAGCTTTTGGTTTTATATGTGTAACTTGCGATTCCTTCTGATTTATATTATATTTTTTGAATATCCTGGATCCACTTTTCTTTTACTGATGGAAGAGCTAGATAAAGAGAATTGAATTTCATTTTCAATCTATCCAGGCTTTAAAAAACGATAAACAATAACTCCCCTCTCACATTGCATTTTACAAGTATTTGAATTCACGAATCCATTCTTTTATTCTTTGAATATGTACAAACAAATGTACTGTTGAAAATTGCTGGGAAGTTCTGGACTTTTTTTTTTTTTTTACAGTGGTATAACTGATATTTTTTCTCGACACTTATAGCGTATTGGCAATAATATTTCGACATTGTGTCATTCCTAAAAAGTTCATTGAAATTGTCATGACATTGTATCGAAAAAAAATAATTGAGGTTGGTTGGAACCAAGTACAGTCGACCTCGTAAGGGTTATAAACTTGTTAATTGAATGAAACGGCAGTTCGTGAGGTCTTGACCGCGTCAATATTGGCCACCATATTCCGCTTTTAGTTTTTTATATGTTTTTCTTATAGATTATCTATTTTTTTTTTTTTAATTTTAATATATAGTCTCTTATAACCTGCCAAGTCCTAAAGTAAGTAAAAAAATCTGGTGCGATGTGCGCAACACAACTTTCACATACTAACTTACTTTGATTAGAAATTGATGTGTTTTGCTAATTGCCGTTTCTCAAAGTCACACATTTGTCCACATTCATCTACTTTTTTTTTCATATTTGCTCTTTAAAGTACACTAATTTTTTTTAAATCTTGAATAAAAGATTTTACTTGTGATAATTTGGCAATGCAAGCATAATACTTCAAGTCGTCTGATTTTATAATTTTCTGTGTAGTTGTTGAACACTTCATATAGTTACCATGAAACAAATAATTTCTATTAAATCAACAGAAAATCTTTGATTATAAACAATGGTCTTATGACAATATTGTAAGACCATTGTATATGGCAATATTGTAGGTAAAAAATCTGGTGGGTACGCGCAACACACAACTTTCACTTACCAACTTACTTAGATTAGAAATTAATGTGTTTTGTTAATTGCCACTTCTCAAAGTTACACATTTTTCCACATTCATTTCTTATTTTTGTTTTGCTCTCTAAATAACACTAATTTGTTTTATTATTAAATAAAAGTTTTTACTTGCGATAATTTGGCAATGCAAACATGATACTCCAAGTCGTCTGATTTTATAATTCTCTACTTAGTTGTTCAAAACTTCATTTAGTTACCATGAAATAAATAATTTCCATTAAATGAACAGAACGGCTTTAATTCTGTTAAAACAATGGCCTGTCTTTAAACGCGTACTATGCATGCGTGGGGTCAAGGTGTTTTATGAGTTGACGGAATATTTTTCTTTTTTTCTCCTCTATATGTTTACTTGATTTTTTTCATATAGAGATACAGAGACAGTTAATTTCTCCAAATAAACAAAAACTAAGGTAGTTTACAGGAATAAAAAGGCCCCTTCCCCTTTTATGCCCCCTCAGAACCTGTAATAATGATAAAGCTTACCTGATATTAAAGAATACTTGATTCTCATTAAACATGACGAGTTTAATCAAAACCGTTAAAGCTTTTATTGAGAATATCGAAATAAATGTAAAAATGGGAAAAAAAGTTTTTAAATAAAGTACCCCTCCGTTTGATGAATTTTGCTGTCACATCACGGGTATATATGTACATATACCAAATACGCAATTTCAGGTTCGTACTGTTTATATTTTTTGAGCTAGTCTGTTCATACTACACATACACATACACACACAGACCATTTCGCGAGACTTGGTTATTTGAACACTGGGAACCCCAAAAAGTGTAATTACGTTGAAAACCGGAAGTCGAAATTTTTCACAATCGCAATACTTTCCCTTACTTTATATTTCATATATGTAGGTAATTGAAAGTAAAAAGTTAAAAATTATAAGGTTAAACAATGGTAAAAAATATATTCATTTTTTAAGTAACTAAAATTGAAAATAATCAAGATTATCTTTAAAAAATAAGAAATGAAGAAAGTGATTTTAAAATAATAATATCAACAATAGATAAATAACAATAATACATTTATTTATTATATAATAACAAGACATTTAGCAATGATAAATTTACGATTTGCAAATTATTTGTAATGAGCATATTTTGTTGACTGCTTCGTGCTGGTTCCTTGTAGAAATAACAACTACACATACACATACACACACAGACCATTTCGCGAGACTTGGTTATTTGAACACTGGGAACCCCAAAAAGTGTAATTACGTTGAAAACCGGAAGTCGAAATTTTTCACAATCGCAATACTTTCCCTTACTTTATATTTCATATATGTAGGTAATTGAAAGTAAAAAGTTAAAAATTATAAGGTTAAACAATGGTAAAAAATATATTCATTTTTTAAGTAACTAAAATTGAAAATAATCAAGATTATCTTTAAAAAATAAGAAATGAAGAAAGTGATTTTAAAATAATAATATCAACAATAGATAAATAACAATAATACATTTATTTATTATATAATAACAAGACATTTAGCAATGATAAATTTACGATTTGCAAATTATTTGTAATGAGCATATTTTGTTGACTGCTTCGTGCTGGTTCCTTGTAGAAATAACAAATTGGCTCAGCGAATCTCTTGACCACCGCCTGTGTAGTCGACAGGTGGGCTGTAAGGGTTGTGTGAGCATCTTAAATGTTCCGTCAGAGGTTTTGTATTGTAGGTCAGTCTTTGGTGAAAGCTATAATAATTTTCTTTGACTGTTTCCGAAATTTTCGCATGTCTAAGTCCTTCTGTATTATATCGTTACTAACAAAAACTGGTGGATCAACTATTCTTCGCAACACTTTTGACTGAAAAGACTGAATTATTTGGATGCTGGTCGATTTTGTATACCCCCACAACTCTATCCCATTAATCCATGTAGGTTTTAGTAAGACTTTGTGTAGTATAAAGTAAGACTTAATATGATTTTATTTGTTAAAGATAATTTTGAACATCTGTCAAGTAGTTTGGATAAAGGACCATATTGTCTGGTTGATTTTATACGTTTTAGTCTAATGCGAGTTTTCCAAGTCAGTCTTTTGTTCAGATAAAAAACTAATTACTTAACCTCATCAGATGGCGGAATACAGATATCATTATTGATAAATAAAATTAAATAATTACATAAAACGTTCAAAAGAATTTAACCGAAAATCATCAAATGAACAGTGAGAAGAGATAAATAAAATACGAGAGAGAACAAAGGATAGTAGTAAAATGAATTAGGTTTGTTCATATGAAGTTTTTTGTTTTGTTTTTTAGATTATCCCGCGTTAGCCATCTTACGGATTTTTTTTAATACGGATGGAAAAGGATGTTCTTATTTATGTGGATAGTGTGGTGGAATATCTGATATTTAGTAGGAGGTAATTCCAAAACATGGAGTGAACTGTAAAGGAATGATGGAATAGAGAAGTGTAAACGTCAGATGGCTGAGATCTTTTTAAAAGTTAAACAAAAATGCTAAACATTTCAAGATGTAAATCAACTGTAAGTTTTTATAGTATTTCTTTCGTGGAGCATAAGGTATTTTAAATTTTTTGGACAGTGTTTCTTAATTATATATACTTTGAAGATAAAAAAAAACAAGTATCGACTTAAAAAAAAAAGAAAAAGAAAAAAAATTTAGAATGTAGCATTACACAAAAATGTACCATAATTTACAGTCTGAGGCTATTGCTATCGGGCGCGCATTTTATGGGCCATAAGAACATAATTATGAGCCCATTAGCCAAAGTTTTATAACCTTTCTTAATTGCCAATCGTAAGACAGGATTTATATGAAATCGTTAAAAGTATAAATATATATATATTTTTTACTATCGAAGGAAGGACCAGTTGAGGAAAGATGTGATCCGAGACGATGCGAGGCCCTGCCCACTGAGTTATAGTCCCGTAAATTGGAGATGGCTCTCGAGCTCTGTTATAAATGAGTGCGGACCAAGGAAAGGATCCGTCCTGCCAAGCCGTATCCTTTATGGCAGCTCATGTCAGTGTCGCTTCTAGTTGCCGAAAGGTTCTGAAAGAAATATTTCATTTTACCGAGAGCTATTTGATCTAGTTCTTTATTTTTCTGCATTTAAACAAGATTAATTTTGTGTATATCCAAAGGTAAGGTTCAAGCTGAATCATCGGTATTTTATATTTTCCAGTACTGTGGCTTTCCGTTCTCCTACCCCAACGTGTCTTTACAACAACGTCAATTCAGTTGGACGGAACGGTTTATTCTCTGTACATATATTAAACGGGTTCTTGAATTCAAAGACTTGTAAACTTTTTTTAGAAAAAAAAGAATAAAAGATTATAATTTCTAAAAACCATAGAGTTCTTTTTGAACTCATATATTGTGAGTTTAAAAACTCCAAATAACTGAGGCTTCACCGAATTATGTAACTGTTGTTGTCTTTTAATGTTATAAAGTCGAAGACAAAATGGTTTTCAAAAAAGGATTTGGAATAATGATGGATACAACAACACTTTTAAAATGGCTTACAACAAGCTAATTTTTTCTTAAACTTTCAGTATAACCTAAAAACAATTTTTATAAATTTCTAAGGCTAATCAAAACGTTTTTTTCATAGACAATTTATCCAGCTTTAAACAATTCAAGACATAATGGACTTAATGAAATAGATGGGCAAGAATACAGTGTAGCCAGTTATTTAGTATTGAAACAGAAAGGACTGAAAGCATTGCCAGTTTGTTGATGTAAAAATTAAATTATTGTATTCTTTGGCAACACTGTTGTCCCCTGAACTTGTAACCTTCCTTTGTTGTTCACATGGAGTATAGAATAACATAGAGGAGGCACGGCTACTGTGGCTGTCTCCTGAAAGTGTGCTCCCTTCCCCCCACCAAAGGAGGTCCCATAGTCCCACATCTCTAGCTCACTCCAATCATCTTTAAAACGGTTATTTGGCTCTCTTTGTGTTTTTAAATGAAGTGTGGCAATAACACACTAACAATCAATCTATTACCATTATAAAATTCATTTTTTTAACCTTAAAAAGCCATCATGGAAGATTATGTCTGAAGACTTACTGGCCTTTAAAATGGATCAATTTAGTCAGTTTATGACGGATTTTATTTTTTTTTCATTGATTGATTCCTGTCAGAAATCAGTTTTTTAATTTTTATATTGAAATAAGATGACCGCTTATTTCTTGTTGAGCCGGTAATGGAGCCAGTAATTTGTTTACTTAGCGATTTTCTGATATGAATTTCCTAAAAATTAAAATTCGCTCAACAAATTTACAAATTCTTATAACATAATTATTATACTATAACATAATATAATTATCATTATAAGCTGGTTGAAATAACCCTCCAAGATTTTTGATGCCCAGCAGACTTTGTTGTATTTAGTAGCGAATCACTAATTGCCGTCAAGCACTCTTTGCATGATATTTTGGTTGAGAGTCTTTTTACTATGAATCCGAAATAATACACTATTATTAACTTTTGGTTGATCTTATTAAGTTACTGTGTAACTTTTAATTTAAATGCAATTCTGGAATAAAAATTATAATATTTGAAATAAAAATAACAATATACATTACAAGCAATATATTCAACTACATCAACTACTACTGTTACTTTAGTTGTCTTATAATATATAAATTCGATAGTACATTATTGCTTTCAATGTTGAATTCTTCAGACTTCGAAGGTTCTAATATTTAAAAATGACTGCAGAACTCGACCTTTAAGTGAGAATATAATTAATGAAGACAAGATAAAAGAAATTTAAACTAAGCAATTAGGAAAACAAAAATTAAAAATTTAAGTATCTGTGGTTTAATTTTTTTCCACCATGATATTCTTATGATTTGAGATTTATTTGAACGACGTTGTCCACTTCGCAAACATTTATTCCCAAAATATTGATTTTATCCGGGATAGCATTTCCTCCACTTAATGAAGACTCATGAAGATCTTTGTGTACAATGATTTTTCTAAAAAATTTAGAAAACTCAAGACCACTGGGATTATTATTATGTTCTCCTCTACTTCTAATGTAAGTAATAATCTTTCTAAGTGGTCTTGGGTTATTTGATAGGAGGGAATATACTTTAACACTTTCTCTTTCTTGACCAATGTGCTTCTTAAACTATTAAACCAGAACCTAGAACCATTGATGACCATTGAAACCAACTATTCATGCTTTAAATTTTTTATATAATTTAATCACTGTGTTCCGCGAGAATCAATTTTTTTTCTAGAGATTTCAATATATTTTTATGGTGGCAATTATTAGATTAAGTCTTTTATTCTTCAATTTCGTGTTCCGCAATGGTTTTTTAGTTTGAATCAATTTTAATTGCGTTTTGTTTAGTAAATCTAAATTTTCCTCTAATATTGGTTTTTTTCTGGCATAAATTCAGGATTTGTTGGTTTCCTTTTCAAACCCCTCCGTGGATTTATGAAAAATAATCATGGTCTAACACAAGGACGTACCCAGGATCAAAACTAGGGGGGGCAAGCTATGTTCGTTCAGGTTGTAACATGTTACAGTGGAAAAGGCGAATGAAACCAAAATTATGTATAATTAAAGAAGTGTTTTATCAACTAAGTTATGACAATTATTTGCTTGAATAAAATTATGCTATTATTGTTTCCAGCCTTAAAAGCCTAAAAAATTATTGCTTCCAGCCTTCTAGGCGGGGCAGCTCCCCCCCACCCTGCCCCTAGCTGGGTACGCCCCTGGTATAACATGAAAATTCAGAAAATAAATATCAACGTCTTAAACAGTGATATTCTATCGATATTGTCTTCCTTCAAATGTTCACAACAAATGAAGCTATTTTTTGTGGGTTCCCAATTTTCTCTCCTTATTGCTTTTACCTATTTGTCTTTTCACTAAGAACTAACCATAAATCTATAATAGAAAAACTAAAATTTGAACAAAGAGTAAAACATAATCATATCAATTGAAGAAAAAATAAAATTAAAACATCCGGGAGAAGTTAATATAGATATGTGAGAAGTTGCTTTTGCATCCAAATGCTACGCACATTCCTCTCATTTTGGACGTTATAAGAACTGTAACTGTCAAAAAAAACAAAACAAAATACTCCAAAAGAGCTCTGATAATTAAAAATAAACAATGCATGATCAATAATCGAGAGATTACTTTAAGGGTGGTAAAAGGCGGGAGCATTTTGGGACCTCCCGGAGTGGGGGAAGCGGTGCACAGTTCCAATCACGTGGTGACTCCTCTATGTTTTTCTATACTCTACGGTTGTTCACTCTTCCCGTATTTTGCACATGTAAATTGAAGTCATAATTGTCGGTGTATTCTTTCTATTAAAGTATATTGTTTTCATTTAATTTGCACTTTTAGTACATATATGCTTAACATATATGTTTTGATTTGTCAATATTTTAAATGTAATTTTAAGGGATTTGCAGCGAGTTCTGTCTGATTCTATATTTATTGAAAGGGCGCGAAAAATACTATCGGACTACTCATATGCACGTTAAATAATTGTATAGTAAAGTTAGGAGGTAGGAGGATGTATTATATAATTTTCTTATACTATATACTATAATGCGGATCCTTAACACACAATCTCTTGTGTTCACTTAGTGGACTGAACCCTGCGCATACAAGGCTCGAGCATTCTACCTCAAGGACCTCAAAATTCAATTATGTTGTGAATGTACCACACACGGTTAGCTCCTGTTGGATCCTATGATTTTTTAATTACAGCCACAGAACTGTTCTGAATTTCCATGAATGTTTAAAGGGTAAATAAATGATTTTTTCATTAGCATTTGCTTCATAGTAAAACATTCCTTCCAGTCAATACAATATCTAGTAGGAAAAAAAAAATCGAAATCTGTTGAACCATACAAGGTATTGGCTTTATATTTATGTTAAGAAGAAAAAGTTAATCCTGTTTATCGGTTCTGGTTCAAATATGGATATGAAAGTGAGGTGGGTGGAACTATATGGGATTATTCAAAGGTTACGAGCGCGAAATGTCCGACACGAGATCTGTCTTAATCAAAACATAGTTTTTTTTTTTTTTTTCAAAGGGCTTCGGCATTGTATATGGGTAGATATGGTGGCTCTGATATGTTTCTTGAAGTATCTACAATGAATATATGTAACAGGCAATAGCTGAAGCTGAATATTGAAATTGTAACGTTAAACAAAAACAATAAAGGTTTAGAATTATTGGAACGAACCAACAGCTGGGACAAACTGTTATAGCTCTTGTTTATGACTACGATGTTCGAGTACCATCTACTCTTCCTCTTACGACTTTATATAAGGAGCGATGGACTGGAGAGTTAGTCTTTGTTCAAGAGACGCTCAAGTCATATCGTTATCTGCGTGATACTAAGTGATAATTTTCGTAACCTGTTTAAGTATTTGTGTGGCATTGAAAGTTGTTGTTTTCGTTAAATAAAAATTTTATTTTTTAAGTTAACCCACTTAACTTAATTGTTGCAATATGAATTTTATTCAGCTCTCTATGACATTTAATATACCAGATGTTACTGTTAAGTATAACAGAAGTTACTGCTGGAAATGCTTTCATCAGTTGGACAGCATTTAACAGAAGGAAACCAAACCTCAAAATATGAAAAATTATTAGGAGATGGTTTTGAACGGGATATAAGGATGAATAAATAGGATATGGCGATTCATGTACCTCTAATGGAAAAAATATTGAAAATGAAAAAATAAAGTTATTGGTCTAATAATAATTAAAGTGAACTATAAACGAAAAGTCGGAAAAATTGGTCGGAGTCGAATAAAAATATTGGAAGATGCAAATTGACGTTCCCGCCATATACAGTCCTGTGAATAAATATAAACTCAAGGGAAAAAACCTATTTTGATTAGTTTTAAATCATTTATTTTGTAATCTGATTAACAAAAGATATTATTCAATGTTTACTGTAAATGGTTAGTTACAATTTTAATAAACTATTTAATAATATTGCAAGGATTGGCTAAAATTTGGACTAAATAACTGTGAAAAATTATAAACTCAAACATTTTCTGTCTCTTTAATGAGTAAATTCATTTCAATAATGAACACTTCTTCCATGTTTTTTGATCACCTCCAACAATCTTTTGGGAACACTTCTTACTAAATTAATTAAAGTGCTCTCTGGTATGTTTTCTCAAGCTCGAGTTATTCTTTCTTTGAGCTCATCAATATTTTGGATTTCTGGCTTCTGAAGGTCGTAGACATCTCTTGCCATAACCCCCATAAATTTTCAATCGGATTGAGATCCGGACTAAGAGCTGGCCAATCCAAAATGTTGATCCCGAAATCCGAAAACCATTGTTTTGTAGTGCGTGCAGTTTGAATCGGCGCGTTATCCTGCTGAAAAATGATTTTTTCCTCTTCCAGTATTGTAATGATTGGCAAAACAAACTCTTCTAAAACATCTTGATAAACTTTCGCGTTCACTTTGCCGGAAATGAATGCGATTTGGGACTTACCCTATTCATTGAAAGCAGCCCATACCATGACTCCGCCACCCCAATGGGACGTTCGTGACAAGATGATTTTTCTTTTCTTTGGTCCTGACAGTAGTAATTTAAACCATCTGGAGCATCAATATTAAATTTTTTTCATCACTAAAAATAACTCTTGGCCATTTTCGCTGTCTTTAATAAGCTGTTCAGCAAACTGCAGTCGTCGCTGCAAATGATGTTTTTTGAGCTGTGGTTTTCTCAGAGCCTTACTATATTTTAAGTACTTTCATTTAATCATCCACTTCCTCACCAAGCTAGCAACACATCCTGAATTAAATCGCCTCACAATCTGAGCAGAGGAAGCTCCTGTTTTTGAGATTTCCTTCAATACTGCTCGTTTCACTTGTTTGGAAATTTTTGAAGGTGTTCCACTTCTTTTGTTTTTCTTCTTTTGTTGTCTGGACCAGTTTAAAAAGTTTTTTACTACACCCTGGGAGCGGTTTGGCACACTAGCAATTTGCCTCTGGGTCATCCCACCTCTTTTTAAGTCTATAATTCTTTGCCGCTCAATTTCAATCAGCTGAGTCCCGCGCGGCATTATTTAAAAATCGGAAAACGCTACAAAGTATAAAAAACAAACAAATATGCTCTCCCTTTAACAGTTAGAAGAAACCTGGGGTGATATTAGTTGTTTAGAATAGAAAATAAACATTGAGTTTATACTTATTCACAGCGTAAACATGCTTTATTTACAAAATCTGATGATCGTAAATTAACAAACAGATCTAATGCCAGTTAAAGATTCTTGCCAATCTAATAACATTACAACAAGTCTAAAAAAATTACTGTGCAATGAATTCACTTTTAAATTTCATAAATACTTCTATTTTATTAGTTGAGTTTATATTTATTCACAGGACTGTACTACATTAGCTTCAATAACAATAACGTGGAATTATCATTGTTTTACTTCTATTTGTTATTTGGACCACCAGTCGTTAGCAAGTCCATAAGAGATAAAAAAGTTAATAATAGACGCCCCATATGTGTCCTAATAAAATTTATGTTTGAATAGCCTTCTCTTATTTTTATTACTTCTTCTTATTATACTTATTCTTATTTTTATTACCTATAAAAGTCAAATGATTCAAATTTCGTTACAATCGGATAAGGTAATAACAAGCTAATAATCACTCCCTACCCGTGAAACTTCCACAATAATATTTACGAGGAATATATAAATCTCCTTATGCTTCTATTTTAATAGCAATATTTCAAATTTGAATCGGATAAACTGTTAAAACATGTAAAATTATTCCCACCTCTCCCCCATCACATATCCATGATAAAATTTATAAGGTAATTAAACTAATACAATTGTAACACCAGAGGGCGAAAATTGTTCAAAATTCATTGAAACCGGTAAAACCAGTAAAGGGGGAGGGATTGACCTCCACGTAATTCTATTTGACCTATGGACGAAAATAGCCTAAAATATTGTCGGAAACCGCGAAGAATTTATTATTTTTAAAAACATAGATGGTTTTTAATGTATAAAAAAAAACTCCAAAAATTTAATTACGAGGTGTGATGGCACCAAGTTTCTATCTTGCATTATATTAGCGCCTCTTAGATTTAATGTTTCCTTCCAACTTTAATTAGAATTTCTGAATGTGTTTTTGCGTATACAGTTTAAAAAGGTTTGTCAGTACAAACAAAAATTGCGTGCGAAGTAGGGACAGTAATGTTTTCTCAATATTTCAGCTTGACGCGCAAGAATAAGTAATTTCGTAGTTTTAATTTTTTTATTATTACATAGAGTTAAAAAGGCAGTATTGCTTCCTTTACGTCTGTTTTTACACCTTTCGATACTTTTTTTTTATTTGTTCACATTTCTGAAAAATCAAAGTGTTTGAATTATGCTCATAGCTTTTTATGTAAAAGTAAAATAGTTGATTCGATTGTATAAAATTCATTTAGCTCAATTATTTCATAAATCACCTCCATTCCTCAAATTCGTAATATGACATGTCTAGGTATGTCAGATTGCTGATAGTATGTGATGTGCCCTTAAAGTACTTCAGAAAGAGTAAGTACTATCTAAGTTACTTTTTTGATGGCTACACGTAAAGCTTTACTGCAAATTTATTTTTTTGTGTTCATTTTTTTTTTTTTTTTTTTTTTTTTTAACTTTCCTGATGGAACTAAGTTAGTTACCTTTGATTGTGAGAAAAGAAAAGAAGAAAGATTTCCCTTCTTGTAACAATTTTTATGGGTATTGCTGTAATGTGTTTTGCCGTTAAACATTACCCGCTGGAAGAGCTTGACGACACATGCTTCACGACATGGTATCTCAGTAATGGCGACTAACAAATGGAGCTTTTATCCACGACAAGAGCCCGCATTTTTTTTACGCAGACATTTCAGCTTCAGTAATAAATAATGTTTGCATTTCCTTTTATAAAATACAAATTATTGAACGACTGAAATAATCATGTTTTCTTAATTCACGGTCCGATTGTTATCGGACATGTAATGAAATGAAAGGAAAATAAAATATAAACATTTTAACTCGTTTATCACTATTATTCATTGGCGGATCCAAGGGGGGGGGGGCTGTGGGGGCTGCAGCCCCTCCCTTTGGAAAATTTTTCGTCATTAAAAGATAGAATTTGACTTTCCTTAATGTAAGGAAGCAAGTTAAAGAACAAATAATGTGCAGAACAAGTATAATTTTAGTTGTGGGAAAGGAACATAAAGGTAAAAAAGCTGATTTGCAGATCCAAGTGAAGGGCTGTGGGGCTGCAGCCCCCCCCCCTTTAGTACTGCAGCCCCCCCCCCTTTAGTACTGCAGCCCCCCCCCCTTTAGTACTGCAGCCCCCCCTCCCCTTTACGATCGGCTGGATCCGCCCATGCTATTATTCTATGTTTTTTTTCTTTTTATCTTCATGAATTATGCCAAAATATTTTTGATGAAATTCCTTTATTCTCCATTAAATTTTATTTTATTTTTCAAAAGTGGTATTCTACAAAAAAAAAAAAAACCTTTCAAATCCCTTCAATTGTATTTGAACATCTTTTTTTTCCAAATTATAATTATGGTTGTATGTACAGGTTTGTATCATAAATTATACCTCGTATTTGGTCCACGTACTGAATTGTATTTATTCTTATATGTTTTAATATTGAGGTAAAACTGTTTAAATAATTTTAATAAATAATGAAATGAAACCTGAAACTAGTAGTAATGAAACCTGAAACACATGGAAATTTTAAAATTAGGATTGGCGAATCTTTTTAAATTATTTTATTACAGATTATTCCTTAATTCGAAGTAATTTTTAAAACAATAAAATTCAATAATAAAACGTAAAAGTAAAAAAAAGAATAAAGGACAATTAGCTAAACGCATTTATTAGAAGATAGTTAATCTTCTCTACCTACAAATGTATTAAATGTCCAATACACTCTTAGATTTTAAATAGTTGGAGGTTAGTTTATAGTATGTATATATTCAAGCTGATCACTTACATATTATATGACTTTATATCGAATTTATAATTTTGTCACTATATTTGTTATTAGAGTATCGTGGTTACAGTCTTAATAAGACAAAGGTGAGCGAACCTCAACAACTGGGGCATTCGGATATAGTAGATCCCCGTCGCTGATATACTTGGTGTCGTGTTCCACCCACAGTCAACATTGACTGATCATCGGGATAATCTGAGGCTTATGAGGACAATATACCACCAAGATTACCATGTGAAATATGAGTCCATAAGTAGGATAACCCAGATTCACCGAATGCCCTCCCTAGGAACCCTGCTACCAACAGGAATAAAAAAGCTTCATTTAACACCAAATATGATTGTATTACATTATTTTATTTTAGCTGTGGATAATCGCTCATATTTTTGGGCCTACATGCTAAGTTTAAGAACTAATTAAAATGCTCTTTCAGTTACGTCTCCCAAAACCGTCGTTTTCTCTGTCATGGATTGTAACTTCCCGGTGATAAAGCTCTTCAAGGAATTTAATAACCTTTTTTTCTTTGGTAATTTCATGGGCATCTTGATACTTAGAAGTTACGATAATTCACATTAGGGTCCATTTACCCATTAGTATGGAACAGGAGTTCTTTGAAGACCCTAATACGATATGGTTGTCCCAGGACTTTTGACGGTTTTGTGAGAAAACCTCACTTCGGCATCCCCTGGCCTACTGCTTGTCTAATCTCCTAATCTTACTGAAGTCTACTACTTGTTCTCAACTCGGAGAGCAGCATTTCTCTCGTGTTATGCTTTTAACTTGAAAATTTTATCTGGAAGCCTCTACACTACAACGAATACCTTAACACTAGAAAGACGGGAGCTTAGTATATACCTATATTGCCTGAAAGCAGTCAAAATGACTGCATTGTGAAAAAATAACTAATGCGCAAAGAAATTTGTTTAACAGTAATTTTTAATATATTTTATATCACTTACAGTCATATAACAAGTTATTAATAAGTATTAACAATAAAAAAAATGTATTTCAGTTCGAAAAAAAAAATAATTTATACATTATCTGGACATTTTAAGCAAATGAAAGTGCAAATCTTTTTGGATGTACATCTTCGGCAAACATACTTTTTACATTTTTGATAAATATTATTTGTTTTGTTATTGTGGCAAAGTCGTATTTGACAAATTTTTCGTTTGGTAGATATATAACACATATATATTCCGGAAGTGAAGGACGGGGGAGGGCAACAACAACTATTTATATGTTGTAGAAAAAGTCACAAAATTGTAAGAAGCTGTGTCATTATTTAAATCATTATTTTCTTAATTGAAATTCAAAAGCAGTCAAAATGACTTGCTTAGGTAATCTAGTGTCAATAGTAGGCAAGAGACCTTTAGACAGATAGATAGTGTCAACGAAGATGCTACGTTTAACGAACACAAAAGATGCCAGTCCAAGTCCAAGAAAGACAGTGGTGGAGAAGCCTTCTGAGAGCCTTACTGTTAATGGAATTATATTCCATTGTTGTAATTAATGTTGAAACATACATGTGTTTGTTGACTTTGATTATTGTGATTAAATGTTCTCCAATATATTATTCTTAAAAAGTGTAATATTTATTGTATTATCACCTCGTAATATTAACATGGTGTCAGGCAAGAATTGAACGAACCTGTTGCGATGGCAAGTCTACCTGTACCACGCGAATTAGATCTCTCGGATCCTGACAAATATAATGAAAACTGGGCAGTTTTCAAATGTCAATGGGAGAACTATCAGATCCTACTGGATGCTGGTAAGAAAGACTTCTCAGGCAAGAAGGTACGTACGGCCTTATTTATATCGTTTTTAGGCACAGAGGGTTTAAAACTTTTAAATAAATTGGGTGGTTATGAAGGTAAAAGTTTAGAAACAATTATAAGCACCCTAGAAAAACATTTTAAAGTACGACGAAACATCATATATGAGCGTTTCGTTTTTAATTCGATGACGCAGTCTGCAGGGGAATCCGTTAGGACGTTTGTAGAGAGGCTAAAGAATCAGGCGGGCAAGTGTGATTTTTCGGAGTTAGCGAACAAGAGTCAAATAGATATTGAGGAGGCACTGATCAGGGATAGGTTAGTGGCCGGGCTAGGAGAGGGTAGCCTAAGGAAACGTTTGCTTCTTGAGAAAGAGTTAACTCTGGAGAAAGCTGTAGACAGTTGTACTTCCGACGAGCTGGCAAGCCAATGCGCCCATCAGATTGCGGGTCAAGGTGACTACGTTTATAATGAGGTGAATGTCACCAAAAGGAAGACTGGGAAAAAAGCTGAGACGATGCACTGCAAATTTTGTGGTTTAGAGCACGTAAAGGGTACTAGTAATTGCCCGGCCTTTGGAAAGGTTTGTAGTGCCTGTAAAGGAAGGAACCATTTCAGTAGAGTTTGTTTTAAACGGAAAGTTCGGAACGTAACCGAAGAACAAACGGTTAGCGAAGGATCGGATAGAGATAATTTGGGAGAGCCCATCTACATTGCCACATTTGAGGAAAAAAAACAATTGTTCCATAATCTTAGAGTTCATATCAACGGGAAATTTAAGTTACTAAAGTGCCAGCTGGATTCGGGAGCAACCTGTAATGTTATAGGTCTAAAAACGTTACTAAACTTGTTAGAAAAAAAGAACATACAATTAGCTGGTAGCAATACTAGGTTAAGTTTCTATGGGGGCGCTTCCGCCAGGTCTCTTGGCAGGATAACGCTCACAGGACAATTTAAAGGAAAACCCTCAAACAGCCGCGTTTCAGGAGCTGATCCGCTTGGCATCCAATCCACCTACATTAAAATTCTTTGAAATAAAGAAACCTGTGACTCTGCAATGTGACGCGAGCCAATACGGGTTGGGGGCGTGCCTCTTACAAGAAGGACAACCTGTTGCGTACGCATCTAAGGCCATGACGAATACTGAACGAGCTTACGCACAAATTGAAAAAGAATGCCTAGCCATAGTTTTCGGGTTCAGGAAATTCGAACAATATTTGTTGGGAAACACAATGGTAACTGTTGAAACAGACCACAAACCCCTTGAATCGATCTTTAAAAAGCCACTGACTTTAGCACCCAAGAGGCTTTTACGAATGATGCTGCAGCTTCAGAGATATGCTTTTAAAATTGTTTACAAACCTGGTAAGAATATTCCAGTAGCAGATTTCTTATCCAGAATAAAGGGAGAAGAAGAAAGCTCTAACACTGAACGAGAAAAGACATCACTTGTATTCCAAGGCCAAGACAGTCAATTGGTGTACCTCAATGTTACCGATGACCGCATTAAAGAGATCAAGCTCGAAACTGCAAAAGATGATGAAGCAAAGAGGCTACTGGAGGTAATAAGGCTGGGATGGCCAGAAAAGAGACCTGCGAGGAAAGATCTGCAAGTCTTTTGGGGTATCAGAGACGAACTGGTAGAAGAGGATGGTGTTATTCTGAAGGGGGATAGGTTATTCGTACCGAAAAGATTAAGGCCAAAGCTGATCAGAATAGTTCATTCAGCTCATCACGGGAGTGAAAGCTGTATCCGCCGAGCCAGGGATGTATTTTTTTGGCCGAAAATGGCTGAGGACATAAAGGTCGAGATCAACAATTGCGTCCCTTGTAAAAAGTACGCAACAGCTCAAAGGAACGAAAGTCTCGTTACACACGATACTCCAGAACGCCCATGGCAATTCGTGGCGATGGACTACTTTCACGTCTTCAATGAACACTATATCATAATCGTCGACTATTATTCCTCGTTCTTTGAAATAAAGAAGGTGAAATCCCTAAAGACTGCCGCGCTAGTCTCATTCTGCAAGGAAATTTTCGGTCGATTCGGCATACCGGATGAGGTAGTGTGCGACAGTGGCACGCAATTGATGAGCAGGGAATTTCAAGAGTTCGCGAAAAGATGGAAATTCAAGATTAGCCAGTCTTCCCCACATAACCATCAAGCAAATGGAAAGGCAGAATCAGCCGTAAAGATAGCGAAAACTCTTATAAAAAAGGTAAAGGAAGAAAAGGAAGAACTGGAGATGGCACTCTTGGAATGGAGAAACGTTCCACTTCAACATTTAAATGCAAGCCCTTCGCAACTGCTGATGTCGAGGAGGACCAAGACGATGGTGCCAATGGTAGAAAGGAAGCTTCTTCCTGAGTTACCAGAAGATGTAAAAAAACGAATCGAAGAGAGAAAGCAGTCTTACAAAAGACACTATGATAAGTCTGCGATGGACCTTCCAGTACTATCCGAGATGCAGAACGTATGGGTGCAGCTGAAACCTGATGAGAAAGGAAACCCGTGGGTGAAGGGTCGAGTCGTCCGTGTCGAGGGCGACAGAAGATATCTCGTCGAGGTGGATGGAAGATTATACCGCAGAAATAGAAGGTTCATAAGAACTTGAGGAGGGAGATGTTAATGGAATTATATTCCATTGTTGTAATTAATGTTGAAACATACATGTGTTTGTTGACTTTGATTATTGTGATTAAATGTTCTCCAATATATTATTCTTAAAAAGTGTAATATTTATTGTATTATCACCTCGTAATAATACGTAATATTACCAGCCTGGTTAAGTAGGCTACAGGGTCTGTAACGTCAACCGAAAAAAAAAAAATCTGATAATGAAGTCTTACGATTGATCTGATAGAATGATTAGGACGAAACATCATACTTTTTGAATTAGACAAATCTGCGGGCACAATTTAGATTTCGTCGGGTCTAGTTTATTGAGACCGCTCAAATCTAAGAGGTTTGCCGATAGGAATAGGGACCGAAGCTGCTCATAGCGTGGGCTGTTTGATCGGAACAGATGATGACTCCTCTCATCCCATTACCAATCACTGGGCCTCCTTTGTCGGTACTCTCAACCTATTAGATGTCATTGGAGGGGAAACATCAAAACTAGACTCCATTCCTTGCTTTTATAGAACAGAAGTGAACTCTGTATTAGTATCAAAATGAAATAAATATTTAGTTTCCATAAAATAATTTCAAAAATATTTAATTTTAAGAAAAGCGAATTTAAAATTTGATGAGCTAACCATTTCTTGGTCATTCATGAAATTAATTCTGACTTTGTTTCTATACATGACATTGGAATATAATTATATGTAATAATTGGAATACATAATATATATATATATATATATATATATATATATATATATATATATATATATACATATATATTTTTTTTTCTCTCTCGTTTAATAGAAGGTATTGGGTTGTTGTTAATTGTCTCTGGTAAGTAGATTGTCGTTAAAAAAAAACTGACTTGATTTGGTGGCATTAATTTTGATTCTCTTTTATAAATATAAATTCACTTTCTATTATAGTGTTAATAAATCCAAAATAACTTACAATATTAAGATTCGGATAGGCACTTGATGGAATAACAATAATCCCAAAAGATGGGTTTATCATCAGCTACCTGATGGCAATTTTCTGTCTTCATTTCGTCATTTAATGTGTTCATAAATTTCATTCTGAATTATTAAGAGGTCTATGAAAACGTATCTCATCAAATATTCCTGTGAGCCCATCTCGACTTGATTTAGCCTTACCAAGTTGTACTTTTGCCCTCCTCTGATTTTGATTTATAGTCGAAAATTACATAGTGACGATGAAGCTCATAAGGAACACAAACCGTCGCAAAATACACCCTTAGCGTTATATTTTATAGCCCCCGCCTACTTGTCTCATGGTTTTTTTTTCTTTGAAAATGAAAACAGCCATTGTTATTCACGCCATATACTATAGTTATGTATGTAATATATTAATACTGTATGAGTATTCTATGGCGTAGTACGCATATTAAATCCAAATTTATTAAGTCCTTAAATCTAACTTATTTCGCGGTAAAAATATGATTCAGACGTGCAGAAATGAAACAATCTTCCGATAGTTGAACATTCAATTATCTTATACATTATGCCAGCTTATTTATTAGCAACCATGTTATATTTCTTATGCACGGTATGTAAGCAGCACATGAGGAGCTATAAAGCTACGCGGTTACAGCTGCTTATAAATTTGTTGCTAACTTAGATCTGGCGTGCGGAAATCTCTTTTGTACGCTCTTGCATGTCCTCTAGTCTTACCCTGCACGCAATCTATGTTCACGCCCTTCGCATTTAATTTTACCTCTGCTGAGATATACTCGAATACTTGACCCTTTGGGCCCATGATGTGTTTGTTTATCTAATATCAAATATAGTTCTGATTTTATTTTGTATAATGTTGAGGGTTTTTTTATAAGGTTTACTTTATTACTGTATATTTATTTCATTTTATTGAGTTTATGATCATAATAACTTATAATTTCGATATGTTTACAGAGGCCTAAAGTGGAGATAAAATTAAGCAGATTTTTACCTTCCTAACGAATTCGAGATATATGATAAAATTGAAAGGACGCAGTTTTCTTTTAGGCGGTTGAAAGGGGTCTAGACATAATGCCCTGATAAATAAAGTTTTTATTTTTATGAATGAGAGGCCTCTGGAAGATACTTGCAAACCATATCGCACGTCGCACATAGGGACAGATAATCAATTTACAACGACAAAAATATAAATTGGGATTTTATTTGATATTCTGATTAGTAATGTTATAAAAGGACTATTTTAGTACTAAAAACTTTAAATATATCAAATAAATAATAATAATAATAATATTCTTTATTGCTTCAAAGTTTTTACACTTTGTAGCAAGGAGGTGGCCTCCATGCCCTTTCTTAAAAAATATTTAAGTAAACTATTGGACAAGAGATTTAAAATGAAACAAATATGTACCTACTAAAAACAAAAACAGAAAGAAAGAAATTTTTCTTTTTAAGATACATGTTAGCAATATCTTTTGATTACATTTTTTTTTTTTATGCAGGTATATAATATGAAAAACACGGTATAGTATAATGTAATATTCCTGAAATATTCTAGTATAATATAAATACTAGTATAAAGAGCAACAAAAGATTTCTTTCAGCAAAAGTAAAAGGAAATGTTTAACTTTAGAAAATACAAATATATCAAATAAATAATATATATAAATATTTAGTAGAAATCATGAATATATGAATGGATAGTGAGATGTGTACTCAACCACTATTTTGAAAATAATTATCTATATCCACAGCATCCTCATCCTCATTGCAATCATCTCAACGTCTTCATCGACAACCCCATCATAATCACTATTAGACCACTGATCACCACTACAGATAATTTTGACAAATATTTTGACTAAAAGTTTCATTTGTTCTATAACCTGCTCGGAAACATTATCACCTTATTTATCTAAAATATACTTTGTTAACTCTTCATTACATTTTGATGACGATAATTTATAAAACTGTTCATTTTTCAACGCTAAAAATAATTCTCTTCTCTTAATCTTTATTTCCTTCAAGGCGCGGTCACCACGACTTCCTGAAAAGAAAACACTCATTTACCTAAAGGGGGAAACAGGGGGACGAGTAACATACATTTTCATATTCGTCATAAGGTATGTTTTCAAATTATTAAACAGAAGAAGGTGTACTCTGCGGAACTTTTTTTTTTAGGACTAGCTGAAGTTAGCATTTCAATATTTTTTAATCGAAAAATAGCATTTCTTAAAACATTTATTACACCTACCCTATGTAAAATAATTATGTTAACGATGATTGTATATTAAAGTACGTACCTGGCGCTTGAATATCCATATTGAAATAAGTGAGATTTTAAATTTAGGAAAATAATACTGGGGTAGTTAATCCGTCAACAATCCAAGAGGTTGCTCTATCAACGTGTGAAAGATAAGACAACTTTAGACCTATGCCCTGGGTTAACCTGTCTAAAAAATATTTATATTATCTTGTAGAATATTTAATAGAGATTGTATTGAAGGTATTTTTAACTGGTTTCAGGAAAATATTTTTTTCGATTTTTGTCGTCGTAATTTTGACATTCGTCCTTGTGTGCGTCGGCAAGAAGATGGTCAACTCAAAAAACTGTTTGGTTGTTGTGTATTTTTTTGGATTATCACATATAAAGTTAAGTTCCCACTGAATTTTCAATTTTACTCTGCACGTACATACAGAGACTAAGGGTAATACACTTCAATCACTTATACTAACCGTAAATCAAAATTAGCTCTATACCTGAGTTAATACTATTATCTCCTACATAAAAGAATATGGTAAATTGCTCCTTACTGGAACGGAACAATAAATACTATAGTTTGGCATTTTCCTCTCCAATATATATTGGACTTAGCTTATCAAATGCGATCCGGAATGGGGGGAATATCTGGGTTCGACTTAACCCACCCTCCCCCAAAATGTCGGAAATGAAAAACATTAATTGAATGAATTCGCTCATCTAATTTTAAAAAAATATATAGATGTTAATTTTCTTTTATTTATTGCATCCACTTGTGAGGGTCATTGGCAATAATCCTTATGCCTGAAAATTAGACAGAGAATAAGAATGAAGTTCCTATGCCTTTTTAAATAAATCAGTCTACTCTATCTGTTTTTTCTGCTGACCAACACCCCACGAAATTATTTCCTAGGACCCATGCAACAGCTGATAGTTCATTTTTATTTATATTACACGATTATATAATTCTTATCATTAATATGATCAATAATTTAATCAGATTCTAGAAATCTGGTTCATAAATTCACTGAAAGCCCGAACTCGTGTTACCTGTTTATGATCAGATAGGCGTTGACACGGAATTAGCTACGTTTTGAAAGACAAGTGTAATATAGCTGCTGAGGGGAGATACTGATTTTAAAACCCTGACACCTGGGCTGTCATGCGGCTCCTTTGAAAATTTCGGAATCAGGTTTACAACGATGACAACACGTAAATCTTTGCTGTGATGAGGCCCATTAGCGGTATTGCAGATACCGCCGGATCTTAATTCTTCAGTTTTATTTCTTTATATTATGACATGGGAATTCCATATTTCTTAGGATTTTTAATTTATGGATTTTTTTAATTTTTCTTTATATACCGTAAACGCGGGTTACTTGAGGGGCTTTACCCTGGGGGGTAACTTGAGCCCAAAAACTGAAAAATGATGTTTGGTTCTCTGGGTTTTTTCAGCATAAGTTTAAGGACATATTTCAATGCTATGCTAGTAGGCAGAAGCACTAGGTAGACCATAGTGCGAGTTTAGGAGGTTTGAGAAATCACCAATAGGAAAAGAACTAGTTTTGCGAACTGCGCACCTGTTGTTAGATTATTTCACGCTGCAAACTTTAGTCTGTATAGACATCAGGAACAGCCTAAAACTGAAGCTAAGCTCATATATTTCGTCCTAAGTTTATTGTAAAAGCAAATTGAGGCCTTTTTAAGTCCTAAATACCACATATATGGAACAGTGTGTTATTAAGTAAAGCTGTGACACATTATCTAAAAATACGGGTTACTTGAGCTCAAGGGTTGAAGTGACCGTGACCACATTTAAAATCCTAATTTTATGGTGGCCGGTACCTGTAAGCCGGACATATGCTGACGTTACTGCCGAAAAGTTGAAAAAAAAAAACCCTGGAAGCTGTAAGGAGTGCCATTTTCAGAAGGAATGGCAGGCTTCAATACAGCTGAATTAGATTAAAATAAGATTTTTTTCTCTTAGATTTAGCCGTTTGCTAAATCAAGACAAAGATGTCCTGGAAATAGGCAACTTGGTTCTGGTAAAATGGATTACAGCTTTAGCAAGCTGTTGCTAATGAACCTACAGAGTGAAAAATATGATATAGACTTTTTAACAACATAAGAGCTTTAAACATTATATTTAATCGTAACTTGGCAAGGGATTAATACTCCAAGCAACTTTTTACTCCAATATTTATTACGGGATATTGAAGAAACCGTCCTTATAGATGTGGTTTGTAGCCGGCGAAACATTGCATTACAAAGTTTATAGTTACATTTTTAAAAAGCCAAAGTGTCAGGTTGTCTTGGAATCAGCCCAGGAATATCATTTTTATCCCTTTATATTCTTTTAGTGCTCCTTTATCCAGCCAACCTGAGCCGACCAAGCCTAAGTACAGTGATTGTGCCACATCGAAATCACTGTACATCTCAGCATTTGTCCTCATGAGCCACCGTTTAACATTTTAACCCAACAAATCAAGTGTTGTAACACAAGTTATAATAAATAATCCGGACCATGAAAGCCGAGCATGGCCCGCTTAAGCGTTTTTAAGTCTACAGTCGACGCGCTTCGCGAGTTCAAACGATTCATGGCGATCATAAGGAATGGACTCCGACCTTCCTACTCTGTATTTATAGTTAGAATAGATATACCAAATCCCTTTAATAAAAAAATAAAAAAAAATATAAATAATAATAATGTGACAATAATTATTGCTATACAATTAATTAAAATAGCTTTTGCAACATTCCATATTGTGGGTATATATATATTACTGGTGGGTGTATATATATATTACTCAAGCCTTTTGTAGTCAAAAGGTTATGTATATGTTGTGATGTATATTTACAGTATTTATGATTTGATTTTTAATTTTTAATTACGCACCTATGCGCGTTACTATGTAATATAAAGAAAAAGAATTGGAACAATTAGGCCAACTTTTGGAAAACCTTTTTTTAAATAAAACGAATACTCAATGAGTTGACGTATTATATGATTCCAGTGTATTTATGGGATTTCTGCTTATGTAGGCGAGTCAGTGCTAATCAATTGTCCCACAAAGTATTATCAGTATGAAAACAGCTGCCACTTTTCCTGACCTAAATCAGAGTTTAGGTCGAGAGAGGCAAAATGTTGTTTGTTGTTGCAAAAACTTGTTATCCTCGGATTTTCACTCGTATACCTTTGATAAAACTTTCTATTGCATTTGTGCTTTCAAAAATTATGAATAATTTGCTTAAACGATTAATAAATAAAATATTGTTCCAATTTTTTCTGAATGCAGAAAGAAGAATGGGATACCCTGATTTATTATTTTAATAGTTTTAGACAATAAATCGAAAATTAACCATACCTAAAATTCTGAAGTTTTACCTTTGAAGATACCAAGATATGATCCGAAAATTTAATAAACCCTGTTACATTTTTCCATTCTTATAGGTCGTTTTCATAAATCTACGATTATTCGGATTTTATATTGTTAATAGAGCACTGGATTGGTACTTTTCCATATGTGGAATAATGGCAATACTAACATTATTTAAAGATACCTAATTTTATATTTAATTCAAGGTCAACCTGGCGTTTGTAATATTTAAAATTGGGCTTGAAAACCGTTGGAAAATGACTATCAGTGGTGTCGCAATTGTGTTTGTTAACGTCAAACGTACAAATTAATTTTAATGACTATTGGGTCATTAAATTTTTAATAATAAAAATAAAAATATCCATATTTATCGAAGATTAATAAAACACTCCAAAGTTTCAAACCAAATATGTTAGATAAATAAAAATTTATAATGTTTTGGAAAGGATTAAAAAAAATTATCTTTTTTAACTATCAGTTAAAATTTAAAATTTATGTGTGATTCATGAAATAACAAGTGAATACTATATTTTTTAGGAGCTTGAATCAATTGTTTCGTCTGGAAAAAATTAAGAATTTCATTTTTTTAAAAAAGATCATTCTTCTATAGGTAAGCAACTGTTTACTTTTGACTGGGCGAGATGTCTCACGTAGACAAGACCTCAGGTAAAAATTTTTAGGTTGATTATGAGACTCCGGACTTCTTGCCAACCAATTACCATTTTTTTAACAATTGGACCACTTCTTAATTGATACATTTTTTTTATAATCGGAATTCGATTGAAAAGGTGTTGGTTTTTTTAGGTGTATTTTAGAATTTGTTAATACTGAAATTCTATTTTCGGGGCAGAGAAATGTTATTGAGAATAATCTAGAGTATTTCGATTAATAAAAATGTTTTAAATCGTTTAATATTTTATTTTTTTGACCAACATTTAAAGCATTGACCAACTCATCAAGACTTTTTACAAACGTTTCCACACTAACCTACACGGACATATAAACCCACTAACAGGAGATATAGCCACAGATGAAATTCCCATGAATCTGAGGAGGAGATTAAGAAGGCCTTGGATGAGAGATCTTCTTCTTCAACCGGCCTGAATAACTGAATCAAGGGAAAAGAAAAGGTACTGTTGGGTGCAATATCTTCCCCATGCCTGACATGTCATCATTTGCAATACGGCCATCACATCTGCTGATTGTCTATGTATTGTTGACAGGCGCGGATATACTAATGAAGTTAAGTAAAAAAAATAAAAATAAAAGTTCTGTTTAATATAATAAATAATTCTTAAATAATCGTTTTTATGCATGGATGCATGCATTAAACATTATAATAATTAATTTTTCCAATATTGATCCGCATATTAGGACTTAGTACAACATCAATCAACTTTAACACATGTTAGCACGGCGAAGAATGTTGGAAATGTAGGAATATAATAGGTGGCCTTACTTAAGCCTCGAGTTGTATTCGTAATCCAAGCAGTGACAGCCTTCTCCATCTCCAGCGCTGGGTCCCTATCGCCTTCCTCCTCTAAAAATATCTGTTCCCGTAGGTGTTTATAAATGCCTGGTTCAAATCTGGAACCCACGTCTTCATGTTTAGTACTCTTCTCGGTCCCGATCTGCTCTGCATTTACCTCTCGTATCATGTTTCCTCCAACATTCGCTGCGATACCAATGTTTCGGTTAATTGGAAGATACAACTGCCTGTTAAAAGATAATATATTTTTAACAATTTGAAACTAATTAGTTTCGCTTTGTCCTATCCTTCTATGTGATTGTGAATTGATCTTTGAAAATTGTTTTTGAAAAAAATTTAAGATTTTAAGTTACTTCATTCAGAAGTTGTAAAAACTCTTTCCAGGTCTATTATAACTCACAAATTTGAATATTAGGTTTTGCTATAATATGGATTTACTCTCATACCCAATTCGCTACTTTCTTAAACCCTCAGTAAATTCCTCAATACTGCTTAACGTGCAACAAATAACATTCGCATTGACCATTATGGTACTTATAAACCAAAAACCCATCTCTTAAATACAAAAATTAAACAAACTAACCTTCCTAATCGATTACCTATTTTCTCTGAGGCCTTATACTCATATCTCATACCAACACTCGTTTACTTAACACACATATATGACATACGGTTATACGTTTCCTCTTCTGACAAACTAGTAAGTCAGTAAGTAAAAATAAAGTTGTAAGTAAAAATAAATTTTTGAATCATATATTTTGGACTAAGATAGGCTACTTCTAATATTAGCACAGGAAAAATAGACCGAAATTGACCTTTAATAGGACAAAATATGTATTTCATAATTTTTTTTCATAATTTCGTATGAATAGTAGGTTAGATAGAGATCCGGAGAGTCTGACCACATTGAATGTTGACAACCACCAACATTTTTATTTCATGTTCATAATTTAGTAATTGGACTGCATAATAAATATCCCTCATACTGCTTAAAGTATTTTAAGGTGATTCCAAAAACGATTTCAGAAACGTTTTTATGCCTTACATAGCGAAGCTGCGAAAATCATTTTTTTAATAACTTAAATATTGTTTTGAAGCATTACCTGTTTTTATAACATCATCTAAAATGAGAAAAAAATTCTTGGAAAAATTAATGTTCATTATAATTTGTGATGGAGCTCGCCCTCTATTTTGAATGCAAATGACCAGGACGAGGAACCAGATGTGGAAAAGTCAAGATTAATGTTTGTAATGAAAAAGTACTTACTTAAACAAATATTTCTAAACTCGCGCATCAGCATTTGCATACATACTGTTTGAAGCGGTATAAACAGTTCAAAACAAAATAAATTTGCTGTTGCTAAAAGAATATTTTACCTACAAAGCCAGAATATTTTATTCTAGCTGGAATGTTATTTCTTAATAAAAAAAAATATTAGTTTAGTAATCTTCAGTGGACATCTTAACTTGAAGTCGCATCACTTTAGCATTCCTGTTCCTTCTACTAATATAAAGTTGTTCATGTTTACCTAATGAAATAAAATTTTAGTAAAAATTAGAAAATAAAAATAATAATATTTCTATACGGCCAGGCAGGGCCACGCGTTCCATTGGCTCAGTAGCTATAATGCATTGAATTAATTATTAGTCTTATTTTCTTATTCACTCACTGATAAAGATAAAAATGTTTCAGGTAATCTAAAAAACAACGAGATTTAAAATCGAACTTTACGCCAAATTTATAATTCTTTGGTAAAGGATATAGAAAGGTTAAAGTTTTTATTTTTTACTTCTGATATTTGATTATAGTAAGTATTAATGATCTATTCATTTAGCTCATACTGGATTATTTGAGCAGGTGAGAGATTAAATATAAATAATACTAATGTAAATGGAACTAATAAAGAATATAATTGGAATAGGGTTTAGTACAATCACAATGAAAGTCAGCAAAAATGTTTTAATGTTTACATGAAATAGAAGAGATACTTAATGACATATTTTATGTGAATAACTCCTTTTTAGATTTATTCAACACTTAATTTTAATTTTAATAAATATGGATTAGGTTCTTGTATTAAAAAAAGTACTGATATTTTAATTACTACATCTGTACTGTTTTAACAAACGTTGATATGTCCGATTGTATTACAATGACATTTTGAAACTTTAACTCTGCCTTCTGTAAACTTATAATCTCTTAGCGTATCAATTTTTACCGTAAAACTACAGATATATTACTATTTTTTTTCAACTCATAAAAGTTAGTTAAAAATATTTTACCCTATTAGATATGTTATGTGATGTGCTCTGAGGGCGAATTTGGAAGTTTCAAAATGGGCGTTGGTTTATCGCCTCCTTTTGTGATGGTGATCAAAAATAAAGGCGGTGAGTGTAGAAATAGGAAGCGGGCATTATCTGCTTTGTGCAGGATCGGATTGTCAGCGGTGAATACTTCCCTCACCGACCCCTTCCAACCACGATACCCACCATTCCATTCCCATCCAGCCTGGCTTTTAATTTAAACAAAATTCTCTCCGTTATAACAATTTTATTTCACTTTTTCACTTCTCACTGAACTCTGTAATGAAGTCCATTTATAGAGCTGGATTAGAGTTGACATTTTAATTTAACTTCGCAATATATGAAATAGAAAGTAAAGAAAAATATAGCGATCAAGAAAATTTTCGACGGGTTTTCAACGGAAATGCACATGTTAGGGTTCCGTTTCCCTAAAATAGTCAGTATGTATGTTTGTGTCAAAAGACTAGCTAAAAAACGGAAAGCCATTTTCGTAATCATTGAAATGGTCTGATATGGTTGAAATTACGAAGTTGAAAACTCTTTGTATAAAATATCTTTAATTTTTTTTAATTTGGACTAATTAAAAATCTCTCATTGCTCAGTCATTTCTTATTAATAAGAACATATATAAAAAATAGACGAAATCCAAAATCGAATTGGATCATAGAAAAATAAAGAAAAATGTTTTCCAAGCACGAAAATTTTAATATCTGAAGGTAAGAGTGGTAATATTTGTATTACAAATATATATTAAGTATTATTACCTAACATATCACTAGGAACCTGAAAATTTTGAAAGAATAGTAAACAGTTTATAAAGTGGAAGGTAAGAATATTTCATCCGGACAAAAAAATAATAATTTATGTTTTCATATAATTTAACGAATTTACAATTGTATAGATATTTTACAGTTGTAAATTTCAATAAATAATTTTTTTACAATATATTTATATGTTTATATAAATTTCACACGTATCAGCTCCCAGAAGAACGTAATCCCCGAATCGTAATTAAAGACCTACATCACAACACTCCAGTGGAAGAGATAAAAAAGGGATCTTGAAAGCTATGATACCAAAGCGCAGGGATTACCAATGTGATCTCTCGTTTTAAGCGTCCGTTACCTATGTTTTTTGTAGATATAAAAAAAGAAACATTCAATGAAAAAAAATTTTGATATTAAAAGAATATTTTACACTAAAGTATCGGTCGAAGAACCAAGAAAAAAAAGAAGCATCCCATAATGCATTCGATGCCAATAATGCGTTCATATAAAGTCGTATTGTAATCATTGTAACGCACGGTCCATATGGACCGCCCACGGTGTGTGCGATATGGACAAGGCCACGAAAGCTCCACTTGCAGCAAAACAAAGGATACATCTGCAACATGTGCCAACTGTCAAGGGGAGCATCCAGCTAACTATCGAGGGTGCCAAACTCTATGGCTTCTAAGGAAAGAAAAAGCCATCAGAAATCAGTCCCATAAGAATCAGAGTGTTCCACTTCCTACTGATAACTCTGAAAATTTTTCGCCTCTACCAAACCCTCGAAGAAACTTTCATTCAGGCCAGCAGCAGAAGCCAACTGGACAACCGCTTCCTGCTCAACAGGAATTGCGAATTCAGAAACTCCCTTCAACAGCACGTTGGAAAACTTACCATCAGCAACCTAATCAGCCGCATTCGCACAGTCAGCAACAACCGCAATGTACAGATATAAATGAGGAAGGGGCCTTTTTTGTTTTCCTTTAAAGTACCTTTGCTTTTGTTTGCCATATATGGGGAAATCGTCTATCTCTCGTTTCGCCTAAAAATAAAAAATGGTTAAAAATGAAATATAATTAAAATAAAAAAATCATGTAGACATATACAGGTGAAAAAAAATATTCCGCCAACTCATAAAACACGTTCAGCTCACGCATACGCAGTACGCCTTTAATGATAGACCATTGTTCATAATTAAAGTCGTTCAGTTCATTTAATGCAAATTATTTGTTTCATGTAAACTAAATGAAGTTTTCAACAGCTACATAGATAATTATAAAATCAGACGACTTGGAGTATTATGCTTACCTCCATGGCCGAATTATGGTAAGTAAAAACTTTTATTTAATAATAAAAAAAAATTGTCTGAAAAATGTATGAATTTTAAGAATGGCGTTTACATATTTATCAAAACACGTCAATTCCTAATCAAAGTAAGTTGGTAAGTGAAAGTTGTGTGTTGCGCGCATCGAACCAGATTTTTTTTCAACCTTCCTGGACAAATTTTCATTACAACTTTTTACACCTTTTAACTTTACAACTTTTTGTTACAATTTGGATCCTGTAACTAAAAACTTTACTACGCTGAAGGAAGACAGCGTTATAAATGGTTTGAGAAGCAATTTAAATCATTCTATTTTGAACTCAAAATTATGCCACTTAATTAATAAAATAATTAACGAATTAGGTTCTGCTGGAAAACCTTTCGTTCTAACATATTTCTTCACACATTTAACCCTCTGATTAAACTGGCTCATTTTTATCTCCATACTTGAAAAATGCAAGAGATTAACATCTGAGCTTAATAAATTATTATAATACCTTGCGCAGGGTTGCTAATAAATTAACGCCATTTGTTTTAGAAAAGTATACGGGATATTAATTGACCTAGTCTCGGCTAAAAGATTATAAGATTTGCCAAGTAATTGATGTTACGGGTCATCCACTCTGTGGATTTGCATTTGAAATCGTTTTGAGATAATTTTTTTCTAAGAAAAAGTTTTATGTTGATGTAAACATTCCGAAATATTACAACTCGATCTCGTCTTAATAAGATCAATTCAAAAACTACAGAATTTGATTTATCTTATTGCACCAATAAATTATGTTTGAAATTCAAGAAAGATAATTTATGCAAGAATACCGTGGAAAGAGCTTTGGATTTTTTAAGTATTTTAGAAGATTATTGGAATAAATAATGCTTTTGGAAAAATGTTGGTGAATGATATCTGATATCCGATATCTTTCATACCAATGAGCTTATTACCTATTGTAGAAGGACTGAGATCTAAACAACGAAAAATGTTATGTCCAGGGCATAGTAGCTACCTCATTGCATTATTCGTTTATAAACAGAATCAAATTTAAACAGTCAAAATATTTGTATATTGGCCCCCACCCTCCTGAATCCGCCCATGGATGAAGATGATTCTATTCAACAATCTCAGTTTCGCAAGATAGCAAACCCGAATTTAATGAAACTTTTTAGACAGGATATTTTTTCTTGAAATGGCCACCCCCAGCCCGCTCCGTGCAGCTCTGATAGAGCAATTGTAAATACTTTTACAAATAAACCGGTATCTGAAAATAATAGAACAATATTAGATAATAGATAAATAAGTTGTAATAGTTTCAAACTAACTCTGGATAGTAAGAAGTGATATTATAATTCACATTCTATTTGAATGTTTCATTTAAAGAAATAATGTGTAATATATTCTATGAATCATAACTTCTTATAGCTTTGTAACTATCATTCGTCCTACTCCAATTATTGAAGATGTATTATATAATTGTTTGCGTATGAATGTATCCTTAGACCACTAATACTAAATGCTCTTGAGTTTATTATTTCTTTTCACTAAATAAATAATAAAAAAAAAATTAAATAGATAAATGAGTAAAAAAGTATTATTAACAAACCTGTTGAAAAAAGTGGTGAAAATTTAGCTCGTATGTGTGACTTCCTGGTTCTAAGATTAACTTTTCAACTTCCTTATACCAAACGCCGACTACCAATATTCAGCGCTGAACTGGTTTCTCTATTCCAATCACCTTGAAGTCACGAATACCTGCAGGCTCACCAATAAGTCAGGTTAAGAATAAATTAAATGCGAATACATATCAAAAATAAATCCTTTCCCCCTCTCACCACCCTAATTATTCAATCATCCGATGGACAATTGGTTGGAAATATTTCACTCCAGAATGTATTTCCCTTCAGATCCCTTGCATACCCTAAACAATCCATCAATATCAAGTTATCGGGTTAATTCGTTTTTCTTCTTTATATAAAATGCTATTGTTCAATTAATGTTTATTATTTGCAGTATTATTTTCTTTTTTTTAGCCTCTTTTTCATGTTATAAGAAGGCGCTTATAGAGTCCAGTTGAACTAGGATATTCTCCAAAAGGTATAGAATATTGTAATTATTGAAAACATTAAAATCCTCAGAAATTTTCTTTTCATTATTACTATTTTTTTTCTTTTTTTTTTTTATGGGTTTATCGAATTCTTTCACATTTAATATATAGTAATTTCTTATTACTAGGCATAACACGAGAGAATTAATTTCTCCAAATAAAGAAAATCAAAGGTACGTTATAGTAAGAAAATAATATTACCTTCGCCATTTACCAGCCCTTGCGTTTAAGCACTATCAGAACAATGCTATGATGATAGAAATCCATTTGATAATAAAGAATACTTGATTCTCATTAAATATGACCACTTTAATCAAAATCATTACAGGGATTTTTGAGTTCCGTTTACACAATGTTTATGAAATCTTTTTTGTTCATCTATACCTACCTCAAATATCTAATTTCAATGTGTTCAATGTGTTTAAGAGGAAAAAGCATAAAAGATGAGATTAATTTAATTTTATACCGTCTCAATGCCGACAAAGCGAAATAAAAGCTGACTTCATGGTGGGATCACTTTGTCTATATGAAATTTTCAAGACTTAATGACGTGGAGATATAATTTAAATTTATCTTTCTTAACTCATATTTTTATTTCAAAAGAAACTTTTTATAAAAGTAAGTTAAGTTGTAAATATACAGGTTTATAGTCAGCCTTTATATGCCGAAGTTTTTTATCTTGTGAACCAATTGTTTTTCCCCTTTGAAATTTAACACAACTTTAACCACGCTAACATTTAACACATGGTAGAATAATATTAAAATATTGATTTTTGTTTTTAAATCAAAAAGGGCTTTTTAAAAATTCAAAAAAGAAGGTTCCTGTTTTTTTTTTTTTTGTTTTTTTAAGATTATGTATTTAGTAAAAGTACAATAAAATTGTCCCCTGATATCAAAAGAAAGAAACCACAATCCTGAAAAATATGCCGCCTGTTACAGATTTCTAGTTCAAATCTCTTTAATTTTTTTTTTTTTTTTTTTTTTTTTAGTAAGTCTATCCCCAAAACTATTTTGAAATCGCAATTTTTTTATTTATTACTTTAAAAATTGATGTCCCAAAAAATCCAAGTCTAAAAAAAACTATTCGTATTTTTCTTTACATTGCAGCATCGAACAAATAACCCAAAATTATCAAAATCTTAGAGCTATAGACTTAGACGCCTCATTGATTTGATATCGAACCCGTCGATCTATTTTTATAACTTTAACTAAATATAATTTATTTTGTATTGTTTTATTTACTTTTACTATCAGGCTGATACTGATCCTGTATTCAACACTGCTGTCCTCCCAGAATTGCTATGCGAATTCGCCGAAAGAGAGTGAGTGGTCCCACTGCGGGCATTCAAGAAGATTGACAAATTGCCCAGCAGCCTTCCCTAGCCTCGGGGTCTCCGCTAGAGTAAATATCTTGGTTACACTCTAGGGTATCTTTGTCTAACCCAAATGGAAATTTTATTATTCAGCTAGTCTTGAGAAATTTGAGTTGTTCCTTTCATGATACAGTTTTATTTAAATTTTATATCGCAACTTCTTAGAAACTTTTCTTCATACAATTTAAAAAAATCATGTGCGATGCGCGCAACTCATAAATTTCACTTAGAAACCGACATGAAGTTCAAACTGATATGTTTTGATACTTGTGTAAAAGAAATTAAGGAAATAATAATAATAAAAAAAAATAGCTTTGTCCCTGTGTATTTACTTATTTTTGTTTGTTATTTTCCATAAGGTATGGAGTGTTATAATTATTGTAAACATGGGCGTACCCAGCGGGGGGCAGGGGGGGGGGGCAGCTGCTCCCCCTGGAAGGCTGGGAGCAATAATTTTTTAGGCTTTTAAGACTGGAAGCAATAATAGAATACATTTTTTTCAAGCAAATAATTGTAATAACTTAGTTGATAAAGCACTGCTATAATTATACACAATTTTGGTTTCATTTACCTTTTCCGCGGTAAGGTGTTACATCCTGAACGACCACAGCTTGCCCCCCCCCCTAGTTTTTAGCTTGCCCCCACCTAGTTTTGATCCTGGGTACGCCCTTGATTGTAAAACTTAATATTCTTACGCAATCTCAATTCCTTATTACTTACTTCTTTGTTTAAGAGGAAAAAATCCTAATTTCATCAGTAGATGAGTTTTTTCTTTACCGTTTTTTGGAAATAGGTAGGTCATAAATGGAAATCGATGGAAGGTGTATTATTTACGGTTCGTAGAAAATTATAACTTAGTTTTCGAATTTTAATCTATAATGCCTCTGATGGTTATTGATAATTGTTACATGAAAAACCACCTTATATTTCATTCCGAAATCTAATGTGAAACTAAAGTTTTAAACTAAAATTTAATTATTAAGGATTATATTGCACCTTATGTTTAAAATTTGTTTAAAAGCCATGTTTCGTCCTGGTTATTTAGTAATTTATGATGCTTAGAAGTTCAATCAGTTTAATCAAGACCCGATCAACATTCCATGGTATCCTATATACTTTTGTTTTATTGTTTATTTTTCCAATATTTCCATAAATCCCGCTCCATTTTTGAACATTCTGCGCATTTTGTTAACTTGTCTAATTATTGTTTTCTTTATTTGTGATACTGAATATATATATCACTTTCCCAACCACTTAACTTTACTACATTTTGCTTTAATATATGCGAAGAATTCCCATTAAGTGATATAAAAAGTATTATCTTACAAATATTAGCGACGCTGAGTTCACATGATCCAATGTTTCGAAACATTATCAACATATCGTATTATTATAAACTTTATAATTTAGTAAACAATCATTTTCATCTAATCTTGTCTTATTTTTTTGAAAAAATCATTTTACAATCACACAATCTTATTTTTGTTACTAATTTAATAAAAACCATTTTCAACAAATTTTGTCTTACTTCAATGTCATAAAATGTACGAATATTGGTTTGAAAGGTATTTTGAGAGACGTTTTGCTTTTTGCTATTTGACCTGCAATGACTCTCTCTCTCTCTATATATATGGTATATATATAGAAATGTTATCGTTTCATGAATTGTAACAATGATGAAGTTTCATTTTGAATCGTAAAAGCTATTAAATCTTCCATGATTATGAACAGAGAACTTTTGTACTAAGGAAGTAAAAAATAAATAAAAAAAAGTTTCGCTGTTTATGTGTAATGAGGGGAAATAGCAATGAAAGCATTGTTAACGATTGAAGAGCGCAAAGCAGAGCTTAACTTGGAGAATATATCACTAGCCTATGTAGGGTAAGGGACACCATTATGCATCCGTTAAATGAAGTGTACCCCTCCCTTAGTATAAACGATAAGCATACACAAACCGTAACGACCGCCATGCGTTGTGGAGTATGGTAAACATTTAGATCTCCTTAACGGCCAAGACTGGAGTGCAGGTGGGCTGCTCGTTAGACGGTATTCAGCCATGACAAATGACAGCAAATGAGTTAAAAGAACTCGCCGCGAAGCTGCAATCTAGAACTCATCCCGTACGGCTTCATCAACCTCCTAACAAGCAACCGAAATTGTCAGTAATGTATGACTCCCCTAGCTTTCGCAAAAAGGAATTGGGTGGGAAAAAAAATTTATCTCTTACATTAATACAGAATTCATGACTGTTGATCATGTATTGTTCCCTATCAATATGAATTCTTTCGATTTCTTAGTTTCCACGAATAAAAAGCGGCCAAAAATATTTATTTTGGTTTTACCTGAAACGAATACGATTACCCATCAGATTTAATTAAGAAGCTTTGAATTTATTTAAAATAGTGTTCGAGAAATTCCAGAAACCAAAAGACAGTCAAAGCCAAGTTAATTGTTCAAAGACTATCGAATAAATTATCTAAATAAATAAGAGAGAGAGAGAGAGAGATTCATAAATCGGAACAAAGATAAAAATATATAACTGGCCAAATATTAAAAGTATTAAGAACAATTAGTTTTTTTTTTAAATAACAGTAATTAATTTGGAAATTGAAAGTTGACATGTTGAATAATATATTGATTTCTTAATTAACTAAGTTCAATATACTAAAATAACCTCTCCAACGACAAATTCTATTGAAATGCAATAACAATAAAATTATATGCATACATATTATATTTACTAATTTTATTATTTTTGTTCGAGTATCCCATTTTATTGGGTTACTTAATTAATTAATTTCAATATTTTATTTTTGAAGAGAAATGATTGACCCGCAAATCGAACCCGGGTCTCCGACGAGGCCAATCTTTTAACAATAATGTATACATTCACACATGAAATGAGTGGGTGTCTGCATCACATTTTTGATAATTATTAATCATCCATGGTTTCATATTTTATTCATCGCAGTTCAATGATGCTTTATTGTATTCTATTTCCTTTATTTTCCTTTTGTAACTAGTAATTTACTTGACACTTGCCAAACCTTTATTCACCTCCACTCCAGCGCAGGGATCAAATGGCGCAATGCTAGTAAACAATAGATTGTTATGCATTTAGGTTCAGTTTCGATCTAATAGCTGCAAAGCACGCGAACTCAAGCCACCTAAAAGAAAAGTAGTACCTCGATTCCTATCTTAGTTTATTTGTGCCAGAAAAACTCTTTTAACGTTTTTAATTCAAAAACACGAATGATTTGACCACTTGATTTTTAGCAACTGTACTGTTTGATAAATATTTAGTCATACAATGGCTTATTTTTTAATAACTGTTGTTCATGCGATCAATAAATTTAATAGGGCCTTACATGTTCATCGTTTCGATTTATATTTTATTCCAAGATGTAGATTGAATAATATTTCTATCTTAATTTGTTGAATAATGACTAGTATTGATGAACTGGTACACCGATTTAATATTAATATGTGATATTAGTGTAGGCTGATACTTTCAGTGCAACAATAAGGACTTAAGCTCTCTCGCTGTAAATATGAAAATTGAAAGAATTTGATAAAAATATATTAAAAAATCTGGTGCGTGCGCGCAACACACAACTTTCACTTACCAACTTACTTAGATTAGAAATTAATGCGTTTTGTTAATTGCCATTTCTCAAATGAACAGAACGGCTTTAATTATAAACAATGGTCTGTCATTAAAGGCGTACTCCGCTTGCGCTCAACGAGTTTTATGAGTTGACTGAATATTTTTCTTTTTTTCTCCTCTATGTGTTTCCTTGATTTTTATCATATCTCATATTTAGCCATTTATTATTTTTAGGCAAAACGAGAGACAGATAATACCTCGATATAAACAAATACAAAGGTACTTTATAGGAAAACAAAAAAGGCCCCTTCCCTATTGAAGCCCCCTCAGAACATTTTTATAATGATAAAAGCTACCTGATATTAAAGAACACCTAATTTTCATTAAACACCACGAATTTGATGAAAATGGTTAAAGCCGTTTTTGAGATAATCGAAAAAAGGTAAAAATTGGTTAAAAAGTTATGAAATAAAGTGCCCCCTCCGTTAAACCAATTTTGATGAAATGTTGGCTATCGCATCTTTGGCATACACATACATCAAAATCATTAAAACCGTTTTGAGTAACTAAAAAAAACACGTGAAAATTATACAAAACTTATCAAGTAAAGTCTCCCCTCCGGTTGATCAATTTTGATGAAATTTATACAGTCGGGCACATAGATAGATCAAATACTCAGTTTAATCAAAATCGTTTCAGCTGTTTTTGAGAAAATCGAAAAAAAACTTAAAAGTTATTAAATAAAGTATCCCCTCCCTTTGAGCAATTTTAATGAACTTTTTGCTGTCACATCACGGGCATATACATACTCTAAATACCCAATTTCAGATTCGCACGGCTCATAGTTTTTGAGTTAGTCTGTTCACACACACACACACACACACACACACACACACACACACACACACACACACACACACACACACACACACACAGACCATTTCGCGGGACTTGATCATTTGGACTCAGGGGACCCCAAAACGTGTATTTCCGTTGAAAACCGGAAGTCGAAATTTTTCACGATCGCAATACTTCCACTTACTATATATTTCATATATAGGTAAGTGAAAGTAAAAAACATTCCTTCTGTGTCTCTTCCATCCTTTTGAGTATCCACAGCTCCTATAGAATGCCGCGGTTCGAATCCGCCCTGAGAGGGTTAACTTTATTTCGTGCAGACCCTACGGAATAACATTCTACCTACCCACCATGGTTAGAATAGGGGTTTGTTACACCTTTAGATTAATACCCTCCTTATGTCACGCCTTGGGGGTACCAAACAAAAACAAAAAAAATCTGGTGCGTGCGCGCAACACACAACTTTCACTTACCAACTTACTTAGATTAGAAATTGACGTGCTTTGCTAAATATCATCTCCCAAAGTCACACATTTTTCTACATTCATATCTTATTTTTGTTAATCGTTAAAGCCGTTTTTGAGTAAATAAAAAAAAACCGTGAAAATGATACAAAATTTATTAAGTAAAGTCCACCCTCCCGTAGTTCAATTTTGATGAAATTTTTACAGTCATATCTCGGGAATATAAATACATCAAATACCAAGTTTGATCAAAATCGTTAAAACCGTTTTTGAGTAAATAAAAAAAACACGTGAAAATGATACAAAATTTATTAAGCAAAGTCCCCCCTCCGGTTGATCAATTGTGATGAAATGTTGGTTATCACATCTTTGGCATATAAATACATTAAATACCAAGTTTGATCAAAATCGTTAAAACCGTTTTTGAGTAAATAAAAAAAACACGTAAAAATGATACAAAATTTATTAAGTAAAGTCCCCCCTCCGGTTGATCAATTTTAATGAAATTTTTACAGTCATATTTCAGGCATATAAATAGATTAAATACTCAGTTTAATCAAAATCGTTAGAGCCGTTTTTGAGAAAATCGAAAAAAACTTAAAAAGTTATTAAATAAAGTACCCCCTCCCTTTGAGCAAATTTGATGAAATTTTTGCTGTCACATCGCGGGCTTATACATACTCTAAATACCCAATTTCAGGTTTGCACGGTTTAAAGTTTTTGAGCTAGTCTGTTCACACACACACACACACACACAGACACACAGACACACACACACAGACCATTTCGCGGGACTTGGTTATTTTGATTCAGGGGACCCCAAAACGTGTATTTCCGTTGAAAACCGGAAGTCGAAAATTTTCACGATCGCAATACTTCCACTTACTATATATTTCATATATAGGTAAGTGAAAGTAAAAATCAGTGAGTTAGTTGATATTTTTTTTAATTAAGGTTACCTTTCTAAAATTTGTGTCGAAATAAAAAAAATAAATAAATAAAAAATTATAAACTTGATGGAACATCAAGGTATCTATGAATGATTTTTTTCTTTGAAAAATTAGCCGTATTAAGGATTTTACATTACAAAGGTAGGAAGTGACAGGAGTTTAATGCTTTGGCGGATCTTCAAAAATTAACTTTTTGACATCTGTCGCACTATTCCTGAAATAGTAGACAAAACCATGTGCAGTTTTTTCTTTGTAGTCTTGAAGGAGAAACATTATGTAGAGGTTGAGGTATCCGTTTAAGAATAATTAATTGAGTTTTACTTATAGGATAGGACTCCTTAAGATAGAAAGCCATAAATTTAGGATAAGGAGGATTGGTCGTATTGGATGCTTTAGCTAGACTTTAGTTTTTCTGACATTTTTAAAGCTTCGAGCTGTGTAATGTTAGAGTTAAGGATGCATTGAATGGATAATTAGTTACATGCTGGTCGGCTGTTTAAATGGGGGTAGGTAGATGATTACGACGGTGTTAGGATGGGTTTGGATATAAACTGTAAAGGAAGAGAGGCCTTACTTTAGTTTTATAATTTTTTTTTTAAAGAAATCGTCGTCACCATGCTAAAGTAACGAATATGCAAGTAAAAACCTATGCATATTCGTTACTTTAGCATGGTGATGAAATGTAATATTTTTAAAAAATTAAGAATTTTTTGAAATAATTAAGTATGAAGGAGACTATTTATTTACTTAAGGAATCGGCTCACTAGCATTAAAGCAGCAATCCCGCAGGAGCAGTAGGCCATACGCCTGGATCGGCAATAATTTATCTTAAAGTTCCTAGGCAGCCTTGTCGAGATAACTTGCTGACATATTTAATGAAGGGGATTAGCCGTTTGTACCATATCCGATCACCTATCGGTTCCCTGACCTTTAATAGCCAATTTATTCCTACTCAGCTCTATCTTAAAATAGTACAGTTTTCTCTTTTTTTTTAACGTTTAGCCGTAGAATTTCATTATCGAATCTAACGACATTATGTAACGCATTAAGTAGATTGTTTCATGCAGCAATTACTTGCAAAGCTGTTTCCCATAACTATTCAATGTAATATTACGATCAACGAATGTTTCAGCATCTATTAAACTGTTTTTGTGTTATATACTATCCTACCTATAGTTCGGGATTTGCAATCTCTCTCCTGAAACCTTGAACGGTATGAGTGACAGGTTCTTTATCTTCTACTCGAGAAACTTATTTGGGATTTCCTGATAATAAGCATATAGAGTACAAATTATATCATTTTTTATTAAAATAAAAAGTAAATTATGATGAACAGGAATTGGTTGGGGGTGCGGTCCAAATAATTAGCACAAATATGTGTTATTTACATATTTTATTATAGCCGACGTTGCGACCCAAATTTTAGGTCATCATGAGGGCTAAATGAGCAAAACCAAAAAAAACAAAAAAAAAAAAAAAACAACCAATCAGAGAAATTATATAAACAGATACAAATGTATGTGAAACATTAAACAAAATTAAATAAGTTAGATAAACTAAACATAAACATTTTTTTAAATATTTATTTATAGAATAAAAAATTTTTAATTTATATTAAAAATTTATTTAAATATTTATAGAATTTATAGAATTTGAAAATTATAGCTCTTAAAGTAAGGCCACGGTAATAGTAATAAATGAAAAAGAGATAAAACTTAAAATAGCAAATCTGATGTAATGTAGAGAAATATTAAACTATACGTGAACATATAGTTAATAAGGTTACAATGGTCTGTAGCAATGAAGCCTAAGTAAATAAGATGAAATGTAGTATACAAAATACAAAGTGGTATGTAAATCGAAAATGTAAAAACGATAAAAAAGATGGATAGTATAAAAATATAATGATACAAAGAAGTCACTGAATGAAAGGTAAGAGAACTTAGGATGCATTATGATAAAGAATAATTATAAGATTTATGTATTGAAAGTGTTATACACTATAATATGATTATTAAATTGAATATGACAGCTATATAGTAGGGTATTAAAAGTGATACAAATTAAAAATTATATATTATATGATACTATTACGATGACATAAGTTGTTTGACAATGGGTGATGGAAACATATGATAGAAAAATTGTCAGTGACCTTTCTTCCTGTGGGTAGAATGCCGAGTGACAAGAAGGCTGGGGGATAGGAAGGGGTTTATTTTACTTGATCAAAGCACTTCAAGAAGTAAATTTTATTTTATGACACCTAGTCACTTTAAAAAAAAAACAAAAAAAGAACTTTCACTTACGACCTTCCATTCTTTTGATAAAGGAAATATATATTAGACATTAATTTTTGAAAGGAAACACGTGAATAAGACTCTATTGCTAATCGCACACTCACCATTTTATTTTCATTTACTTTCTTTTTACATGCATTAAAAGGACAATGCATTAGAAGCAAGAGTATTTTGTTCGAATCGACTGCGGAAAGCCGTGCAGTGTAGTTTCTATGCTCTTTGCAGCAAAATGCAAAAGATCCCAAACAGTTTTTAACGGCACTATGTAATAAAAAAGTTTATATTTAGTGGCGAGATGGCCGAATGGAGAATCTTATAACCCGAAGATAGCAGTTCAAAACCCGGAGCTAGGTAACATTAAATAATACTCGGCATTAATCACCCACACCCACCCCTGGCCCGGTTAAACCCCGTATACCGAAAAAGGGAAGACAAAGAAATTTATATTTACAAAACGCGGTCATTGAATTTTCTTGTCAGATATTCCTTTCGCTTACTCAGGCCTCTTTAAGTAATAATAAGCTTACTATACCTCTTTCTTTTATGAAAGTTTAACTTTTAAATATCCCTAACGTATAAATCAAACTTTGTTAACTGCCACCCACGTTTGTGGGATTGAGAACTGAAGGTTTACAGTTACTTTTTAATGAAGCATTTACTTGAGGTGTTGTAACTTGACTGGTTTAGAGTAGTACAATATACAGCAGAAAACTTATTTTGTGTTATCAATATTTTTGCTTCACCTTTTACTGATAAGGTATTATATTATTACCTTTTGAGGTCTTTGGTTTTCTCTTCATCCACCGTCACTCAGAAAGAGAAGTCCTATATTAACGTTATGGTATATACCATCCCGCAAACGTGGCAATTACCAAAGTCATTAGACTTTGACAGGAATAAATCATTTTTCCCTTACAGAAACATTTTTTTTTTTTTTTTTTTTTTTTTTGTGGGCTAAAGGCTTCCATTGAAGCCCCTTACTGCCCGTTAGAGAAACTTAAATGGTAAACCTTGATAAAAGAAAAAGAAATAGTATGCTTACTATTACTTAAAGAGACCTTACATTAGCTGAATGGCATCCTCCTCGGAGGGTGCGAAGTAAGATAGCGTGCGAAGAGCTCCTGTAGAGATCGCCTCCTGCAGCCTTGTCCGACGCGAAGACAATTAGCCTGAGTGTCGCGTGCCGGGGCACATCTTGAAAGGAGGCCCACCCGATTACAGCTCCGGGTCTCGACAAGGTACTCAGCTTCTTAAGAGCAACACGCTACATTACTGCCAGTCTGCCCTCCATCTATCCCTGTTCATTAACGTTCTGTTATTGCTTGGATGTAAGTCTGTCTTTTACAATAATAAAACAAATATACATGATTACAATGTTGAGCTCATTTTATATTTACATTCGGATTTCCGCTAGTAAATATATATTTTGGTGTATACCGTATTTGACTATTAAAAAGTGTAATGACTCTGTAGTAGTAGGTAAATCTGTGAATTTCAATATACATAAATTGAGTTGAGTTGAGGCAAACTATTTATTTATCACATATTTTTGGTTTTGGATATGATTGGTGATATAAAAATCTATAGTCTACTATCGATAGTTCACAACAATCTATCGATCTATTGCTCGAGTCTCCACCGCTCGCCTCGGGTATCATCATCTCTTGAAATCTCAACAAAGTGCCTTCCATAGTGTGGATCAAAGACTTTGAATAGCCTGATAGTTTGGTTTCTAATTATATCCCTCCTTGTTTTTGCTGCGATTGCTCTTTCGAATCTCATGTCTTAGGCTTGGTCTAACTTTTTTTCCCATCGCACCTCCGTGAAGCAGTTATTAAAGAGTAATAGTACTAGTTATCGAACAACATATTGTAACGTTAAACAAAACAAAAAAAAAAAGATGTTTTAGAATAGTTATAGACCTTTCGTTGGAACGAACTAACAGTTGGAATAAACTGTCATAGTACATGTTTGTGACTATAATGTTCGGCGAGTACCATCTACGCCGGTCCAGAAGGTTCGAGGCTGGTCTTCTTGCGACTAAATTATTCGGTGCGATGGACTGGAGAATTACTCTTTGTTCTGAAGCTCAAGTCATATGATTATTTCTATGTTATTATTATTATTATTATTATTCATTCATCCTACCAATTTCTATAGGGTAGCTTCTCTTCATGCTTGTTCAAGACATATTTTTTCTTAGTATTATCACATTTACTAAATGTATTTGCTTCAAATATAGTTGTAAATTTCCATAAATAAAAAAAAAAAATGTTTGGATTTTCTATTGGAATGCGATTTACGATTCTTATTACTAAATATTTTTCTGCTTACTTAATAGTATATAGGTATTTACTTTTGTTATTGGAAGTTATACCCATAGACGTGTATATATTTATAGGTTTATATAAAACCTATTTTATTACTAATTCTTTGTCATTTGTTTTAGGTGAGTACTGCAATTCATAATCATAATGCAGCCATGGATCAATAAGTAAAGAAACTTGGTGACCTATTTTTGATTTAATTTTATCTTTAGTATTTTAAGGGATCATACACAGATGCGGCATATATAAGCCTTTCCTCTTTTATTTGTTTATTATATAAGAGATTATGTGAAACATTTTTTTTCTTCAAGCATAGCTCATCTATGAATTATTAATACTTTGTAGTTGCAAAAGTTATATCATATACTTGACTGAAAATCGAAAATTAAATTTATTCTTTTAATTCTTTGTCAATAAAAAAAAAAATTCTTATATATGTGTTGTATACTTTTTTTATATTAAGGTCTTGAGTTTTAAATGTATAATGGGCGTTGCATTGGAACATGCGTCCGCTGTGAATGTTAATGTTATTGTCGAATAAAATAGAAACGTGATTTATATATAGATATGTGAGGTTATTACTATATTAAAATTTGTAATACGCCGTTCAGGGTCCCGAGGGCTGTTCCGACACACCGATAGAAATCCCGAACACGTCCCGAGCTGCACAAAGTATTTTCTCCTGCGATGGTCCCTGACTCTTCAAAACCCCGATAAGGATCTGATCCTAAATAGATGCATGTCTTGTCATCCTATTTTCTAATTCGGTAGGGAACCGATAAGTCCCTTGTTAGTATGTAATACATGTAGGAAAGAAAAAATAAACAGACAGATATGTATTTGCCAGAGATGTGGCAGCAGAAGATATGTGAAAATTAAGTTACCTAAAGGAGTAAGACAACACAGTTTTATTATTTTCAGTTTGTAAAAGGTTATAACGATTTTGAATAATCTCGTCATGTTTAATCATACTTAAGTTTCGTTGAGTATAATGTAGGTTTTATCATCATGGGAATTGTCTTATACATCTTAAACGGCATGTGAAAAATTATTTCTATAAAATATGTTTAATTTTGATTATTTGAAGTAATTAACGGCCTATCATAATCCCGAGTATAAGCATTGGTTAAATATCAAATAAGCAAGGTTTCAGCAATCAAATACATGAAAAAAAAAAAAAACCTAGGGTGAAAATTTGAATTTTCGTTAATGAAAGCAGGAATGATTATTTATAATACATCATTGGAAATCTGAGGAATAATATTTAGTCTATAAAGAGTTGGAAAGTAATAATAACTGATGTCGAAGACTGAGTAATTTCTACTATTGGTTTCCATATTATAGAATTACAAACAATTGAAAAATCTTTTTAATTTCGCATTACAATGGAAAAAAAGGTGACAGATGAGAAGATTGCGTTAGGTGGCGATAAGTAAGTAGTGCTCAAAATGTTTATGAATTTGCTATAACATTGTAGTACTAAGTATCATTTAATGAATACAATATCCTTAATTATTGATTTAAATAAAAAAACATTAACAGCCTCTACCTGAGGAGGATATAAGGATATAAGGCCTTCGATTTCTGAAAAAATACCCTTTTACTGAAAATATATAACGTCAAAAAAGGGTCCAAACTTTATTCGAAAGCGGATCTAATTATTTAGGGATATATATATATATATATATATATATATATATATATATATATATATATATATATATATATATATATATGTTAGCCATTTAGTCATAGGAACGAGGGTGGTAAATGAATGTTGTGTGATACGCACACCGCATTAGGTTTTCTCCCGTTTAAAATCTGACCATGCATGGACTTGGTTTAAAATTATGTTTTGAATCAAAAAGATTAGCTAAGAACTGAGTCATTCCTTATACACACATATGAATAGTTATTTTGACGAGAATAAGATCAGTTTATGATCCGAGCAGAATGCTTGTTAATTATTATTAGCGTACATTATATATAATTAAAATAAAGTCACCGAACAAAGGGTCGGTGGTCGTTTCATTGACTAATTGGTCGGTTCCAGAAGACTAAGATGACAAGAGACACTCCTGATCTCTGTCAGTTCGGCTCGGATTTGAAAGGATTATGTTGGAATCCCTTGAAAGAGATCCTAAGTAGCTATTAATAAATTTTATCATTTTACATATATAATAAACTTCATACGTATAGAAGATACTGTAATTAGCCCAGGCAATGAAGGTTTTGTGTCGGGAATAATTAGAGACAAGCTGATTTTTTGCCAGTTGTTAGTACTTACTAAAAGCAGTATTTCCTCAAAAGTCCCCGACTCTCCCCTTTGTGCTAACTTGGGGGGGCCCCCTTGAACATCCGTTTCGGGACCCTTTTTGGTATTAATCATAACTCCGCTATTTTCCATTCGATATTGATATTGTTTGTATCCTTTTATTCCACATTTCCTATTCTTCAAAAGTGGTCACGTAATGTTTCTTCGAGAAATTAACCCTTTTGCTATAATTCTCTAACATATGCCAAATTTTCGAGTAAAACTTCGTATCTTTTATAGTTTTTAGGGAACAGTTCTTTGTATTGAAATATTATGAAAAAACTTCTCAAATAAAAGTTTTTGCTTGTTTTCCACTCTTTAAAAATATTAGCTAGCTTTACATTTTGGACATCGCGAACACGAACAGTGTTACGTAATAGTACGCGCCCGACACTTACCAAGCAATAAGGCGCGACCGGTAGTTGTGACATTTATAGCTTATTTGATTTTTATTCATCATAGATAACGCTTTCATCATGCATTAAAACCGATAGCACAATGTTACAGAAAGATATTGTTTATATTTTAAAAAAAATTAAAAAAATGTATTCATTTTGATAGAAAATACTTTAATTATCATAAAAATGCCTTAAATTTTTTTTGTATGCACGTTTTGGTTCAGGGAAGATTTTTACTCCTGATCTTAATACTAAAGATCTTTCCATTATCCATCAACTATGGACCCTCCGTATTACGGACTTGCAAAAAACGGCAGCTGTGAACTTTGGAAAACTGTTTTTTTTAAGTTCTATCAATTTTAATAATTCACAGCATCACGGAATACCCTCACACTTTATATTTATTTTCTTTTTTAAAATTAGATACCATTGTTATTTATTAAAAAATATGTCTCACAATAAAAATAATCTCACTAATAACACTTAATTTATATATATTATTCATCATCGATTGTCTCTGGTTCTTCATCCATAATTAAAATGTTGTGACAAAATACCCACTGCAGTGCTCGCACATATTTGTACAAATGCAGACCTAACTTCCTGCAGCCACAATAAACTCCACAAACAGATTTACAGGAGCATGATACTATACGTAGAAGATCTTCTGGAGCAAATGGCTTTAATGAGGTTACAGGTTGAAATAAATTCCTCTCTCTTCCACCATCACTTACTTCCTCTAACATCCATCCCCATTCTGTAGCCGGTAAACGTAGCCTAACCATTTTTGCACTTGCAAATACACTCTCAATATATGTTGATGACATGCCTCAGTTGTCGGAGGTAATTTTGCCATATCGAAATTTGCTCTGAGATTATTTTTTTTTGTCAGGTTCATGAATTTGAAATATCGAGCTTCATTTAAGTTTGCAAACCTGTTTAGTAAATACAGCTCAAGTGCGAATCTTTTCCCATTTATTAGTAATTGTTCTTTTGGTGCATTTTTCATTAGAAATAAAGAAGCGTGATTCTTAGCTCCAGGCGAAGATTTAATTATTTCGTCGCTTTTATCTTGTTTGCTGGATGTTGTATGACATCCTGTCATTGCATGGGCAAACAACAAACATTTTCTAATATCATTAGGCTGCTTGATCAAAATATCAATATTATAATATTGTTTGCTCGGAATATTTCCAATTTTATATTTACAGAAGTAAATATCTTGGTTTTCTGGTGCAAGAGCCACTAATAGAATTATTAAGTCTGTATCCGAACCTACTACAACAATTTTAAAGCATTCCTTCAGCTTTTCTATAGCAATCTTACTTTTTACTACATCTAAATCTGCGTCTTCTTCAAATGTGAAAGTTGATATTTTTCTTTTATTCATTTCTGAAGTCACTGCTCGCATTAAATTTCGTTTGTTTCCTACATTTCCTAAACAGATATCCTTGGGTGTTGTACATTCTGTGTTTTTTCAAAATTGATATCACTAGAATTTTTCCTTGAGGCTCTTCTACTATGTTCTTCTGTTTTTAAACGTCGGATACTGAGGATATCTATCGAAGACCATGGTAACATTAGTTCTTCAGATTCTTTTTGTAAATGGATTATTTTCTTGAAGCCAGGATGTAAACTTATGAATATCTTATTGATCTCTCTTCTTTCTTGAATCTTGAACTTCAACATGCTGTTCATTAAACGTTATTGATGTTCCTAAGAACTCTTCAGTAGCTTCATGTACTTTTAAAAAATAGGGAGTTCCAAGTACCCACTTTGAAAGTGTGCTTTCTGTAATGCCTCTACCATGGGTTAAACCTCCAACGGATTTCATCGGCCTCATTAGGCATGGCTCAATTGACATATCTTCCAAAGTACCCGACCAAAATTTGCCGGTAATTCTTACTGTAAAGCGACCGTTATTTTTAAACATCTCTAGTTCTCTTTTTGTTAGTTTTTTACATTTGTTGTATGTATAAGTGGGCCGATTTCGCATAAGGTAAATGTCCAGCGAAATGGAAGTAAGGAAGCATTTTAATTGTTGTTGATATGTGCAAATTCCAATCACCAGTTCGTTCGGCATAAATAAATTGAAAAATAATATCAATACATTTTAGTAAATTAATCCAAAGGTTTGAAGTTCTACTTTATAATTCAATATTTTTCAATGAATCGTTTATCATGGAACAAGATTTCAGTATTATCAGTATCAGATTCTGTTGTTATGTCTTCTGGGTTCATCTCATGATTCGATACCTGAGTATGATATTTCTCTAAGATTGACATATTATCTTGAAACTGAATATCGTGTTCTTTTAGAATGTTTATTAATGCGGCTGCGCTTAGCATGCATGCTCGGATACACCGTGCATAAGAATGGCCATTAAGCATATGTTGAACCGTATTCAGGACATAAATTGTACCCCACAAACTTTCTAGCCCACTATCTTCCGTTATATATCCCTATGAACCCATAAACGTCATCAGAAGATGAAGCCCTCCAAGCCTCAACACGATTTTCCCAATTTCACTATCACTTTTTGCAGAAGCTACGATCTCGGAAGCTTTTAAAAACAAAGGCTGTTACAATACATGACTGATTTTGTTTCCTACTTTGTACCTACAGCAGCAAAACATAATGCTGTATAAATATACACTAATATTATTTAATTTATTTTTTCTAGAAAAGAGTAATAAAATATTAATAACTTAAACGCATCTCTCTATCAAAATATAATTTTTAACTTTGATGATACTTAACTTTTTAATTGATGAATTTTAATGAATTTATGAAATTAAAAAGAATTTATGAAATGAATTTAATTATTTATTTGTTTTTAAATTGAATAAGTTTATATTACTCAATAAATTATAAAATATTATATAATAAACTTATTAAATATAATGAAATATAAATAAAACAGAGATGTTTAATAGGCATGCCCGCTGCCGTACGGCTGCCGGCAGCAGCACATTTTTTGTTATACATTAGTTTTGTTGGCGTCCCTGTGGTGGGAATCGGTTTTTTTACATATCATATTAAAGCTTAATTCTTGCGCTAAAAATTTTATCTGAATAATTTTTAAGAATCTCCATTACGCTAAATTTTATAAAAGAAAGTTGTAACTATGAAATTTCGCGAAAAAAAAAATGTATTTTGACAAATAACTGCCAAAGTATGGGCTTTAGGAAAAACTTCCTATGCATTATTTTAAAGTTTAGCGTGTATAGAAAAAGATGTCTTAAAAAATTTCTGAATTGGATTATTAATAACGGAGGTGTGAAGTAAAACCTGAACCAATGGAAAATTACAGTAAAATGTTGGTGGAGGGTTAGCACAAATGACAGGGGCGGAGACTTTTGAGAAAAAGCTGCTTTTAGTAAGTACTAACAACTGGCAAAAATTCAGCTTGTCTCTAATTATTCCCGACATTCGGTCATTTTTGGCCTTCATTGTCTGGGCTAAATGTATATCGTGGCCAAAAATAAAACAAGATAAAAAAAAGAAGTTATTCAAAATTATTTTTTGAAAGTATAGAACCTTAGATCATACACAAAATCCTGTAATTTCGGTTTCTTTCTATACATATTTTAATATTTCGTTAACACGTAAACGCTGGCGTGTACCACCGGTGGCCCGCCATGGCCGACTTCCGCATCGGACACTTTAGTCAATCACAAAACTTTCAACGACGATTTATAACGAGCTAGGATTGTATTGTTTATTTTATTATTGCTAGATTTTCAATACCGCATAATGCCCTTGAATAAATTCCGTCCTATAGAGCGAAAATCATTAAGTTCAGGCGCATGAGTTACAGTCCCGGCGTAAACGTGTTAATAATACATTGATATATTATGTAATGAAAATCATAAAAAATATTAGTATTTTCATTCATGGTCTTCAAAACGTGCATAAGGGCGGCTGCCAACAATAAATATACGAATATGAATCTTATAAAAATAATTCATTTATCTTTTTAGAAACATTTTGTTCCCTACAACCATCACTCCATTGTTTTTCGGAAACTTTGTATCCTTAAGATTTTCATTTATTTTAATTAATTTAATTAAGATATTTAAGGGTTTCAATTAATTTTAGTTTAGGCCATTTTTATAGATATTTTTTTATAGATAATAACAATGTCGGAATTGGATATTTTTATACATAGCAATGGATTTTCGACAAGGGAGGGATCTTGATACATGATACATTGTAGAGGCTGGATTTTCGTTTTACTTACTTTCGGAGCCCCATTAGTTTATATCATCAATGTAATGAGCTAATCGTAGGAGTCAAAGGAAATGTCAATTTATTACTGAATATTATTCTCGTTTAGTATGCGTTTTGTTACTGGCCCGGTTTTAATAACATCGAATAAATAAAATAAGTGTTTACCACTTTTCGCCAGCTTTAATAACCGCTATATAGCCGAAAGACATTGGGGTTAATAGGTGATAACGTGTTCAGCTTTATTAATGCCAATGAAAAGGTCAACAGCCATGCAATTCTAACTTTTCCAGTTTTAAAATCTTATAAACTTACGTACAAGTCTTTACCTTTATCCACTTATCAAATTAAATACTGAATACTGTGCTGAGTGATATCAACACTAATAATAAGCTTGTATCTTATAGTAAATATATTTCCTGTCTTTGGGAGGGTTTTAGTTTTCATAAAATTTTCTCAGTCATGAAACCCTTGTCTAAAAAGGTACGGTCACAGCCAGTTGTTTAACGAATTTCTCCCAACTTTTTGGATATATCTGTAATTGTTATCCCTAATCTCAACAAGTAAAAGATAAATCATATTTAATTACAATTACTCTTATAGTTTTAACCCACGACCCGACTAGGGATGACATATGCATTGGCGTACCTTTGCAAAACTGCCAAATACTATGACGATTTCTATTCCAAGTCGGGTGGTGGAGGGCATCGCAACTATTAATTAAGCTAATGCAATCGTATTGTCTATTCCATATGTATTTGCTTTTCATATTTCTTTTTATTTCAGTAAGACAAAAAAAGTATACAAATTTTCATCAGATTATTAATAGTAAACGACGTTTTGATTTTTTGAAGCATGTCGTTATAAAAAATTAAAACCATAGTCTTGCTTGTTTTCTCAAAACCTTGTTTTGATACACAAGAAGCTTGCATTTTGTAGGCCAACCTTTGTTTTTCAAGAACACTTTTTTAATTTTTCGCATCAGCGTTGGAATAGGTTATAATTATAAGGCTATCCGTAATCATTATCGATAATATATCGTTATGCTTGTTAACCATACTTTGGGCACCATTCGATTCGAAGAAAGTGTTCCAAAGCGACTTATATATACTTAATTATTCTCTTTACAGCGTAATCTATTAATTTCTGCTATGAGAACATATTCCACGCAATAGCTATTCCACCTAATACTCATAGTGCAGCTTAGAACCTCCAGTGAACATGTTTTAAAAAGGTTCTAGTTTCTATTGTATTGACCTCACTAAAAACCAACAATCACAGCAATAACATAGAATCATTGCACTATTTTAATGAATGCCCGATATATTTAGCAGCCAAGAATTTGTACCTACATATCAAATAACACTGATGTAAATTTAATTCAGTTACTTAAGTCTTACATCCTGTAAGGAAATTAGAAATATTGATTTATATGTAAAAACGGACATGAAAATAAAATCCCATATATTTAATATTTTATCTCTTTGTTGCGCAACAACCGATGCCAACAAACTGTTGTATTTATATTATACTTGCTTTTTCAAGTAAAATAATCATCCAAGCACCTTTTAAAAAAATTTCTCTATCCTATCATTTTGCCAAATTTGGGACGTTATTTTTCCATTTTTAAGTTTTCCCAGAAATACATCCAACAATATGTAGAATGATTCATCTCTCTCATTCAATGCTACAATACATGTACTTGCATGTCAAATCTTTCATCATACACTTGCACACCAGTGTTTACTGTCCTTTTCAGATTTATTTTGTATTCGTTTAAACAGTGTTTTATTTTTGATCATGCGCAATATGTTAGTAATATAAGTCCGGTCGCAAATGCTTTCCTGGCCTACATAATCATAATGAAGGACATGGATTTCACCATCGATGGGTCTTTCATAGGAACAATGACATCGAAGAAGAGAGATCGCGTCGTCTACGTGAACCAGGACGTGGCCGCCAAGCATGTTGGCCGGCATCCTCTTGGGCAGGCAGGACTGGACAGAACTGGATGGAGGCGGCTAGGGGTCGACAAATCTCCATATTGCTACTGGCTAATAGGAAAAATTGATTTTGGATATAAGGTGTAAAATTAATGTAATCGGTTACTTCATCTTGAAAATCTAACCAAACACTATGTACTATATTTTTCAAGTATTAGGTATATAGGTATATATTTTAATTTTCAAATATCATTAAGTTTTTTGACAAATTAGTTGTGCCTTACATAGAACACGTAGTCGTCCTCCCCCCCCCCCTCCCACCACCGGTCATAATAATTTTACATGCCTGCTCACCCTGGATACTAAGACAATCAAGGATAACATTATTAAGATAAAATAAATCAATATTGATATCGAAACCTACAAAACTTTTTATATACTATATATGTCTATAGGGAGCGGGGTGGCTCATTAGTAAGACCTAGGAAAAGAGCGTGATCACGATCAAATCCCCTCCTTGCACGATCGCTGATCAAGAAGCAGTATTTCCTTATATCGCTCAAGCGAGTCACAGTTGTTCAGGGAAATCCAAATGCTAAAATACACAGTCTTAATTTTTTCCAATATTTTCCATGATATTACTGTTTTATTTGAAGTTATTGCCACTCTCCTGTTAATGCTTCTATTGTGTCTTCCACCCGTACATGGAATGCGAGCACTGTTCGGCCTTTGTGAGTAGAGAAATTTCCTTTCTATCAAAGTTGTAGTACTTCGCTGTACGACCTAGGGGATGAGGTTCAGTTATCATTTCCTTGTCTATGTAACTTGGCGAGGAATGAGAGTTAAGAATCTATTCACCTTTCAGAGGAGGAAATGTTTTCTTATAGTCGAAAAAAATCTCCTCGCCTTTTTCAAAACCGAACAACCAATGCTTCTAATATTTTCCTCCCATTATTTAGTTGCTGTGACATGTATATTTTTAAATTACTATAGTATCTAAATTACTGCCTAGCCTTCTTTAAGAAGAAAAACGATATTAATGAAACCTTTTTCAAGAACAATAGATTTCTCCTCTCCCAGATAGACACTCCCCTAGACACGTTGGTGACCGGCAAAAGAGCCTGGATGCCAACTTAGTATGCCATAGCTGTTAGTAAGCATATACTTCATAACACTCTTCCGTGTATAAGGAGTATCCTGTATCCATAATCACATAAAGCATCATACCCAACAATCACCCTTTCTTCAAGGGGATTTTCTTTCTTGCATAAAGTAAGAGCATAGGTCAAATTTCCGATCTACGACGTACCTTTTTAATGTTTCTCTAGCTCATATGCCTTTCACTGGCCATTTCTTATCCAAGAATCGTTATTTACCTCTACAATTACTTTTACACAGGCTAGCAAGTAGCCCAATATTCGGCCCTTGTTACGTCGGGACGTTTGAGAGGAAGGGGAGTTAGGATAAGGGCCAATCCATATAAAGTGGTCCAGTATAGTAGCTTCAACATTTTTATTTTTTTAAATATTTTCAACATAGAAAAATGCATCAGAAGTACAAAAGTGCAATTAGTTTATTTTTTAATTTTTATTTTTCCAATGGCGGCCATATTATTTTTGAAAAACCGCGTATTTTTAGCTATTTCGGTGTTCTGCTTCACAGGTCAATTATCTCCTCTTTACTCATCCTAGAAAATTCAAATAAAGCCCAATCTCTTTAGAAAGTTTTGACCTTTAACAAAGGTTATTAAAACTAAGTATTACGGTCCATGTACCCCTACAAAGTTTCAAGGGTTAATATTAAAGAAACGACAAAGAGTGGGGGGGGCAGGGGCGAACTACGACATTAGGCAAGCATTGTGTGATAAGATTTCGTAATGATAACAAGACATAAAAATAAAGGTAAATTTAAGTATAATGGCTTTAATAATCTTTACTAGATTAATTTCAATATAATAAAGGGGGAAAAAATGGAAAGAAAATAATATGTGGTGTTTTAACGCTTTAGATATTATAATTATTTTAGTACTTTTCAATGTTTTATATCCTTGCAAGAAGATTTGTAGTTTAATAAAGGTCATAACAAGTATGAACTTCAAAATAAGTAGAACGGTACATATACCCCTACTAATTTCCAAGCGGGTTCAAAACCGTTCTTTACAAGAAGGCAGATGACTAAGGGTCTGCTATTTTTTTATTTGATTGATAAACGTGGATTCTCCAAATTAACAAGGTTTCGAGCTGTGGACTTGCACAGTTTTTTATTTTTAAATTCTTGAAATTTCCAAAATGTCAAAAATTTAATGGCTTACAGTACCAGTCAAAAGTTTAGACTCACCCTTAGATTTTGTAAAATAAATATGTAACAACATTTTATTTATTGGACAACGTAACAACTATTATTTTATTTTTAATTTATTTATAACTAGCTTTGAATTTTGAAAACAATGAGAAAAGCCGTGGGTCCAGTTAGGTTCGTTAGGACAGAAATGAGATTTTGTTTTACTCCAACGGTTGATTTCGTAAAAAAGTAATGTAAAGTGAGTTCATAACTATTTTTATAACAATAAAGAATATACCCAGAGATTGGCTGTTATGCAATTTTAATATGGACAGGTGTTCGCACCTGGTATGAAAGAACCACTTAGCGAAATTCAGAGAATTTAGGACCAACGGTATGTATTTCTACAAAGAACGAACAAAAAAAACAAGCTAACAGAATTTCATCTTTATTTTATAGATTGTATTCGAAACAATCATATAATTTTTGAAATGTTAACTTGAAGATTGTGAATTAAATACAAGTGAGTCTAAACTTTTGACCGGTACTGTAATTTCTCTGTTAGGCATGAAAATATAAATTTGAAATTTGGCCCAGATTTAGTCCTTGGGAAGTGGATTGAACTGTCAAAATTTCATTTCGTGGAAACTGAAAGAAAATACTCGTAATATTTGCTGTTTAGCGCTTTGGATTTAATACTTATTTAAGTATTTTTATACTTAAATTAGTAGAGTCCACAAAATGAAATTTCGACAGTCAATTCTCTAACCTTGGACTAAATCTGGGCTAAATTTCAATTGTTTATTTTCTTGCCCAACAGAGATATCTATATATAGTTTTTGAAAACCCGTTTTTTTTTTAAATTACCGCTTGAAACTTTTAAGTGATACATGGACCGTAATACTTAATTTTAAGTTCATAGCTATAATAACCTTTGTTAAAGGTCAGACCTTTCTAAAGAGATTGGTATTTATTTGAATGTCCTAAGATGAGTAAAATTGGAGGTATTTGATTTGAAGCAGAGCACTGATATAACCAAAAATAGGCGGTTTTTAGAAAATAATATGGCCGCCATAGGAAAAATAAATAAACTAATAGCACTTTTGTACTTCTGATGCATTGTTCTTTCTATGGTGAAAATATTTAAAAAAATAAAAATGTTGAAGCAACTAGACTGGACCACTTTATATGGATTGACCCCTAAGCTTAAGTTGAACATTGGATGAATAGGATACGGGTGTTTCATGATGCATGCGTTATGCCAGAAAAAGTTCCTATGCAGCAAAGTCGAGACATTGAAAGATCCGCTTATTATATACATTGCTTAAAAGCCCAAAGTAAGTTTTCTATTATTTTTTTTCCTGTTTCAGCTAATAGAAATCATATGACACATTTCGTTCGCCAAACGGGTTTAGTACATCTTGTTTTATATCTTTCTTCAATGAACAAAATATAATCAAACGAGTCGAGCAGACTTTAAGGGCTGGCTTGCATTGAGCATAAACAAAGAGTGAGTCAGGTGGACGTGTGAAGAGGGTAATGATGTCGAATGCAAGTAAGCGGATGTGGTCAGCAGCACATTAATGAAGACTATCCACTGACGCTCAGCCACCTAAATCAATCACTAATCTGAGACATTATTTCTTTTATATATTATAATAACCTCGCCTTAATAGTGAAAATAATGTTTTGCACTTGCACTATCACTCGTATACTAAAAATACCTCAAATCTAGGATCCTCATGCTAGTAAGCTTAATTAAGGCAATTGAGAACCATAATACAGAAACCATAATTGTTAATCATTCATAACTAACATCGCTTGTTCGGTTCCTGTTCCTTAAAATATTCTTGGTTAAGACAATTATTAGGGGATCATTCCAGATAACATAGTAGGCATTTTTTTAAGAGATATAATGTTATCGGCATCCACATAAAATATTTTTTTATACCTTTTAATAATTACCGGACTCCTGGCCTTTTTGCTTTGAAATTTATGAACTCGCTGCTCGGTCGAGATTATAATTTTAGTACGGCACTAAAATAACTATAATTTATTTTGCTCTAAAATAGAACTTATCATTGAGCCGCCAGCTGCTTCCACCTGCTCAAGCCCCGCCGACGTAAATTATTCAGGTTTTCTACTGAATGGCATTAATGCCTTTCTTTTAAAGTCATTAGTTTGTTTTCGTTTATTGAATAGACCGAGAGTAAAATTTCAGTAATTTTCAACAAAAATGTAGCAGCCATAAAAATGATTGATATAAAAAATGCTGCCAAAAAATTAGCGATGGTGCTTAATAAAGGTTCAATAAAAAACAATTTCTTAAAACGAGGATTTATTAAATTTGAGTTTTACATGTACTACTGACAACATAATTAATGCATCTACTGCCTAATAAATAGAAAAATAAAAATTATAATAATGACAATTTACTTACGGTAGTTAAAATTACTATTATATTATAGACCTATTACTGTAGTCGTCTTTTTCTTTGGGACTGCGACCCACACAACCCTTCCCCTGGATATGCCCATCGTCTCTTTTACTTTTGCGTACCCTCCTCACATCTAATATTCTACTTTACGTTAATCCTTACTTTTAGTTTAGTTGAATTAAATATTTAAATGACAGACAATTTCTTATCTTTTTACAAGACTTGGAATCCTTAAACATGTTGTAAAAGGCACTAAATAGTGCAAAATAAACATTGGTACTAATTCTCAAGTCATTATTATGGATAGCACTGAAAGTTCTGACACTTTCTTTAATTGTTCTGAAAATTTTCTCTGTAAAATGTTAAGTTCAAGATGGCATACCTATGGATATAGCATTTCCAAGTCTATTTGAACCTTTTCCAAGTCAACTGTAACCTCTTCCAAGTCAACTGCAACCTCTTCCAAGTTAACTGTAACCCTTTCCAAGTCACAATAAACCCTTTCCAATTCATACGTAACCCATTCCAAATCAAATGGAACCCCTCAAACTCAGTCGTCACCCTTTTTATTTAAATTTGACTGTTTCCATTTCAGATTTCTTTTACAATGGTGTCCAATATTATGTTAACGGAGGCAGTGTTTATGAAAAAATATTTAATTTTCATTTTATTAGGGGGGGGGGGGCGCACTATGTAAAAGTTTGAATTTCGGATTTCTTTCAAAATATTCATTTTCTTATTTTAGTGGCGCAGAAATCAGAAAAGTAATGCAGATAAAAATTGCTATTGAATAAATCCGGAAAGTCTTAGATTAAATAATTTCTACAATATGAGTTGCTATATAAGTCCCGGATCTGCTGATTATTCACATTGTATTGGTAAGACGAAAAGACGAATATTTCATTTTTTCATAGTGCATTGACTTGGAAAAGGTTCAACTAGACTAGAAATGCTTTATTATGATACTCCAACACCACCCGTACTTGTTGCCTGGGAAAAATAATTGTCACACGGCTTTTTTGAAGGTTTATTATTTTCATTACGAATTTTCTTTTGCCTATTAGTGGGTTTCTAGTTCATGACACTTATATTTGCACTGTCATTTAAAACAACTAGATGTCTCAGATCCATAAGAAATATTATTGGAAGGTTTGTTGGAACTAAGTACTGTCGACCTCGCAAGGGTTATAAACTTGTTACCTAATTGAATGAAGGGACAGTTCGTGAGGTCTTGACCGCGGCAATATGGGTCACCATATTCTGCTTTTTGTTTTTTATATGTTTTTCTTACAGATTATCTTACTTTTTTAAGAGTATATAGTCTCTTATGTTTTAACCTGCCAAGTCTTAAAAATTATCGTTCCGGGAAAGATGAAGAAACAAATCGTTCCATAATCCTCTGGAAAAATATATTTAAAAACAAACGGTAATAAATATTATCAAGTGTTTTTATGAATGAATGAAGACTAGAACTTAGGGGCATTTTCGATACGATCAACTTATTTTGTTATTTGGATTCATGTAATGCAAATTCTCCCCTTTAAATTTACAAATTTATGATTTTTATAAATATGCTTAAGTTTTGAGTCCAAACTAGATTCGTAAAAATAAATACAAACCCGTTAGTTTTACAATTCCTTAAAAAATTTAAAAATCCTTCAAGTTAGCTGAAAAATATCGTTTCATATTCTGTACCTGTCTAGTGCATGCTTGGCGCGTAACCTACCCTATTATCCCGCATTGTCTCTCCGTATGTACTAAGTTATTTACGGTACCTAATTTCCTTCATCATTTCACAGATTTGTCCTTCTGCTCGCTATGCTCACTTAAAAGTGGTAGCAAACACCAAACCGATCCTTTTCATTTAAGATCGGGCCACACTAAACAGCGCACAGTGGGGCAAAACGGCACAAAAATGGAAAAAAAATCTTTATCTCGAGAAGAGGTTTGTCTTATCGAGATGGGACTTGTTTTATTCGATTAAGGATGGAAAATTACACTAGGATTTTAAATTTGACATTACATTTACGTATATATTATTAATTATAAAGGCAACTTAAGTACAGATATTTTAAATAATTAAAAAAAATATAATTGAACTTACTTTTAACTTAATTTAGCTTATTTTACTTTGATTTAACTCAATATTAATTTCAATTTCCTTTAATTTTTTTTTTTAAGTCAGCTAATGTCTTGCAACTTTTTATGGGAAAATATTGAGACCCCTGTCTTTAATCGCCCTTCTCATCACCTCATACTGATATTTAGACAGTTTTGACTGGATAAAAACAGCCAGAGCAGAATCATTGCCGAAAATTGAATTTTAATTATTTTTCTCTATGAGGAGGAGCAGCCTGATTACTAATAGGTGTAATACTCGATTTCATTGAGTATTACACTTATCATATTATATTTTTAATTTAAACTATGATTATGTAGGTATTTGGGGATGTGTTTCAATGCTTTTTGGATAAATTGGAGACAGTCAACTTTATGGTATTTTCCTTCTCGCGCAATTTTTCACATAATTAACAATAACTATCCAACAGGCAAAAGAAGGCAAATGAAATAAGAGGAATATATCCTCTGATACATCCTGGTCCTAGATCAAATGCTGCCATCTTAAGCTAGGATAAGGCTTTATCTATAATCATGTTTAAACTTATTTATTTTCTGTGAAGGATTTTCGCTTATATAATGGTTTTTATTGAACGGTTACTGTATAAAATGGTTCGCCTACATATTCATATAATGCATGTAAAACATCGATCAATAAAATGTGCCGTAACAAGCTCAAAATATTTTTATAAAAAAAAAAAAATGGCAATATTGCAATCACAACAAAACTTATAATTTCTGCTTAAAAGAAATTTTGATCAGAAAGGAATATTGTTTTTTATTTGTTGACTATTCAAGAATGTAACACAATAAAAATTAACTGCAGATATGAACATTGAATTTTGGGTTGTTTTTTTGCCCCACTGTGTGACGTTTCGTGTCCTCAGTGAGTGTGAAGTTATGCATACAATTTCTGGGAGACAGGAGATATACCGTATTGTCAAACTTGGATTGTTTGTAAATTGTAGTCGTTTCAATTTATATTAATATTTTTTTTCATTCTCCACTATTTCCCTATTTCGGCCAAACACGGGTTTTCCCAGTTCCAGGGAGAGGGCCGATAATTAATGCCCGAATTAAACGCCCTAGGGACCAGCATTTGAACTCGTTATATTCATGTTGATAAGGTTACTATCATTTGGTATTACAATCAATCACGCCAAACTCTCTATACTTTTTTCTTGTATTTGTATCCATTTTGCAATAGAGTAATATTTCTCACCGTATTACATTTGCTCGCATAAGGTCTATGATGTGTGAATGTGAGTCGGTTGAACTTTACTGTTTATTGTTATTATTTATATTCTGTCTTTAAATGTTATTAGCATTATCCTTGGATACCTTCATTTTATTTATATGCGCGTATACTAATAAGAAGCATTATGGGGCGGAAGGGAATTTTTAGGAACGTGCCCGAGCACCATGTACGCTGTTGAATCGGAATCAGCCTATTACCTAGCAGATGCCAATATGAGTGTATCCCACAGTCTATTTCAACTTTACCTGTGATAAACAACCCGAGCGTTGTGTTATAATATAGCCGGTTTTAAGGGGGAAATTTGAGGCTATGTTATGTTTTCGCTATTAAACAAGCTAGCTGAAGGATTTAGCATAGGGAAATTAAAAGCCCTTCAATCTTGGACCACATCAAGACCGGCAACTTACTTCTTTTTTGGTACTTTTCGGTGAGTGTACGATTATTGTTTCATTGTCAGTTATTAGAAGCATAACTTTAACATATATTTTACTCCACATTTAGCTATGAAAGAACATTCGTAATAAGCGGCTAATAATGGAAGATAGAAATAAAAAAAAAAATAAATAGGGAATTTCGGAGTAGCCTAGCGCCTTTTCTGCCTGGGACGGACAATTAATTAGCGAACAAACTAATCAGATATGGTTTTTGAGGAATTCAGTTCAAGGTGGCACTGAGAAAAACGTAAATATATTATTTATTTTTTCTATCTGACATCCTTAAGTAATAAAAGCTAAAAAAAAAATACTATCTATTCAGCTTCTCTAAGTTTCTCAAATAAATGTTTCCTATATCTCTCCTTTGATCCTCGGAAGATGTTTAGCAATTTTATCGCTATTTATTCTTACTCTTTATAAAAGGACGACTAGATAGGATAATGTAAAAGTTTGTTTGTTAGGGGTATATGTATTTTTCAAGCTACTGCTACGGACTGCTACATGTAATTGCTATAATAAGATAGAGATAATTTCAAGAAAAGTTAAAAAAGAATAATAGAAATGAGTTTTACCTTCCTTCATCTCCACCGATGTCTAATATCCTTATCTTTCTTTAATTTTGTCTTTACCTTTGTTCCGACCATTTCTTATGTAATTATCATTTTGTATAACTCAGCGTCAGGATTTCTCTCTGTTTTCCTATTTTAACTATTCGTTTTGTTTTATTGAGAACTCATTTTTCAAGTTCTAAGTTAGCATTTAGACAAGGACTCTATTTGGATGAAAAGAAACGTCTGCAGAGCTTCTACATGTTGAAAAATCTGTAAGTTAAATCTGAAAATGACCGTAATCACATTGCTTACTGTAAAACAGTTATTATTATTATTAATTGGCGCTGTAACACGTTAGCGCGTCTAGGACAACTGGACCAGCCGCCTCCAACGTCTCTGTCTTTTGCTGCTTTTATCCAGTTGCGGACTCCCTAACACCTCACTTCCGCAGTCAAACATTCGATCCATCGAAGTCTCGGGCGGCCGACTCAGCTGCGTCCGAGGAACACTTCCGTCAGTAATCGTTTCGAAATTTCGTTGTCACTCATCCTGGCTATAAGCCCCGCCCACATCAATCGCGATAGCTTGATTACATGTAAAATGGAAGTCCCGAGGCTGTGCAATGTCAGGTACTCGTTAAAGATCGTCCGATTAGCCTTAGTATCATAAATGAACGTTAAACAAACGATAATCTAACTCACTGTAATAAAGTTTCGAAAACTTTTATTTATGTTTTTGTTTTTTTTGTGGAATATGTTAAAAAAATATTTCCATTGAGAGACCATATGCGCTGTCACATTTTCTAGTTGAAAAAGTGTTGAGTGAGGAGCGTGTACGTGCGTAGTCACTATTTTTAACTCGTCTCACTTACCGGTAAGAATTGTTTTGATGACTGGGGCTTTTGGAACTAAAAGCAATTATGTAGACAACTTATTAAAGAAGCAATATTTCATTCCGGAAAAAATATACTAAAATATAAAAATAATTCATATAAATAACGTATACTAGTAGTTTCTTTCGTTGTAATTCACTGTTTATTTATTATCTTATCAAACTATCAAACTACAGTGTAATTTCAAAGGTGTTTTAAGGAATTTAATAATTCTTGCATATGGGTCATTATCTGAAAATGTGTAAATCGTACGTCCGGTCTATTTTCAACCATTGAAATGAGAGCTAGTTAGTAGAACTAGAAAAAAATAGGAACTATTTCACTCCTTTTTTTGTTCTATGGAGGCTATATTTTAGCTCTTAACTAAATTTATAATTGGTTAAAAAAAAATAAAAGTAATTGTTTTTTCATTCCCTCACCTTGTCCGACTCCCAGGCAAGCCACTTTAAAAATTCGTATTCTTTCAACAATTGAGTGTTTGATTAAATTGATTAATCGGTTAAGTCAGTTATTACTTCAAGATTCCATGAAAAAAAAACCGGTGTCATTTATTGGTTCCAATAACAATAAATAAAATAAAAAACGTATGTCCAGACGTTTTTCCTTCACTCTCTCACATCAAGTGTTGGATGGTCTGAGCTTTGAGGGGAACATGGCTCAAAGCCCGGGAAGGAAAGAATCGGTTCAGTGAAGACCCTAGGATCGTTTTGACCCCGACCAGGGGCTGCGATCGCTTGCCTCCGCTGTCAGATTTAGGTTATTGCGGAAAATCTACGCAGTGGTCAATAGCTACTTCACTCCCTCACTTCAAAAAATCTAGTGAATTTCCAAGCAATTTTTTCACTCAACTATTGTTTTTCGTTGGAAAATGGTCATAGAGTTCAATTCTGCAGAAAGTTGTTTGTTGCGCGCATCACGCCCGATTTTTTACTGTCGAATTATGGTTGGGATAATAAATTTCCAAAACACTAATAATATATTTAATCTATTTATATCCTTAGATGTTTTTTTAGATATAAAAAAGAAATTATCGGGTTTGGAAATTGAAATTCTCTGAACTACTCTTCTCGAATGTTTAGTAAAATTTCTCTTAATACTTGATAGAGGGAAGGGCATCACGCCAAAATACGTAAGGTTAGTTGACGGAAGGAGGGAACGTGGGTGGGGAACAGAACTAGTCCACAACAGTCTTACAGCTTTCTTGCAGGTATTTTATAATCGATAAGTAAAATTACTTATTCCCTAAATCAACTAAAATTAAATACTGTAAAATTTATTATAACTTGTAGTGTTCGTGTTATATAATAAATATATATTTCGATTTCGGCCTGTGCTTCATTTAACTGAATAGAAAATACTTATAAAACCGATAAGGAAAGAACCTAGAAATAAACAAATATAACCTTAGAACAAGAACCGTAAAATATTCGCATCACGCTATATGACAACTGCCTTAGATATTCTTAACAAATACTATTTCGATGGTCATAACTATTCACTACTGCTTATGTACACATGTTTTCACAAAGTACTATTTCTGTGTATATATATTATTTTATTCAATAGTTTTTTTTTTAGTAATATTTGAGCAAAAATCCGCATTTAAATTAAATTTCACCACATCAAAAGTTAATTTAGCCATGTAATCTCTTTTTCTGATTATTGGAGGAATCGCAAAATACGTTAACGTTTATGATTTTTGTTTTATTTATTTTTTTTGTTTTTTCGTATATTCTGCGTCTGTTTAGATTTTCTGTTTCTCTTCTAATATACTCAAACGCTATCTAACTTTCTATATTTACATAAACCCTTTCAAATTACCTAAAGTTTCGCCTTTTAGATTACGTAAACAATACTTTGTAAAAGATATTTTAATTTACTACATTGTGTTTTATGGATTAGAGAGTAAAATAAAAGTTATTGAATCAAAGTAAAATTTCAAATTGATTAGGAGGTTCACTAAATAATATATACTGTGGCGTGAAACAAATATAAAATGGTTATTTCTGTTACAACAAGGAGTTATACACTTTTGTTGGAACCGTTGCATAACCGTATTATGACGTGATCACATGTTCTAGATGTGATAGGAAGATCAAGGCCTTTCTGGATTGTTCCATTACGGACTAAATATAAGGAGGGAGGGGCTAGGGGCTTAGTTTTGCTCTGAACATCGAAGCAAGAGGTTAATTTTGTGTCACTGTTGTGTCACTTGCAGTAACTTTTTGTAACGTTATTACCATTTTGAGCTTTTATTGTTTGTTGTTAAAAAGGGATTTACAATGTTAGGCCAATAAAAATTATTTAAACCCAATTTGGTGGTACCATAAAAAATAACAAAAAAAAAATTCTTTCAAAGATAGTTTGGAAACAACTGAAACTAATCTACCTAAACCGTGAATATTAACAAAATTAATGGTATGATAAACCTAATAGCCCTTGACGGAACATTCAACTGAAAATTATTTGAGTTAATTTGCTGAAGGCCAGACATTTAGATTTAAAAATTTTTATTTTTAAATTCACTATATTTTTCTTACTTGGGCATCTAAATTTGGCTTTTGTCCCGATTTCATTTAACTCTGATTTGTTCCGTTTCTTTTTATACTTCGGTATTTTAAATGGAAGACGCCGCCACTCAAAAATAAGTTATTTCACAACAATAATGATATTCATTTTCAATTGTATACATCAAAATTAATTTTTTATTTATGGCAATTTTTCTTTCAAACAAGTAAGGATACTTCTCTTAGGTTTATGGTAATTTTAAATTCTTTTAAACTTTATTAATAAATAAAATAATTCTTAAAAAGTTGTGAAGAAATCGAACATATCAAACGCAGATTCATGGCACCAAAACCTCACCAAAGGTTTGTAAAATTGATGTGGCTGCAAGCTGTCGTTCGAATGTTTGTTTGGGCATGGTCCAAATCTTCTGCACAAAAATAATACGTGTCAATCGAACCGCATCGTTGCCTGTCTAAAATCGGGCTGTTAAATTTCGTTTTCTGTCTTAAACAAACAACAAAAAAACAGAACAAGACAAGTGTTTGCCAGGAAAGTAAATTGCGCCTCTGAGTTTATGTTATTTCTTTTAAAAACATTTTAATTTATACCTGATTATTCTCTTAGGCTATAAGTACAACTCAATTGCGAATCAAATTCACTAATCATTAATTCATTTAAAATAAAGATTATATAATATAAGGATGGCGTAGTATAAAAATATATAAAAAGGAAAAAAAAAAGAAACAAGTTTGTTGCGGAAAGAGAAGTGTCGCTGAAGTGTCGCTCCTGGAATGTCAGTCAACCCTCAACTAATAATTTTAAAATTAAAAAAAAATTGGGGAATAGTTACTATTAGAGTAGACAAGAATAAAAAAAAAAAAATTAATCAATTAGCATTTGATGAAAGTTCGAACATTCTTACTTATATTCTAAATTTCCTTGTATATCCCGATTTTATTTCTAGCTGAATTCCGAAGGGTAACCTATTTACGTCAGGGTTACACACTTAATGAGTCACAATGTGTAATTTGTTTGTCACACTTACTGAAAATAGTCTAGTGCTGCGACCTACCAGAGATGTGTTATTACAACATTTTAATTCAGTTTATTGTTAGGAGTTGTTCTGGCTGATGGTTTTTACCTGGAGTGGTTTATTGAGAAGGCCGCTTGGTAAGCATATTTTTATACGGTCTTACATATATCTTAAATATCCTTATTTTCGTGCATTTTCTTTCCTTAATTTTTGATAGAGTGTATTTTTTTGTTCTTTTTTTAGTTGCATATTTATTATATTGACAACTATAAATCACTTATGAAAAAGTGGAGGTGTGATAGTTAATCTAGTGATTCAAATGTTTTTATTGCAGCTGTATTGTAGATGTTATTTTGATACTTATACCCTTATCTTTAGGAATTTACTAAAATATATGTTTAAATTAGTTTGGAAACAATTTATAATATTGTCATTATATTTCGTTGGATCTCTCTTCATTAATTATAGTGAAATTTTCAAAAGGCGTAACTTTAACACCAAGTAACCTTATACTAACTAGACAGTGGTTCCTGGTGGGGTCAGGGAAAACCCTCCCCCCCCCCCCACCCTAATCTATAATCTTACCCAATAAAGATTTTTGGACTGATTTCTTATGCGAGAGGTAATTATTCACGAAAAAAACCGTATTTATTACGGTTTTTAAAATTTAAGTTCGCGAGATTTTAAATGTGCTTTTTTGTTTATTTATAATGATTAAATAACGGTATTTTGTGTATTTTGTTTAAAAAAAGAACTTCTTAACCGAAAGAACTGATCAGTGTCGAAGTGTGTCAAGGAACATTTAAAAAATGACCTCCACCAAAGACACCCCTACTGTTATGGATGCGACAGATTCCATTGCAGACAATAATTCCCACAATGAAACAGGTATCTGGGAAAAAGTAACGGGTCGCAAGAGACAATCCGATGTAGAAAGAGATCCGCGGCAGCAAAAGAGGCCCACTACCTCAGCTCCTAACATTTCAACTCATAACAGATATCAACTGTTATCTAATGATGAAGAAACGCCATCACAACAAAAAGACAAACAGGTAAATACTAATGATAACGATAAGCCTCCACCTATATATGTTAATGGAGTCGAAAATTACAAAGCATTGGTAGAGTTTTTACAAAATATATGTGGTTCCTCCACATTTAAATTAAAATCAACCAACAGAAATATCTGTATATACCCTGATAACTCAAGCTCTTATCGCCAAATTGTTAGTGCTTTAAGAATACAAGGTGCTGACTTTCATACATATCAGCTACCGGAAGACAGATGCCCACGAGTAGTGATTAAAAACTTGCACTATTCAACTCCAAAATCAGTCATCATTGAGGCATTCAAAGAGCATGGCTATGAGGTAGTCAATGTCACAAATGTGTTATCGAGATATAAAGAACCTCTACCAATGTTTTTTGTAGATATCACTCAACAAACATATAACGAACATATCTTTAATATAAGAGCGATATTCTATACCCGGGTGACTATTGAAGAACCAAGAAAGAAGAAAATGATTCCTCAATGCAACAGGTGCCAGCAGTATGGCCATACTAAGACCTACTGCAATCATGCTCCTAGATGTGTAAGGTGCGGGCAAAACCACGAAAGTGCCACATGTCAGAAGCCACGAGATACACCTGCTAAGTGTGCCAATTGTCAAGGAGACCACCCGGCAAACTACAGGGGATGTCAGACCTTAAAGCAGCTAAGAACACTTAAAAGGTTACGAAATCAACCGAATCTTAGGCCCCAACCATCTGCGCCTCCTATGGGACCGGAAGACTTCCCTGCACTGCCACAACCTCAGCCCACTCAAAGAGGACCGGTGACTGGACTGCAGCAGCATGGACCCCCGCCATCTGAAGGAATACATCATCAGAATGTAAGCATGTCAGGTATGAGGCAGGGCGTTGCTCAACCAGCGCAGCCTGCTGATCATGTCACTCCACAAATTTTTAATTTATTAAATGGGTTGAACAATCTTATCCAGCCCCTCTTCACCCTTCTTCAACAATTATCACAAGTTACACAAGCCTTATGTCCTGTTTATGGACCATAAACGCTTAACTGTGGGTTCTCTGTCCATCCTTCTGTGGAACACAAACGGACTACTCAAAAATAAAACTGAACTTGATATTTACTTACATGAAAAACGAACTGACGTTGCCTTAATTACAGAAACACATCTCACATCACGTAACAAAGTATACATACCGGATTACACTATATACAGAACAGATCACCCGGACAATACTTCACACGGTGGAACTGCCATTATTATTAAAACAACTCTCAAGCACAACCTCATCAATTTGCCACACACACCAGATATACAATCCACTGCCATTATACTACACACAACACAGCACACGATAACTTTAGCAGCAGTATACTGCCCCCCTCGCTATAAGCTGACATCTGCCATGTTTTGTAGTTTCTTTGAAAAATTAGGCAGGTGCTTCATCGCCGGAGGCGACTACAATGCCAAGCACCAGTCATGGGGTTCACGATTGTGTTCTCCTAGAGGGAGGCATCTTCACTCTGATATCCATAAGCTTTCGTTAAACACTATTTTTCCAAATTCACCGACATACTGGCCCACATCGAGGCATAAGACACCAGACTTATTGGATTTTTTTGTTACTAAGGGACTACAAGCCATATCTCACGAAGTGAGATCAAGTTCTGATCTTTGCTCTGATCACTCCATTATACACTTGGACCTTTTAGAAGAACCAAGTCATAAAGAAGAGCTTCCAACGCTATCTCGAAGAATTATAGATTGGGAGAGCTACCAACAACGACTAAACCAGATGCTCACAGTTCCCTTATCTCTAAAAACAGAAAATGAAATTGAGGAGGCTGTTGACATCTTCACAAAGAGCATTCAGGAAGCAGCTTGGTCTTCATCACTTCCTCAACGCAAACGAACATCTAGCCATCCCAACTATCCACAATACATAAGGGATCTGATCAGAGCCAAGAGAAGAGCTCGTAAGGTATGGCAGACAAACAGACTACCATCGGACAAACAGACTTATAACAGAACAAATAATGAACTAAAAAGACAAATACAGAAATTTAAACAGACTAACTATGATAAATTTTTAAGTAATCTCACTACCGACGATGGAAGCTTATGGAGGCAAACTAAAAAGCTGCTAAAGCATCGCGAGGTGTCAGCGCCACTCCGAAAAGAGGATGGTTCCTGGGCCGTGTCAGACATTGAAAAAGCCGAACTCTTCGCTGACCACCTATCGACTGTTTTTACACCACATACAGACTACTCAGACAATGAACACGAAAATTATATACAAGATTCTCTCGATATTCCTCTACCTATGACATTGCCTCCTTCTTCCTTTACTCCAACAGAGGTTAAACAGGAAATCCGCAAATTGCCCAAAAGAAAAGCCCCGGGACATGATCTAAGAACAGCTGAGCTACTCCAAAATATGCCCAGAAAAGCGACAGTCTTCCTCACAACCCTATTCAACGCAATACTTAGGACTACAAACTTTCCACTCCAATGGAAATATTCACATATACTAATGATACAAAAACCAAACAAAAATTCCAATAGCCCTGCTTCATATAGACCCATAAGCTTACTTCCGGTTTGTTCCAAAATTTTTGAAAAATTACTCTACAAACGTATTCTTGACATACTGACCGACAACCAAATACTACCTGAACATCAATTCGGATTTCGTTCACTACACTCTACAATACACCAACTACACAGAGTCACGGACTACATTTCAGTTGCTCTAGAGGATAGATTATACGCTACTGGCGTATTCCTGGATGTAGCTCAAGCATTTGATCGTGTTTGGCACAATGGACTGCTTTACAAACTTAAATCGTTCCTCCCTTCAACCTACTTCCTTATTCTATTATCTTTTCTCTCCAACAGGTTTTTCTCTGTCCGCCAGGGCTCAGAAACCTCCTCTATACGACCGCTAAGGGCCGGAGTGCCGCAGGGATCAATTCTTGCACCTCTGCTATACATCATTTACACTCACGACATACCAACATACCCCAACACATTAATAGCAACCTACGCTGACGACACAGCGATCATCACCAGACATGTAAACCTCACCCAGGCGTCATCAATCCTCCAACATTATTTACAACAATTACAGGACTGGTTTAAAAAATGGAAAATTAAGGTAAACGGTGAGAAATCGAAACATATCACTTTCACACTTCGACATGACACCTGTGCTCCAGTATACTTGAACAATATTCCAATTCAACAAACTAACACAGTTCACTACTTAGGACTCACATTCGACAGAAGGATGACCTGGGGGCCACACATAAAGCAGAAACGTCTAACCCTAAACAATCGACTAAGGCTTCTGTATTCTCTTTTACACAAACGTTCGGCTCTAAAAATAAGACAAAGACTAAACACTTACACTTACTTACTAAAACCTATATGGACTTACGCTTCACAAATCTTCGGGATAGCAAAAAAGACTCAGATCCAAAAAATACAAACATTCCAATCAAAAACGCTACGACTTATTACTCGTGCTCCGTGGTATGTTAGTAACAAAACATTACATACAGACTTACGCATACCTATGGTTCAAGACAGCATTCGGACATCATATAAGAAATTTCATGACAAACTTCATGGACATCCCAACAAACTTATACAAGACATGGCCACAACACACATGCCAGAAAACACCCGAAGAAGGCTAAAAAGGAGCTGGCTAAGGGATCTCCTGGAATAACATGTTGTAAAGGTCCAAGTTAGGAGTGGATGCCAATGGGTATTAACCTCCCTCATGCCTGACATGCCCATTGTCTCGATTGTTAGCTCATCTGCTTATTGTCGCAGGCTGAGCGACAGGTGTAGATTAAAATGTAATAGATAAATAAAAATTAAAAAAAAAAAAGTTCGCGAGAACTGACTAGAGCCTAGCATTGACAAAGTTGGTCGTGGTAGTCAGGGGAGGCGGCGGAAAGTATTAGTATCTAAATCAATTCATTCAAGAATTTTCCTGAATTATGTATTTTATTCTATAACTTTTCCGGATTTTCAAAATCAACATCTGAGGTAATTAGCTAGGGAAAAAAAAACCATAGTAATTAGTTAATGAAAATTTACGTGTGCGAGAGCTAACTTGAGCCCGAGGGCGACGAGTTGGCGATAGTGGTGGTTCCTGTTGGGGTCGGGAAAAATTTGTTCGATCTAGTTACTTTTTGAACATTGATTTGCCCAAGTTCTTTGATTGTTTCCCTTATATTGGGTCTTTAACCTAATAAGGATTTTTTACTATGGATGTTTTTTTAGTACAAGCGATGTTTTTAAATGGATATCAGTTAGAAATGAGTTTGACATTTCGGTATACTTTTGTCTTGTGGTAGCCCTTTCCATGAGGACATTAATAAATGTCCGGAAGTTTAGTCGCCATGCACCAAACAACATGACTGCACCGTTTTTAAATTAAATGTTTACTGGTTGCTCCATTATCCCACTGTGAACCACGGAAACGTTCACATTGAGCAGGTGTTCCCTCAGCTTATGTGCGAAGAGAATTTCTCGAGATTCAAAGAATTCATTAATTGTTGGATGATGGCGGTGGATACAGTCCATTTCAGCCTAGGAGGCCGGAAAAGAGAAACAGTGTTAGGAAAAATGGAAATCCCTTCCTCTGGCATAGTCTTATGCTACGGGAACCAGAGGAGCAGAAATATAACGTTAGCTAGTAGTGTGCTGTTACACAGCCATGCGTCCCTCTACTGCTTATTTCAGTCTTGCTGATAGGCAGGGAAGGAAGAATAATAGAATAAAGTAAAAAAGAAGTTCTCAAAAAGAAATGGTATACATTAAGAAATAAATCAGGACGGAATTAATTATACATTTCTTCATCCCGAAGTGCTAATAGAATTGTACATAAATCTTTTGCATGAGCTTTTAAATAGTTTATTTAATTTTTTATCCGATCGTATAACTTTTATAATGTTCCAAGCCTTACCACCTCTCTAATCTGCTTGGGAATGCAGTATCTAAACTAATGTAGGAGAGCGCTGTATCACTCTGCGTTGTTTATAGCTATTGAAGTAGCACTTGTAGCCGTCATATCTACATATAATTGAGAAGGCAACCTGCTCCTAAACCACTCAGACGACATATAAAATAATAACGCTTATTTAGCATAAAGCTAAGTTATAGAGGCCCAGGAGGCTCAGCGGTTAAAATAATATAAATTTAACGGCTCCCTTTTATTGACATATCATTAGATGCTCTGTTTACGGCTCCGAGGGATGACAGATATATCTAAACCCCCACACCTGGCCCGAAGGAAGCATTAGATATAGCCATTATCTTATAGGTGTTTATATCTTGTGTTACTAATGATCGGTCTACTATATCATAAAGCTATTTGCGTGTGGGTTCGAAGCTCGCGTGCTGCATGAAAAGAAAGAAGTGAAGTCTCTTTCTATCCCAGGTTCCTTTACAATTTGCCAGATCCTGTCATGATATATTGGCAAAGATAGCTGTTAAATTCTTTTTAAATTGCACGCTAATATTCTGCAATGATTTAGCTTTATTAAATCTATTCAATAACGCTAAATCATCTTCATATCAAAGCCTTCATGTCCTCAGAGTTTTTTCTGCTGCTTTCATGTACCTATTTTAAATTTTTAAATTGATCACTGAATGTCGTGTAACTTGTGATGTCTATTTCATTTCAGCTTCTCCATACTAACAGTAACTGATTATAATTTACTCATTTTTTCTTGCAATATATTTTTAATAAATTATATACATGTTTAAAAATATACATAAAAAATCCATCTGCAGAGTGCTTTTCAAAACATAATAGGTATTATTTAATTGAAAAATAGAAAATCATATTAATTGAATTACTAATATAAAATATGTTTAGGTTTGCAATATATAATTTTTATTCTGAGCATCAGCTCTCAATCCGGAATAAAATTATCGATCTCGTTTGGTGAAGCAATTAATTTAAATTCTGCAGAATTACTGCTTTATTAGCCTAAAGGTGGCTAATCAGGGTATTAACGGGTGTATTTAAGGCCTCAAAAGTGATTCGCAAAAAATCTGCATCTTCTTTTTCTATTATTACTTTTTTGATCGAATCAGCCGTGATTAATTTGAATACTATTTACATAAAAAGGGATTACTATTTTTTATTTTTCCCCTTGATACTTAAAGATATTTGATCCCCTTTCTTGAATTTTCGATAAATTAATTATTTCAATTATAATTGTTAATTTATTAATCGGAATTTATTGCTAAACGGAAAATTATGTAGTTCATTTCCTGATTTATATCGATTATTTTTTTAATCAATTTTCATTGAAAATTTTATTAAAATTAATGATTGAACTTGAGTAATAGTTCAGTTAGAACATATCTGTAGGTTTGTAATTGTAAGTAAAAATCCAACTTTTTTTACAATGGTTCCTTAGACATGATGAATGAACGTGTGAATTGAATTGATGGTTTGACAAGCAATGTAATATTCTGAAATTATATCAGGAAATTCCTCTAGCCTTCAATTACATACCATGCTATATTGATAAACTATTTTTTTCATCAATCTACTGTCACTCTCTATGTTTATCAATATCCTGAAGATAAAATTCTTCTTTTCAAATGAATTTTTGTTATAAATCGCTCGTCAAGTCCACAAGGGGCCAAAAAAAAAAAAAAAAAAAAAAATCGATTTTTTCACTAGAAGCCATTGAACTTTCCGTTCCTTTTCATTTCTTTTATATCCATCGCCGTTTATCCGACGGTTAAAAGGTTTCAGGAATCACCACTATCGCGGTCTATAAGCTGTGTTGCACAGAGATATGTTTGAGGAAAATTGAAAGATAAGTCTTGAAAAAAAAAAAAAAAAAACTAACCGCTCATGATATTTTTAGAATTGAATCAATTTAAACGTGTCGGAAAGTTATTAATGTAACGTACAAATAACAATATTTCTATGTTTTTATGCACTGCCTTTTTTCTTTAAAACACTTTAATAATATTTCTCTTTGGAAAATTCGTACCATTTTAGTTTGTAATTGCGTGGCGGAAATGTTAAACCATAACAATCTACTAATATATATGCATTCAAAATAACAGTTGCATATTTCCCAAAGAAAAATATTATTTACATTGCTCACCTGCAAAATTTTGAAAATGGAGTTGGGCCATTTCACGTCAAATCATCTAGCCGAAGTTCAAAATTTGACCTTCCCCTCTTAGATTTTGATAAAAAAATTTAGGTATTAAGTAAGTGCAGAAAAAATGCCAATTTTTACCCAATCCCAACAAATAGTTTCAGAATTAGGGTCATTTGAACTTTAGATATTTTTGAAGTTCCGATGACGATCTGAGCTCAAAACCACCTTGTGCGTGTTAAGACTTTCCTCTGTAGAATGGATATTAATAGAACTGGAGCACTCACAGTCAAAATGATGCAAAATGAATATTTATATTTCAAATGCTATTAACTTCCTCTTTGTTTACATTTAAAAACCAATGCACATGAGGACATAATGATTCATTGTCATATATTAAATTTATATAATCAAATCAACTAAAGAGCAATTATAGAAAGAGAAAAAAAAAATCACATTGAAACTCGTAGGGATTGAAGTTCACAATGAAGAAGATGCAAAGTTTACTTCCGTTTAGTAAAAAGTGAAAGTAGCAAGCATTCTTCAATTATGGGTAAATGAGTTTATTAACCTTTTAATTCCTTTTCATTCTTTCAATGGAAACAAAAATAAACAATATGAATACAAGTAATCAGTCTAGTTCGGGCATTTGCTTAAAATAGGTGAGCACACAACTATTCGTAAAGGAGAAATAGTGATTAACACTTTTAAAATGGGCAAAATACAACGAAAAATCGCCTCTACCATCAATAGGAGTTATGCTACCATTCAAATCATTGTTGAAGGTTTTGTAAACGAAAATAGAATAATAAGAAAAGCTATAGTGAATGCAAAAAAATGTTTACTGGTAGTGATGAACGTTGGATTTTGCGCCGAACAAATAATCCAAAATTAAGTGCTCCTAAGTTGACCACATTAGTTAAAAACATTTAAATACAATGGTATGTGCTGAAACCATTCGAAGGGTCTTAAGAAAATATCAATACAACGGTAGAGTTGCATGGCGAAAACCCTATATCAGTGACAAAATAAAAAGCTTCGAATCAATTTCGCTAAGGATTTATAAAAAAATACATGGACTTCTGGAAAAGTGTTCTGTAATCGGATGAGTCAAAATTTAATTTGTTTGGCTCTGATGGAAGAGGTTTCGTCTGGAGAAAGCCATTTGAAGAGTGCCATGAAAAAAATTCGCCCGACCATCAAACTTGGAGGTGGTCATGTCATGGTTTGGGGGTTTATTTCTGCTTCGGGGGTAGGAAATCTTCATTTTATTGAGGGAAAAATTTATAATGTCACACCCTGAAAAAAAAAATTAAAAGCAAGTGCAACCGAGCTTGGAATAATAAATAATGTTGCTTTTTATAGTAGTAACGATCCCAAGCATTCTTCTTATCTCGCAAGAGAATGGTGTTCATATAATTGTTTCAAAACTATAAAAAAACCTTCCCAATAACCAGAACTAAACGTCATAGAGAATGGAGTAAATTAGAAACAGAAGTAAGGAAACATGAGATATCAAACAGAGAAGATCTCAAAAAGGCGCTTCAAGAATGGGACAAGATAAGCCCATCTTACACAGATAAGCTTGTCCAATCCATGCCCAATAGTTTGAAAGAGGTAATAAAATATAAAGGCTTACAGTACTAAAATTTAACTAAACAGTACTAAAATAGTAAAATTTAACTAAACAGTACTAAAATTTAAAATATTTTTGATTTTTTGGAAGTTCTTAATTTTGCATCCTTTTCATTGTGACCTTAGACGTGTATATTAATTCATGTAGTTTTAGTTTAATTTTAGGATTTGCTCTCAAATACACTTTTAACTATTGTCAATTATAGCCTAATTTTTGTACATTATTTTTGTTAACAAAGATTGTTGAAAATTATTTTTGGCTTGGTATAAAATAGATTTTTTGAACATAAATTCCACGCATCATTTTTACTTAGAGCCACTGTACATGTTATATATTTCTATGTAGTTAAATCGCTATGAATGATTTGGTGGTGTACATTATTTTAGTGTGTATTATTATTATTTAGTATATTCGCCATGCAGATTCATGCACAATATTTTCTATCAAATTAAATTCTATAAGGGTGTGTGATTAAGAGGTAACATGAGAAAGACATATTTCGATGCTTCCTTTGAGCAATTTTTTCTGATTAATTTTGCTGACATGATTATAAATGGGCTATATGCTTGGGTTTCAAAGCTTATTAATAGGGATGGGATTTTCATGTATTTACATATTTTCTTCTGAGGCCTAGAAATGCACGTATATGCATTCTAAATGAGTTTCACCATGATATAAACCATGTTCATTTTCCATATTTTGTGGTTTTTAAATATTTTCACATATATTGCGATAAATTCATATTTTTGTCCATATTTTAAAACTTTTAGGGAATTTTATTTAAAATTATTGTTAGTTATTTACTTGTTTTACGTACATTAAATCAATACCTTGAATAAATAAAGTGTAAAGCAGAGAATTTTGGGCCGCTGCGTGGCCGAGGGGATAGCGTATCCGACTCCCACGCTGGCGGTGCGGGTTCGAATCCTCGAACAGAGAATGAACTTAGGTATTAAACAAATTCTTGGAAAATCAAAAGGCACAAAGCAATAGGTGTCGGCGGTTCTCAGTAATTTTTATCCCCCTCTTTTCTTATATAGATACTTTAGATACATCCTTGAAAATGCTTATATTGCCTCAGTTGTTTGTTTAATTTACTGATAAAAGCCAAAAAGGAAAGTAAACAGAAAATGCTAAGCCGCTAAGTACGTCGCTGGAGAAACATTTAAATGCAACAGTTAAGGTGTCCCTGTATTGTTTGTGCTGCCAAAAACATTTGAACGGATCAACGATTTTTGATTTTACAGCATTTGAAAATACCGAAACACGTAGAAAATAAGAAAAAAAAAACTTATTTTCTTTTGTAGGAGTAAGTTCAAGTAGGTCTACTTTTAACACTGATCTGTGCTGGGCATTGTTAAAGGCGGATATTCCTTTAATAAATAATCAAGCTTTTAAAGGATTTTCGGGGAATCGTATTCGATTTTCTGAAGAAAATCTTAAAATATATTTTATTTGGAACGTTGAATGAGGAAGTTTAGTATGTGTTTAACATTTCCAAATATGGTGTTAACAATATTTTTTTTTTATAAATATTTCAAATGTATATTTATTTTTTATGTGAATTAAACTATTTAACTATTTAAATTTTCAATTAATTTTTATTTAAAATTGAAAAAATTTTAACACCACTAAAGGACAAAATTGAAAATAATATGTGTTCAGACCTCATTTATAAAATTGAATGCATACATTGTCCATGAAGTTATATAGGCATGACGAGACAAAATCTTAAAAACAGGATATACCAGCATAAAAATTCATGTCTGAATGATAAAAACAAGGAAAAAAGGCAGAAGGAACCAAAGACTGCCCTTTCAAAGCATTGTTTTGAAAATGAGCATGGTTTTGATTTTGACAATACTATAATTCTACATCGCGATGTTTCGGAGCGCAGGTTGAGATGTTTGGAGGCTCTCTACATCTCAGAGAATTTAGATAGGGTAGTTAACTTTAAAACTGACGCGGGTGATTTAAATAATTTTTTCTCGGAAACTATTGCAATTTTGAATAAATAATGTGAGGAACCTGACTCTGAAACATCGTGATTCTCTCTATATATATTTTTTAGATAGATATTCTGGTTATATATTTATATTTATGTTGTTTTTTTTTTTGGACAATACTGTTTTTAATATTTTGTTAAATAAAAAATATAAAAATTGTAAAATTTAATGGTTTTTATGTGATATGACTTTTTACTTATATTTGTATTTTGAATAGTTATTTATTTATATATCTAATTTTTACAGTTTTGTTGTTCTGATATTGTCTTAAAAAGATTTTTAATTTCTTTGTTGTGGTTGGTAAAATTCATGTAACCCTTGTACTTAATTTATATAATGTTGGGAGTACTGATACTAAATGTTAGACTAAGGCAACCCCAGTTGATGAAGTGTTCTTACACAGATTGTTCAGGATAGTTGTTTTTATAAGAATTTTATCTTTTCATTTATATGTGAAATATTTTATATATATATATATATATATATATTCAATCTGATGGTGAGTCCCCCAACATTTATTTTACTTTATTAATACTTATTAAAACAAATTTAGAATAATTATAATTGTACCTTTATACATAATTTTACAGCCCTGATGATGCCCGAAGTGGCGAAAATTTGGCTTGTATATATATATGAAAATATATATATGTAATTTTGAGACTATTTGAGGCCGTTTTTTTCTATATTAGTGGTTAGTCTCCTTCCTGCTATTGGAAAATCTTAATATAAATTAATTTTTATATTCCAAACGCAGAAAACAATGAATTCCAAATGTAAAAGCCAAAGACTCACTTTTTTTGTTTTTGAGTAAATTTTATTTTTAAATGTCTTAAAATAAATTTTATTTTTTAAAAATAACATTAGCCTTTTTTTCATTACAGTTGATCTCAAATAAAATTTCTTTATTTCTAACCCGAGCGGAGAGGGGGGAGAATGCCCAAAAGGCAATTCTCTACCTTTCCTCTCTTCCAATGAAAATAGTCACGAACAAAGACACCCCTTCCTTAGGGTGAATTTTTATTTAACTTTTTAAGAGTAAGATAAGCCCAGTATGAAAAAGTAAATGAAATAGTAAAAAATATAAAATAATAAAAAGTATAAAATATAAAATTAAATGAAATAGTAGTTAGACTATCCAACAATATTAGCACACATGAAACAAACTATCGATTTCTTTGAGAACTTCAGTCGAAGAGTTAGTGCACTTTATTTTTTAACATTGGGCAAAGTTACCCCGATTTACCATATTTTCCCTCCTGCATTAGTAAGGAGTCCAATGGACCTTTATTCGTTTGTGGAATTCGTCTTGGAAATGCAGGGTTACAATGGTACAAAGCGGTCAAAGGTAACCGCAGCCACGACCGCATGATCCTCCATGTTTAGGAATGGCTGAAGGGAGCCTAGTATTGACGACGAGAAGAAATAAACGACAATGGCTCCTTGATAAAAAGACGGGGCTCGGGAGGAGCGAGTGATTTGTTAAGGCCCTCATTGACGCCATCCATCTTGGCTCATTTCACTTGCAAACACCGGCAGCTTTCATCTCCCTCCCCTATCTTATCATATAATTACATGTTCCTATACTTATTTGCACCTTGGGCTTTATTTAGACCCACTATCTCGGGCTAGTTAATGACTTCGAATCCAGCCTAATCCGCCACTTATAGTAATTGTATTAATTAGCACTTTGATTTATTCACTGAATGCTAATGGCAGATCTGATAATAGATAAACTATTATCAAATCAATCGGCTGTCGTGTTGTTATTATTTTATTTTGATCTCACCTTTTGATTTTATTCTTGAGGTGTTTGCTAGTTAACGATTATAATATGACTGACGTTTTCCCCTGAATGCACTTAATGTTTATCTTATGTCATACATTCCAAAATTCGAATTTTATTTGGGAATAAATATTTTTTTTTTTTAAATTAACGTAAATGTAAAATGCCAGTTTGTGCAATCTGCAAATTAGTTATAAGCAAATGCGTGAAATTCCTACTGGATAATTAGCTAACTTAACTAACTTAGCAATTAGTTAATTGGTTTGTCAATATACCTGTATTCTTCTAATTTATAGATATTCAGAATTTTTTTTACTTAAGCTCTTGTTTGGACATTGCCTAATAGTTTTACATATATTTTTATCGTCTATTAATTCGATTTTTGACATTTGTCTATAAATCCTGATTTTTTAGTTTTCTGTTTCATAAATACCTTATGTTCAAGATTATTTTTGAGAAATATTTTTGTATTTTTATAGTCTTTTACTTTATTAATAAATTCTGTTAATGAGGGAGAGAATATTTTTGTTATTTACAGATTTACAAAATAAATGATGATTTTGTACATGGTTCGGATTATGTATCCTTGCAATCAACATGTTAATTTATATGCCAATATTGTGGTATAATAATAATAAATATATAACAATTCCTTGTAGGAAAAATTAAAAAAACTTACATAAAAGATAAGAACAAAGCGGAATAAATGAATGCATTTTAATTTTTTGTTTTTGTAAATATAGTTTTATTTAAATTATTGATTAATGCATTTTCGTGAGTGGCGGAGATATTTATGTCTTCTAGTATGCTTTTAAATTCGATTAAAGTGTGATTATAGTTGTTAGTGAAATAATTGCAAGATTAACCCAGGCTCAGCCTTAAGTCCACACCTTTTCCAAACTATTTAATGTAATTTTATAAATTACAGGACAGTAAATGTAAAATTTGCTAATACAAAGTTCGTAAAATTAATGGTATGATCCCTAAATACTTTCTTCTCGCTACCACTATAACCGATTTTGTAAAAACAAATATTATCTGGTATTAATTGAGCAGAAACGAATATCACTGTAGTTTTTTTTTTTTTTTTTTTTTTCCGTACCTGGTCATGTGTGGCATGTGGGGGGGGGGGGGGGTTACTCTAGAAGTGTAACCAACCTATTCTAACCATATTGGGTAGGTCGAGATTTATTCCGTGGGGCCTAATAAAAGTCAACCATCTTAGGGCGGATTCGAACCGCCACCGTTCGGCTCGAGGGTGCTAAAGCGAGCCATTGATTGAGTGTGTTTGAACATGCTCGGCTATCCTGGCCCAATATCACTGTAGTTTTCTGAAAAAAACCTTTTGCGCTTTATTTTTGAAAATAAAGTTCTTAAATATTAGGCCATGAAATACCTACATGTATCGATTTCCACTCACGATATACTGCCAAAAACGGTCTAAAACTTGCTGTTCAGCGGCTTACATACCTAGATCATGTAATGTATAAAATTATCTAAGTTAGTTTAATATTATCTGATGTATAAGTTGTGTAGTCTTTTAACTATTTTTCCCACTTGGCAGTTTCATTCCTACAGTAAAAAGTTGTTTTACTGAAACATCCTGGTGGTTCTGAAGGCTCAGTTTCAAATTTACGATCTGGGAAGATACCGTCAGCATTAAACAAACAACGGATAATACTGACAAAGTGTTATCGCAGTATAATAATAAAAAAAAAAAACTTTAGACTCAGCATTATTGCTTCCGAGATCCAGTTTCGTGAGATAATTTAAATTCCGATCCTTTAATCCGTATCCATTCTTTGCCACGACCGTAATCTTTGATGGTAGAACTGCCCTCTTGGCAAGCCTTATTTTTTCGATTGGAGGTGTGTAGGACCGGTCATTCATTGAAAAAGGATTCTTCTCTCATATAAATTGCCTAATTCCGCTCATTGATTTACAAATACAATTTTAAAAAATATACTTTTTCCCCCTCACCGAGAACTGGTTATGCTGCACCTGCTCACTACTGCCGCTCCATAAAGTAACTTTCGCCGTCTTCTGCATTGCTTCATTTTTTTATTTATCTTTATGATAACTATCTATATATAACTTATAAGAAGTGGTCGAATCAGGCGTCTAAGATGAGAGTGAAACAGCTCTCCCATGGGATTGGAAATCTAGAGATACAATTCATCGCGGCTGTTTAAATTCCTTTAGAAATATATTTTGGATTTACTCGTATAAATAATCTTCAGAAAACTTTATCCGTATACTGATCCAGATACTGTTTCCTGTACACTTTGTAATAAATTACATTGTATTCCCATTCTAAACTAAAATTTTTACAATATTCAAAATTGTTAAATGTCAAGCTTGAATTCTGAACCTTAAATCAATATGGACTGTCATAAAACTTCCTCTGACATTAATAATATTAATTGTTAAAAGGTAAATATATGTTTCCATGGGAGCATACATGTGGGAGCAACATGTGTGGATATTTTCGTTTTATTTATTTATTTTTGTTGAAGAAATAGTCTAAATTGGAGTTGCGTTATTATAAAGTATTATAAAAGTTAAGCGTTATTATAAAAGTTAATCATAAAAACTGTTAAAAGTGCAGAAACGGAGAATTTAAATATCTAGTGGTTAACGATTTTGGCATTAGATTTTGAATCATGTCGTTACGTTATAAATTGAAAGCTGTCTCAGATATAAAAGTGGAGGGATTTGATTGCATTCTTTTGATTTCTCACAATGCGGATGAAGATGATGCAGTTCCAAAGGAGCTTAAAGATATTATCCAGGAAGCTGAATCTCCAGACAACAAAGATGATCAAATTAGTGTTTACAAAATCGATCTTCCCTCGCGGCAATTATTTTATTCTTCGACTGGAAATATAAACCCAGAATACCAGGACATTAGGTGCTTCACTAAAGCTGCACGGAAAGGGATAACAAGAATTTTAAATGCTAGTCTAAAGGCCCCACTGATAGTCTTAGGTAATTACCCCCCTTTCCCTCAGTCTCAACTCGTCTCGCTGCTTGGAGTTATGGAAGAACTTTATGTAAATTTTCAATTCAGTGAAGACTGTCATTATCAATATCTTAAGGTTAACATGATCGGAATCTATAGTACAGCGTGCCAAAATTTATCAAGACTCATTGCTGTGGCCACTGCTTTGGAAAGTGGTAGGATTGTGGCGAGAGACATCGGTGGGGCAGACCCAGAAAGAATGAATCCACAAAAAATTGAACAGTACGTGAAAGAGGCATTCCCAGCTGGAGGTAATGTGAATATTGAGGTAATATGTAATGAGGATATCCTCAACAAAGAATATCCTCTTTTTTCTGCCGTCAATAGAGGAGCATCCGTAATCGAAAGGCATAAGGGGAGGATAATGTACCTTACATATGAAGGCAGTAACGTCACTGACACCTTGTTTATTGTCGGTAAGGGAGTCACTTATGACACAGGCGGTACTGACATCAAAGTTGGTGGCGGCATGGTCGGAATGAGTAGAGATAAATGTGGTGCTGCCGCTGTTGCCGGTTTTATGAAGGTAGTTAGCATCTTGCAGCCGGAGAACTTGAAGGTCGTTGCTGGTCTTAGTTTAGTCAGAAACAGTTGTGGTGAGAACTCATACGTTGCTGATGAAATTATTACTTCTCGAGCTGGAAAAAGAGTCCGTGTTGTCAACACAGACGCAGAAGGAAGAATGGTGATGGCCGACGTTCTCTGTTACATGAAGGAGATAGCCAAAATGTCCGTCAACCCACATCTCTTCACGATCGCAACACTCACCGGCCATGCCATCAGGACAGTTGGCTCTGGGTACACTATCGTAATGGATAATGGTCCTGCTAGAATGCAGTCATTTGCCCAACAATTACAGAAAAGCGGAGAACTTTTGGGAGATATGTTTGAAATCAGTACGATCAGGAAAGAGGATTACGACGCATACAGAGGGAAGGCGGAAGGTGAGGATATCGTGCAGTTGGGGGCTGTGGTGCGGGGACACCAGGGAGCGGCCGCCTTCCTCATCATGGCGTCCGGCTTGGACGAGCACGGGCTGGACTCGGCGGGATGTAAGTTGCGCTACACTCAATTAGACATCGCCGCTTCTGCTGGGGAATTTCCCAAACAAGCAACTGCTTGTCCTGTCCTTGCCCTAGCTGCTCATTACTTGAGTGTCCATAGTTAAATCAGTAAATGTCAGTCCAGTCTTAAATCAGTCGTCATCTCAAGAATAATAAAGCGTGTGTTATAGTTTTGATTTAGTAGGTACTGTGTGTGACATGGTTGCGAATAAAATATACACTGCTGCTTTTAAATTGGTACAACTTAATTAAAGCATTTTTTTTTTTTTTTTAATTTGTATTGTAAATGTTACTAACATTGCAATGTTTAACCACGTATACCCATGCATTTCCTCTTTTTCCTCTAGCTAATTTAAACAGTTGTGCCGGTATCAATCTGCACCAAATATTTTATGAGCTCTTTATTATGTGGTGATCAAGACACATTTTCGCTTTGTAGAGAAATAAAAATATTGTTCTTTTCATTTATTTGACAATTAAAATAGGTTGTTTGTTAAATCAGCTGGGAGATCTCTCTTTGCCGTATGTACAAACGATTTGGTTTTCAGGAGCGATTTTGGCAATCGATGCATCAAAGTAAAGGATATTTCATGTAGTTGGTACGAATTCTAATTCTGATTCGCAAATTCGTACATCTCTATTAATAAGGTATAACACAATGAAGTCAATCCAACGTAGGTAAATCGACGGATTGAAATAGAATTTAAAAAAAAAATTTCAAACGTTATAAGCCAAACATCAAGACATAATAAGCCCTTAGCCATCCATCATGTGAGAATGATTATATTTACTCTAGGGGGTCACCTGTGGTGTAGTTGTTAGCATGGCAACCTACAATACTAAAGGTCGCGGGTTCGCGCCCCGTGGTGGTCCGAGGATTTTTTAATGGGAGTAAAAAATCCTTAGCTATGCCGTCCCTCGGATAACAGGTAAAATGGTCCCGAGCCTGTACGATGTTAGGTACTCCTTAAAGATCCCTATCCTAATTAAACCTGGATAGGCAAAAATTAGTACTCCCACTGTAGCATTGTCCAATTAGCCTTAGTGGCATAAAGTGACGTTAAACAAACAAACAAACAAACAAAGTACTCTAGACGCTACGGTTATCGGTTATTAGCATATTGTTGAGATTAAAAAATAATTTTGATAATTAATGTTGTCTGAGAGGATAGTACCTAATCTCTTATTATTCAATAGGAGTTGTGTGAATTTCTGGCTTATTATGTTTCTGACTCCTTTTAAACGATTTCATGAGAAAGATTCCTATTTGTACTTGGCCAGGACCTCCGAGCTCCAGGCGTTATTAGCGGTCCCATGGAAAAATGAATTGGAAATAAAGATTAGGATATAATGATATCGTCAAGTCAAAAGCAGAAGTAAAAAGAACTGAAACACGAATTACACATTAAAAATCAAAATTTAGCACAGTACCTCGGACTAACCCTCGATAGAAGGATGACATGGGGCCCGCAAGTTAAAATGAAAAGGGAAACTCTAAACATACGACTAAAGCTACTTAACCCACTTTTTTCTAAATCCTCAAAATTAAGACTGAGACAAAAGCTTAATACTTACACATACTTACTTAAACCCATATGGATATACTGTTCACAGATTTACGGAATCGCTAAATACATTTACAGAAACTCCAGACCTTTCAGTCAAAATTATTAAAACTCATTTAAAAAGCACCTTGGTACGTGACTAATCAAACCTTACATACATATTTGAAGAATTTTGTCTAATTTTTAAGTTTTTATCGATTTTCTCAAAAACGGCTCTAACGATTTTGATTAAACTCGGTATTTAGTGTATGTACATGCCCACGATGTGACAGTCAAAATTTCATCAAAATTGATTAATTAGAGGGGGCACTTTACTTAATAAATGTTGTCCCATTTTCACGAGATTTTTTTTTTTTTTTACTCAACAATGGCTTTAACGATTTTCATCAAACTTGGTATTTGATGTATGTATATGACCGCGATGCTACAGCCGAAATTTGATCAAAATTAGTTAAACGGAGGGGGCACTTTAGTTAATAAATGTTGTCTCATAATCACGTGTTTTTTTTTATTTACTCAAAAACGGCTTTTACGATTTTGACCAAACTCGGTATTTGGTGTATTTATATGCCCGGCGTGGCGGTCAAAATTTCATCAAAATTGATCAATTGGAGGGGGCACTTTAATTAATAAATTTTGTCCCATTTTCACGTGTTTTTTTACTTTCACTTACCTATATATGAAATATATAGTAAGTGGAAGTATTGCGATCGTGAAAATTTTCGACTTCCGGTTTTCAACGGAAATACACGTTTTGGGGTCCCCTGAGTCAAAATAACCAAGTCCCACGAAATGGTCTGTGTGTGTGTGTGTGTGTGTGTGTGTGTCTGTGTGTGTGTGTGTGTGTGTGTGTGTGTGTGTGTGTGTGTGTGTGTGTCTGTGTGTGTGTGTGTGTGTGTGTGTGTGTGTGTGTGTGTGTGTGTGTGTGTGTGTGTGTGTGTGTGTGTGTGTGAACAGACTAGCTCAAAAACTATAAACCGTGCGAACCTGAAATTGGGTATTTAGAGTATGTATAAGCCCGCGATGTGACAGCAAAAGTTTCATCAAATTTGCTCTAAGGGAGGGGGTACTTTATTTAATAAATTTTTAAGTTTTTTTCGATTTTCTCAAAAACGGCTCTAACGATTTTGATTAAACTGAGTATTTGATCTATTTTTGTGCCTGAAATATGACTGTAAAAATTTAATCAAAATTGATCAACCGGAGGGGAGACTTTACTTAATAAATTTTGTATCATTTTCACGTGTTTTTTTTATTTACTCAAAAACGGTTTTAACGATTTTGATCAAACTTGGTATTTGATGTATTTATATGCCGAAGATGTGATAACCAACATTTCATCACAATTGATCAACCGGAGGGGGGACTTTACTTAATAAATTTTGTATCATTTTCACGAGTTTTTTTTATTTACTCAAAAACGGTTTTAACGATTTTGATCAAACTTGGTATTTGATGTATTTATATTCCCGAGATATGACTGTAAAAATTTCATCAAAATTGATCTACGGGAGGGGGGACTTCACTTAATAAATTTTGTATCATTTTCACGGGGTTTTATATTTACTCAAAAACGGCTTTAACCATTAACAAAAATAAGATATGAATGTAGAAAAATGTGTGACTTTGGGAAATGATATTTAGCAAAACACGTCAATTTCTAATCTAAGTAAGTTGGTAAGTGAAAGTTGTGTGTTGCGCGCAAGCACCAGATTTTTTTACTCAAAAACGGCTTTAACGATTCTAATCAAACTTGGTATTTGATATATGTATATGTGCCAAAATTTAATTAACCGTATTATTTAAATAAAAACTTTTTTTATTAATAAAATGATTAATTTTACTTAAGAGAGTAAATACGTGATGCTCAAATTTTTGAAGCATTGCAGGTGTGTAAAAATATGGTATAAGATAATAGTCTATAATTAATATAGGTATATATTAGTCTAGAAACTTTTGATCTATAATACATTTTTGAAAACAATATAAAGCGATTTTAAAGGAATGATCATCATTTAAGTAATCGTTCCTGATTTCCAGAAAGGCATAAGAGACTTAAATACACCCATCGATTTACCTTCACGATGTATTTGCAAAAAGCAACTCGTAGTAAAAAACAAGCAAGCAGTAAAAAAAACTCGACTGTTGATGAAATTAGTCCCTTCAAAAATAAATTAGCAATAATGAATCGAAAAGTGCTGAGAACTACCAAATTTTGTTATACAGATACTCTATTACTTATGGAGGTATACAAATATAAGTATATACTTAAATGTGGAAAAATGTTTGATGTAGAGAAATGGCGTTTACATGTTATCGAAACACGTCGATTTCTAATCTAAGTAAGTTCGTAAGTGAAAGTTGTGTGTTGCGCGCATCGCAGCAGATTTTTTTATGTGTGAGCTTAGTTTTAATTAATGTGTCCTTGTATGTAGATTTGCCTGAGCGTCAAGACTTAAATTAAGCTTGCCCCTCATCTGCAATTTAGTTCCTTAAATGAAGTCCTCTTATTGAAAGTATCCAATTGTTGATGCCTTTACAGTTCTATCATAAAGTTCTCTCAATTATAGAAGGTATTAAATTTATTTTCTTATGCGTTTTTTTCCTCACTACTTAAGTTTTATACTCGTGTTTGAGGTCCAGAAATGTTATGGTTCCAGGATAGAAAATTTTAATTCGCGTTATGTTTTACATCTTAAGGTAAATTTGTTTCTGGTTTAGAATCCATAGATTAGTCGCCAAAAAAATTAGTCCAGTAATTGATGGAGGTAGATAGATGACCGTAAAAGTTTATACGATGGAAATGGTTGGGGATGCAGTCAAATAAAACATCTCATATAGTAAACTATTATTAAACATGTAGTGTTTTATTTGACCAAACATTTCCATCACATTTGGAACAAACCAGTATTTATTTGAAGTTAGATATTTTGATTAATTATTTTCCTGATTGCTATATTTATAATAGTGTGCCGTGCCTCATGTCCAATAAACCACTGCAATACGATTCCTGTAAATCCACCTTTTCGGCTCGGTTGACAGCGTTTGAATGTGTGTTACCTTACTCAACACTAGTACCTAGTAGTCTGCTATCAGTGACGTCATATTGAAACCTGTTACGAATCTACTGTAGTAACAATAATCGGGTTATGCTACTGTTTACCTAACCTAAGGAGAAAATAAAAAGACTGATTAGTTCACGCGAATTTTTTTTTAAGGAAGTATTTCTGTCAGTTTTTTAAATTTTCTTAAAACTTTTTCATTTTAAACCTTTAACCACCTATTTCGAATTTGTATTGGGAGTGGTTTAACCTATTAGTTTTCGTTGCATTAGTACCTACAGAATATATTAATTTATTATTTAAAATATTTTCTACGTGATTTTTATATTAAATAACTTGATTTCAATAATTTTATGAGTGGTTTTAATTTACAGTCGTGCCAGTTTTTACGTTTGATGTGTCGTTTATTATTTGTTAGTAATTTTGAGAACCCCAACTCTAGTTTACAAAAGAGGTTCGAATCATTGAGCTTCTCATACCTTTTTTTATTTATCAGGCCTTGAAAGTAATGTTGAAGGTTATGTTGTGATGTTTTTTTTATAGAATTTCGTCATATGCGTCCCAACATGTCTGGATTCTTCTTCTTCTTCATTGGATTCATCTTTGACGACTTTCAACGTGGAGGAGCCTCTTACGGAGCCAGTCTTCTTGATCCTATTTAAAATAAATTAACTCGCAGGACGGCAAGAAGATGTTCACAACTCAAAATATATCAATTTATTATTTATGAAACATAACAACTTAGTAGTCAAGTGATAATGTAATGAAAGTACGGCTAGATCTTCAATGACGTCACGATACTTGAAACCACCCTCACTCTAAATAGAACGCTTCAACCGTATATCTATTAACCGTGCCTTCGACCACCTTGGGTCTATTGTGCGCCCAATTTAATTTTTTTGAACCATAAAAGTTATTCTAAGGGTATCAGTGAATTTGATGGAGAGCTTATTGGGTCGACCAGATCTTTAGAAATTGATCACACCAACAGAAATATGATCAGCTATCTCACTCTCATTTCAACAGAATTTGCACAAAGGTGATTCTGCTATCTTGAGTGTGAACATATGACTTCTGAGTTTATGTTACTCGTAGATTACTGTCACTTTTTTTTTAAAGTGCATTCCGGTCAAGATTTAGTAACTTGTTATTTCTTTTGACTTAGTAGCCGTCTAAGGATTTTTCGCCACCCCCATAGCCTAAATAGTGTTAATAGTTCGGTTTGGGTAAGGCTTAATTTACCTAGTACTTTTTAGAAAGGTATTTACCATATAACGAAGGTATAGGACTACTTTTGAGTTACGGTTAGTACCACTGGTAGACTAGTTTTGAACAAAGATTGTTTCCCCTAGACCCTGTTGGTACGTACATAGTAAAATTGAGAATTTAGTTGAAAGTTCACATATCCAAAAAAATGTTCTTTTGAGTTATATCACTTTCTTGCCGAGGTGCGATATAAAGATTTGTTGAATTTTTCCAAACTTTATTGAGGATTCTGATTAATTTTTAGCATCATTTTCATCAACAATTTTAGATGTTAATAGAGTCTCTCCCCTCCTTCCAATAATTTGAAGTTTTTTTTTGCACATACATGGTAGAATTATGATACAAATCAAAGTTCTTACTAGGAGTTTATTAGTACGATTGTCCTCTAAACCCGAAATTGTTTTTTTCATTACTAATTCTAGACTTTTGCGTTATTTTCATTTATTTGTTAAATATATAAACAAACTGGCGCATATAATCATACCTACTTATGATAAAGGAGATACCATGCAATTCGGGAGCCACCATGTTTGACATCGAAACGCAGAGGCTGCATAGATTAGCCTTATTTGCATATTGAGTTTCCGGCGTTGATAGTGACCCAGTTGCTTATGAGCCGACCCAGGTGAGGTAGCGTGCATGGGGCCTCGCAGACATGCACTTCTGCATCCCCTATCTAGCTCTACTACTCTGTGAGCTACTCCATCCCCGCGTAATATATTGCCCCCTCAGCCCCCCGTAGCCAGTCCCTATGTTCGCTTCTCCTATACACGCACCTCTTTCAGCTACCGGTATCCTCCATGTACGCTATTAGTCTCGGTTCTAAAGCTGTTCGGATGGGCTATTTATCTAGTGTGTGTGGTCCAACAAGAAAGAAGTTGAAAGAGGATTCCTGTTGGTACCATCTACTATTTATCAACGGAACTTATCGCTGAACAATTGCTTGCCGTGTTTTTTCCATTTTGGAATTTGCTTTTGCTTGTAGTTTTAGCTTCACTAATGAGAGGTTGATTCAATGTTTTCTTTTAATTTGAATTCTGGAAATCTTTTACCCGATTTTTCTCTAATAAGGTACGAGTGTCCTGTGGTTCAATAACGAGCTGTGAAAAGTTAATCAGAATACGTTGATTAAGTTAGAACTAAAATTCGAGTATACTGTTTTATCAAGGATTCTCTGGTATTTATGTTAACACCACATTTCTTTGGTAAGATGTAGCCATCGGGAGCTCTCATTTACAATATGGGACTTAACAAATTTTGCCTTCCATGGGTAGTTCCCATCGTCCCTCGCCCTCCAGCCTTGCTATGCTTGTTTTGTACACTAATATTGTTTGCCAAGCCAACTGCGGAGTGGCACATAGTTACACACACTAATTGATTCAAATAACGTTTCACCAATACTTTCCTGCCTCGCTGAAGTTTGTGATATATTAATGTCATACTAATTTTTGAATTTTTTCATGATCAAATCAGCAAAATAGAAAACTAAATATTTTGCATGAAAATATCCGCTACAGCTTGAATACTGATTCTTTCAGATACATGTTATGAATTGTTTATGCTTTTTTATTCTCATTATTTGCCGTTTTAATTATGTTATGAAGAAGAGAAGGATTTCATTTTCGCTTAGAATTGATTATTTTATTTGTTTGCTGTTATAAATGAATGAATGAGTTTTATTGCATAAAAAGTTACAAACTTACTGCATCAAGTTTGTTGTTTACATCCAGTAGACAAAATATTTCAATACGAAGTAAAAATAAAATGTAAAGAAAATTGAGTTACACCATAGTCTAAGATCCCAAATAAGGTCGACCTTCACCCATCTGCTTACCAGATGAAATTTATTTCAAAATGAAGGCAAGTTTATTACGAATACAGTGGTGGAGGGTAGCCTTGCAAAATCCGGTCATTAATAACAGTTGCTGGCTATTAAATAAAAAAAATTGGAGCAATGATGCATGACAGAGAAGCATACTGTACTGTCCTCAATCGCAGTACCACAAGTACTGCGATTGAGGAGGACGCATTGTTTCTATTCACAGTATAGAGAAGGATAAAACTAATATGCAATTGAATACGTTTTGGGACAAACCAAGTTTCTGCGAAGAAATTAGAAATTGCAAAGAAATGATTTTTATGAAAATCAAATTATTCGGTATTTGTTTTTAATATTAATTTTTCATAGTTTAAATTAGTATGCCCAAAATCCAAAATTTTATGTATTACATTTTACTAAAGTAAACGATGCCAGATATCAGATCTTTCTAAAATAATTGCCGTATTTAGTCTACGCATTTCATTTCCCAAAATTCAGACTACATATAATTGAAATATATAAAATTTCAATTCCTGAAATGGACCCAAAAAGTTAGGTACTGCTTGTGTGATGTTAGCATGATTAATTACACATCTTTAAAACTATAGAGTTTGCTATTTTACATTTTTTAACGAAATAATAGCCAGCTCAATAGACTTTTTCGGATGAAGAAAATGGGTCATAAAAACTCTAGTATCTTTGTATCTGTAACGCAAAATGGTTGAATTGACTTTTTTCTGCTGATTGCTCCTCTGCATACTATTTATGTTACATTTAAATTCATAACATCTAATTTTATATAAGAAGACTAATTGCATTTTAAATGCACATCTTCTTCAATGTGCCACAATCACCAAATCAATGTGCCAAGAAAAAATAAATTATAATTTTAATTTAAATCTAGTTATAATTACAGTAAACTGGGCATGAACAGTTCCGACGGAGCTTGACAGAATTTATGTTAGAGGTTGTAGCTTAATGTAATTGATGTGTTCGCAGGGTGCAGCAGGCTGGCCGAAGGTAGCCTAGTGTGGGCGGCGAGCAGGGGTCTAGATCAGGAGGTAGAGGACATCCTCCAGCGGGCGGTAGTTACCGGCAGGCTACCGGGACTCAATGCTCCCGACTCCACTGGAAGAGTGAGTACATTTATCTACTATAGTCTTCGGTATCCGGTTATAGCAAGTTAAGCTCAAAGTTGTAAAAAATAATGTAGCGTGCAAAGTACATACTCGTATACATATTGTGGCAGAAAAAAAAGCGTTTTTTTTTCTTTTTACATGGTACAAGTTCGAAAATATCCTGGAACAGTTACAGCATTATTATGTGTAATTGAAAATATTTGGAACGTTCTAGCCCCATCTGAGTGTTTACATACCAGAGCATACTTATGTAAGCGGCTACTAGTATACAGTTGATCGAACGGTAAACCAGTTAATGTTTTACTATAAATACTATTAATGTTTTATTATTAACGGTTATGCGGCTGTGACAGAACTGGATAGGATATCTTAGAATTCGTTTTGCACTGCACACGCACGGAAATGCTTAGTTCGGAACTGTTTACGTTAATTGCTATTATTAAGGCCTAGGTTATTATAAGCCTGTTACTACAAGTTGATTTAAACTATTAGGCCTTCCCTATTTAAGAGGGGGGGGCATGGTCTAACTTCCCGCCTGGACCAGCCGTACAGAGAAGTAGGAGCCGGGATTGGATCCTGTGATCTTCACTTTACGAACAAAGCACTCTAACCACTTTGTTATAAACCTCCCGCCCTCCCTCTCCGGGGATTAATACCTAGGTATCAATATTTTCTTTTTTAATTTATATTTGTTGGAAGATTATACTATTTAGTTTTTACTTTCACTTAACTTAGTATGTATGAAATATATAGTAAGGTAAAGTATTACCATCGTATTTTTATTTTAACAGAAATATACGTTTTGGTATCCCCTGAGACCAAATAACCAAGTCCCGCGAAATGGTCTGTGTGTGTGTTCCTGGAATGGTCATGAAAAACCTAAAACATAAAATAGGGAAAACATAAAAAAAAAAAAAAAAAAAATTAAAATCAATAGAGCTATAATTATCGACTAACTTTATTAATCAATTAAATAAATCGAATTATTTTAATTAGATATTTATATTTTTAATATTATACTGTCCTAACCCAATTAAAACTTAAAGATGAACATTTATCAATTATTGTTGAATCAATACTTCAAAGTTGCTGGATTAATGAACTTAGAGGCAGTGAAACTTTCGACTGATTAAAAGAGCTGTTGAAAATTCGTCGTATTATCTTATTTTCTAATGTAAACAATCGATGAATACTCCTCCTAAAAAAGTGGACAAAGCCAAACTGAATATCGGGGACTCTCGGTGAACCAAAACTATAGTTATGGTACAAATATTTATCACGTGATGCCGCACAGTAGTCCAAAAAAGCTGAAAATGGGCAAAAAACCTAATATCTACTATAATTACTTTGTTAGCGGCATAGAACCACACGTGTATTGATTTTTTGAGGTGCCGCATCTAACGAAATCAAAATCAGTGCAATGGGACCACCAGATCAAGTCCAAATTTGAAGTGGAAAATAAAAAATAAAAAAAAATTATATAGATCATTACATTTTGTTTAACATTTTATATACCGTACAATAATACAGATATGATATAATTATTTTTATGTATTTGGGAAAGAAATAATTAAGTTAACAATCTTGTTTAAGTAAATTGTATGCTTCCTCGGTTAGTTCCTTTTTTCTTTTTATACTTGTATCATAACGCACCGTAACGCTATCGTTTAATAAACCAACAAAGTAAAAAAAATATAGTTATTTCGGCAACGATTTCAAAAAATAATTTCTTCTCTAACTATTGATATTATTTAAACATCTTTAGTCCATAACAGTGCACAAACAGATGACACACCCCTGAAGTATTGGGGAGTATATTACTGTCAATCTTATATAGAGTAAAAAAGGTTCTTTATCTTGGTAGAAAAGTACTGTTTTCTTCAATCATTAAAAAGTTCAATTTTATTAGTACACATAAATTTTAACATTGAACTAGTTAAAAAATGTATTCTTACCATTTTTCTACAAGCATCTAGGTATTCGAAAACTAAAATAAAATTAGGTTTGGGCCACGTTCATTTATGGGGTTTTTCCCTGGTTGGACCACTCTGCTCCGCCCTCCCATCCTGGAGCTCCGCTTCCGATGTATTACCAATTATATTTTAGTTTAAACATTTAGTTCCGTAATATTTTTCTGAATTAAACATGAGGTTGTTTTTGCAGGAACAATCGTCCTTGTCAGTTTCTGGAAAGGCATTAGCGACTAAAATTCGAAAACTAAGTTTATTTTTTTCTACGAACCGTAAATACCCCTTCTATCGATTCCCATTCACGATATATTTACAAAAAACGATAATAAAAAACGTGACTTGTTTATGGTTTAGATTTTATTCCCCTTACAAGAAAAAAGTAATAATGAATCAAAAATTACTGAAGATTTTCAAGTTTTGCAATAATTATAATAATCGATATCTTTAGTAGAATATCAAATAAAAATAAGGAAATAAAACTGTAAGGATATTTTCTGTAAATTTTCTAAGTAATAATAGTTTACACGTACATCAAAATGCGTAGTTTATTATTATTATCGCACCAGATTTTTTTTTTGTTTGTTCCTCGTCTTGTAGGCTATACGGGGTTTTCCGGGCCAGTGGAGAGGGTGGCGGATTGATGGCGAAATTTTCCCCTGGCTCCGGGTTTTGAACTTGCTATCTTCATATTTACAATCAGACGTTGCCATGGGCAACGCGTATTCTCTAACGCGTTTTCCCACTCGGCCATCCCGCCACTCTGGATGAATGGAACAAACTTAGGCTAGAAAAACTGTTGTTTTAGCAATTCCTTCTCGATTAATCCGAGCCGAGGCTTAAAATGAAATAAAGAAATCACACCGTCAAATTCTTTTACTGTACTATCAATGATCATATGGTTATTATAATTAGCCTTTAATAATTATTATTAGCATTTATACCTAGGAACAAGCATAAATTCTGGTAATGTGATGAGATGATGATGGTTTAAAAAGGTTGTTCAACTAATGGCTATGATAAATTTCAACTTTTTAATAAGCTGCAAGTTTCCTGTAATCTTTCATGTTTTAATTCTCTTGAGCTAGTTAGTGCTTCAGATTTATCGGGAAGGTGTAATATTTCCTTCATATTAATTATAAATTATTTTACATTTTTGAATAATGAATATTTCTAAAAGTTCTCACTTTTCACTATAATTATTTTTTTTTCTTTATTACAAACTTTAAAAGTAAAGGCTTTTTCTCGGTAATATCTGATTTATCTCCAAAAAATATGTCATTTCAATATGATTATTAATGTGAAATTGCTAGCACCATCTTTCTGAAATATGGATTCTCGACCATTTTTTCCGAACTTAGGGCTAAATGTAGTAAGTAATGTAGTGCCTAATGTAGTAAGAAAAATTATCCGTGCCGTCTACAACAGACGCCATACAAAACCGTTCCCATTTATCATATATTAACCATTTCCCTACTCTCCAATATTCCGATTCTTATTTCTCTACTAGGATTGGGTCACAATGGTTAATGTCGGAGAGAGATAAGCAATATCATTAACAATATTGAATTCATTTAAACTTTTTTAGTTAAATTATATTTATGTATAGTTTGTTTATTTACAACACATTACTCTGGCTATCGGACGATGTTCATGTATTCATAAATTTACCTCTCAGGTTTGATTAGGATAGGAATATTTAAGGAATACCTGACATCTCTCACGGCCTAACCGAGAATTAACACCAAGAAATTATACTGAACACTAAAATATATTTAACGTGTTCTTTCCCATTAAAATGGGTTACATTGAAATATCAATATATTGAAATACAGTTCTCTTTTTTACTTTCACTTACCTATTTATGAAATATGTAGTATTACTCACTTACCTATATATGAAATATATAGTAAGTTAAAGTATTGCGATCGTGAAAAATTTCGACTTCCGGTTTTCAACAGAAATACACGTTTTGGGGTTCGCTGAGTCCAAATAACCAGGCCCCGCGAAATGGTCTGTTTGTGTGAACACACTAGCTCAAAAACGGTAAATCTTACGGACCTGAAATTGGGTTTTTGATGTACGTATATGCCCAGGATGTGGCAGCGAAAATTTCATCAAATTTTTTAAAAAGTAGGGGGCACTTTAATCCATAAAGTTTGTCTCATTTTTTTCGATTTTCTCAAAAACGGATTTAACGATTTTGACTAAACTCGCCATGTTTAATGAGAATCAAGTTATTTAATATCAGGTAGGTTTTATCATCATAGAAATATTCTGAGGGGACTTTAATGGCGAAGGAAATTTTGTGCTTTTCCTAAAAATTTCCTTGGATTTTGTTCATATAGAGAAATTTACTATCTATAAATATGAAAAAAAAATTGATAAGGATATGAAGAAAAAAAAAAGGAAAACAAAAGACGTTAACCACAAGCATGCGTAGTTCGTCTTTAGTGACAGAAATTTTTTATAAGTAAAGGCGTTCTGTTCATGCAAAAGAGTTTTCTTCAATGTTCGGGTTGGCTAAGCCTTGATTATTATTATTACCTACAAAAAGTGTTGGGCGAAACTATAGAAGGAGGGCTCGAAAGCTCCGATATTGGACGTAAGAATAGTTCGAAGAAGAGCAGTATTGATCCTTGGGTTAATCCTTCCAGGACTGGTTAATGTTATCTCCCATGTGACGGCATTATATCTTGTGACCTTGTCAAAGAACAGAGGGTATCAAATCATAATGTAATGTTTGTATACAGGATAGAAGCGACCAAAGGAAATCGAAGGTCCATTAGTATTTAATATGTGCCTCCTCCACGTGTTGAACAATCCTCTTCAACAGCCACTTCGCCATTACCCTTATCTCTCCCCATCCATCACTTAGGTTGTGCCAGCCGCTTCTTCAATGGGGTAGTCTCTCATTGAAGTAACCGTGCCCTCCGGTAAAGCGAAGTATTGACGACTCACGTTAATCACAAGTAATTTAACTCCTTTGTTCCCCTGATTGGTGCCGTTACCTTCGGCAAAGTAATTCTTGGTGATAATAATAATGAACTATAAGTTATGATGGTACGTTTTCGTCAACGTTTCCTTAGGGATATAAAAATGGCGGCTTACTTATGGAGCCATCATCGTGCCCAAAATAGTATTGGGTAGAATATTTTTCCCGAAAAAGGATCAGCATTCATTCGAAAAAAGAACGCAGAACTCTGTAACCTCTTTTCGATAAATATAATTAACGTGTTAGCTATTATGGCTGTACCACGAATCACCAAAAATGTAATCCATGCAAAATAACCATTATACATATGGCTTATACATGACAACTGGCATAAGTTAAATTAGCTGAGAGGTTTGATTTCAGAACCGCCTGTGAAGGTTTGATGGTGGTGTGTGGACGGAGATATTCAGGAAAATAATGTTGGAGTTTTCTGAATCGATCGTTCGGTTTCGTCAGGCCTCCTTATTTACTTATTTACAAGCTAGTTATCCATTCTTCCAACTGGAATGATTGATCATAATGATATTTTTCCATAGCGTTGTTGTGGCTTTGATCATTTGAAGATATGTATTTCAGGTTTCCTGTTAATATTTTTATTTGTGGCAATAATGATTGAATATGGTTATATTTACTTTTAAATAAATTTGAGTCGTTTCTTAGTTAATTTATATTCACGAAAGACGGAAGTGAATGCTTATAGTAATGCTGGAGCAGTGGCGCTTTGAATATTTTTTGGGGGGAGGGGTCTCGAATGAAGATGAGTGGGAGTAGGGGTTCGACTAAACTTACTGATGACTAGGGGGAGTTTATGGGGTCCTGTTGGTGACAACTTAATGATATCAGACATTATACCATTTATATTATCATATATTAGGTTCCATAATTAGTATTAACATATATTAGTACCAAACAAGGTAAAGTTGAAGGTATTATAAAAGCAATCCTTCGACAAAATCATTGTAAATTGTTGCTCTTTTGTTCCTGATAGTTACGCTCTCCTAATTTTTACTTCCACTTACCTATTAATGACAGTACTCAAATACACTTTTTGGGGCCCCCTGAGTCCAAATAACCAAGTCCCGCGAAATAGTCTGTGTGTGTGTGTGTTAACAGGCAAGCTCAAAAAAGTGTAAAGCGTAAAGCTAATAGAACATTTATTTATTATTTATTATTATACATCCTCCCTTGCCTTTGAGGCAATACGGATTTTGCAGCAATAAGATGGTTCGCGTACGCAAAACACCTCACTGCCACATGTTAACAATTATATACAAATTTGACTTTTTTTTCTGCGCCAAGAAGTTTTCTGTTTTCATTTTTCGTTCTCATTTTTCCTTCTACAAGTCTTATTTAGTCCGGTGGTCTTCCTGGGACTGCTTCTGTTCTTCTTCCCAAGGCAGAGTGAGAGCGACCGATTATATCCTTCCACCCGTACACAAAAGATTTAAAGTACGGGTAGTTCTTCTCATTCATCAGCTGAGGTAGATCGTTCTCCGTCAGAACATAGAGCCCTGTCTCGCTCATCAATTGCGCTCTTAGCGCCTCATAGCGGTGCAAGCCAGTAAAATGTGTTCTGCTGTCTCCGGTACCCTACAAGTTGGGCATAGGGGATCGATGTTCTTACCATATTCTACCATTTTTTCACGGAACCCCCCATGCCCCGTGAGGAATTGAGAGACCCAGTAGTCCGGTATGACCCAAGAGCCATCTAACCTTGAGGTGACGGTAGGAAAATACTTCCTTAAGGTTGCCCCCTTTGAAGTATCAACCCATCTCCGATTCCAATCGGCTAATGTTGGCTAATGTTCTGCCTTATTATTGTCTTCTACCTCCCTGGGTCTTCGCCGATCCTCTCTCGTAGATTTACCGGCAGATCTACCAGGCCTTCTCTCATCATCGTGTACCGGAGGTAATCCTCACGCAAAATGAGATCGATAGGAATGACTCCCGCTAAGGCATGCACCGCCTCACGAGACACTGTCCTATACGCCCTAGTGACTAGAAGCAGAGCCATCCGCTGAATCGTCGCCAACTTTTTCTTCTGATGGTGCGAGAGATGTTGACTCCATGCCGGGGACGCATATCTCAGAATACCCAGAATCACTCTTTTGTAAATTGTTAATGTAGCTGGGTATCTGAGACCCCAAAAGGCGCCCCCGATACGACCAAGTCCGTTAAGGGCTATGGTCAGCCTGTTTCTTAAGTAGTCCAAGTGAGGTGTTACATTGAAATGCCTATCGGTTTTACCCCTGAATAGGATGGACAGGGTCTTGGCAGCGGCCATACTCAACTTCTTCCTCTCGCACTATCTACCTACTATGTCGACGCACCGTTCAGCTTCATTTTTCAGCATGGCTCTGCTATCTGAAGCCACTACAACGGCGAGGTCGTCGAAATATGCCGTGGGGGGGGGGGGGGGAACCACTCCTCTTCCAGCACACAGCAAAGCCCTGTGGACAACCTCTTTCTACATCGGCTTCTACCTCAAAGAAGCTTCCTTTTATCTTCAATTTACGATCCTGGAGGTAGCTTCTTAAAAGGTCAAACAAGTTGCTGGGAGCTTCATATTCGTGCCACTGCTGAAGTACGCTCGGCCACAACACGCTATCGAAGGCGGAGGATATGTCAACCAGGAGAAGCATTACATACTTCTCCGCCTTCTCTTCAAAGTCGCGGCGTACTCTCAGCAAGGCATCTTTGGTTCCACTGCCTTTAGTGCATCCGTATTGCTGTGGATGACTCGCTCTTAAGAAGACTGGCCGTAGGCTCATCATTATTAGGTTCTCTAGCACCTTGCTCAAAATAGGGAGGAGACATATTGGCCTGTAAGACTGCTTATTGCTTGTCCTTGTCAAGGACTCCCTTGTAAAGGAGTCTGATCTCTGCAGTTTTCCATAGTTGAGGAAAGTATCCTTTTCTGTCTAGGCATTCATTGAACAAAGATTAAAGACCTCCTTCAATAAAGGGGATACTGTTTTTAAGGATAGCAGCGTCGATCGAGTCTAATCCTGGAGCACCTTTTGAGTCTTTTGCCTGTCCACGGCAATACGGAGGTCCCATATGTCCCATGGTGGGCACAAGTATGTGCCGGGTGGGTATATCGTGGTGCGTCTTATGAATGCTTGCTCTTCATCATCTTGAGATGGGTCATCCCTGGGGTAAGTATCTGCAATAAACATCATCATGGAGTGGTTGCCTGGTCAGTACCACGTTTCAATGATGCCATCACCTGCCGTGGAGTCAACTTACCCACGGCAACTCTATATGGGATACCCCAAGGGTTCTTTGATGACTCTCAACGATGAATTCATCCCAAGACTTCCGCTTTCGTAGTCGCACATCGTTTCGGTATGCCCTGGCGTTAGACTTGTACTCGTCACGAAGGCACGCCTCTCATCGCAACTACACCTCTGATACGTTCGCCGAGCCTTGTAGAGCTCTCTCTTTAGCAAAGTTAAGGCCGGCGACCACCATGGGACGGGACGAGCTCTCGCCTTCCGGTGCTGGAGGGAATCTTCAGTGGCATCACGGATAACACCTGTGACCCTGGACACCTTGTGATTCAGGTCGTTTGCCTGATCCGTCTCTGCCGCATCCCATTCTTCATCGATCAATTTTCCCTCCAGCGTTGAACGGAAAACTTTCCAATCCTTCCTTCGAGTTTTGAAACCCTTAAATATGTCGTGAGAACTCTCCACGTTTTCGGTAAGTCTAAAGACTAACGCTTGGTGGTCGGAACTCGTCTCAGATCGGAGGGTCCAATCGATGATGCGGTTTGCAAGCGTCAGCGATACTAGCGTCACATCAATCCAACTATGGCCCATTCCACTAGAGAACGTAGGGATAGTGGATGGATTGTTCATAACGACCAGTTGGCTTCTTGCAATAAACACATCGAATTTAAGGCCTCTCATGTTTGTTCGATTGGACCCCCAGACCGTGTTCCAGGATTTTGTATTTGAGCAAATAATCACGTTCCTGGTGCAAGCCGTGATCATTTCCAAGGCGGATATGTCATTGTCGATATCATTTCCATCATCGAGGTACGATGAGACGAGAGTTAACGCTACACTACCCCACTTGATATGACAGGCTACACAATCCGCCGTGGTATATTGCCTCAGATCCATCACATCGAGGTTAGGGTTATTAACCACTATAGCAGCCCTGGGCCTCCTCTCTCCACTGCTCAGGGATATAACCCTCGATGTGAGGCCAAACCCCACAACCTGGTTCCCACGACAGCTCGGTTCCTGGATCGCTATTACATCGTATCGCTGGGAGATATGACGAAGTTCATCTGCCACGATACGTCGGCGGCACAAGTTGAGCTGAAGGATGGTCATTTTATTCATAAAATGTTCTATTTACTACTTCCTGGGACCACTTATCATGCACAGGGCACTCCCGACTTCCTTTCTTATGCTTCCTTTGGCTGGGTTCGACATTTGCCCGTTCACAGTTTACACAGAACGGGCCGGTCAGATCCTTTTTTCTGGGACATTCTTTCAGTAAGTGGCGTCCAGTCCCACACCAAATGCATACTACGGCTTCCGCCTGACACGTGGCCTTTGTGTGGCCATAGCTCTGACATTTCATGCACCGGGGGGCGTCTGGGTAGTCCCTAAAGGCCATCCTCCATCCAAGCTCCCCGTTTCCAGCAAGAGGAAACGAACCGTGGGGTGTACTTCTAACACCCAATTCTTGCTGAACGCGTTCCTAGACACAGAAGAAAATAGTGGTCGAATATCATCAATCACCAGTGGCATATTGGCTGATTTCGCTGTTATCTTTCCCCAAAGAAACCTTGCTAGGTCTTCTGAGCTCCATGCACGCGGAACTCCCCTAACCTCAAACTTGGGTTTTTTTTTTTCAAGGCTAACTTAGCCTGTAGTCCTTGTTCTCTTAGTTCGTGCCAACCAATCACTTTTGCAGCGTCCGTTTTTTCTTCTATTCTGACTAAAACAGATCCTGCCTTGGTCGCACGAACTATTGCAGCTTTCACACCTCGTATGTCTGATGGGGATGGTAAGCTACTGATGATTTCGACCGGGCTCTTGCCCGCCCCACTGATAGCTATGTACGTAGGCTTCGGTGCAATGGCCGGTTTAGATGGGAGAGCCTTAACTATATCAGCCATGGTCCTAGCCTTCCATTGTAATTGGGCAGCTCCTGAAGTGGCATCTTCAACTGGTGGCTCATTTCCTTTTTTCTGCCCCTCACTTGTCTTTTTGCTGGCAGCTTTCGATTTTCTTTTCGCTCGCTTGCTTAGGACCTTTTCAAACTGCTCGGTAGGATTTCCCTCTGGTCCTGTTTTTTCTGTAGCTATTTGCGCTGGTTCAGATTCACTAGAGGGTCCAGCCTCGGCCTCTATGCTATTACTTGGAGAACCCACAACTGCTATCGGTACCGTATTTTCTTTCGCAATTTGTTTTATCATATCCTGCCCACAGCTGGAAGAAATTGTTTCTAAAACAGCCTTCCTGACGAGAGCAGTGATGTCTTCACTTCTATTAGCTTCTTCAATAGTTTCAACTATATCTAGAAGTTTCTTAACATCATTATTAACTTGGTTTCTTATATATACATTAACCCTTTCCTCACTGTTACACAATAAGTTGCGCAGGTTCTCCTGTATACGCCTAGCTTCAGGAAGTAGGCTACAACCACCAGCACTTCCTGCCTCCCCGGGTGAGCCTCCTCTAGCTCTTTTAACAGAACGCCTGGGTGCCTTTAGGGCAAGACCTTCTACTGACCCCTCCTCCATTAACTCAGCATCCGTTTGTGGCATATTTTTCTAAGTTAAGGTATTTGCTTTGATTACATTAAAATGATCATACTTTACAAATACAGATATTTAACCACCTTTATCGCTTTGTTAATATTTTTATAAAATTATATAAATTATGTGTACTGTACTCATCAAAGACGAACAAAATATAGTTATATTAAAAGTAATTGTTTTACTTAATTAATTATGAATTTGTTTTATTTTTCATTATTTTGATTTACTTTATTTGTTCTGGAAATAATTGGTGATCAATATTGCAAGGTTTTAAGAAAATATTTATATACAATAAATTAGTTTAATAAACATTGTTCCTTAAAAAAAAAAAAAAATAAAGTAACCTAGTAATCACGTTAACAGTCGAATGAAGAAGCGGAATGAGTGTCGTCCATACCCCTGAAGAAACTTAATCAAAACAGAGAGGAGGATCTAGGATATTCTGTATTAGGCTGGGTGTTATATTTATGCTATATACTATATTTAAAATTTAAATACGTTTTTGTACGATCGTTAATAATTAGTTTTTTTTTTTCACTGTGACTAACCGTAATAAAACTTGTTGAAATTCGCTATCATAGTAAAAATATATTGAATTCTTTCCTTTTTAAATGAGGTGAATAATTCATGACGTTATTGTTCGCTTACATTTCAGATTGTCCTTATATACAGCTGGCTGTTCAAAAGGAGTGAGCTAGGGCAACTTGCCGGAGGGCATTTAGACATTACCAATGCACATTCTTGAATTGACAATGAGGAGCCTTATGGCCAGGGGTTAGAATATTAGAGGAATGAGAAAGTTAGTTCACTTCCTCCTGCAAAATAAGAAGGTGGAATCCAGGATTTAGGAAAGCATCGTCCAATTATGATGTCTGTTCGTATTATAGTTTTTGGCCGATTTGAATATAGTTCAGAAACGATTGGTCGTAAGTTGAAAAAAGTATTGAAGGTGGATATATACCGTGATGTGAAATCGAAGATTTCTTCAAAATTGAAGTAGCGTAGAAAGAACTTTATCCCTCAGCTTTATCCAACTAATATTGTTTAGTTGGAGTAAATAAGAGTCCCTTCCTACCCCCAATTAGATGAAATGGCTAAATACGAAATATGAAAGCATTTCATTTGCAAATGAAAGAGAAAACATATAAGATTTCCCAAAACAAAAAATACATCTGGTAATATCAGTAGGATAATATACATATGTACGAGCAGACCCGGCCACGCATTGCTATGGCTGAGTAGATATAATGCGTTGAACTAATTATATCCTATTTTTACTTTCACTTACGTATATATGAAATATATAGTAAGGAAAGTATTGCGATCGTGAAAAATTTCGAATTCCGGTTTTCAACAGAAATACACGTTTTGGGGTCCCCTGAGTACAAATAACCAAGTCCCGCGAAATGGTCTGTGTGTCTGTGTGTGAACAGACTAGCTCAAAAACTATAGGCTATGTATATATGTATATGTATATGCCCGAGATATGACTTTAAAAATTTCATCAAAATTGATCAACCGGAGGGGGGACTTTACTTAATAAATTTTGTATCATTATCAAGTGTTTTTTTTTTTTTATTTACTCAAAAACGGTTTTAACGATTTTGATCAAACTGGGTATTTGATGTATATATATGACCGCGATGCGACAGCCGAAATTTCATTAAAATTGGTTAAACGGAGGGGGCACTTTTCTTAATAAATGTTGTCTCATTATCACTTTTTTTATTTACTCAAAAACGGCTTTAACGATTTTTATCAAATTCGCCATGTTAAATGAAAATTAGGTGTTATTTAATATCAGGTAAGCTTTATCATTATTAAAATGTTCTGAGGGGGCTTTTTTGTGGGGGGCCTTTTTTGTTTGTTTGTTTCTTTCTTATAAAGTACCATTGTTTTTGTTTACATGGAGAAATTAACTGTCTCTCGTTACGCCTAAAAATAAGAAATGGCTAAATATGAGATATGATAAAAATAAAGAAAACATAAAGAGGAGAAAAGAATAAAAATATTCAGTCAACTCATAAAACTCTTTGAGCCCACGCATGCGGAGTAGGCCTTTAATGACAGTCCATTGTTCATAATTAAAGCCGTTCTGTTCATTTGAGAAGAGGCAATTAACAAAACGCATTAATTTCTAATCTAAATAAGTTGGTAAGTGAAAGTTGTGTGTTGCGAGCACGCACCAGATTTTTTTTAATACGGGCAAATCAAAATTGACTGATAAAGATAATGAAGTTTCAGCTAATCTAAAAACCAACGGTATTTAAAATAGAACTTTACGCCAAATTTAAAATTGTTTGGTAAGGAATGTAGAAGAGTTAATGTTTTTATTTTTTACATCTCATATTTGACTATAAAAAGTATTAATGATCCATTCATTTAGCACTTACTGGATTATTCCAGCAGAGGCGAGATTAAAAATAAATAACACACACGTAAAAGAAACTAATCAAGATTATAATTGGAATAGGGTCTTAGTAAAATCACAATAGACAGTTAGTCAAAATGTTCCAAATTATTTTTTTACCGTAATGCATATTAATTAAATTCAGAGATATGATTAGATATCAAATCGATAGGTTCTACGCAAAATAAGTTACCAAAATCTTTTGCTAAAACAAACAGATTTAATGTTTTCTCCAGACGTGAATAGGCGAGACATAATTGCAGGATTTTCCTAGTCCAAGCAAAAAAAAAAAATAGTTTTGGCTAATGATGATAACCCACCCTAAATATCGAAATAAAATGTTGTGTCAATAAATCAACTTACACCGCCATCTGTTGGAAATTTATAAAACAAATGATCACAATCAATTGCTGTATAATAAGCATTTACCTAATTTGCAATTAAAGAATTATTGAGGCTAATAATCGAGATAAAAACTATCCTATATTTTAAGTTGGACAAAAGTACACACAATGATCCAAATTTTATAAAGATGGGTTGAGTAGTTTCTGATTTTACCCCGACAAACAAATGTGCCGATGGAAAGCTTAAAATTTAAGAAAAAATAATAAATAGTTAATAGAATGGTAGAAAATAACGAAATATGGAGGTAGCAAAATATTTTTTCAAAGTATTTAACAGGAAACAATTGGTTTACGTGGCAATCTGACTGTTTTAAAACTAAATCTTTTAAAGAAGCATAAATATATTTTTTATATTTCGTTTCACATTGGCAAATAAAGAAAAATAATTAAAGAATAGCCGAGAGTTGTGTCTTGCATAGTTTACTATTGAAAATATTGTGGTTAATGCCAAAGTGAATATGTTAATAGCCCCTTTAATTTTTTTTTATTTCCAGATTATTAAGTTTTTCAATTTTCCAAAGTAAATTTCGGGACGGCGAACAACGTGGAATACTTTGATTTTCAGATGATCGATCATGTAAGAATAATGGAGGAGTAACCCTGGACAAAGATGCCCCGAAAAAATCTCTTCAAAATTAATTCATCGAATATTTCATGTTTCTTCTCCGCTTCATTCCATTTGCATTATTCAATGCCTGTAACAATGGCAGCACATCAATTTTATTGAGGTAGTACATTTACCATCATAAATCAAGGGTTATTCAATGATAGATTCTAAGATAAGAGTATTTAGAGGGATATTGATATAAGTAATGATCAATGGCTACACTCTCTAATGGCTAAGTGAAATTTAATGATAAATTGAAGAGAACTCGTTTGTATTGGTTGTAATTCTCTTATGATTTTCATATCGATAAAAAATAGGTATTTAGGGACTATTTCAAAACTTCTGTTAAGTAGGAGTCCGTAAAGATTCCTATATATTCCTGTCGTATTTACAAAAAAGAAGATATTTAATAAAATAATGATATTTCACGATGGATGCTGGGCATTTAATATTTATTAAATACATAAAATATTTTATAAGGCTTTAATAACTTTTACCACATTTTATAACTCTTTCTGATAGAAATTCTTAAATTAAAAATAGACGAGTATATATGTGGAACTTAAAAGACTAGGGGTGTAAGAGAGATTTATGGAATGAATAAAATACTAGAAATTATAAAATACTTAAAAACCAAAGATGTGATTGAGATTCCAGATAATACTTTCTTCCTTTAAAGCTTCAAGCTTAACTTTAACTTCGATTCACTTAAAATGGAAGCAGTGTCACTTCTTAGGTCCACGTAAATGAATACACACTCTGATTGCGTTTTTATTTTGTCAATACTCAATAAAACGGTCTCATTAAGGTCTGGCCACACATGTCCGCACCGGATCCGCACCGTAGTAATAATACAGGTTATGTTCAGAATATTTTTAATTTAACTTACATATTACCTTTAGTTATGCCTAAAGTTCAAGCCACACATGTCAGACACAGGCCACTTTAGGCATAACTAAAGGTAATATGTAAGTTAAATTAAAAATATTCTGAACATAACCTGTATTATTGCTACGGTGCGGATCCGGTGCGGACATGTGTGGCCAGACCCTTAATCGTATGAATAAGGCTACCCCTAATCGTCGTTTTTCTATAGTTCTGTCTTTCCTCCGATATTCATCAAATTCTTCATCACCATTGCTTGGACCTGATTCTGTGTTAAGCCTCCTAAGGTCGAATATTTGCTTGCAGAGATCAGTATTGGTAGAACCAGAATTCTAAATTCTGTTCTTTTCCGTTCCTTTTGAGATTTTTTTCCCCCGAATAAGATTCTTTAAGGAACTGCAAAATCATCCCCTTGCCTGTTTCCTATTCCTTACCTTGCTGTCCTCACATTTTTGTTCAGTGGGATAAAGACCAAGATATCTAAATTATTCTTTAGAACTCGCTTCTATTACTACTCCATTGAGCATTTATATTCAATCCGAACGTTCATTTTTCTTTTCTATCTTCATAAGTTGGTAATTCGTGTGTGATGGAGAAGTCGTGTGTTTTCCCCCCTGCCTTATTTTTTTCCTTTTTGTTTTAGTCCTTTTGAATTATTCAGGGAATATTCATATGTTTGGCTTTGTTTCAGATCTTAATATCATCCTTACTTCTAGTGATTTATTTTCTCCTATCATTAAGATACAACAAAAAAAAAAAAATTAGCAAAACACTAACAAATTGCTCATAAATTAACATAAAAATGAAGATGTCTCAGGTCAATTTATTTCTCTTATTCTTAACCAGTCCCATAGATTTGTGCTAATCGCGCAACAGGCCGCAGAAAAGGAATCCTTTCAATTATTTAGGAGGCAATAAGGACTAAGAATTTGAGAACATTAGTCAGAAGGGCAGCTCGTAAAAGCCGAGAACGGTATCCGAACCAAGATTGGAGATCATTATTTCTTTGAGCTAATACCTTCCATGGTGTATAATATTGTCGTAATTTATACTAATGATTGGAAACATTGCCTCACCTTACAGTGCTGATAAATCATTTTAACCTCTTTTGCTTTACTTGTCACCGGTTCCAGGTTCAATTTGTTTTTAAATATGTCCTACTGGATCAATTGTGCTGAAACAGAGCAATAAAACAAAAAAATTGAAGCTGAAATAAAAAATTATAGTTCATCAAATATACAATACGCCTGACTGTGCTTTTAACCATAGTGTGCTGAAATTAACTAATATTTTATATCATATTTTATTGGTTAAACTCGGATAAATTCGTAAAATCGCATTTTTGTTGAATTTAATACAATGGGTCCTCTCCTGCCAAAATATTGGAAGGGACAGTCCCCTCCTGTCAAATTATTATTTTTATAAAAAAAAAAAAAAATTATTTTTATTAAAAAAAAATAAAAGAAAAACGGGGGAATAGGATTTAAAATTGGTATTCTAAGAAAACTCGATTATCATTTCCTTTCTGTTTTTAAAGAAAAAACAAAGCACTTTATCCAATTTTTCAGTCATTCATACTCTTTAAGATGATTTGTGTATAATTTTTTGTTATTGACTATTTCCAAAAAATGTCAATAAATTTTTCTAGTCTACTGTTTTGAAATATTTTTATTTGATTTATAAAAAAGCAAACAAAAAAAACATTTTTTCGCATGCAACATTTCAATCTACAGCTGTAGTGATTTATACTTACTTACTCCTTTGTATACTCGTTTAGTTTTATAATTATTATAAATTTTCATATTTGCTCAGCGCGCGAAAATTAACAACTTAAAATTTATGTTGGTAATAAACTTATAGCAATAACAATAATATTATGCTTTGACTAGGGTAATAAGTATGCATCAAAATGTGGGGATTAAATTCCTGTGTAAAAAAAACATGCCCTCTTGACGATTTTAGTAACTTTTAACAATTTGTACTCTTAATTTAAGCCAAAGTAAAACTGCACTATTTGCAATTTAAATGAACCGGATATTTTTCCTATTATGGTTCGTTGTCCGATTTATTCCGTTCTTCCTATTCGGTAACTGTCCCATTCAGTCGAATTATATAGAACTGCTAAAAATCAAAAACTTGTACTGCCTCAAAATCTGTTTTGTTTTAATAGCCTATGTGTTAGGTTGTTAACAAACATCTATTGATTGACTACACTAACCATTTATTTTAACTTTTTATATATTTATATTATTTATTGATTATTAATGGTTTGCACAATGGAGTTCTATTGTATCAAACCATGTAAACTTAAATATTTTAAAAATTATTATTATTTATTATTATCTTGTAATTTTTGTTTGCTTAAAATAAAAAAAGATTTGGTATTCAATCCAAATTACTTTACATTTTCTTCCTTTTCTTCCTTTCATTATTTTCACGTCTTTTCCCATCCATTTCGCTACAAACTGACTTGCATTAATGAAGTTTATAGAGTAATGTAGTTTCGTTTTTGAACCCTTCTCGACGTTGATAAATTTGACATAGGTTGTTCACTTCCTCATTAGGTTCTAAGAGCAGGTCGGGGCTGTGAGAAAGGTCATGGGACGAACTTAAGTCAAGTGGAATCAATATCCATCAAGTGGTCCTCATTGTCTCCTGTTGACTGCTTATTTCCTCGTCACTGGATATTTCATCTTAGAAACAGATTTTACTCCTGAATTCGATGATTTTGTAATACTTATTTCCGAAATCAAAATCCGTCAATTCATTCTGTTTCTGACGCGTTGAAATAGAGATAGTATTGGTATTAGGCCTCCACATAGTTCCGAGTTATCCTTATGTTTTATTATATTATCTTAATTCTGTTCTCTAAATCGTATAAAATGAAATAATTTACTCATCTCTGATGAATTCGTCTATGAGTAATACCAAAAATAATAATTGTTTCTAAGGAAATGTCATTATTCATAGATTTAATTTATTGTTCCATTAATTAGTTAAAAAAGTAAAATGTATTTTCGCTATGTTATTCAACATTCTAAATGCATAATATTTTATATCCATAGTGAATATCTATGTAAAATTTTAACTTTTTGAATGTTGAAAGCCCACGCAATCATATGTAATGATGTTTAAATTTTAATATCCATATTCACTATGGATATAAATAAATATGAATATACTGATGACAGATATACTACATACGGAAAAAAACGACGGTACTTGTGTAATTCATGTTTAAACACGCCATTATTTATTATATAAATGAAAATTAGATATGGAAAAATAAATTTTCCATCCATGAACGCCAAAATTCCGTAACCTCTGATTGGTTGTTGGCTATCGCCCCTTTGTCTCATTCCCTTTTTTGTATTTATCCCTTTCAAGCTTACATATACCGAGTGCTATGCTTAAAAACTATGCTACAATTACAAAAAAAAAATAAAAAAAAATACATTGATGTTCATAAACATCGATTACATAACATCGATGTTCACAACCATCGGTTACATAACATCGATGTTTTAGAAACATCGACATCGATTTCGCATCCCTAGTTCATAACTGAAAACAGTAAGCCAACATAATATGATCATAGTTAAGCTATGCGTAGCCAATTACAAAATTTAATATGGCTGGAAAAGCAATGAAACGCAACGTACTTCCAGTGCTATTGAGTTTTAAAGGGTGGAACTTATGGAGTACGTCATACTGTGCATCAACTTGATTAATAAATTCAAATTCAAATAAGAACACCCTAATCACGTTTATTAAAAAATAAAAATAAACTGCTATGAGTAAACTTATCCTCCATGGACTGATATGTTATCATATGATTTTATTAGGTATAAAAAGGACCGGATCAGAGGTCCCGTTTTGTCCAGACCATTCTAATTATAGTCCCGTAAGTCAGTTGCAGTACTTTCTGTAAATATTGAACAATTTGGATCTCATGAACAGTTTCATGTCGTTTGGTTTTTAATAAGATCCACAATTAGGATGAAGTCAGGTTTATATGAAGAAATGGCTTATTATTGGATTATGTCATGTTTTATTTGTTTTATTTTCGTGGTTTTGATTTTGCTTAACAACTGCAAAAAAGTGAAAGTTTATCAACTGATTATGAAATTTTATTAGTTTATATATATATATATATATATATATATATATATTTTTTTTTTTTTTTTTTTTTTTTTTTTTTTTTTTTTTTTTTTTTTTTTTTTTTTTTTTTTTTTTGAGCGTATCAAACTTCAAAATGGTCAGCACAATACCAGTTCTGGCGCTTTCTGAATTTAGAATTGAATTCTCTCAAAATTTTTACCTACAATTTCTTTTTTTTCTGAAATAGAGTACTGTCCTCAAAAATAGGAGCGCTTGAAAACTAGTTAATGTTTGAATTTTAAGACTGGCAAAAAATGGCCAAATTTCATTCCGCGAATCTAACCGTACTACTGTTTTGTAATTTTTTATGTTATATCTGGTCACCAACGAATAAAATAAATGATCTCAACCCTAACTCAAGGATGCGCACTATTGGCTCATTTCGATTGAAATTAATGATTCTTCTAGAGAACACATTTGAATATTAATTACAGACGTTAACCATGTTTAATAATCTTTTCTGGGTCCTCTTTTTTTTAAAAAAATACCGATCTTAAACTCGCGATTCCGAGTATACTATTGGACATAACTCTATGTTTCACAAATCATTCAACGCAAACTCTTTTAGATATATTAGAACCTTTTTTTTTCAATGTGATGCGTAGTTTTGGGGGGATACTGGAAAAAGTGCGATACTTTCTTGGTTTTTCATAATTCACAAAGATAACATCAAGCTAAGTTTGGTAGTAAACATCAGATTCGTGAACAGCAATCTCGAAAATATTATTATCAAGTTAGAGAATAACTTCTAACAACTTTTTATCTCGAAACCCCATAGGTCTGAAATAATTTCAGAGATAGCTCTTCTGGCAATAGTTATCAACAAGCTACAATATTGCAGTAGTAGCATATGTTCCGTTGATTATTGATAAACTATCTATTGTTGGTAGGTCTGTTATAGCTTTTTGATTGGTTCTTGCAATATGCAATTAACATTAATGTTCCTTTGTTAGATTCTAATTTGATAGATTCGTGTATCCTTACTATTTTATTTTGAATCCATATTTGATAACCAAGAATATATATTTTTTTTTTAATCCGACCATTGATTAAAAAATTTTTGGGAGCATTATAAATTATCGTTGTTAAATCAAATTATCTAACTTTTTAGTTTTGGGAATAGAGTTGATTTCATTTTCTCTGCTTTGCAATCTAATTACTTTTCAATGTTTTCCAGATCCTATGTTCTCTGATTCGATCTGAATGGTGTAAATATTTTGGATATCAGTTAACTTAATAAATAAATTAATTAAATTAATAAATGATTTTTTATTATTTTGTTTGTTATAACCAACTGACATAGTACCGAAACTTTTAGTAATGGCTTATTCTTGATATTTATGAGCTTTTGAGAAATATAGCGCAAAAAGAGGTCGATGAAAATGCGGTGGAATGAATGTATATATTAGGAAGCAGAGATGTCTAATGATTTACAAAGATAACACATTCCCATCTGTAATTGAAATCCAGTTACAGAAACTCAGTTTGAACTGTCGTCAGTCTTGAGAAGGGCGGTCTCGAGAGGGGGGAGTCTCTGGGGATCGATTCACCCACGAAATATCTGAAAAAAACTATTAGTTGACTAAAATTTTAATATATAAACTAACGAAATTTCACAATCCCTTCAACAATGATTGATAAAATTTGACTTTTTTGCAATGGTTAAGCAAAATTAATACCAAGAAACTTAACTAATATTTGCGTGTATTGCGTGACTTATCGTTTAGAAATTCAAAATTAGAGGATTTGCTAATCCAAGGATAAACCTTTTTTTTTCATATTTTTCTGAACCGAATGAATATAAGACTGTATTTAATAACTTTTTTTTATAAAATTGTAATTATTTAAACATAAATCAATTGTACACGTTTTCGTTTATATTTGTGTTTATATTACGCAGTATGGACAAGCCCGTCCTCATACCAAGGGTCTTTCCCATTGTAAACAATTCTATAGTAGTGTCATCCTCCCTGTACGGACGGTCTATCACTACACTTAGCATACATTGACATTGGCCAATACTAAACGGCAACACGCACGTTAATACATACTAGTAGTTAGTTAATTACATTGTAAATATTTTTAGGGGGACAGTTAAGTTATTTTTAGTATATCAAACGTTAATATATGTGTCCTATTTTCTTCATTTTCATTTATTTTGTTGTTTTTCTTTAGCTTGTATTTTATGTAGGTTGTAGGTTGTTTGTTATGGGCGATCAAATTGTATTTGATGTTATTGTCTATCAAAGTTATTTTTTCATTTTGATTACAAGGTTGTTTTATTTTGTTTTATTATTATTTTTATTACTTAAATACAGTATTTGTTTACTGATCATAATTTACTTTATCATAAAATATAGTTCACTTAAGTTTGAACCTTCAAACACACATGAACCTGATATCATCATAATTTTGGATCCTATTTAAAACTCAATGCGGGTTTTTAAAGTCGTTAAAAAAAAAAAATAAAAAATAAAAAAGTCATCTGCTAATGGCATAAATAAAATTTTGTGTCAGGAACTGATGGGTGAAGACAAGTAGTGCTCTATTAACCTCACACTACAGTATCTATGACTATGCAGTTAAATTGGCTCGACACCAAGATTCGCCACAAGTCACCAATAAAATGGAAGACTGGAAGCAACAGTTTCTTTCACCTCAAAGAGAAAATTGGCACTATGGTGTGCATGTATCATATACCTTTAAGGAACAAAAAAGATTTTCCGACGTGGAAAATTTCTTGTGGCGCCTAGACCAGAAGAAGTGATCCTCTGCCGTATTCATATATGATACTGAGAGTTTTCCCTTGGGTACCTACATGCATTAGGGTTGCGGGATGGCCGAGTAGGCAAAATCGTTAGAAATACGCGTTGCCCATGGTAACGTATAGTTGGGAACCCGAAGATAGCAAGTTCAAAACCCGAAGCCAGGGGAAATTTGATAATACTCGGCATCAATCTTCCACCCTCTCCTCCAGCCCGGGAAACCCCGTATAGCCTTAAGAGGCGAGGAAGGGGAGAAAAAAAAAATAAAAATGTACTACGTGCATCGTTTGGTGAAGTCTCCAAATTGGATCCGGTATCTAACTCTTCCTTCTCTATACTGAGGGAACAACTTAAATATTCAAAAATGCAACAAAATATTACAAAAAATAAAAGGTCCTTTAGAAAATAAAATATCAGTTCGTTTAGATTACCTCAAATATGTCATATTTTCTAATTCTATTATAACAGAATTTAAATATTCTAATGCAAAGCGCCAGCAAAACTCAGGGAGGCCAAATAAATGAATAAAAACAATTTATAAGTTACATATAATATAGCATTGAATTAATCCGATTAACTGAAGGACAAAATTATGGTGTGTGGACCTTTTAATGTATAACTTGTTAATCTGTTTTCTCTATACTTCCATCAGTTGGCACAGGTTCGGAATGCCATAAATATAGACGATAACGCTAATGTTAATGGTCTTGTTAGCTGGATCAAATAACGCGTCCAGGCTCGGGGTATACAAAGCTGTTGTAACTAACTCGGAGCTGTGAAAAGTGACAGAGTTAGTTATTTTATTCTAGTGCATAGCTCTCTGGCAGTTCCCTCCTTCCTCTTTATGAGTTGCAGGTTGGATGTAATCAGATATGGAAGACTTCCCCTCACCTGTCACTGTACTAATCTCTTCCTGTTGGCTTCGTCTTCGCATTGCTTACTAATTGGCAACTTCACTCACGGAGGAATTATCATATAAGTTTTTTCTTTAATTAATTATAACTTTGACAGGTATGCAGTGGTTCAAGAATTTATTTAAAATGAGTTTTTTACCTCTATTTGTACTGGTTCTGATTTTCAAAAGTAAACATTTTCTTTTCAATTGATTTTATTTTCCATTGTTTTGACTGGATTTATTTATTATTACTATTCTGCCATAAAAATGTCTTAATTCTTTTTCCTCATTCCCTCGTCGCTAATCAGTGTCACCTTCCAATTATACTTAACTGATAAGTATCAAATTATTATTATTTTCCTAAGGAATAACTTAGTAAACTTAGGTATATAGTTTTTTCCTCTAAGTTGGAGATAACTGGGTCACCAAGTGTTGAAGCCAAAATCCTTCTGTCTCATTTCCTTACCAATATTAGTATTTTTGGTCATTTCGGCCATATCAAAAACCCTACAATCACACCATAATTGAAACTTCTTGTTATCATTTTATTTTTAAAGACTTATCATTTTTATTATTTCTCAAGGCCTTTTTTTTTGTCGGTAAGCCATAAATTCCTTAATACTTCATCAAATTTCATGTGTGAGGCATCATTTTACCAACAACAAAATCATTAAAAAACAACAAAAATCATTTTAACAACCGCTACAAAGGATAAATATACGATTCACTCATTTCGCCTTCGATTGCGAGTTATCAGCAACCGCGGTTTTTGCGAGAAAATCCAAATGGTCGTGAAGATTTCTTAATGGTCTCAATCTTTTTAGGTTTTAAAGGAGAACATCTTCGGTTATTTACATTTTTCCGATTAACCCTTTCGTTTGCGATTTGTAAGCGAAGAACTACAGTGAAAATGGTCGCAAGTGTCATTTTTTCAGTTTGTTGAAACGAACATTTTTGGTTATATACTCGTACACTTTTCCGATTGTCACCGTCGCACAGTGGTCAATAATTGCTTTTTGGCGGACATAAATCTGCCATTTCCACAATTTTACACACACTGGGGTAATTTCTAGTCTTACATGTACTACGACCACATAAAAAGATCAGTTAAATTCACTTGTGCCTTTTTTAGGAAAGTATGTTTTGTATATGTTTACAGAAAAATTGGCTGTGCGGTAAAGCGCCGTACTCCCATGCCGGAGCTGCGGGTTTGAGTCCCGCCCTGGTTGGTGCTTTTCTTTCGTAGGAGAAGTATCACCCAGTGCCATGGGTGTTAGTATGGGCAGTATAGGGCTTCAGTAGAAAAAAAAAAAAAAATAAAAAAAAATAAAATAAAAAAAAAAAAAAAGGTTTCCACTTATAAATGTATACTTGGGTATAAAATTTTGAATAGCCTTATTGAAAACCTTGAATACCTGTTATCGAATCAGTGGTTTCACAAACAATCAGAATTTTGTTTCCCTTTTTCAGTTGATTAGGTCAGGTGAAAAAACTACTGAATAGCCGAAATCACATATATATTTGCTCTCCATTAAACTTAAAACGAATAAATATAGACTTTCTTTGTAAAACAAAAACCAACCGATTTATTCTCAGTTAATTTGTCATATCAATTTACACTCCTAAGGGATATAAAGATAAAGATAAAGCTTAAGATAAAACTATGTTTTCTCTGTACAATCTATAGCACTACAAGTCTAATTCAGTCCTTCTTGTTTTGAGACGAGAAAAATGGCAATGTCCACTCATACGTAATATACTAGCCGTTGAATGTAAAGCTCCAGTGAAATCGGTATATTGATATCTTATTTCTAAAAGGAGAAAATCGAGTTTAATGTTGAATTTTTAGTTTCTTTAAAATATCCATAACTTCTATGCAATTTGAAATTTCTTTTGGATACTCGGTGGTATGAAAGCCCACCCTCAGACTAAAAAAATAAAAAAGAAAATTCTGAAAAATATTGAGTTCTTCCATGTTTTTTTTGCATACTAACGAAAACTATCTATTAACACACAAGAAACCTGGTTTTGGATAAGCAAAAAGGTCACTTATACCGAAGCAATCTTAACGGAAATTGTCTCCTTGGTTTTTGAATTTTATTAAGAAGGTAATAAAAAAGATCCCATTCATTTATCTGTAAAATTGTGGAAATGGCAGATTTATGTCCGCCAAAAAGCAATTATTGACCACTGTGCGTCGTTTGCGAGTAATAAGCAAAAATATGTGATTTCAGTCAATAGAATCAGCGCATTTGCTTTCCGTGAAACCGATATGTGTATTTAAATACAGGATTGTATTTGCCTGACCCTGTTTTTTCAAACGGTCAGTTGTATGTGATTGTTTTTCCGGTTGCATTCTTTCAATGACATCTATGTCTGTGAAAAACTCACCCACCAACAAACAATTTCAGATGGCCATACGGTAACTTCAAACATGGTGTTCAAAGAGGTCCTGTAAACACGTAAATACCTTAAACTTATGTTTCAAAAAATAAATAATCTTAAAAATAAAAAAAAACCACATCTATTTCTTACTTTAACCCTCACCTATGCCCATGACCCACTTAATACGCACTAGATACTAAATATACAGTGTGTACTTGGAATTTAAGTACGTTAGGGGGCGAATGATTCGCTCGGGTCAGCTATTTTATATATATTAAAATTAGATGTTTTTTGTGGTCGAATTTGTTAAAAATGCCTGTAATTCTTTATCGATTTTCTATTATGTCGGTTTTAATCAAATTTTCTTAGAAAATAATCTAAAAAATATCGACATTATGTGTCGACATTTTCACTATTAATATATGAATCATTTTTTTATCCTTATTTATACTTTTGATGAGTATCAAGAGTAATATATATTATATTTTATCAGTTTTTATTTTCCATTGTTTTCATTTAAGAAATCTGTTTTATTGATGACATATTTTATACATATTAGGATGATTTTTATTTTTTTGATAAGGATAACATACATTTTGCTAAAAGCAATGAATAACCTATAAAAATTACTTATAATAATTCTAATAATACTTTTTTTCTACTGTTTTTCAATTCTCTAAAACTTACTATTTTAAAAAAAAAAAACATTATATTTTTAGAATCGTGTAGTATATTAAAATAAACAGATCGGAAAATTAAAAAAAAAAAACAACCGGTACGACACTTTTTAGCTTAAATAATTCTCGCTATACTCCTTTCGGGCATTCTTCTTTATCCGTTTTCGATTTCGATTAGTAAATGGCTTGATTATGCATTGATAATGTGAATGTTGAGTTGATATATCCTTCGCGATAGAAATACCAACGGTAGCATAAAAAAATCCCTAAAGGATTGGAAGCGTTTAGAGCTTTTGAATCGTTTATTTATTTTAGACTTAATTAATGCTAGGCATTAATCACTTCTGTACAAACAGACACGCTTTCTAAAGTGGAACAAATACATTTCGGGTCCTATAAATTTCGTCAGGGCATTAGATATCGATGTTGCGGCTGATACATGGCGACAGGTAGATATTTCAGCCTCCGAGGAGGCCGAAAATAATCCTTTGGATGCGATCGGAGTTGATTAAATAAAATATGATTGAGTGGCTGGGTCATTAGCGGGGCTGTAATTATAAGTTGACTCCCGGCCGGCTACTGAATTATTCCCGCCCCGCGCCTTGATTGCCCTTCATCCAGCCCCTCGCTGTCTTAGCAGCGCTTGTCTTGTGTAAGGGGTGAATTGACTAAATTACTTGTTAACTGGGTAGAAGGCGTTGGAGTTGTGTTAAACGCCATAGCTTATAAATGGTCTGCATTTATTCAGTCATTACTCGTCAATGGGGTGTCTCTGTTTCTTTTTACCTATCATAGAAATAGTGCGAATTCAGAAATAAAAAGACTTGTAAAAGAACATTTGATTTGGTTGCGACCAATCGACAGGGGAACGATAGTGGAGGAAGGAGCTTTAAAGTTCAAAACTCCATTGAAAGATATCGCCAGTGAGATCAAGTGAAGTCCTGTAAGATCTTTCGGGGACCTTCTAGAATTTGTATTGTTATTATTATAAGCAGAGAACCGGATTTTCTCGAAGACCAGTCTACCGACAGCCTTCCTTTTGTGATAAGTGTTACCTGGGCGCCAGTAAATATTTAGAGGACTTGGTACGGGGAGTGGTACGAACCTTATTATAGATTTATTAGCTTGGTTAATTACATTTATTATTTTGTAGAGATGAGAGATGGTCAACTGTTCTTCAATTACGATAGGTTAAATGATGGTCAGGATTTTCAGTTACAATTATATTTATTATGGTAAGCCAACGTTTCTATCCAACTTGTGGATCTTCATCAGGGCTAAAAGAAAACAAATATATGAGTATCTATGCTATTATTATTTTGGTTAATTAAGATGTAAGTTATAATGATTACTACGTAATCGTACTTAATAAATTGTAGTTTTAAAGAATATGTATTTATTTATTATTGAAACCTGAAGCCCTTAACAATTTGTTTTATTTTTGAGTATCGTGGAATGTCCCCTTACTCTCAAAACATTCATTGAGTAAAAGAAAGATTTTTTCCCATCTTCGTAAAGCTGTATGGTACTGGAATAAATATTTTACTTAAAAGTACCCGTTTTGCCTTTTATTATGCTTGTAGGTAGCGGGATTTCAAAGATGGGATCTAATGAAGCTGATCAAGGCCCTTTTATGAATGACTACTTCGTTGTTTAAAAAATTCTTACTAAAACATCTTCTAAGTTTTGATAAAATTGGACATGTTGCAGGGAAATGAAGACTTATTCACATTTATCTTTGAATGCTTTGCTGTAACGGCATTTAAATTTAATCAGGGATCCTTTTGGTAGAATGTTATGTAATCATAATTTAATTTTTCTTATATTAACATTTTATCGGAAATGTTGCTTTTTTTTACAAATTTTGGTAGAAATTTCTATCAGTGATTCTAGAAATTCCTGTAGGATTAAGGCCGGGTTATTTTATATTTTTTATTAAGAAATTATTCAACTTATACAGTCCACTCCGTCATATCTGATTCACAACAACACAACAAATATTTACGATGTTTTTGTAACTCTAAAAATGCTAAATACTAATATTCTAAAAGTTATAAACTTTTCGAACTATGCACAACTACGTTATCTGAATAATGAAGTAAGAAAAGAAAAGTTTTTTTTTTTTTTTTTTTATTAAATATCTGAGAGAACTGTCTGAAAAATATAGCCTGGATATTCGTTTAATAATCAAAATAACTGTGGTTAAAGGAATTAATGCTCAATTAGTACCTTGGCTCAAAGACCCTTCTCTGGGGTATACTTTTCAAACAACTTTCTGTTTGGCTGCCACCCAACTTCCGATTAAGATGATCACACTCAGTCCCACACACAGTCCGAACTCTTCAATTTTTAATCTTGTTCCTGTTTTTCAGGTTCCAATAAGATTCCTTAAGGTCATTCCCTTCTGTATCTTCATTCATCCAGTGGAATGGCCAGCTCATATTTTCCTAATTTGTTATTTTATAACTCAGGTGGATAGTCATGAGCCTTAATATCTGGTCTTATTTTTTTAAAAATCCATCTTTTGAATTTGTCATTTTTGTTGTTGGCACTTTTTTTTTATTTGAAGTTTTTAATTAATCTGAGCAGAGTTTCTGTAATACACGTGTTTGTTCCGAAAGATTGACTGATTTTTAAGACCTAACAGAGCCTACCAATTTAGGTCGATGATTCATTTCTTCCCTTTTCTTGTATTATAATATACATTCGACATTTTTCCTCTCGTCTATTAGGCTATAAAGGGCCCGGATTAGAGGGAGGACTATGAATTAATGCCGAGTTGTTCCGGACTCGAACCTTTGTTCGTCAGTAGTTGCCAAGGGTAACGTATATTTAAACGTTTTCCCCAGCTAGGCTACCCTGACCACATTGAAAAATTCAAACTCATTTGAATTCGTACATTATTTCGTATTTTATTTCCTATTCCAGCTTTCCAACTGCCTTATCCAGTTTTAACAAAGACCCTCCGTCATGGAAATTATTGTGCTATTTTTGTGACAACTGGTTGGGTGATCTCTATTTTGTAATATTTAATATCTCTTCCGAAGAACATAGAAATGAGAACTTATTCATCGTGCAATCTTGCGCTCCACTCCTCTTTACACATTTTTTAAAATATTTTTCTTTGGATTGTAACAACATACTCCATACCTGTCTTTCAATCTCAAAAATGAAACCATCTTAATATATAGCTACATCGCTAATAACAGTTTATAGTGTTCTGCTCTCATCATTAAAGATGATATTGCATTTACATTAAATATTCCTTTAATATTTCCGCATGTTGCAATATGTTGTCACTTCGACTTACGATTAGTTTTACTGATGAGAAACTACTCAATTTCGGCGAAAAAGATTTGTTGAAATAGATTCTACACGTTCAGGAATTTACCAGGAAGATCAGAATTTACATGGTAATTGAACAAAGGCAAGTGGGACTAACTTTTTTTAATGGGACTCGTGACAGCTTTTATATAAATAGCTATAAAAATAATGATATAAAACCTAATTGTTTTATATTCTTCATGAAAGATTTCTTAATGTATCTTCTACCATTCTGCAGATATTTACTATAAAATGCTACACGTTCGCCTTATTTTTTATTTGTGTATCCTCATATATCTACCTTTTATGAATCGTTTTATTTGCTTGAGTTCTTCAACTGAAAGACCTTCATTAACAGACCTGAGCCATTAGAGATTCTTAATTTAACTTATATGAAATGCGTATGAGGCACAACGTTGCAATTATTTTTAAATGATTGCATAGAGGACCCAGGTTCTGTACATGGATTTTTAAATTAAAACGTATTTTATTATAACAGCACCGTCACGAGTTATGCATTTTATTGACAGGAAATGATGATAAATATAAATTATAACAAATTTTTGCATAAATTATTACAAAGCACAACTCTATTCCCACAGTTTTTCAAAGAGGAAAAACGAAATCTCTTTTTATTATTATTCTATAGAGTACGCTTATAGTTTAAAAGGTCTTTGAAACATATCAACATCAATATTTGACATTCGCATAGTTAACATCCCATCAGACCGTCTGACGGGTATGAGTTCAGTTCTTTTGAACTTAATAAATAGAAAATATTTTATAGATTTTGTATAAAATAGCAATAGCAATGAAATAAAAACTTCCCTTTTTAATAATCTATAATATCTTCATCGATAATCTCTTGATAACAACTACTAATCCATGATAAGCCATCCATGAATTCTTCTCCAACCTTACCCCTTTTGAAGAGACTTTCGAAGTGATCTAAGCTGATCTGATAACCTATGATGGTTTGCAATCGGAGATTCTTCTTCTGCTTTGCAGACAATAGCTCTGGTTTCCCTAAAGACCTTCATCGATGTGGAAATATTTGGCAATGATTTTCTTAATTTTTTTTCTTTTTTGTTTATGTCTTCTAGGATCTCATTCTCCCTTAGCCGTTTTTTCTCATTCGTGGGTGGACTTCTTTGCGCCCCTGACTTCCTCCAACCATCTTCTTGTTCTTCGGCCCTGAATTATATTCTCTGCAAAACCCATCTAATAACAAGACCAGTTTTGTTACTTTCACTTCCCTATATATGACATCTATAGTCAACGGAAATACACGTTTTGGGGTCCCCTTAGTCCAAATAACCAAGACTCGTGAAATGGTCTGTCTGTCTGTGTGTCTGTGTGAACAGACTTGCTCAAAAACTATAAACCGCAGGAACCTGTATTTGGTGTATGTACTTATGTACCCGCAATATGACAGTAAAAATTTCATCAAAATTGATCAAACGGAGGGGGCATTTTATTTCTCATTTTTACGATTTTTTCAAAAATAGCTTTTGATTAAACTCGTCATGTTTAATGAGAATCAAGCATTCTTTAATATCAGGTAAGCTTTATCATTATTAAAATGTTCTGAGGGGGCTTAATTGGGAAAGGGGCCTTTTTTGTTTTCCTATAAAATATCTTTGTTTTTGTTTATATGGAGAAATTATCTTTCTCTCGTTTCGCCTAAAAATAAGAAATGGCTAAATGTGAAATATGAAAAAAATCATGTGAACATATACCTAGAGGAGAAAAAAATAAAAATATTCCGTGTACTCATAAAACACGTTGAACCCACGCATGCGCAGTACGCTTTTAATGACAGACGATTGTTTATTATTTAAGATGTTCTGTTCATTTTATGGAAAATATTTGTTTCATGGTAACTATATGAAGTTTTCAACAACTACATAGAGAATTATAAAATCAGACGACTTGGAGTATTATGCCCAATTATCACAAGTAAAATCTTTTATTTAATAATAAAAAAATAAAAAATAGTGTACTTTAAAGAGCAAATAAAAACAAAATAAGTTAATGAATGTGGAAAAATGTGTGACTATGTAAAATTGCATTTAACAAAACACGTCAATTTCTATTCAAAGTATTTTGGTAAGTGAAAGTTTGTGTGTTGCGCACATCGCACCAGATTTTCTTACAAGCCACATCAGCACTTCCGATACAATTGTTGTTAGAGCTTTATGGCACTGATCCCATATTTTAACGACAGCTTCTTCAATACAAAATCCTCTTAACCTTTGCGGATAATCTGGCACAATGTTCAGCACCGTTATGCTTGGAGGTGTCCTAAGGTTTACCCATGATGTCTTGACTCGTCCTTTGGGAGCATGTTTACACCAAGTTTCCTTTGAGGAAAGTGTGCACTTCCGATCAATAGATTCTTAGATAACGCTAACATTATCAAGCACTTCCCATTATCATTTGAGCTGACTTGTATTCTCTAGAGACTTGTAGGCTCTGTAGACTCTAGGAGGCTTGTATGCTGATTCATTTCCTATTTGAATATATGATAATAGTGGAATAAAAACTGAAACCTTTGGTATTGCTAATTTGATAGTATTTTTTGCAAAAATCTTATACTATTTACAGGGCTTTATGAGCAGCCAATAAATAATACTAACCTGAATTTGAATTCATTAATTGATTCCGATCCTAATATATGTATCAAATTGTTTATCTCAGATTTATTAAACTTACAAAGTTATATGAAGTAAATTTCTTTAAGAAATTAATTTCATGAAATCCTTAAAAAAATTGGTGCGGTGAGCCTATCACACATCTTTCACTTACCATGCTTCTTTTTTTTTTTACTAAATATAGGCAATTCGTTTTATAATGGCGTACTTAATTGCTACTAGAGAGGGAACACTATACACTATTTCTCAATGAAAATTGTTTTTTATTGGAAAGTGGAGTCAGTAATTCTTACAGTGGTTAATCTAGAATGAAGTTGGTCCCGTTTACTCGTGCACTCCGAACTTGTCAGGGGTTTATATGAATATTTTTATAAGAGATTATAGAAATAATAATCGAGTTTTAGACTGAACGAGCATATTTTTCGACGATATATCGTAAATCAGGATCGATAGAAAGAATTTAGTTTTAAGACAGCTGCGATTAGTACCATAGAAACCATTAGTTTCCTTTAACTAATCTGAAAGTAGAAAATATTATTTTCTTGATACTCAAATATTTCGTTCAAGCGACCTTCTACCATATTATAAACTAAATATTTTTATTTCTTAAATTTTAAGCTTTTCAACGATTATTATACCTATATATTACCACTAAAATTATTAGAAATAGAAATTTTCGCTTTGGGAAGTCATGTATTTTTTTCTGTTTTATTTGATTATGAAATCCCTCCGTATTTTAGATTTAACCATTTTTGTTTCTAGGGATAACAAGGGAGAGTTATTTACTCGAAATAAACAGAATTAAAGGTACTTAATAGAAAGATTTTTTTCCTTAGCCATTTAAGCCCTATCAGACATTTTCAATGATGATAAAACCTACTTCATATTAAAGAATCCTTCATCAGGACTAAACATGATAAGTTCAATCGAAAGCGTTGGTGCTGTGTAAATCGTAAATAGATAAATAGCTGTTTGGATAAAGTGCTCCCAACGTTTACTCGATTTAGACTAAATTATCGCGGGCACATATCCAGTTCAAATACATTATTTCAGTTTTGTAAACAAAGAGAGGAACGTAAACTGCCACAATAAATGTATCAACTTCTAGGAAACGATTCTTGTACTAAATCGAATTTATTTCAATTCTTAAGGGCCACAAAATTGATTAATTTTGAGATGCCATGATTAATTTTGAGATAAATGAGATGTCCTGCTCAGATTAGAATACTTGTAGAATTGTGCACTGAATGTTTAAATTGAAATAAAAAATTTAACATTAATAAATTATAAGTCTGAAATTCAACAATCCCGTGGTGTAAAATTGTTAGTTTGTTTTAAAATTGAGCCGAGCAATGAGATTTTTTTTTTTCTAGATTATAAAGATAAACATTAATTTTAAATTATAGCAGAAAAAACTGATCATGATTCAAACTTGGGCGTCACTCATATATCTCTAATGCAATCAGCACCTGGCATACAATTTTCACTATATCTGATTTCTGAAATTCAAATTTTTTTAAAATTTACATTGAAGAGCTCCATTAGGAGGGTTGTAACAGCTAACGAAGCTATTTGAATAGGTTGTAAATTTCAGAGTTTTGATTTAGATGTTGTAAGACCGTAACTCCCAGCTGTTGATGTGGTATGGCTGTGGGTCGGTCTGGAAGGATGTTCGTTATGAAAGGCGTAGGTTGTCATGCGAGCTCTTTGATTGGTTCCAGTTATTTATTGCTTAATACAGTATTTAACATATATGATACATGATACATGTTTTAATTACTTAATTACCGTTGACATTTTTTGTTTGAGTACTATTAGATACAGATTTGGGAGGATTCAAAAATTCAATAAACAAATAAACTTTTTTCACTGTTTTTTTTATTTTTTAATTTTACTGAATTAAAAACGCGAAGGATGAGAATAATTAATATACAAAGCTTATAATTAATACGTATCGTTGTGCCTTCCGAATTTTTCATCCACTGTAATTAAACAATTAAATTCATTTATGCCATGACAATATCGAAATCATGACCCCTCTGACACATTCTTATTATTCAATTATTGTCGTGTGGGGGGGGGGGGTCTAAAAAATGAATGAGAAAAAATAAGCAGGGTGAATAAATCAGATTTTCATTCATATGAATGGAAACTGAGTGCCTATACGGTTTGAATTGACATCATTTGAGCCAATCAATGATTCATAAATATTTATACTGCGAAAGGGGAGGGGGTAGTAGAGTGTGCCTAATCTAATACTTGGCAGAGTCGGGGAGAATGGATTTGTATTTATTGACGATAAAAGTGTGGTCTTTTGGCTACGAGAAATATTTTGCAAACTCCCATTCAAATATATTTTCTTTTAATTAATCATAATTTTAAATAATATTTTGAATTAGTCATTTGCATTATCAATCCCGCCACTACTTTAGAAGTTTTTATAATGAAATGGGTAGTAAATATGAAATGGATATTAACAAGCTAATTATATCTTTCAATTGTTATTAAAATTAATTAATTGTCTGTAAAGAGTTTTTTCTCTTTGCATTAAAAATTGAACATGGAGTACAGTTAAAATAAAATATAAAAGTATATGAAGGTGAGGGGGAGTAAAAACCGCCCGGTCAGGATAATCGTACATCATTTAATATATGTAGAGTTGTAAATATTATTAAATTTAAAATCTTGTGCGATGCGCACTACACACTTACAAACCTACTTAGTTTAGAAATCGACGTCTTTTGTTAAATACGTAAACGCCATTGAGCAACTTCTCATATTTTTCCTCATTTATTTTCTTATTTTTGTATGTCTCCATATGTTATAGGTATTATCATTTGTATCAGTCCTCAATACTTTTTGATTCATTATTCAGATAGATAGATAGATAAACATGTTTATTTGAACGAAAACTATACAAACATATGTAAATAAACATGATTACAGCATGGGTCATCGCCCGTCTGCTGGTGAGACGGCCAACAGAAATATTAATTGTAATATACGTACTCGCTTCGGCGGTACATATACTAAAATTGGATTCATTATTCATATTGGCCTAAAAATCCTAATTTCAACAACTATAAGACAACTTATAACAATTATAAGTTAAATCGATAGAAGGCGTATTGTAAACCAAACTATAGGTAATTAATAAAGATTATCTTTTACCATATAATAAACGAGAATGCAAGGGTAATACTCCATCGCGTCCGATTTTATATTTCTCTATTTAGTTGTTAAAAACGTTGACATTTAGTTTATTGATAGCGCTCTATAAATTTAATATGAATTAGAAACTCATGATGCTTAAATGTTGAACAATTCGGAAACTTCGGCAGTTTCTTGTCATTTCAGAATAGCATTTACATTACGAGTAAAATATTTGTTCAGCTATAATCTTGAGTAATAGATCTTATGAAATAGTGTAAGATAAGCACGATTTCACTAATTACAGTTGTTGTTTATTTAACGTCCCACTATGCTCCTAAGGCTAATCAGATGATGCTACATTGGGAGGCCTAAATTGTGCCTATCCATGTACAACAATATAGGCAAAATTTATCCTTATCGAGTACCTGTACCGTACAGGCTCGGGTCCTACATTTGACGTCGTATCCGAGGGAAGGCATAGGCAAGGATTTAAGCCCTTTTAAAATCCTAAGTGAATTTGTTTATATATTTTCGCGGTCGCTATTGACTATAGGGTCACTAGTGGTTTTGCATAATGGTGGAAGGAACGAGGATAGACATAATTGGACATTTTAAAAGACCATTAATTGAATGACGAGCTCTCCTTGATGCATACCACATAATTACATTTGGAATAGTAGAAGTGAAAAAGTAGTTATTTTAAAGCCTTGTTACTACAAACAAGCAATCTCAAAGGATTTCCCCACCAAATAAAAGTGGAAATTAAATGTATTAAGAAAAATAAACAATTTTCTTGTTATTGTATGTATAAAACTGATAGTTCTGATATATGCAACGCATCTTTGCTACTTGACTTTACGTTTTTCGATTAGTAATAACATTAATTACCTACTCATACAATTATTGTTATGGGAGCTGTCATTTTCATGAAAGCTTAGTTTCTTGGTCATATTATTTATTTATTTGTCAATATTTTCAAGCATCGAATTGAAAACTTGGAATTATTAAGCTCAACAGAGTGAAGTAAACAGTGGGAAAAAAATAAAGAAATCTATGACACTGTGGATCCGATCAGCCAGTTCTGTTTGAAAAAAAACAACAAAAAAAAACATTCACGTACATATTCAGAAACCAGTTTAGGAAGAAATGCAGATGCTGATGTACTGGATATTTTACTAAGAGGTGCCCAAAGCCATTTGATGCTAATTCAGTAGCTTGAGCTCGCAGCCTCCTAAGCATAGCTCTGCCATCCTCTCTCTTTGAGCAGTAGTTTCTGTGGAGTAGTTATTTTGAATCTAAACTTATCTTAGGAAAATTATGTGATGATATACTACATTTTTAAAGTATTTCTTTGATGTTAACAACACCTGAAAACAGAAATAAGTTTCTATTAATTTGATCTGCATAAACACATCATTTTCAAATTATAAAATGCCAAATACTAATATTTATCTGGATGAAAATAGTCACTTTCGAAGACTACACACAGTCATATGTTTTGAAACAGGCTTATATCTTCTTAATTTTACAATTCCTTCTCTGAGTAGCTTTTGATTTTTTGGAAACAAATTGAATGACACATCGTTTGAAGATAGCGAAGAATACGAGTTACCGAACAATACTTATTATACATTTTTAAATTAGTTTTCGCTTCATCGGGCTACGATTGTGAACAAATAAATTAAAAACGAACGTCAAAAAAACCAATGAATCCAACGTACTGGCCCGGATTGTATGCCCGTTCCGTTGATTCCAGTCAAGAAGCATTACTGTCGCTTGCTACCGCGAATAGATAAGCATAACTCTTACCATAATGTTGATTTAATTGTTATTTGATTTGAAATTTATATTAATTTTCCAGTTTTGAAGCCATTCTTCGATGTTAGTGCTATGTGATTAATGTGTTTGCAATGCAATTAATGGGTTATTATTCACTTCTAAGAGACCGGTATCAATAGTATACATGGTATTGATATTGTAGGATACCAATACCAGATTTCAGTTTTAATTAATATTATTGGTACTTAGTACTAGTGGTCCTTTTTGCGCTGCTCAGACGGTTAGTATTTAACGCTGCGTACTAAACTGGATGAGAGTATCAAGAAGTTGGGATCACCGAAAAACATATTTTAACTTCCCAATATTTTCTTAATCACAACAATCGAACTTCAAGTACTAAAACTTTTGGTTATTTATTCGGAAATAAGTTACTAAAGAAAATATGGACTAATGAACATATTATGAAGGATATATTAAGAAGGAGAAATGATATTGCCGAGGCGTCGGCTTAAATTAATGCACAAGGAATCCCCCTGCAAGGGTATGTGAATGAATCTGTTATTATGAATCGTCTTTATTTGCAACTGGGAAGGCGCGAGTGTGATGGTATTACAACATCTCTAGCTGGCTGCTGCCCGAAAAGGCTACACTGATAAATACTAATAAGCTGTATCAACACCTAGGGAAGACCCGCGGATGGCCTGATACTGACAGAAACCCGACATCGGGCGGTCACCTGGAATATGCCGAAGGTTGGATATGGAGGCTCTTCTTATTTGGTCCCCTTTTCATGAGATATTTATGAGGATACTTTATTCTACCATTTGCGGCACGAGCCATAGCCGTAGAACTCTATTCCTCTCCATCGGTCAATTCCTTTCCAACCTTGCGATGTAATAAGTTTTTTATTCATTGACTTGCTTGAAATGGAAAGCTAGTGAGTTCTATCCTTTAGGAGTTCAACGGTCGAGATTAATTACTGAGTTCCCGTACCTGCCCTGCCCTCTTTCCCTTCAGCCATTTCTTTCTTTATTTTTTTTTAGTGTTTTAATTTTCATTTGATCAATAAATTTATTTTTTCCTTCTTAACATCTGTTAGTTAGCGACTTTCTTGTTTTGATGAAAAAGAAATCTTAACCTAATCGGATGATATTGACGACACCATTCTCACAGCTATCTTAATCAGTTGATATTTAGTTTATTAATGCTTTTGAAATTAACGGGAGCATCATTTTTGGGAAACGAAAAACTACATAAATAAAAAATATTTTAGTATAATGCAAATGATATTTTATATTATTCTTGTGAAGCATAATTTAAACCGAGTTGTGACCTGTATAAGTGGACTAGCCAATGGCCCAGCTCAGCTCAGTCAATTTCCGATATCTTGTGAAGAGTCGGTATCCAATGGGGGTTGTCCACTGCCCAGTAATCCAGCCTTATTTTTAATCTAATTTTACTTCTTCCAATGGGGTTGATTCAGTTAATTTGATCATTTCATTTATGTAGTTTAATTTTTCTGACTTTTTGCTTTCTATTTTATTGATATCATAACTTCGAAATTTTGCTAGGTTGTTTTCACTTCCATATAACTGCCCCGACAGAGTATTTATAAGAGACTGTAACCGTGTTAACAGTTACCGGTGAATGTTATCTCTTCGAAAGGCACTAATTAGCGATGAGGTTCCTTTAAGCAAGCTCTTTAAGGCAAGCATTTTCTGAATACCGTGAGCTAATCTACGATCCCCGGTTCGTGACTTGTTGCAAGCTGCATTAGTCGCTAGGATTCGCTATAAACTCCGCTCCAACTCGTCAACCTTTTTTAAGACACTTTAATTAAGCATCAACATGGTTAATTATTCGTATGTTTACATTTCCGCATTGAATGCAATGGATCTGGAAGTTATGTTTAAAAAAACGAATACCAATTGATATTTTTTTTTATTGTTTTAGTGATTTTTAAAAAAAAAGAGATAGCTATTAATGAGAAGGTGCCGTCGCGACACCTTTCTAATTAGAGCTCATTTTTTTCGAGTTACGTAATAACATATAAAATTTCTCCTCTGTATTGAAAACTAGTATCGACTAAAAATCGACAGCTGTACCTAAGTGTAATCTAATTATATAAAGAATTAACTAAAACAGTAGTCTATTTGTTTGTTTATTCAACGTCAGTTTATGCTCCTAAGGCTAATCAGATGATGCTATAGTACGAGTTCTTTATAGGTTTAAATAGGATAGGGATCTTAAACGATTACCTGAAATCGTACAGGTTCGGAACGTCCATTTTACGTCCCATCCTAAGGACGGCATAGCCAAGTATTTTTTACTCCCTTCAAAATATCCTAGGCCCAACTGGCGGCCTTTGAACCCGCGACCTTCTGTTTAGCAGTCTGCCATTGAAAGCATTATTACAGAGGCGACCCCAACATTACTCTGCTATATCACTTTTTTGTGTATTATAACGGATGGGGCTTAAAATGGAGGCCTAGAGAGCAGAGAGAATCTGTACGATGTCAGGTTCTCGTTAATGATCACTATTCCTGATAAGCAAAATTAAGGGCTTCCACCGTTGCATCGTCCGATTCGCCTTAGTATCATAAAGTGGCGTTAAATAAACTACTTCATTACCATACAAATAAAGCAATTCATTCATCAATGCATTCCTTAGATCAGGGGGGTTTAAGGAGTATATAGCTTAAAATAAAATAAAGGAGCTCTTGCGTTAAAAATAGGTTGCATTAATCTAACATTGAACCCATTATCCCAATCGGTATAAACTTAAAACATACACTTTTAATGAGGATTAAGGATTACCAGTTAAAGAAATAGCCTCATAAAAATGTCCAGTTACATACATACAATTACATACATGTTAAACGGTGTGGATTAAAGTTAAACTATAAATTGAGTGGGGGGAGGGGGGTTCGAAAGATAAGTTTGGTAATGCCTACTGTTCGGGGAATGAGCTTTCTCAAAAACGGTATATTTTAGGGTTCAAAAACAGGGGCGGATTTATCACGAAATTTGGGGGGTCATGATCCCCTGCCTCATAATTACGTGGCTGACAGCACCATTTTTGGATGAGAATATTGCTTTGTATTAATAAGTACTGCGATCTAAAAAACCAAAAGTTTTATGTTTAGTGCATGGTAACTAACTTATTGCATTATTCCTTTAAAAAAAATGAAAAGCCCAAATATTTGAGGGAGGGTCATGATTACTACTGGACTGAAGGTCATGACCCTTGTGACCTCCCTCCGGATCAGGCCCTTGGTTCAAAACTGCAAAATGTTGTCTAGCTCTTAGAGAACTATACCATACCTTGGTATAAAACCCAACTTTTTTATTCCGATCAACCAAAAGATTCAAGTCGTAACAATTTTATGATCTCCCATAGCTTTTTCATATGAAGCCAAAGCTATGATTTAAGATTCAAAGTTGTTATTCAAGACGTCTTTATAAAATCGTTTTTTTTTTTATATCTCATTAGTCAAAATTTATACGATCAGAGACCCGGAAAAGTGATCAGCACTCTTTTATGTCTAGTGTGTGTATAAAAATGCCTGATTTTTTGCGTAATTGTATTAATTAATCTTTACTTAACTGATGGCAACTACTGATATCCAGTGGCTGATGAAAGCTTTCTCATTTTCCTTATTTAATAATATAGTATAGTAATGTATTAATTATTAGTACAAAACTAGATAATCAGGTTTTCACCCGAAGTGGAAAGTGTCTTGGAAGGAAGGAGACCTATATAGCAAGGTACTCGAGAAAATATCATCCATAAGGGCAAAGTTCAGGTAAAAGTTTTTAAATTAGAAAGTGCCTAAGTTTTAAAACTACTTGGCTGAATGATAGACTTGTTGCTCGTGTTTCGTGACAGCCCGGTATCGCTCGGCAGTTGGAGACACTTGACTCCGCAGTCGGCGCCGATGTCATGCAAGCCTCCACTCACCTTGCCAGTTAACTTTGATTTATCCCCTGCTTATTTCTCTCAACGATTCGGATCAGTTTCATGGTTTTAGTGAACATGCCATAATGTAAGGGATGGCGGTGAGATTAATGTTAAAAGGATTATTTGATCCCGATATTAACAAGATTATTACGACTATTAGTGGTATATACGCACATGATATATGCGATGTATAATTAAAACCACTATGCTGAGTAATTTTATTACTATGATCTCCTAGGATCCTTTGTCACTCACCTTAAAATTTGATCCTAATCTCCAATTTTGTCATAAAATAAAATAAATCAGAGAAATGTTTTGGTAATTATAATTTGATTGAAAAATCTTTATCGGGGTGAAGGAAAACTTATTTTAAGTCCGATTTTCTCTCTTGCCCTAACTAAACGAGAGGAAATGTATAATCATCTTCTATTTCAGGGCATTATTCAATCATTGCTTCAAGTCCAAAAGTAAAGAATTCCAACTAATTATTATCCTCCTTAAGTGACAGAAAACATGTTTGCAGAGGCGGTAATATTTAACTGCTTCAACTTTATACCATGCGTAAGGCTATGCGCATATTGAGACACTCGCGGCGCAGAGCTGAGCAGTTTTTGTGAAACGTGAATTAGATGGGAACCGCACATTGGGACGCAGCGCAAGTTCCTACCAACCATACTTATTGCAAAAACTGTTCTGCTCTGCGTCGCCTTGTCTCCTATATGGGAAATAAAGCGTTTCACTGAGATTACAACTTGCAATTAATAGTCATAGCTAACGACGTCATGCTCAATGCTTTTAAATCAGTGTACCTGCCTATGCTTTTGTACGGAGCTGGAAGCTGGTTATTAACAGACATCATGAGAGCAGAGTCACTGTTGTTGATATTAAATTTCTCCGATGAATAGTGGGTAAAAACAGGAAGGACTTTGTTTGCCATGAGAGAATATGTCAGGAACTTAGGGTCGCTCCACTGAATCCGCCAATTGAAATTGTTTGGCCATGTAGTTATAATGAAGGAGCATAGGGATCCACGGGATATGTCCCAGAAGGCAGAAGAAGACCTGGAGGAAACCAGGAATTTCGTATCTAGAACATTTCGAAACACTTTGAGGAGGGAGAGCAAAGATCTCTGTCAAGTCAGGAATATAACAACGAACATAGAGGATTGGAATTCCTAGCTAAGTACCCCCTAAGAAGAAGAATGAAGAAAGAACAAGAATTAGATTACAGCTAGAAGGTATGACGTTCGCACTTCATACACGGAAGGCAGATGAAATAATAGTCCATACGAATAACTAACTAATGCACTTTTCCCCCTCCCCTTTGCCTTAATAGGTAATATGTATTACAAAGTTAGAGCTTTCCATTGTGTTTCAGCATCATTTTGTCCCGTGTCCGTTAGGTATACAAATGTATTTGATGGTTTGGTTTGTACTGGCCAATTGATGACCCTACTTGTTTGCATTGTGTTCCAATTGTGAGCTGAAACAGTTAATGATAAATGAAAAGGTTTCTTCGACATTTCAATTTCGTTATTTCCATCCTTCTTAAAAAAATAAATAAAAATCATATAGTATTTTTTTTGTTAGACAATACAAAAATAAATAAATAAAACGATTTTGATGCGCAATTGTTCTATTATGTTCTCTTTTGATCGGTGATATTTTATATTTACTCACCTTCTCTATTTTATTCGCATTCTCTTATGAGAATTTATGTTACTGGATATTTCAACAAGATATATAAAAACCTTGGGTTGAATGAAAATAACTAAAAGAACACAATAGGAGGGAACGCATTATGAGACCGTACACCAAAACTATATAAATAGAATGTTTAAAAATAGCATTGGCTAGCCTGAATGAGAATCAATTTTTAATGCTTCTCAGCGTTTAGGAAGACAAGGTTATGGCAACATGTATCGTAAACAACACCTTATTTTCTTTCCTTATTTTATTTATTTATTGAACATTAAAAATATTCTTACGATATTGACTGTAGTTGCTAGTAAAAGTGTTGATTTTAGTTAGGCCAAATAATGACCTTGAATGACTTCAGCGGAAATCATTTAGTAAATTTTTCATTCGTCACATATCAAAATCCAGAAAACAAAAATGATAATTCCTGATGATGAGTGCAGGTTTACTAATATGTTTTATGTTTTCTTCATTGCGCTGTTGGTGTGGCATGATGTATTATCGTTACTAACAACTTGTCAGAGAGCAGTATGTATTGATCTGTTGCTATGAATTAATTATAAAGTTTTTGTCATTTTGTACACCTAGCTAACTAAAAGAGGGATCAATGAACTCTTAACTTGTATGTCTATGATTATTTGTGAAGATATGCTTTTATTTATTTTATACTGACTTAACAATTCATTTATACATATATATATTTATTTATTTATGTGGACATGTATATGGTCTATCCTCGCTAGGCGTAATAGGCATTAAAAAAAAATGTTTAATTTTTCAAAACTCCCATAAAATACATAAAATTTTGAGGAATTGGTTAAAATAATCATAATTTTTATTTGTGATAGGTAGTGATAGGGAGACAGCCTTAGCCCCTAGCCCTTCATCTATGATCCTCTTCTCATCTCCATTGATTATCTTGGAGGACCTCCTTGCCCATACTGATAGGGAAGATCCGTCCTTGGAGTGTGGACCTCTCATAGCACACCGATATCATCTGACAATAAACTCCCGATCTCTTATCTCGACAGTGTTTTGACATCTATGTGGGATCTCCTTTTGAGATCTTATCTCAAGGAGCAGTCCTTGTTTTTACATTTTAAGACAGCTGTTTCGCACACTTTTGAATTATTGATTCAAATACAGGGACCACATGTTGTTTGTTAAAATTCTCTTGGTGATTTATTTTTATATACTTTTTTTCTCTAGTCCTTTTCGCGATTATTTCTATTTCGATAGAATAGATCACGCTTTCTAAAATGGAAACTATATCCAAAGGAGAAAAGGTTCAATAAATATTATTTTCAAATATTTGCCTGTGAACTGGAAAAAATATGGTACTTTTCACGTTTTCACTTTTCGCAGCAACCACCAATTCCATACCCTATTACAATTTTTTTAAGCAGTTTTAACTTCAACGGCTCATAATTTCCATTTTTTTTTTTTAAGAGATTTTAAAACAGACCGCTTTCATTTATTGACATTATCGATATGACCTGTTCAAATTATTGAAAAAGAATGAATTGAGATTGAGACGTAAAATATTCGGGGAAGGTTTTGGTAGTTTTAAAACGTAAATGTTAGACGTAAGATTCTTTTTAATAGTTTCAACTCCGGAAGTTATATAATTTTATAATTGCTTTGGAGCCTTTGTGTTTGATTGTTTTTTTGACATTTTACTGGTACTTTTATTGGTACTATAATATGTTAAAATTAAAATTAATTTAAAATGAAAATTTTAAAATTCTAATTATCTATAGTCTCAATATTCAGAAAATTAGTTACCTATTGTTTGATACCAAATGAGCTGGTTGTGTATACATTTCATGAAATTGAATCCATCACAAATTTATTTTAACCATGATTTTTGCAGTATGGTTATACCTGGCGGTCCTTCTTTAACCATTTTAGTTAAACTTGTTATTGAACAATTTTATCTAAAAAATGGAATAAATAAATTGAAACTAGTTTCTATTACTTTATAATGTTCAAACCGTTAACGATATTAGTTAACGATATATAAAATTTTTCAATTTTAAGATCTTTGGCCGTCTGGTATCGATAGACCTAGGCGACCGCTTAGAACTTAATCCTGCCCTGTTGGTGGGATTATATTGATTTTAGTTACAGTTTAGATAAAATAGTTTATTATAGTTTTTATGTGTTAAAATTAAACGGAATCCATTATGACTCGTTATGAAAACATACCATGTCGTATCAATTGAAAAGGAAAATATGTTAATTACTCTTGTTATGAGTTGAGGCGTTAATTACGTTAAGGAGACATAACAACGCGTATTCATAAATGATTATATGATAACTTTTAAAGAATAAATAATTGCTCAATTTGTAATATTAACAAGCTGAAACATTTATAATTTATTGAATAAATACTACACCCAAAGATAAATAACCATAACAAAGTTCTCAAAAAAAAAATATTAAGTTCCCACGCACGGCCTTTACTCTCCCTAATAATCTTTTCTGCCTTCTTTTCGATAATTTTTCGACAGTTTCTTTACTTAACATTAATACGATTTTTGAATAATTATTATCGAAAACAATACCAAGGAAACTATGAGAACAAAAAATAATACAACGTGGCGGAACAGTTAAATTTGACAGTGACTGGAAAGTAACTGTATACCTTCGCTGGTCAAGGCTAGACTGAGTCTAGCTTCATTTCATATTGTTTGCTATCGTAGGTTTTAGTATATTTGAGAACATTCCATAGCATATGACCACTGCGTAATAACTGTGACCGTTCCACAGCTACAGAAATCATCATCTGTTTTGGTTTCGTCGGATTCGGATTAAATATATAGATCAATGGATTAGAGTCTTAGTCTTGCACTGAAAATCTAACTACTGTGTCTGTTCGCGTTCCATGAGATATGTACCGCTCATATTCCATACATTGAAGTATCTATTTTGGAAAAAGATTTATCGTGATTTTGCTGGTCAGTCGCTATTATTGTCCGAAGTAAGCTGTGCTGCAGTCCTTTTATGACATTTTCCTTTTATGGACATTTTTTTTTAATAGATCGGAGCTCCCTGATCTGAGAAGTGAAGCGGAGAGGGGAGCATGTGACGAGAAGAGGTAATTTTAAGATTATTATTATTATTAGAAGATATAGAATGTTAGGCCTCAATGTCTGGTATTATTTCAAAACCTCACTTAACCATGCAGATTATATGCCAAATTTTCGCCTTTCGGGCGGATCAAGGGTTCTATAAGCAAGATAGAAAACTGAAACCTTCCCATATGGAAGGAGGGCTATCAGGAAAGTACAGTGTTGCCAACATTCCAATAAACATTCTACATCTAAAAAAATAGTCTCTTCCTACACACTTGGTTATGATTGAAAACAAATGACTAATAACGTTTTTTAATTATCATTGTAGCAGTGCCTCCACAAGTATCCTCCGAGTCACTAGTAAGTATGATTAATAGGACCCCCGGTCTTCGCAACCTGGGTCCTCTAAAAAAAATGTTCGTTCTGAAAATTAAGGAAACTATTTACGTCTGATTTCAAGGATGCCCAGCCGCATCAGTCATTGGCATCAAAAGTGAGTTCTTTCCAACTGGTTTGTATGAACTATTATTTAAAAATATACCATACGGATCCTGATTGCTGGAATGCCATTGAGGCTTATTGATGCCACCGCTTCTGTAGATGAGGGCCTGAATTATTGGAACGGTTGGACCAATTGAAATCGGACCTCTTTGCCACTGCCGGATCAATCAAATCATTCAGTCAATCTACCCCATTGGCCAACCTACGCCATTTAGCAACTGTTTCTCAGCTGTCTATCATGACGACATGAAGTAATGATAGCTTTGATAAACAAATAATATACGTTGCTTTCCAGAGACCTTCGCTGTTCGTAAATCAATTTTGATACAATGGTTTATCATTCCATTCACTTCTTCGATTATGAAACCAACGTTTGTCTATTTTAACTAGTTTGTTGAGATTAAAAATAAAGAGAATCATTGTTCCCCTCCCCCACCCCAAAATAAAGTGCCTGGATAAGAATAGTAAAATTTTTTTTCTTTACTTTCTTGAAATTTACTACTGCATTTACATATCATACTTTAATTACATTTTACATCCAGTAACGAGATCACAATCAGAAAGGAAAATGTCAGGAACTAGCATGAAGAGAAACTACCCATTGGTAGCACTCAACAAGAATAGGAAATAAAAATCAATATTACATTAATAATAGTAGTCTAAATAAATTAAAACACGTTTCTCGGCCATGTAGTTTTCTTATTTGGGTTTTTCTTAATTAAGTAGCTTTATTATATAAAATATCCCATACTATATATAATGTAAACATTTTGTGCATAAATGATTTTTTAACATCATTGAAAGTAAGGAATTAGTATTTTTTATTGAATTAAATGTTAACACTATCGATTTAAATGACATGATAATATCTTTTAACGTTAATTATATTTTTGTACGTTATCATTTGTTAAGAATACTGTCGGACTGTTGAAGTTTTTCTTTCCTAGATAGAAAGAACACAAAGCCTAGGAATTGTTTGTAATTAATTATTACTAAATATTCAATTAATAAATTTCCTTTTTTTTCAGGTAAGTGACCTTTTTAAGCGTGGCTTTGACCAATGTATGTAAATAATTTTATATTCTTTTATTACATTAATAAGCAATTATAGTGTAATATGTATGAATTGGGATATATGTAGGTTACACTTGTTATTTATTGAAGTTGATTTTTGTAGTGAGAGAGGGATTGGTGTCTGTGGTGTAGTGTCGTAAAGAAGAGTGTTGGTTTATTTTATCATAGTAACCAACGCGGTACATTTTTTTTTTTTTATATAGATATTATTTTCGAACATTGTTTGGCGAATGCTCTCTTTTTTATTCAGGATGTAAGTTTCCTACTATTCTCTTCTTTGACAATTGACAAAAGTCTATCTTAAGGATATTTTTCACCTATATTAATATAATTAATAAACGCCACATACTTAAATACATGTAATGGTTTCGCGGAAAGTGGAGTGCACTGATTGTATTCATTGAAATCGCATTTTTTTGCTTTTAACTCGCAAACGACGGCGACAATCGGAAGAGTGTATATAACCGAAAATGAGGACAAATTGAAAAAAAAGGACACCTTCGAAAAATCCTTGCGAACATTTTCGCTGAGAATTGCAGTTTTTCGTTTACAACTCTCCAACGAAGGGGTTAATCGAAAAAATGTATAAGACCGAAATTTTTATCCTTGAAATCCTGAAAAGATTGACAACGTTCAGAAACCTCTACTACCAAACCTCTATTATCAAAACCGCGGTTTTGCGCTTATAACTCGCAATTGAAGGTGAAATGCGTGATTTGTATATTTTTCCTGTGTAGTGGTTAAGGAAAGCTTTAAAATGATGCCTCATTCATGAAATTTGATGAAGTATTAAGGAAGTTTGGCGTACCGACAAAAAAAAAAAAGGCTTTGAAAAATAATATATATGATTAGACGTACGTAACATTTTATAAGCTGTTCAAACTTTATTTTCATAATATTCTTGAAACACTAATAATTTAGTGTGATTTTTTTAAAATTAACATACTACTAAATTGCAGTAAATGCGGCTAATGCAGTGGAGGTTAGGTTGGAAAGGCTGGGATAGAGCTCACGTTCAGCTTAATGTTTAAGACTGCTACAACTGAGATGCTGGGACCCGGGCTCGATTCTCGGCCGTCTCCATCTTTTCTCTTCAAATGAAATTATTTATATAATAGAAAGACATGAATCTACTAATTACTAAAAACTAAATATTACTAATTATAAAAAACTAAATTTACAATGGTACATCAAGTAAATGTAATTGTATTTATTATGAAATTTCATGGTCAATCATGTAGAGAGACTTATCACTGGTAGGACTTAACTAATATTATCTTAGTTTTAAAATCCTTTTCAGACTCTTAGGAGGTAAATAGCTTATTTCTGAAAAAATATTTAGAGCGAGGGGTTGGTTATTAATTATTAATAATGATAAAAGCACTGAATAATTAACTATTTGCCCTTCGTATAAAACTACAGTTTATTTTGGTATAGATCTGACTATGTACTATCTTGAATGCAGGTGAGAGGAATCTGTGGAACCACAGGAATCACAATAACGGTTAAAACTAGATTAGCAATAATTAAGTCTGGTCTTGAGGCGGATCACGTCCCCATTGGCATTTGTGGTCTAAATGCAGGAGTGCCTGCAGTGTGGTGTGAGGTGTGGCAGTGATGGCATATTCTCTGCATAGGCTTCTCAGACTACCCTGTCCCCGGCCCCTGATAACGGCTTTAATGTTCTCCAAGAACAATGCTATTCTCCTTATTGTCTCCTTTGAGCTTCTTCCTTGTGGATCTCCTTGTTTTCAAGAGATAACACCACTTTCTATGGAGGTACTCCAAGTGCTATGTCACTGACTGAGTAACAAATGTAATTGTTTTCTGAGTTACATGAACTATTTGGAATGTACTTGATTATTAATGTATAAAAACGTTATTCTGAAAGGTTATAGGTTATTTCTTGCGGTACTGTGGTGTGATGTACACTTTTTTTTTTTTCAAATGTATTAAAACTCAAATTTAGTAATGAACGGTTCAATTAATTTCTTTAATTTTTTTTTTATCTTAATCTTCATTAGCCGCATTTGAGTTACACTTGAAAACATGGAAGACGTCACACAACGATCCTTAACAAAATATTAGTAAATCTTAAATAATTGATCTCATAATTTAATTGATCTTGAAAATATCATCGATGATATAGTGATTGGATCAAGGTCAAAAATGGGTTATACATTTTTGACAAGTTCCGTTTCAAAGTCAAACAAATAACAGTCAACTACGCAATTATTTGAATAAGCGGTAGTATTTTAAATGTGATCCACCACTTTGTTGATAGGGCGCGAATATCATGATGATGACGTTTGCCATATCGAAAATGACCGAATGGGAAAGTAACATAGAATTTGGTGATCCACAATTTCATTAAAGTTAATTGAGGCGTGGAACTCGATAAAGGTTGAAAATGCCAATTTACGAATTTTGACTTAAAACACAAAGATCTTTAATTCGTTCTAAAAATAAGAAAAATATTAAAGACATGCCCATTCGTGATATGAACACGTTTTTGCTAAATAATTTCAATATTACTTTATATATTCTCTGTTGGCTGAATCATGAATGATCATGGCTGAATTTCATTTTTCTTCAAGCATCGGTATCCATATGTATCGATACTTTATGCCCACTAATATCGAATATCAATACATCAGAAAAAATATCTTATCAAAAGAAGTGTGAATGTTTAAGTGGCATCTTAACGTCCTTTGCTGCTTGAACTTGAGATATTCACCTCTTTTGCTATCTATTCGCATTTCAAAATACCAAAATCTTTAAACTTGCTACTCTGGCTAATACTTTAGCGATGGGATTTAATTTATTTCCAAATTAATCTCTCTTTTTTCGGAGATTTCGCACAGCCTTTTTAATTTACATACTTTAATTATAGTTAATTAGTCCATATATTAATTTGAAAAACACTTTGTGTGAGTCATAACTCGTGAACTAACTGAAGAGACGAAGTTTATCACATATATAAATCATATACTACCTTAATCTATAGCGTAGCTTCTTACGTATCAGAAGGACGCGATGTAATCTATGTAATCTCTACCATGTTACTTTCTTATTACCTGCCTTTTGTAATAACTGTTTTTCGCGTGACTCTTTCCGCTTTTCCTTTTTTCTTTTGTTTATTAGGATTAATTGTGTAAATAATAGTTATTTTATCTGAAGACAAAAGATTAGCCGTTGGGATTAGAACCCTGGTATGCGCATTTCCGTTTCGTGCTCCAACCCACTAAGCTACCTAGCACGTATCCCAGCCACGTCAACCTTCGCTCTTCAATGGGATCATAGCCAATCTTTTCTCTTCGGATAAAATTATTAAAAAAATAATTTTAATAATATCCATTACATTTAATAATGAAGAGCTAAAATTTTAATAACTATTACATTTTATAAAGATCCATTAATGGCCTATGTTTATTTTATTTTCATCTGTGACAATCAATGTTCTTTTTCTTTTTGCCTATTTAATGTTCATTTAATTTCTATTCCAGTGTTCTATGTCTAACTTTTGACTAAAAAAATAAAACCTATAACTGTTTGGAAGAAAATTTGAATAATTTTGGAATGATTCCATCCACGAAAATCTTTGAGAATAGACATACATGTGCCCATTGACGCCATTGTGAACCTCGGAGATGTGAATTTTTTTTTCTAGAGCATTTGTGCCAGGTGTTCAAATTTGAATAAGTAATTGATTAGTATATTTTTTCGATTTGATAGATAATAAAGCGATAAACGTTTTAAAACCGCTACGTTGTGTTGAGATAGACTAAGATTCTTGGCCTTTCTGCCCCACATTTCTGATTGTTATTGTTTAGTGTTGTGATTTAGTAAAGTCATGGTCTTAAAAGGTTTTAAAAAAGATGGTGAGTGCTGATGGCGCCGGGTAATGGTCCCCACTCCTAGGAACCTTTAAAATAGCTCTCACCCTTCCAAAACCACGTCAACAACCCCAACGCTAATTTATCTTTCATTTAACTACTTCCTTATGAGGAACAATTATAACGATCGATTTTGACTACAAATATTATTAAATGTCTAAATATTCGAGATTTACAAATCAGCATAATATTTCTCTTAGAGTGCTGATAAATTAGATCATAATCAGCTGGCATAATGGAAAGCTGTCCATAGGATACGCAAATGTAATAGATTCATTTAATGTATTTTAGAAAACTAATTCGATATTTTTACTACAAATTCGACAATTCGATAATTTATAATTTACTAGTGTGAATGTTCCATTTATTGTGGCTTCCCAAGGACACTTATGGAGGACAGTTTATTTCTCGGACAAAAAAGTACGGTTATTTGTAAACTTTAGTGAACAAACTTTACTTTAATTACTATTTTATTAACTATTGATTCAAACTTAAACGTATTAAAAGCCCTTAACTCAGAAGAAAAAAAATCGCATTATTATAAGTGCACATTGCTTGACGCACCCACACAACCAGATTTTTAAAAAATCTGGTGCTTACGCACAACACACAACTTTCACTTACCAAATTACTTAGATTAGAAATTAATGCGATTTTTTAATTGCGACTCCTCAAATGAACAGAATGTTTTTTATTATGTACTGGTTTAGTATGGTCTGGCAATTAAAGGCGTACTCCGCATGCGTGGGCTCAATGAGTTTTATGAGTTGACTGAATATTTTTCTTTTTTACTTTCACTTATTTCTCCTCTATATGTTTACTTTATTTTTATCATATCTCATATTTAGCCATTTCTTATTTTAAGGCCTAACGAGAGACAGTTAATTTCTCCATATATACAAAAACAAAGGTACTTCATAAGAAACAAAAAAGGCCCGTACCCCATTTAAGACCCTTCAGAACAATTTAATAATTATAAATCTTACCTGATATTAAAGGACACCTAATTTTCATTTAATAAAATTCATTTAAGATTCTGAGATCATCGAAAAAAAGGTAAAACTTGGAAATAATTATGAAAAAAAGTGCCCCCTCCGTTTGACCAATTTTGACGAAATGTTGGCTATCACATCTTTAGCATATATATAGATCAAATACCCAGTTTCATAAAAATCGTTAAAGCCTTTTTTGAGTAAATAAAAAAACACGTGAAAATGATACAAAATTTATTAAGTAAAGTCCCCCCTCCGGTAGATACATTTTGATGAAATGTTGGCTATCACATCTTTGGCATATACATGCATCAAATAACCAGTTTGATCAAAATCGTTAAAACCGTTTTTGAGTAAATAAAAAAAAAACACGTGAAAATGATACAAAATTTATTAAGTAAAGTCCCCCCTCCGGTTGATCAATTTTGATGAAATTTTTACAGTCTTATCTCGGGCATATTAATACATCAAATACTCAGTTTAATCAAAATCGTTAGAGCCGTTTTTGAGAAAATCGAAAAAAACGTAAAAAGTTAGTAAATAAAGTACCCCCTCCCTTTGAGCAATTTTGATGAAATTTTAGCTGTCACATCGCGGGCATATACATACACTAAATACCCAATTCCAGGTTCGCATGGTTTATAGTTTTTGAGCTGGTCTGTTCACACACACACACACACACACACACACACACACACACACACACACACACACACACACACACACACACACACACACACACGCACGCACGCACGCACGCACGCACGCACGCACGCACGCACGCACGCACGCACGCACGCACACACACACACACACACACACACACACACACACACACAGACCATTTCGCGGGACTTGGTTAATTCCCGTGTATTTCCGTGTGGTTAACAAAACGTGTATTTCCGTTGAAAACCGGAAGTCGAAATTTTTCACGATCGCAATACTTCCACTTACTATATATTTCCTATATAGGTAAGTGAAAGTAAAAAAAAGGACACCTTCGAAAAAGCCTTGCAACCATTTTCGCTGATAATTGCAGTTTTTCGTTTACAACTCTCCAACGAAGGGGTTAATTGAAAAAATGTATAAGACCGAAATTTTTATCCTTGAAAACCTGAAAAGATGACAACGTTCAGAAACCACTACTACCAAACCTCTATTATCAAAACCGCGGTTTGGTAAGTGAAAGTAAAATTAAATCATACTCTATAGTACCTTTAATGATGTTTACATGCTGCGAAAACGTAAACTACCCGATGTTATAGTAAATGCCCGCATCTAAAGTAAGATATTACAATACCCTCTGCTCATGGGTTCTGTTCTCGCCTGATGAAGATCCAAAAGATACTTTACTATTGTATTGAGGTCGGCCAAAAGGAACCAAATATGCCTCGAGGAGTATGCCTTCGGAAAACATGAAGGTCTGATCATGTCTCTAAACATAAATCACCTCAAACCTTTACCCCCAATGTCGAGCGGCATTCTTCTCGCAGTATTTGACCAAGCATATCTCCTGATATTTTCCCCACTTAAACTCGTCCGTCTGCACCATAAAGGCTACACCTAAACCGGGGTGTCTAGGATGAAAGTTCACGACAACTGGAGGCTTGCTGCTCAGTAGGTTATGGCGAGTAGATGGCCAGAAGGGGTTGTTTTCAGTAAGCCCACCTTTAGAATGTGAAGGATAAGGGCGCTGACATCATTAGCCCGAAAAGTATGCAGTCGGTTAGATGACCCAACGAAAATCTGGAAGCGGTAAGTGATCGTCAGTTCAACCTTACGCCATTGGACACCCTGATCCCGGCTTCCTGTGGTAAATTTCCCTCTCCCTAAGGGATTGGTACAATATAAAATACAATACAAAATACATCAAAAGGAGATTTTTTTTTTTGCGCCCATACGTGCAAATCAATTATTCTTTCAATTTTTGTCTTTAAACATTTCCCCTGACTAATACGGCTATATTAAATTGCGGAATAGTAATTATTTAAGATAATCCATTCAAAATTCGTGTCTTGAGCTATCGATCAACCTGTGTGGTAGGATAAAAAAGCATTGAAAAAAGTCGATTGATTAGGGAATGGATAATAATCGGACAACATCGCATGTCTCAATCCCTTTTTATTTTACTGTAAAGTGTTTTTCCTTGAAGTGATTAGGATTACTACTTATCTCAGAAATTATCGTAGCTATTAAAACAGCAACATATTTGAATAATATATTTTCTTTTTACAATGCCTGATGTCAATGAAAAAAAATTGAAAACTTTCTATTTCCACTTTATCAGGATTGTCTTATACACCATCAGTGCTAATAGCCTCGAGAGAAATGAATTAGAAAATTTGACTTGATAATGTCAGGCAACTACTTTTTAAGTGAAAACCTCCAAGAGATTCTAGGTGAGACATTTCCTCAAGTTATGGCCAAAATTTACACACACATCAATTAATGAATATTTCTAGTATTAATCGATAAATATAAATATTTTTAGTGCCTCGTTAACAGGTTTGTTGCTTTATTTAATGAAAGGGCTCCGTCATTGCATTGGGGATAGAACCATTTGAGGAATAACCAACTGTCTAATTCATTATTTGATAAAAATAGACGTAGTAATTGGGCGACAAATATACGCATTAATAACGAAAGAACATTTCAATATAAAAACAATAACTAATTACTTAATAAGTTTTGAATTTTACTCACATAAATAATTTATAGATCTATGGATAAGCTGCATCTTGCTCCTGCGTGCTTTTACTAATATGGAGCCACTGCTGTTTGAATATGGAAGGAGCCCTAAAGGTAATGGAAATCTTCCCCTACCAGGCCAGTTGCCACCCAAGACCCCTTTAGTCATTGTCCCTCCAATCTACTAACTCCCCCATTGTCCATTTCCAACTCCACGACTTTCCATCTCTGCTTCCCTTGTCATGCACAACTGTCGCTGATCCGCATAATGTATTCGACCCCCGGCTTTTAGAAGCTCATCCATTCCCCATCTATTGTACTTCATGAATTTCTTGAAAAACACCTTTGTGAGTATCTAAATACATAAAAGTTTATTAGCTCAATATTTCCAGAAAACTTAAAGTGTGCCTAAACTTTCTACAAGGAATAAATCTGGAGTTACATTTTTAATTTTTCTACAACCTCCAAGATAGTCAATCATTTTTACTTTAAAAACATATTTCTGAATTAAATGTTTAAAAAAAATTGGGTCGTTGGTTGTTATTTTTTTTGAGTCAGAAGACCGAAACATTGGATAACAATAAATTATGAGAAAAAAAAAATATGGAGGAATTTCCTAAGTGCCTATTATTTTCTGAGTGAGTTCAATTTCGGAATAACTTTAGAAAATAAAAATTATTCCTGTGAAAATCCGGAGGTTGGATTTGTGAACATCTTAGGAAAATTTTTGTATATAAAAATATTGTTAGCTAACTTACAAAAATGCTGTGTCATACACATGGAAGTTTAATTTAACAGTTTTAAAAATTACCATGGCTTATATGAATTCGCTATTTTTTTCTTAAAACAAAAACAAAATTATAGAAAATTAAAAGTGCCAACGACCCATTTTTGTTTTTTTAATAATTTTTCAGAGTGAACCTTGAATTATAATTTCTTAATAAAATCTGAATGCTTTTTTTTTTTTTTTTTTTAAGTTGATAATACTTATCTGACAAATTTACAAAATATTGATACTCAATCATTAAAGGGAAAGTTTTGATCTTTGCTGATCACTTAATAGTTGAGTAGTAGAGATGGACCTTTTGGCTCCTACCCATAGGCGGATCCAGCCGGTTGTGAAGGGGCTGCGGTCCCAAAGGAGGGGTCTGCGACCCCACAGCCCTTCACCAGGTTCTATCATTCAGTTTTTTTACCTTTATATTCCTGTCCCACAACTAAAACTCTACTTGTTCTGCACATTAATTGTCCGTTCCTTTACTTTTTTTACTTTTAGTAAAGTTTAATTGTATCCTTAATGACAACAAATTTTCCAAAGGGGGGGCCTCTGTACCCTCTGCCCTCCCCCTATACACGCCATTCCTCCTACCCAAAGCGAAACTTGCACCGAATGGAAAATATTTGAAGTGGAAAATTTCCAAATAAATGGTTTTCCAGTTTATAATAAGTTCAATAAAATCTATAGTTATAATATGATGATATTGTACCGAGAAAGACAAAATATATGAGCGAAAAGAGTTCTAGACATTTTGTTGGAACAGTTACAAACTGTTCCTGTGACTGTTCATGACTGTTGGAGAATCTTCTACGTTTTCGGGAACCTTCTAGACTGTTCTAAGATAATTGAAACATATGTTTACTTGTAACAAGTTGATACTTTTTGTAACACTGTTATTTATTTGAGTTTGTATTGCTTGTACGACATTGTGAATTATTATTCATACCCTGGTTTTTCGTACCTTCTTTTAATCTTATAAGTTCGCTAATTAAGAAGTGGTGGAGCAGTGGTGAGTTATCAACATGCTCCGCCTATCTCAAACTCATTAGCGTACTATCACTTAACCGCCGAGTTTTCTTTTAAGTAATTTATTTTTTTTTTTTTTTGGCTTATTTTTTGTTTAAAACCTCCCTTTCACGCTTCTACCTCCCATCCTTTCGTGACTGTCAGAGATCACGTATAACAAAGTAATAACACAAAATGTCGCGTTCTTATTTTTATAGCTGAAAGAACCTTCAAAGTTACTTTGTTTCATTGTCTGTTAGATTAAGTTTTATCTAATCTATCTTCTAGTTTTATGCTAATTCGAAACTTGATCCATAACTAAATTATTTTTTAAGATGGTTTATACTTTACGTATTTTTGCTTCCACTTACCTATATATGTAATGTATAGTAAGGGAAAGTATTGCGATCGTCAAAAATTTCGACTTCCGGTTTTCAACGGAAATACACCCTTTGGAGTCCAAATAACCAAATCCCGCGAAATGGTCTGCGTGTCTGAGTGTTTGTCTGTGTGTGTGTGAACAGACTAGCTGAAAAACTATAAACTGTGCGAACCAAAAATTGAGCATTTAGTGTATTTATATGCCCGCGATGTGACAGCAAAAATTTCATCCAAATTGATCAACCGGAGGAGGCACCTCACTTAATCAATTTTGTATCATTATCACGTGTTTTCTTTATTTACTCAAAAACGGTTTTAACGATTTTAATGAAACTGGGTATTTGATGTATGCATATGCCAAAGATGTGACAGCCAACATTTTATCAAAATTGGTCAAACGGAGAGGGCACTTCATTTTATAACTTTTTTTTCCAATTTTTACCTTTTTTTCGATTATCTCAAAAACGGTTTTAATGATTTTTATCGAATTTGTCATGTTTAATGAAAATTAGGCGTTGTTTAATATCAGGTAAGCTTTATCATTATTAAAATGTTCTGAGGGAGCTTGAATGGGGAAGGGGTCTTTTTTGTTTTCCTATAAAGCACCCCTGTTTTTGTTTGTATGGAGAAATTAACGGTCTCTCGTTACGCCTAAAAATAATAAATGGCTAAATATGAAATATGGAAAAAATCAAGTAAAGATATAGAGGAGAAAAAAAGAAAAATATTCCGTCAAATCAAAAAACACGTTGAGCCCACGCGTGCAGAGTATGCCTTTAATGACAGACCGTGGCTTATAATTAAAGCCGTCCTGTTCATTTAATGGAAATTATTGGTTTCATGGTAACTAAATGAAGTTTTCAACAACTACGTAGAGAATTATAAAATCAGACGACTTAGAGTATTATGCTTGCCGAATTCTCACAATTAAAAACTTTTATTTGACAATAAAAAAAATTAGTTTTTTATAGAGCAAATAAAAACAAAAATAAGAAATGAATGTACAAAAATGTGTGACTTTGAGAAGTGGAAATTAACAAAACACATCAATTTCTAATGTAAGTTGGTAAGTGAAAGTTGTGAGTTGCGCACACGCACCAGATTTTTATCTACAAAATTGAAAATTTCAATTAAATAAAAAAAAATTAATTGTATTACCATGTGAATTTGATTGAACAGACAGATCTGGACCTAAGTTGTTTTTCGATCTCAAAATCCTAAAATCATTATTCATTAATTGATATGGAGTATTTTTTTTATTGATTACGTAGAGCTTAAACAATATTCCTTCCATAGCAAGGGATCCAAATACGTTTTCTCAACGGAATGACATCTGTAATTAATCAAAATACTTTATATGAGAAGTCAATGATATTAGGTTTAAAAACTCAAGGCATGCATGCCTTTGAAGTAAATTCAGATAAAGGTTCTACAGCTGCTGTTCATCTATTAGAATCTAGCGTAGTAGTATCGAATTTACTATAAGTAATTTTGCAAAAGAAGAGGAATTCCTTTTAATTTGAAATTTTAATAAAATTTATTGGAAGTGTTTTTCATTCGTGAAATTCCATTAGAGGATTTGGCCTAATGGGAAATTTAATTATTAGTTAATTTTACGTAATCACAAATGGTTTTTTGAAGAGCCAATCGAAAATCAGATGACATCGTCTTGGTAACAATACATTGTTACGTAAATCGGCATTCCTCCATTTAAAATTCAGTATTAAAACTGATGCTTTTAAGATTAAGATGCCAATACTCATAACTCTGATCATTCGAACCTGGTGAAGAAATATATTAACAAAGGAAGATGAAAAGACGCCGAAATGAGCGGACATCCAAGAGACTCCTGCTCACGGTGAGGAACTTATTTAATAGCCTCTTTTTCCCGTTATTTTTTTTTTCCTTTTCATGTATTTTATTTCTTATCTCCTTCTTCTTTACGATATTGTCTTTTATATATTCCCTTATCTCAATATAAGAGGATCACACCTCAAGTAGTTTATACTAATTATGCTAAAATATTTTATTTAAGATGATCAAGTTTATGTCCTACGGCCGAAGGGATGGAAAATAATGCGAGTGTGAATCATATAAGAAGAATTGATATAAAAATTTTTTAATGTTTATTATTAAATCATTGAAAAAAACAAAACAGATTTGCTAAATGCAGTAGGTATATCGAATGAAATCTAAATAGTTTTTAGTTTTATTAACTAAACTCTATCCTGTAGAATCATATCCAATTTGGATGTGGGTGACTGATTTTTAGTTTAGAATATTTTTCTGCTGATTTCTTTTGGTTAATCGATTAGTGTAAAATAACGAATCTATATTCAAATATAAAGTTCTAAATATGGACCTTGGAACCCAAGGGGTCTTTAAAAAGTTAATTTTTTAACTAAAAAAAAGTAAATAAAAAAATGTAAAAAAAAGTTACATTTTTTCAAATTTCGCGTAAATCAAAGTTAAAGTTGAAAATATATTTTTGTATGTATTTGAAGAATTAATATTTTATTTTTACTTTCCCTAACCTCTAGATATGAAATCTATAGTAAGGGAACGTATTGCGATCGTCAAAAATTTCGACTTCCGGTTTTCAACGGAAATATACTTTTTAGGGCCCCCTAAGTTCAAATAAGTCCCGCGAAATAGTTTGTGTATGTGTGAACAGACAAGCGCAAAAACGATAAACTGCACGAAACTGAAATTTGGTATTTGAAAGAGGTATATGCCCCGTATGTGACAGCAAAAAATTCATAAAACTCGGGTAAACGGAGGGGGACTTAATTTTATAACTTTTATCATGTGTTTAGGTTTTTTTTATTTTTCAAGAACGGCTCAAACGATTTTGATTAAACACGTCATGTTTAATTATAATCAAGCATTATTTGATAACATGTAGGTTTCATAAAAATGTTCTGAGGGGGCTTAAATAGCGAAGGAACAATTTTTGTTTTGCTATAAAATACCTTTGATTTGTTTATAAGGAGAAGTTAACAGTCTCTGCTTATGCCCAGTAATAAGAAATGGATAAATATGAAAAAATCAAATAAGCATATTACCTGAGAAACCATTCTACCTATCAAAGCAGGATGATAAGTGAAAGTTGTGTATTGCGCTCAAAACGCACACCATTTTTTATATTATATCTAACATGTAATAACGTTATGGTTGCATCAATAAAACACATTGAAAACCTTAAAATATATTTTAAATGATTTTAAAATATAATGAAGATTTAATTTTAAAATGAATTTCCAGCAAAGCCGTATATCAAATCCATTTATATTTATTATTTTACAATTGTACCTAATATCGGTATATATACTTATTATTCTTGATTTTCATATTTTACCAAAGCAGAATTAAAATCACATTCTAGATTTTTTTTTTTTCTACATTACAGAATTAATGCATGCATCTATGAAATGTTGATTTTGACAACTAAGTTGGTAATAAAAATTTAGCATTATTGTGCATTCTGTATAAACTTAATGCGCCCACTTTACGTTCCTATTCAAATGATTAAAATAATTTGAAAAAAAAAAGAGTTATTTTAATGAATGAAATTAAAATTCATGATCATTGCTGTTGTTGGCACTTAGTTATGGAAGTGTAAACATGACACCAATAAAAACTTTTATTATATAAATAATTTTATTTGTTGTAATATTTTTTTTTATAATACCATGTTTTATAACCATTTAATACAGTAGCTTTATATTAATGAACCAATTTAGATGATATGCTCAGAAGGAAGTTATTTAAAATAATTTAAGACGGGAGGAAAATATTTTTCCTCATAATATTTATCTTTACAACTTATCTCGAATAACTTTTATTTTGAATAAAATAAGGAAAATATTACCCAATCGCAGTATATAGTTTTGAGGCTAACTTCCTTGAAATAAAGGGAAAGAATTCCTTGAGGATATGAAAGTAGGAGTCAAAGAAACCCGAGACTGCTTTTAAAGACCCCCTACTGCATAAATGAATGCTGATGAATTGTCCCCTGATTCTTTTACTGCTGTTATCTTAGGGCTACATCGCTGGTCACTTCTCTTCTATTTACTTGTTGATTTTCATTACAGGATGTAATTCTGTTCCAACAGATGTTCACTGACCAACATCTGGTATCAGTCATATTTTATTATGACGAATAAGTTACTAAATCATGAAGAAAGAATGATTAACCGAGGAGTCGTCATATGCTGCATCGGCATTTTATCTCTAGTTATTATAACAACTTTGGAAAACGCGTTGCGACAGATAGCTCGTAAAAAAAAAAAAAAAAAAAACACGACAAAAAACAAGAAAAGTTTAGGATTTCGTGTTTAGAAGCTATTATGATGATGAAATGGTGAGTGTTGCCATAATTTTTCAAACTTAATAGAATTCATCCTAATGCTTCCGTTTCTTTAAATGCATATCGGTATAAATTATTGTAAAGATTAATTTATATCCAATTACCAACAATTATGGCAATAACCAACTTATGGAATAGCCTAATTTTTCATATACATATAAAAATATCCTACATTGCTCAGTTTATTTATTTTATTTTTTCATCTAGTGCTAATTTATTTTCATTTTATATTTCAAATATCTGGTGCGATGCACGCAACACACGACTTTCACTTACCAACTTAATTAGAAATTGACGTGTTTTGTTAAATGACATTTCTCAAAGTCATGCATTTTTCCATATTCATTTACTCATTTTAGTTTTTATTTGCTCTTTAAAGTATACTAAATTTTTTCATCATTAAATAAAAATTTTTACTTGTGGTGATTCGGCCATGCAAGCCTAATACTCCAAGTCATCTGATTTTATAATTCTCTATGTAGCTGTTGAAAACTTCATATAGTTAACTTGAAACAAATAATATCCATTAAATGAACAGAACAGCTTTAATTAAAAACAATCGTCTGCCATTAAAGGCGTACTGCACATGCGTTGGCTCAACGTGTTAATGAGTTGACGTTATATTTTTCTTCTTTTCTCCTGTATATGTTTACGTGATTTTTTTCATATTTCATATTTAGCCATTTCTTATTTTAAGGCGAAACGAGAGACAAATAATTTCTCTATATAAACAAAAACAAAGGCACTTTATAGGAAAACAAGAAAGGTCCCTTCCCCATTTAAGCCCACTCAGAACATTTTAATAATGATAAAGCTTACCAGATATTAAAGAATAATTGATTCTCATTAAACATGACGAGTTTAATTAAAATCGTTAAAGCTAGTCCTGAAAAATTTGGGAAAAAAACGTAAAGATGGGAAAAAAATTATGAAATAAAGTAGCTCCTCCGTTTGACCAATTTTAATTAAATTTTTGCTGTCATATCGCGGGCATAATTTTTTTTTTTTTTTTTTTTCGTTTGGTGCATTAGGCCTACTGAGACCTTTGGCCGCACAGTGTGATCTTCTTACAGACATTTGTGTTGCTTGCGGGAGCACAGACAGCCTGGAGGGGGTAGCCCAAACCTCACGTTGCTGCAAGCCATGGTCACCATGGTGCAATGGCAGACTGCCCATAGCTCCATCACTAATCCAATTGTGGCCAATTTGGCAGTGTCCTTCCCACCGATGGCGTCAGCTCTCTCGGGTTCAAGGACAGCGACCAACTGGAAAGGTCCGTGGATAATGGTGGCTCAGAGTCAGCAGGCCGCGAGGACCTATATATCTTTCCCCGAAGCATACCGTCCTTGAACCAAACCTCCGGCCGGTTACTGACATTCTGGAAAGCCAAACCAAGATTCTCGATGATACACAGTTCAACACTCCTACGCCCAGTCGGTGTGAGTCGCCTCCAGTAGGCTGATGGGCCTCACTTACCCAGGGGTGGGGGTAGACTTGGACTGCGTGGCGTTCATTGTTGGGCGGTCACCCGAATGGAGCGGTCACCCATCCAAGTACTAACCACGATGGACGTTGCTTAACTTTCGTTACCTATTACAAGCGCCCTTGTCCACTCGGCCATCCTGGCCCCATCGCTTGCATATACATACCAAATACCCAATTTCAGGTTCGTGCGGTTCATAGTTTCTGAGCTAATCTGTTCACATACGCACTATTTCGCGTGACTTGGTTAATAATGTATTTCCGTCGAAAAACCGGAAGTCGAAATTTTTCACGATCGCAATACTTTCCCTCACTATATATTTCATATATAGGTAAGTTAAATTACTGGTTACATGTAAAAATGTAATCAGTTTACTCCTCCGTAATTAGTAAAATTATTCAAAACGCGTATTTTCTGCTAAAAATTAAAAAAATATTTCACTTCCTTCGGATAAAGGAATATTTAGCTGACTTAATAATGAACTTAAATTACTTATATAACAACGGATGAAGACGTTAGATAGCGAAGGCATACCAAAAACTGTTGTATTAACATTGAGAGAAGCAAGTAGCCCTGCGAAAAGGCTTAACTTGCTTAAGGCCGAGTTACATTTGTTTAAATTCATTCTTCTTTACTGATGCTTACCTGTTCAGGATAGAATGAAATTCGAAATTCAAACCATTACCTAGAGTCTTTAAAATTCCAATACAGTTGACATTGGTGCCGTTTTTCTTTCAAAAGGTCTATAACAATAAAGAACAGACCTAAAATAAAACCCTGGTGTTTCTTATAACAATATACATACATAGATGTATAATATTAAACAATGACAACCAATATTTATAATTTATCCTTCACGATTGCAGTTTGTTTGATCGGATAGTTTGGATATTCTATTAATGTAACAACAAACCTGTTTGCTATATATGTTTAAGACTTATATTTTTTTAACTTTTATTCAACTCTGTTTTTGATCGGGTCCCGAAGAATTGGTCCCTCATCCTCTTTAGTGAGGACTGGGTATTAGAGCGGTGATATAGTGGAAGTGAGGGAAACGGAAATGTAGAAATGACTGCCATCAGAGCCCATTTTGTAAGGAATACGATAGCTCATCTTTCTTGCCTCTTCTTTTGCTCTTTGCCCTTAAATGGCCCTGCCCTATTATTCAATCCGTTGTGGGTCTTTAGTGATGTACTCTTATGACCCGAAAACATGAATCCTGTTATTTTGAAAGTTTCCACATTACCCAAGAAGATATTTGTTGTACTTTTTATGATAAAATGTTGCCAATAAATACCTTGAGGTGGAAGTTGAGGTCTTTCTTGATTGCATCAGTGCTAATAAATTGCCTCTAATCCACTTCAGCTCGTATGCTTAGGTTGAAATAAAGTGAAGCCACGGTCCGGAAAATCTGTTTCTTAAGAAAGAAAATAAAAAAGAAAGAAAGAGATTAAAAAAAGGAAAAGGGGGCTGCAGTTTTTATCTAGGTCTTTGTTCCTCTCAAAGTCACAGGCTTTAATTTAGAAGTTTTTTTGTTCCTTTCCATTTATTATTCTCCTTGATCCAGTTTTTATTTCTCAAGCAATTCTAATTTTCAGTTTTAATAAGTTTCGGAACCAATTACTCTGTCATTATTCTCTAAGAAATGTATATCATGTAATTTATTGCATACTTTTTTTTGTTCTCTGTAATTGATTTTAAATATATATATGAATCTTAGAAGACATAGGGGCTAAGTGATAGTATTGAAAAAACCGAATCAAATACGGAATGTCGTAGTAAAAAGTAAAAATGCCATCCTTTTGATTGGTAAAGAGATCGAAGATTTAATGACAGCAATAAGTTAAAAAAATAAGTTTTTTAAAAACCAAAGTACATAACTCATAGTCCGGGTCCTGAAGGCCAAAAAGGTGTCTGATTTGAAGAAAGTTTTTGTTCTTATAGGATGAAAGTACTAATTTCATAAACACAAACTTCATATCGGTTGCCATCGAATTTTATAGGCAAACAAAATCGTCATCGAAGCTCAAAGTGCTGGATTGAAATGAAATAGGCTTATAACAAGAATAATTGTTACATTTGTATCTAATTAATCCAATCAAAGGTTTAACCCTATTTGACGATAAGACAAATTTTATGATAAAAATAAAACTAAGTTTGAATTTAATAGCATACGCGGATCATAGAAGCGAAGCAGTCTAAGATTCTTTTTTTTTCACAGTTTTAGTGAATCAAAGTTAAAGATTGAATATATTTTTAAGCACATTTGAAAGTTAAACTTTTTGAATTTATTTTATAATCTTGATAAGGTGCTAATTTCATAAACAACATATGTGAACTTTTTCAATTTTTTGCTCATAACTCGAAAACAATTTATCGCAGGGAAAATTGTGTTCTCTTCAAAGTTTAAGGGCATAACATTTTGCGTCGACTGAGCTCCTCAAAGTTAAAATCGTTTAAGTTTTTTCGTTAAAACCGATTATCAATTTAGCCACTTTAGCGGAAAAATGAATTACGCTCATGTTCCCAAGCTGCTGAAGAGGGCTATTTTTTTTCCAAATAAAAAATGTTAACTATAATAGTTGTAGAATATCAAATTCTGTGGAAAACGAGCTCCTTAATTTTAAAATGAGCCCACATGTTTGGAAACAAAGTAATTAAAACGTAAACGGATTAAGCTATTGATGGCCTGAAATCCGTTAAATTTTTCGATTTTTTTTTTTCTAATTGAAACCCGGCTATAAACCTATTTAAACTTCAAATATATCATTCTATTTGCAATAGTATGACCTATTATAGTAAAGAGAAAGAAATTCTTTGTGATCTTTATTTGCCGATATATATACGAGAAACTATATAACTTTTTTGTAAAGTTGGCGATTTATAGTCGCCAAAGGTTTTGGCGAAAAGACTTAACGGATTTTAATTTTGAGAAGCTCAGTCAACGCAAAATTTTATGCCCTTTTATTTTGAAGAGAACACAAATTTTTCTATTTGTGCAATTAGGCAAATTGCTTTCGAGTTATGAGCAAAAAATTGAAAACACTTCGATTTAGTTTGCCTATAAAATTTGATGGCAACCGATTTGAGGTGGTGGACGTTGGCATTTGTTGTTTATGAAATTAGTACCTTATCAAGATTTTAAATTAAATTAATAAAGTTCAACTTTCAAATTTGCATAAAAATATTTTCAAACTTTAACTTTGTTCACTAAAACTGAAAAAAAAAAAAAAAGAATCTTAGACGGCTTCGCTTCTATGATTCGCGTATGCTATTAAATTCTAACTTATTTTTATTTTTATCATAAAATTTGTCTTATCGTCAAATAGGGTTTAACCTTAATTGGATACAAATGTAACAATTATTCTTGTTATAGTATTTACGCCTATTTCATTTCATCCAGCACTTTGAGCTTCGATGACATTTTGGAAAGAAGGACAAGAATAAGATTGGAATTGGAAACTACGAGGATGATGTGGTATTTATTTACCTATATTTAAAAATTACCACATACCCTAACTCCAAACCACTCTCGCAAGTACATATTTACTCTTGAATTGAAAGGATCATGTCATTTAAATTCTAATTTAATATTTTTGGTTGAAATAAGCATCTGTTTCGTGAAGTCATTAGTACCTAGTGCCACTAAAAATGCTCCACTTTTTATCGGAAGAGATGTTTCTAAAATCCCATTGATTCTTTCCTTTGGACTCCATATATGAAGTGCATATATTCATTTTAATAATAAAATATTACAAAACTTTCAATATCGGGGCTTTAGGAACGGCATAGACATTGTTAATTTACATTTTTAACATTTACCAAAGTAAAAATTATGTTATTTTGTACAGTACACCATTAACAAGTCAAACGCAAAATAGAACTTAATATTTTGTAATTGCTAGTTTCAAGGGTGACCTGAATGAGATTAGATGGTACAATTATAATTATTCATATCAAATTTTTTTTCCTGAAGAACCATTTCTTTATGAGGTTATTCTTAGAGGGATTCTTAGTTTTATAGGTCTTCAATTTTTGGAGGTGCTTTCAAATGGGCAACTAGGAACAGACTACATCAGCAGTTACGAAGAATTTATTATTTTTCTAATAATAAATAGAATCATTTTTATAGTAAAAGGGGACATAAAGAAAAATTGAAACTTTTCTGAGATATCCATAGCTCAGCTTAGATTATGTTTCAGAAATTTCACGTTTTAATTTCTGGTGAGGGAGCGTGTAGCACTGATTTCACCCCTGAACGGTTCCCTTATACATTCCACATACATGATTGCATCCTTTGATTAAATATTTAAAATTCTCATTCCTCCGTTCATGCCTTAGATTCATTCATAAATTTCAAAATCTTAGTGATGTCATGCATTTTTTTTTTCCGCCATAGCTCGATGCAGGTGAGATTGAATTGCTGCAATTATACTTGTTGGTAAGTGTAGTTGAACCGTCGCGACGGTGATAAATGGCTCTGGAAATTCCAAACTCTCTATATAAATCAGAAAAGAGATTCTTATGTCTTAATCTTATAATCACGAAAGAGGATTTGTTTTCCTTATGGTTTCTCCCAGTTGCTCTATCTGGAGTGAGAACCATTCAATGGCCTGGTACCCAGGGTCTGGTCTATCGTGTTCATTACGTAATAAAGATCTATAAATGTCATTATATGAAATGTAATAATCGACTTTCCTTTTATGAAGTATTTTCTTTATATAATTATTATTTCTCATGTTTTAATAAAATAAAAAAAATTAATAAACTACTTTTGTCCCGGTAGCTTGATATAAGTTCTTTGTTGCTATACTTTTTAGACTAAAATTTATTCGTCATTCATTTTCCTCTGTTTTTTATTATCTTAAAGTTATCAATGTTTCTTTACCTACCAACGTTCGAATTTTCATATGAAATAAAATTTATTAAAAAATAAATATATTTATAATACCATAAATTTCTGTATTTTTTTTTTTTTTTTTTTATGGTGTTTTATGTCGCTTTGACTGCCCAGGTCATTAGCGACGACAGCTCTTTTTAAATGCAGGCCATTAATTTTGCGCTCTTAAGGTATCTAAGGGTTTTTCAATACCATTGTTCGCTTTGTATGGATACGACGTTATAATGCTATGGTCGCGGCGTTCCTTCAATTATTTTCGACACTGAAAAAGGTGTTCTACTGTAAATGATGGATTATCACTAATTTGGCAAGTTAGCTGGTGAAGTCCTACAAGCAGGTGGATGTGAGTCAGCTTCGTGTGACCTATTCTTATTATGGCTGCTTTGGAGTTAGGTTCCGTGGAGGCAAAAATTAACCAAAAATTATATCTTTGCATAGAGATTTTTCAAAAAGGTCAAAAGTATGGCCCCCTTGATAATTCGTTTTCTTCGTAAACTATGGCTAGTGGGGAAACTATTTTTGTAAAAATCCGATCCTATTAAATCTTACGCTTCTCTTAATCTCTCTTACTCTTCTCACAATATTGATTCTTATTCAGGAAATCGATTCATTGGAAATCGCTAAATAGTTCAATAATTATCGTTGGTTCCAACTAATGAGAAAGACACTTCATTGTTCTCAAGTATACGGAAGTCTCCGGCTAAAATCTAAAGCAGGAGGATGAATTAACAATACTAGGTTATCAATACGAACTTGTTCTCTCTTAAAACTGGAACTTGTCCGACAGTTGATTGTTAATGAAGGGGAAGATAGTGAAGAAAAAGTTTCCGTTTCCTTGGGGATTCCACTGAAAAGCTTCTTTTTCGAAGGCACAATCTGGTTTTCTTAAAGAATGTCATATCAATTTCGACTTCTTTTTGTTCTCCAGAGCTCATCGCTCTTTAGGATTCTTCAGAAGCATCCTGATGAATGAAAATCTGAAGGGGGCGGGTATTAATTTCGTTTACATACTACGTTTCACTGCTGTATGCAGGACAGACTTTACGTTGGAGTTAATCCTCATTACTTTTGTTTTCCCTGTCATTTTCTTGTTCTTCCATATTGGGTATAGCTAAATGGATCAAACGAAACGTTCGGTTCGGCTTTTAACTTCCTCCAACGAGCCTCCTTCTTTCGTGACCACATTTTCCAAGTAAGTGAGTGATTCCACCCGATCTACGGTGGTTTCCCTCACAACTAATGGATTCCGACATCTCTGATGTAGTCGCATTTCTATAGTGCGTATGCAGTCCAACTCGGTCGGAAATGCGGCTTAGTGCATCTAATTTGTCCTGCAGATCAATGAACTACTTTGCCATGAGACACAGATCGGCGTAATCAAGGTCTTCAAGTCTCTCTTCGGGGCCTATTGGATTCCACGTCTTCTAACCCTAATCGTAGATGCTATCAGGAACTACGATAAAGTGAGAAGGAGGAAGTACACATCCTTGTTTCACGCCAGTCTTGATTTTAACTGGTTTCGACATTCGACAGAAGTCTCTCATAAATATCTGGGCATTCATATCCATTTATGAGCTCCTTACAAGGTTGATTATCTTTTCAGGGATTACATGCCATTCCAGAATTCTCCACATTATCTCCTAGTTTAGCAAGTCAAAGCCTTCTTTAAAGTCACAATTTTTGTAAACAGTTATCAGGGAAAACGATATTCATTCAGTAAGGAACATATGAAAGTGCAAAGTTTGTAACAACACATTTGTTATTTAATATTTGTGATAACAATTTGAGAAGTATTGTGTTAATTTTGTAAAGTTTAACTGTTTGGCTGGCATCCAATGTAGCACTTCTTTGTTTAAAATTTCTGTAAACAAGTTTCGATTGTTTTGGGTTCATTCCATAAATAGCTTGAATCATTTAAACCTCCATTTCATGCAAAAGTGGGTCATTTAGGTCTTCATCCTGATAAAATGAATTTCATTTTCCCCATCCATACATTCATTTTTGTGAGTCAAGGGTCTAACATTTTAGATAACAATGACACTCTGGATAGTTAAAAACCTCTTATAAGTAAACGTTTAAACGCTACTTTATGGCTTTATAAAAAAAAGGCCTTTTTCATTGCTGTTTAAAAGGAGCTATTAAGAGTGAATTTTTATTCATTATTTTTCCTTGTGTAATATGGATTCGGAAAACAAAATTACATCAATAGATGTATATACATATGAGCATTACATATGGTCGTTACTAAGTCAAAAAATCGAATTGTATCGAAAATCGAAATATCTAATTTTTAAGAAAACTATACCAGGTATTTAAATATGTAACCGGAATTATCAAACAGAAAATAATAGTTTATTGTGTAAAAATGATACATCCTATTTTATTCGAAGTACTGTCATAGCTAGTCATATTAAAAAAAAAAATTCGCATGTTGAAAATTTAGATTGTACATTTAGACATTTAGACATAGACATAGACATTTAGATTGTAATTTTATTTGAAAACTGCATAAAATATTTCTGTTAAAGCTTCTACATTTTAAAACATAGCTATTATATTTTTAAAATTGTATTAGTTTTATTTGGAGACTGTAGGATGATAAAATCCATTAAGAAAAAAGAAGAGCTATTTAAGTATTTTATGATATTCTCAGTATTACTTAAATAAGAAGATATATATATAAAGTAGAAATGCCCTAACGTTTGTGAACCTTAATAAACAATATATAGAGATTTATTTTTTTCGAAGTAAAAATTTGAACTATTACCATAACAATGGACACCATCAATAAATATTAGCATGTTGTGAAGAAATAATTTTATATTTCAATATTAAAACGTTTTATGATGACATAAATTGAAACGATCTCTTCAAGTACAATCCTACCTAGACTTAATGACGAAAAACGGTAAAATTAAAAAACGCATTTTTGGAACAATGAATAAATTTACATATATTAGAGAAGAAGAATATATTAGAAGAAAATTTTTTCAGGGGGCCCTGAAGAAAAGGCTAGTGGTGGGATAAATAAATTATAGATTTATGTAATGAAGAAAACGCTGTGTATAAAAAAACAAATGATTATCGCATGGCTTCTGTTTATCAGGCCAACTACATTAATTTCCTCTACTTATGGAAATGGGACATATTTATGGAGCAGGGTGAAATACCTTCCGTGATTAGTGAGTTATTTATTTCATGGGAAGATGCTGAGGAGGAGACGTCATCATGTAAGCTGCCAGCCCATTGGCGTCTCCAGTCGAATAAATCGCCGGCTCAGGGATGTCCAAGCTGAGCAGTCCGCTGCCACACAGGTGAATATAAATTAATAAGACTCAATTAACTGAGGGTGCCAAGGTAGGAGGTGCTCGCCCATATAATTCAGCCAGTCACTCCGAAGATCTGATAGTTATCTAGAGGTATAGGAAACCCCTGCTGACACCTCACTGCTCCCCTGAGATAAATTGGATGAGAGAACCTTAGACCTCAATAATGGAAGGTATGCCTTCCAGAAGTGTCAGGTGAGCTTGAGAACGAGCCTTCTCCTGTGGGAAGGTCTAGAAACCTCTTCTCTTAAGTTTCATGGATTTTTCCAGACCAAAAATGTGCTACCACTTCTGCATGCTGATTTTGTGGAGGATAATGTTTTTTTCTGAGGATGTGCAATGTAGGTTATTATGTTATGAGATATAGAAAAAGTCTGAAATATAATAATTATTTAGAGATTATATCTATATCCACACTGTTCTTCACCCAATAATCATTTCCTAAAATGTATTTAATAATATTTGGTGTATCCATATCAAATAATCAGTTTAAATCGGACTTCTTACAGACTTCATATTACAAATAAAATATATTACTCACCTACCGCAAAGTATCCATCTTTTTTGACTTTAAGCATTGTAAGTTTAAGCAAAGTGCGATAACCAACTCGTTTATTGTCCTGAGCTGTATAATGTAATGAACAATCTCAATTCGAACCTCAATTTGCGAAGCCACCAAAATTAAACTACTTTACTGTTGAAGAAAGTTAGTTTTCCCCGCGGTAAAATATCACTTAAGTTTATGCAATGTAGACAACATTTAAACAAGTAAGACTCATCTTTCCATAAACTTTTACTCACCCAACATTATATCCGGTTATACCATATGGCCAAATGTATACAGAAGAGCGAGATATTTGGTTGGTAGCTCTTTCACTTACTACTACTTAAATATAACAATGTCATACGAAATCAACTATATAGAGAATAATATATTTTTATAGAAAATATTTAATTTCTTCAAAATATCAAAAATTTCTTTCCACCTCTAATCAATGCATACTCCAGTTAATTCTTAGTTCAAATTTATTTCGGAGCTTTACTTTTAATTATACTTCTCATCTCAAAAAAAAAAAAAAAAAAAAAAAAAAAAAAAAAAAAAAAAAAAAAAAAAAATTCGTTATGTTATTAATTTTACCATGCCAACTCAAAAACATTCATCTACAGGAACCGAACCCTCCCCCCTCCACAAAAAAAAAAACTGTGAGGGACATAGCTCTGGTATTTAAGTAACTACTACTGCAATCTTCATATGTATGTCTGCATTCTTCTCAAATGTTCCACATGTCCACATGTATTCCACTACTTTGGAAAAAAGATATTATAACGAAAATAAACATTATTTTCATATAACTTCAGTAATAATTCACCCGATGTGTTGATAGTTGACTGTTGAATATACAGGTTGCACTCAGAAGTGTACATATTAAATAAATGAATTAGTTATCTATTTATGGTAAAGTTTCAAGTGAAGTTCTTTTTTTTATTTTTTAGTAGTTGCCCTGCAGAGCGTGGCCCATAAATTTATAATTCACTATAAGTTGTCATTTAATCTACCTATTTCTGGGTTTTAATTTAACATATATTGTATTTTGTATAGAAATTACTTATTTTCCTTATTACAGTATTTAGGTATCTTAATTATTGGGATTATTACAATTTTGTCTCTGACTAATAATGACCACCAAGACACCCAAGGTGCATTAGGAAATACCAGGAACGTAACATCTTTATATTAGGTACATAATCAGTGATTAATAAAATTAAGTGTTAACACGGTATTAACTTAATTATTTATCTATGTAAACTTAACTATTTTTTACCTACTTCGTTGGTTAATTCTTTCGTTTATTGGAAATGTCACTTCCATTCACTTGCTCGGAAGGTCGCCTTTCCCATCCCCCACCAATGATCCTATCATTGCTTTCCAAAAATATATTTCGCCAAAGTTTCTAGTTTTGTAATCAAAGGCGTTCTAGCAGCACTTAGGTCTCAAAATATAACTTAGGTAATTATTTTTAATTTTTGTTTTTATAAAATGAAAAGATGGATAGATGGTGATCGATGGATAGAAAAACTATTTCATTGCCCTATCTATTCTTTAATCAACCTTCGTATAAATGGAAACGATTAGAACAACATATATTCATTATTCCTTGAAAATTTAAATTTATGGCTGATCCGTGAAGCACAGTGACCTCATAAGCATAGTCCAATTTTTTCATAATTCATAAAATCTAGCCCTGAATGCCTAAATCATTGTTTGCAACAGATGGTAGTAGTTTCAGTCTAATATTTTTTTTTTTCCTTTTGGTGCCTACCTATGGCTGCCTGGTTGCCAAATGTCATTAGCTCTGCTTATTTTAAGAATATATTAAATTTATTTATATTTTTGCTAATGAAGAACATTTCATCACCACTTTTATTATTGTACGGATTAGCTAAAACTAGAATATAAATTAACATTGAAAAAAGTGTTTCGGGCTTACATAGAACGAAAGAGTTTCTTCGGAGGAGAAAAGCCTGTAAGAAAACAGCTCCTAAGGGACTGAATGCCTTGAAAAAATAACTGAACCTAACTTTCTCTGCCGCAAACCTACTTTTAAGTTATTTTAGTTTTCCCTTTTTGATTTTTATTACTTATAAGTTTACATCTGCCAATGCGAAAGCATATCTGGTTTTTTTCAATCAAGAGGAATATAAATAAATGTATTCCTTTTTTTGTTTTTTATAAATTATACTTCTGGCAAAATATTTTTACAACTGAAGTTCTTAGGACATTGATAATTGTCTTTCTTAAAAAAACATATGTCTCAGGTCGTATATGTATAATTTTGCTCATTCTATTTTCAAAGCGTAGGTGCTGATCATCCTCAAGAGGGGATTCAATATAATGAATTTAAGTTGCAGAGTATTAAAGGATATTAACCTTCGAGACAAGTTGGTTTCCATTAAGATGAGGGGACTCATCTTACCTACCTCATTAATTTGTAGAAGTTAGCTTGAGTCAGTCAATGTTTTCATACCTAGAAAGGAGTGTAGGTGCTCCGAAAAAAAAAAATCAACTTTTACTTCCTATCCTACTAAAGGAACGCATGCCTGAATTAAGGAGCTAGCAGAGAAAAATATGAAAATGCTGAAGTAAATATGATCTCTCTAATTATTTTAGCTGGCTCTGAGGGACATAATTTTAATAAATTTAAAATATGATTCTCATGAGGTAAAGAAAAATATTTGAAAAAGTTTAACTTTTTGAGATAATGGACAATATTCATTAAAAATCAAAATTGATCCTTGATTAAAGAAACTTCGGAAAAAAATCCCCCACCTTTCAAAGTTAATGGGCGAAGTTATTTTCCGTTAAGCTTACAAAGAACTTTCCTTTTTTTTTTTTAAACTTTTATTTTATTTTTTATAATTTTTATGATGAGGCTGGTATAAAAATAAAAATCTTATCTTATATTCTTGTCATTAAATTTGGACTCCTTGAAAGAAATCTATCCTAATTACCTATACAAAATGTAGTTGCTAAATAGTTCATTTTGATTGATAGTTGAACGTCCTTGATTGAATGATTTGGGTCAATATGAAATAACTTTTGAACGAAAAAGTCACCAGATCGTTTACTTTTACTTTTTTATAAACTGAACTTTGTTAATGCATGGCCTAACTTAGTTAATTTTGGAACACTGCAATGCACCAAGAGCAAACACGCATTAAATGGTAGATTTTTTTTTTGCCACCAAAAGAAAATACATTTATTCAATAATCTATACTTTGATTGACAATCAACATTGTTTCAAAATGTATTAACCTTTCCTTCTTTTTTTTGTCTTTAAAGCTCATAAAATAAAATAATATTTAATCACTAAAAGTAATGTTTCCTTGATCCCGAAGTCATCCATATTCGGTCTTTCTTATTTTTTTTTTCTCCAAATTCTGTTGCCATCAACTAAAAAAACGAAACAAAAAATTTAAAAATCAGGTGCTAGGAGCGCAACACTCAACTTGAGATTCCAGGGTTAGCTGAAGGAGAAACAAAGCGTCATGGAAGCGGTACATTATGCAAAATATTCCGTTCAGAAAGTTATAAATTGACTCTGGGGAGAATGGAGGCGAATACATTACGATAAGATGCTCCATATTTATACAAAGATCGTTGTAAAATGAAGGGGATTTAAACAGCATGTAACATTAGTAGATTATTTATTCATAACGAGTAATGAATTACATGCTGATATGTAAAGGTAATAGTCGTTGGCTTGCGCTGCTGATAACTACAAAGACGATGTACAGTACAGGACGTTGATAAATATCAATTTGACCATCGTAAGGCTATTCGTTTCTGAGTTTTCCATTAGTGACAGAAATTAAATGATCGTGATAAATACTAAATCCTACAAAATATTTTATAATTTTTAAAGACTTCTGATGAGAACGATGAAACAATTACTGTCGGGTCAATCCTAACCATGTCACTCTTTATATAATTTTACATATTAAAGAAATAAAAATTTTAAAATATGTACTTTCTGAAAAAAAAAAATGTAATGAAATTTTAGATTGTTTATCTCTAAATTTTCTTCATCTCAACCTTTAATTATCTTTTGTATAGCAGAATAGATTGAAGGATACCCATACCCATTCCAATTACCAACTTGACTACTATGACTCATTCATGAAAAGTTTACAGTTTTTTACATAAAAAATTTATCCACACGCTTTAATAAAATTTCTTATTTTTTCTAAGCTTATACTGATACAATATCCAAAGTTCTATAATATATTCTGAAATAAAAATATTCAAAGATTAAATTCTGGATTCATAGTAAAATTCCATCGTATACATTCTTTTCTTTTTTAATATATCAATTTTTAATATTTGAAATTTAAATGTTGTGAAATTCGTTTTCTCTTCAACATGAGACCTATCGTGATAAAATATCTGATTTTTTCAGGGTCTGAAATAATTGCTTACAATTTAACAAATATTGGTTAATGAAGTTTTTATTATCTTAAAACGTAGAGGCTGTTGATAGGTGACCAAAGTGTCTAAGTTCAGTAGTTGAAGAAAAGAGGTGTATCAAGGTGGTTTAGATGACGACATAGAAAAACACGATAAAGGATTTGACACCATAATTTTATCATACCCATTAATATTTCAACTCTTTTTTTCAATAGTGACGGTTTTGAACTTTGCTATAATTTCTTTACTTGTCGAGAGTTTATTTCATTGGTTCTTTAATGGCGATCAAAACTCGTATGATAAACATTCTATCTTTACCTGGAAAAGCGATAAAAGAGTCCAACGAACATTAATTTCCCTAATAAAATACCTCTAACTTAAAGTTAAATGACTACATAAATCCCACCCCTCGCTGGCCCCAATGGGTTCATATATCCGAAAGTGGTTCAAGGTTTAGCCACTATTCTTTATTCCTCCCTGGGCCAGATTCGCAGCAGCTTAGAATAGTTTCCTCTTACAAAGCTTCTAAATCTGCCAGACCCCATCTGTTTTTGGCTATGACGTAGGGACGTCTGCTCTCGTATCAGTCTATTAAATTTTACGTGTTTTTTAAACAACGGATATACCTTATTTCTACTGATGTTGACTATAATGATGTTAACCAATCAATGTAGAGAGGTTAATTGGTCCAGTTCAAGAGAACGGACCCTTAAATTGTAATATTACGCTTTGACCGGAATTGGATGGTTGATATTTCCAAATCTTACTCGCGATTCTTTCTAAGCGCTTTTCATTTTTGCCTCTTAGTTTACCTTACACGGTCAATATTATTGAAGCAATATCCATATTAACATAATAATATTCAGGAGGAATATTAAAGCAATATGATTTACAACCATTGTATTATTACAAACGTTTTTGTTAAAATACATTCCGTCATATACCTATATTGATCTCGCTAGGTAGGTTATTTTAAGAGCAATATTTTAATAATGCATTATCTCATGTACACAAATGCAAGTTCCGTATATTTGTTGCATCAAAACTCGAAAAGTATTGGATGAATAATTCTAAAACTTTTACAGAACGTGGGTCTTTTTTGCTTCGTTAACGCGTGATTCTATTGTCACCTAGTTATTACTCTTTCTTATTATTACTGTTATAGTTCTAACCTTAAATAAAAACTTATTTATTTTTAAACAATATATACCAATCAAGAATACGAAAAAAATACATATTTTTAACATGAAGGAGGCCAGTAGTCTCTAATATTTTCCACCATCATTCCGAAAAGATCTTGATTCTCATGTCTTCTCCAAAAAAATTCGCACAGGTAGGAATCAATCATACTCCTGTGTGTTCAACATTCTCGTTTGTTTCTTCTTTTGAATCACGTTCGTGAAAAAACACTTGCATTTACCCTGCATTCTGATCTATGGCATCTCCAAGGAGGGGTAAATCCCATTCACATATTATAATATCATGAAATGACCATTCCTACATTTTCTGACCTTGTGTGGACTATCCCTGCTTCTTGTAGCAATTTAAGCATGTTTTCCTCGCTCTGGAATTTTGCCGATAATTCCAAAAGATTCATTTTTTTAAATCTAAACACGCTTGCTTGTACACAATAAATAACCTAATACGTTAACTGTTAAAAATATTATAATTGAAAACATATTGTGACGCTTCTGTGGGTTAAAGAATATTTATTAAACAAAAATACACAATAATAATGCCAAACTAATTATCACAACATAAATATTAGAGCAGGTTAAAATAATGATAACTGTATAGCACACAAATCATATGACTTGAGCTTCACAGTCAAGACTTAGACTAACTGGCCCAGTCACTCGCTCCTATAGCTACTTATGTTGAAAAATGTTTTAAAGAATGGATTTTTTATTTTCTTTTGTTCCTTGCAGCATCTTGTTCCTTATGTTTGTGCAAATGAATAGTTTTCTTTCTTCATTATAAAATGAAAAATCTGGCGCGATGCGCGCAACACACAACTTTTTATTAATCAACCTACTTAGATTAGAAATCGACGAGTTTGATAAATATATAAACGCCATTCAGCAACTTCATATATTTATTTACTTATTTTTGTTTCTCTCCATAATTTATGGAGTATTATTGTTTGTATTGCAAAACTTGAGAGTTCTCAGTGCTTTTTAATTCGTTATTGTTTATTTCGTTTTGTAAGCGGCATAAAATAATCCCAATTTCATCAACAGTCGAGTTTTTCAACTGCTAGCTTTTTATTTTTTTTTTACTGCAAGCTGCTTTTTGTAAATATATCGTGAAGGTGAATCGAAACCACTACTAAAAAGTTACGTAGGATATTAACACTACTGTGCATATATTTTTTCTGATACAGATCAGTGAAATATAAGCAAAAACATATCACGGAGATAGGACAACTATTAAAATGTTTTTCTTTTATTTCATTTTAGATATAAAAATTCAACGCGGTTGTTACCTCAAATCTTGAAAAGTAGCGGATTAGGTAATAAATCTGTAACTTTTACTGAACTTTGCTGTTCAGTCAAATAGTATCCATATCATTTTTTTTTTTTACTTTCATTTAACTATGTATATAGGGGTAAGGGAAAGTATTGCGATCGAGAAAAATTTTGACTTCCAGTTTTCAACGGAAATACACGTTTTAGGGTCCTCTGAGTTCAAATAAATAAATAGTGTGTGTGAACCCTAAATTTGGTATTTGTTGTTGTCTGCGATGTGACAGCAAAAAATTCTTCAAAATTGGTCAAACGTAGGGGGTATGGTACTTTATTTAATAAAGTTTGTCTCATTTTTTTAAAAAAGGATAAATATTAACGCAATTACAGCCTATTTTATTTTTGACCACATTTTTTCTACCGCTATATCCATTTATTTCCATAAAGGAAAAATAAAAACACGAAGAACACTGTTATAAGGAAGACGAAATAAACAACGTTGAAGTTCATTTTTGAATATAAAATTTCAAAATCGACATTGTAAATTTTTAATTCATTCCTATTGCCTAGTAATTTCAAGAATTTTTAATGATGTTTTGGGGTAAATTTATTTGTTTAAATCACCAGGACATTTGTTTATTTCTATACATGTTAATATTAGAGTAGGCCAAATCATAGCGAGGCTGGTTTAACTATTAATTATTAAAAAAATAATATAATGATATATGATATAATAATTTTGTACAATAGGCGTGCCTTAAATAAATGCCACATGTATAAATATTATTGGTACAACGATGAATATTTATGAGTTTCTAAATATCGCATGTGCACCGCCTATTTAAGTGCACAGTAGCGCAGTGAGAGGCAGAATATCATTAGATATAACAGATACCGCTACATTAATGTTCGGAATAGAAGTATGCGTGCACTTGGTCAGATGAATAAAAGGACATTCTCATGCTCGACTCATCAGTTAAGTAGGTATGGAGTCTTTCCTTACGTTGGTCATGCAGGGAGTCGCAGCTAACTTTGTTTACGTCTTAATTAAGAGGTAAATGTTTACATCCATTATTTTTGGAGCCGGTTTTGCAAGTTACACTCTGTAGCCTAGACTAAAGTGTCAACAAACAGCAAATCGTGGAAAATAATGTTTTTCTATTTTTGGAAAATACTAAGGGGTGGTCCTAATGCTAGGGCGGGGGGGGGGGAGGCGCGCGGGGAGAGGAAGATATAATATTTTTCCACAAAATTTCTTGATTAGAACACTATAAAATTTTTTATACGGAAGTTCATGAATCCAATTGGTGGAAAACCCATCCCTATAGATTTCTTATGTAATTTAGAACTATACATTGTAAATGCACTAAATTGCCTTATTTTATAGTGCACACATACATTTATGATAGCTGTGGAACTGGTGATGAAAAATGAATCCAATTTTTTTTTCTATTTTTCTATTCCTCCTATTTCATTAAAATATTGAATCAACATTATTCCTTGTATCGCCATCAAAAAGTCAGGAAAGAATACATAAACTTAATTTGATGAAAATAAATTCAATTGTGTGGGGGAAGAAAGGCACCATCGATTTTCTTATGATTGATTGCGCCGCATGTAGCCCATAGAATCCCTTCAATGGCCTCAGAAAGATACTTCATCAACTCCATCCATACACCGCTACTCTTCCCAGCTCAAGCAATCTTATTTCTTCCACTAATTAAAACGATAATGGCTCTAGTCTATTTACTTTATTTATTCCATTTTACCAGTTTTCCTAAACGATAGAAAAAATACCGTAAAGTTTACCAAATCTGAAAAAATATAACGCATTCCCATGCCCAGGACGATTCCGGAATGAAAGAGGATGGCAGATGAAAAGAGGAGATAGGACTTGGGACTTGAGCAGCTACAGACGGTATGTGTCCTTTGGCTTGACGGAATTTCAGACATTTGAGGACATCGACCTCACGTTCGTCTTGTCAAGTTTGTTTTGGCGCTTTTCCAGGTCATTTATCCTTTTCTGCGAATCTTTAACTACTTTACTTGGAAGAGACTCCCAGATATAAATTTTAAATTACCATGCAAATAGTTTGTCGCGTTCTTATGACTCCTTAGTAGAGGTTTAGAGAAACTGATTGTTTTCTTCAGAATAATAGTGAAGATTATTCATGAATGAGTAAACTTTCCCATAGCTATGCATACATATATATATATATATATATATATATATATATATATATATATATATTTTTTTTTTTTTTTTAGACTCTTAATGTAACATTGTAACGTAAACCAATTCATACGATTAACTCTGCTACATTGAAAAAGAGTTCTAGAACTTCTGGAACTGTTAGATTCTTGCAATACATAATCACATGTTGGAATGAACTGGATTGTTCCATTTCGAACTAAATATAAGAAGCGATGGACTGGGGGCATGTTCTTGCTCTGAACATCGAAACGAAACGTTACTTTTGAGTCATAGTTCCGTTACTTGTAGTTACTATTTGTAACATTGTTACCAATTAGTGTTTCAATTGTTTTTTGCCATTTTTGCATCATAATTTTAATTTAATAAAATTACTTAAATCCACTGATGTTACTAATTAATATTAGTCAAATGAGCTGAAATTCGGAATATAGGCTCCTTTCCCTGGCTGAAAAATACTATGATTTCTTGGATACTTTCCGTCAAATTTCCCACTTTTTATTACGGTTATACACTATTTTTGGGCACATACAACTACTGCTAATGTAGTCAGAGTGATGAATATTTACACAAGGACATCAGACTTCATATAACATTTCAGAAATTAAGAAATTATTGCTTACGTATTCAGTTTATCATATCCATAATGTTCATTCATCCTCATTTTTCTTATTATGTCATCAAAATAATAAGTCATTTTTTTTTTTCAATAAAAAACTAAGGGAAAATACGACCTTAATGACGGACCTCTGGTGCTCACGAACTTTTTTTATTTTAATAAAACTAATTATATGTTTAGACTATAGTCATTGTTATATCTGTTTGCTTTAATTGTGGCATATAATTATCTTTGATGAAGGGAAAAACTACTATGACTTCCTTCAGTAAGTGAGGACGTGCCGTTTTCAAAGTTTTAAAGTATTATAAGTCTAAATGTCCCAAAATTTTATGAAAGTATAAATTTTGTTTTATTATATTATAAATCTCAAATTGCTCTCTAGCATTTAGGAATATGGAATAGAGGGCTCTAATAATGCATATTTATAATTTTTAAAAAGTAAACCATATTTCTATACGGTCTGAAAATGTTTAAAATTACGTTTTATTCTGTAATTATTTTCGGTCATAAGGTGATTATAAATTTAATTTAAAATATTTCGTTAGAAGGGTCTCAATTCTCCTACACCATATCCTCTATTATTGAATGTTGTTGGTGATACTGGTGCCGCCATACCAGGCCAGTATTATGTCCTCATATTGAGTTTGTGTTTCCTACAGACTTCATATTAACTTTTTATGCTCTCGTAAATAAAAACTATATTGTAAATTACGTTATTGAACAACTATAACTATTTGAGAGCATTTATGATTTATAGTCATAATGAATAAAATGAAAAAATAGTAAACCCAGTAAAAATGTGTATGACTGATCTATTCAATTAAGTTAGAAACGGTCATTATTTTTCCGAGAGGTTGACGTTCGTTCGAAATTGGAGAGGAAATTCAGGCAAGATTAGAGGTAAGAAATGCTAGAATTATTATTATATATTATATATTGATATATTTATCAGAAGGCTACCGAAATTTGTAGGAGCACTCTTTAATAGTGATTACACAACCGAGCCAAAAATTACAGTTATAGGACGCAGTTAAACCTTATTAACACTAACTAAACATAGGATCGATCCGACACTGTACACTGCCTGGGCAGGGGGGTTAATTTTTAGGGTTTTTGAAATTAATTCAATGGAAATTATTTGATTTATTTTTCTTACATATGTATATATATGTGTGTGTGTGTGTGTGTGTGTGTATGTATGTATGTATGTGTGTGTATGTGTATATATATGTATATATGTATATATATATATATATATATATATATATATATGTGTGTGTGTGTGTGTGTGTGTGTGTGTGTGTGTGTGTGTGTGTGTGTGTGTGTGTGTGTGTGTATGTATATGTATGTATATATATATATATATATATATATATATATATATATATATAGCTTCTGATGGGTAAATACTTGTGTAAGATGTACATATACTTTTTAAATACATGTCTGCTTGTTCTTATCTTTATAAATGTAATATTAGTTATATATAATTATGGAAGGAGAGGAGCAATTTCCTGAAGAAGAAGAATGTTTATTTCATTACCTAGTTATGTATAATTCTGTTTTTTTCGCCCTCTGTATTATTCTTTTATTCCGATACGAATCAGTGTAAAGTTAATTTTGCTCATTTATATATATTTTTATTTATTTTTTTTTTTTTTTTTTTTGTATGTAAAACTTATTAATTTATTTGTATGTACAATTTATGCCTGGAGAACTCCTTGCTACAAGATGTAAAATCTTAAAAGCAATAAAGAGAAATAAAATATTATATATTATAAATATTACAAAGTTATGAAAATGGTTTTACTTGGCTGAATATAATTCAAAATGGCATCCTCTGAACTTTGTTTTTTTTTAAATTGGTTTCCTTTAAATATTTCATTATCATATAATTATTTTATTCATTATATAAAATTCTTGGATGTAATATGTAATATGTTTTGCGGATGCGAAACGTGGCCGCTGATATTGAGGGATGAGTAACGTAAGGGTTTTTGAAAATAAAGTACTAAATAGAATATTTTGACCGAAGAGGGATGAACAAACCGGATAATTTAGACGCTTCCACAACTCCGAACTGAGTGACCTGTAGCCGGTAAATATGTATAATTGACTCCTATAACTATATAAGTAGACCTTTTCGCTCGCGTCGTCTTCCTAATGACCTTCAGTATTATTTATTCAATAATTAACCTCTTGTACGATGCAGAAAGCAGCTGTTCTCATACTATATTTGTTAACGTAGATTCAATTTTAATACAATATGATAAAACAGTTGCTCTTGTTACCCAGAAACACACCAAATCATTATATTTATTTAGAAACTGGCCTAAGCCATCTAAGATTATCAGTTTTAAAAAGAGCCGTTAACTACCTAGCCAAGATATTTTAATGTCAGACACAAGATTACCAAGAGTTTGTTACCAAATGTTAAAAACCGTGTCTTACAAGAAAGAGGACTAATTAAATGTTAACTGGGTCAGTATAGTAATAAGTAATCTTGAAGTGATAGGGCAAACAGCAGATCAAGACCTAGCGACAATAGTTAAAAATAAACATGAAATTCTAGAATCCCTCAAAAATCACTATCTAGGTATCAATATTAATAAAGTTTACAACAGTTCCTACAATCCTCTTTATAGAAATATTGTTGATTTTAAAAAATATCAAAATTATCTTCAATAAAGGTGTACTATCCATAAAATACGTATAGCAGCTCAAATCAGAATGAGTAACTCGAATAAAATTATTGTTTATCATAAAGGAAAAAAAATTGTAATTGAAACAAATAAAAAATGTTTAATCTGTAATCGAGGCGAAATAGAGTCATTAGCGCACTTTTACTTTCATTGCCCAACATACCTAACCAATAGAGAAAAATATTTACCTGATTACATAGAAGAAAATAGTATTACCACGCTGTTGACGATTGATGATTACCAGACCTTAACTAACCTGTATCACTACTCTATAAACTGCCTCAAATTAAGACAATTTATAATACACGAATAATTAATATTAATTCAGACAATTATAATTTTATATTTTCTTTTGTTATTCTTTCGTATTCTATGATAAAGATATTTATGAATTATTGATCGTTTCTGTACATAAATATATATAATATTGTTTATTATGTGTTTATTTACAATAGTTAAGATACCGATGATTAGTTTTATTTTTGTTTTTTTATGTTACAATCAATGACACCTTGATGAAGAACCTTTTTATTATTTTTTTTTTCATTTATATATTATGATATAGAAATAAACGTAGGTAATTTATGCATGATGTCTGTAATATGGGTTTATAATTTGTTATGTTTGCTAGAGGTTATTATTTTAATTTCTAAAATGGTGTATATATTGTACGATATTTTCAATGAATTTATGTGTATGTATGTATATCTATTATAGGTTACATATTTTTAATAATAGTCAACTCTATTTGTATGGGGAAAAACCCCAAATGCAAATAAACTTCTATTCTACTATATTTGTTTGTTTGTTAGTTTTAACGTCACTTAATGCCACTAAGGCTAATCGGACGATGCTAGAGTGAGAGTCCTAAATTTTATCTATCCAGGTGTAATTAGGATAGGGATCTTAATTGAACGAGTACCTGACATCGTACAGGCTCGGGACCTCCATTTTACGTCCTATCCGAGGGACGGCATAGACAAGGATATTTTACTCCCATTAAAAAATCCTAGGGCCACCTCGTGACGCGAACCCACGACCTTTAGTATAGTAAGTTTCTATGCTAACCACTACACAACAGGTGACCCCAAACAAACAAACATACTATATTATAAAACACGTTTTAGCATTGTATTTTTTTTTTATAATATTAATTTGCAAATATGAATTGATAAATTATAATAAATACCTAGTAAGTTTATTGTATGTTTACTCATGCGTCTTTCTCCTTCACTTCAGATCTGTCTGGTTTCTCTTGTATCTAGAATCTTTGTAATAAACAACTCCTAAACTTTTTCAAAATACATCATCATCATCTAATGGCGCTATGGTCCTTGCTGGACCTTTGCCTCGACTCAGACCTGTCCTTTGCTGCCCTTTTCCATTCCACAACGCCGAGAGTCCGATCATCTTCCACGTCCTGCAGCTAACGCTGTCTCGGCGTACCTCTCTTCCTTCTTCCTCCTGGATTATCATTTTTGGAAGGCGTTCGTTACTCATCCTCTCTACGTGGCCTAGCAATCTCATCCGTCTCTTCTTTATGGTGGCAATAATGTTTGGTCCCTCATTTAACTCTTCGTTAGTCTTCATTCTCCAGAGATTCCCTTCTTTTGTCGGGCCGTAGATTTTTCGGAGGATTTTTCTTTTCCAAATGTTAAGTAGTCTTTCCCCACTTATAGTAAGCGTCCAGGATTCCTTACGTACGTTACCACTGATTGCAGAATCGTCCTGTACACTCTTACTTTCAGATCTCTGGGTATGTCTTGACTACGGAAGATTTTCATTAGCGACCAGTAGCATCTGTTTCCAGCTGTTATTCTTTCTTTGATTTCTTCTAGCATTTTATTATCTTCCATTATGACCGTACCCAGATACTTAAATTTGGGTACCCTCTCGAAGCGATATCCAGCCTCTTCGACATATCTACTCTCAGTTACCATATATTTCGTTTTCTCCTTATTTATGGCCAGTCCAGTTTTCCTTGCTGCTTCTACGCTCTCTTCAAATGCTCCTAGCAGTGCATTAACAGATATACCTGTTATAACAACGTCGTCCGCAAATGCTAGATGTTGGGTCATTTTGTCATATATGCATCCTCCAGTTTTTGTGCGGATCGATCTCATGACTGTTTCCAACAACATATTAAATAATACTGGGGAAAGAGGGTCACCCTGTTTAACACCTTTTTGTACGTAGGATTCCTTTGACACTCCTTCTTGAATTTTTACAGCTCCCTTGCTGTCCTGCAGGGTCATCCTGATAAGCTTCATGGGGCATCCTAACATTTTTAATTTTTCATAAAGTATATATCTATCTATACTGTCATAAACCTGTCTGTAGTCTATAAAGAGGTTATGTTGCCCGAAATTCTACTCATTTCAAACTCCGACATTTCAAAATACAACTCATGTAAAACTATTTACGTCATAGTCCTTTGGCTTTCCACCGTGGCGCTCGGATAAGAGAGAAAAAAAAATAGATTCTCTGGAGCGTTTACTCTTTCTTAATGAGGAGAATTATATATATATATATATATATATATATATATATATATATATATATATATATATATATATATATATATCATTATTTACTTGCATATGGTTGAAATATAACCACCGTTTTTTCTCTTTTTTTTTTGCCTTCCCTTACTCTTGTTTCCCAGGCCAGGGAAGTGCCCCCTGGCTCTGGGTTTTGAACTACCTATCGTGGGGTTCCCAATCATATTTTGGTTGTCAGGGGGAAACGCGTCTTTCCTAACGTGGTTGCCCACTCGGCCATCCCGCCACCCAAAATACTACCATTGGATACAACTAAAACACACCCAACAAATTACTTCACTTAATTATATTTACTTTAATGTGTGACTGTATTAAATTTCTTATTTCGGCCCCTTTTTAAAAGTGTCCCTCTACATTAAGCTATATTATACTTTAGATTGAATTGATTGAACCTTAGAATTACTAGACCTTGAATTATACCTTAGATTGAAGATAAGGGCTGAGTATCGACTATGTGCACGCGAATGTAACCTTCCTTTATTTAGATCGCGATTTACGATTTCCGCAAGCTACTAAAGGGTCCATTTCAGTTTAAATCGGGACCTGATTCAGCTATAATTAGATCGGGGCTTTCAACTTCCTCTCGCTATAATTGTTCAAAAGATATTGAAAAATTCAACGGGTCCATATCAGTTTAGGTTAATGCAACGTTCCATGATAGCGTACCGATTGCATCATGATTTATTAAGTAAGAAACTTATTTTAGTTGTTATATTTTCTATAGTTATTGATTTACATCATTTTTTTTCTAATGTTTTATACATCATGTTTTCGTTATTACCCTGAACTAGGCACATTGTATAATCTGACCATGCCACAAATTTTGTTGAAATCAGTTAAAACGGCCTGTTACTAGCCCGCCACCGGCATAAGAATATCAGGCTGGAGATTCAAGCATTTTTTCTTTCGTGTCAATTCTTCTTCAGAATCATTCTTCGGAAGTATCAATGCTAGCGAAAATTTCGGCTATAACAACTACTAAACACTATCATTTCTTTTTTAATAGAAACGTGTATCTATTTCTTCTATGAGATAGATTGATTATTAAATTAATCTGATTAATTATTTGGTTATACACGACCACGCAAAAAAGCTCAGTAAAAGGAAAATATAACTTCGGATATTTAGCCATTTACAACTTACAATCAAAAAACTTCATTTAGGTTATATTAATTTAACCATTATTGTGGGTAACCACCTATTTTTTAAATTATTTTAAATAATTTATTTTTGAAGAGAAAAGATTTGGCTCCGCCGGAAATCGAACCCGGGTCTTCCATGTGGGTGTCCATCTCCGCCGGGAATCGAACCCGGGTCTTCCATCCGGGTGTTCATCTCCCGTAAATACTCGCAAAACTTGCGAGATCATGGGAGAGGTGTCAGTGAAGAGGAAGGATTCGGCACCGTTTGGAAGCGACTCCGTGGTGTAATGGTTAGCATACCGCGCATGTCACGCGGAAGACCCATGTTCGATTCCCGGCGGAGCCAAATCTTTTCTCTTCAAAAATAAATTATTTAAAATTCATTTAGTTTAGAAAAAGTTTAGGTAAAATTAATTACCCTTTTTTTTCTTCTCCAAATCCCCTTAATACATTGACTGTGTACTAATGATAATAATATATTAAGTGTTTTAGGTATTTTAGTGCCTTTTTACTGTAGCAATGTTACATTTAAGGCTATCTTATAGTGTTATGATAATAAGGTTGTGATAATTTGTTTGTTGTTTACACGTTTCTTAATATTATTACCATGGAGTGATGGAGCTCACACATTTTTTGTGTTGGAAATTCCTTTAATAATGATTAATCGAATTATTTCATTAACTTAAAATGAAACAATAAATACGTTCGAACTAATAATAAGTTCGAAAACAGAGCTGCTCTGTCAATGTGTTAAAGAGAGGGTTTGATAAGGGAGGCAAAGAGTCCAGGAATTTTATATGACTTTTCTTGATGAAATCTGAAGCCTTTTCTAGCTGATATGCTTGATGGAGTTTTTCAACTTTTATTATCTTCGTTGAAGTCGATCGCGTGATTTTCTTCAACATGCTATTCTGGAATCGCTGCAAGTGTTTCAGTGTGCCCTCAGAGAGGTGAGTGAAGAGAGGAGCTCCGTACATTAGGGAAGGACGTAAGATGCTTTTGTAAATCATCAGCTTCAGTCTGAGTGACAGTGTCGGGGAAGTTAGCAGGTGAAGAAGTCCGTATGATTTAGTTCTTAGGCACCGAGCTCTATTATATATATGGGCCGACAGTTTTATGTGCCGATCCATTTTTATACCGAGGTAAACGATAGAGTGGGATAGGTACTGGCTGGGATATTTGTGCTCCTCGGAACATTTTGGGTAATCGTTCATTCTTCGTAAAGTTAATCACTGTTTGTTGATAATGATAATAATATACAACCGACTGCAATTATTGCTATGGGGAATTAAATAATCTAAATAGTAGTAACAAACTAATGAAATTATTTTCATGAGAATATCGGTATCCATGTTAACTTTTTTATTTGCTGGTGAGGTCTTCTCAATCAATACCTAATACCTAGGCACCTATTATCTAAATATTGAATACCTCTCACATTTGACATTATTTATAATATTACGCTTTAGGAATTCTGGTATAAGACATAATTAGTAAACGAATAAATATATTTATGTATTAGTTCGTATCTATATATTTACCAAATCAAATCGATACTCCTAAGCTACAAATTTAGTTGTTTCATTTAACTTTTCTCGTTTTGTAAATGTGTAATGATGATCCATGAAGGTTTATACATTTCATAAGTTTATGTATCTGCAAACATGTGTTTAACTAGAAGGTTCACATGTTTTAGTAATAATGATTTGAGCTACTTGATACAATTGTTTCTGTTTATTTATTTTTCTTTTCAAAATTCTTTGTGGAAACCTGCACATACTTAGCTAAAATGATCAGTAACGTTGAGACGGGAATCAATTCGGATGACTCAATGAGAGGTAGGATGAAGTTTGTATCTGTCCTCCTTTGCTGGGACCCGTTTCAAGAGAAAAGTATTCAATACTTGATCTGGCAGAAGAGAAAACGACCATTCTATTGGACTATCCCGAAGATGCCTTTAGGTATTAGGAAACAGTTAATATTTTTTTTTTTTTTTTTGACAAGAAGGAAAGGAACACTCAATAGATTTTGAAATGATAATCAAATGCCTTAAACGACCTCCGACGTACATTATTTTTATTTTTTCTTTACCCAATAATTTTATCTGAGTCGGTGACTCACTACTGGAATGTCATCCTTAACTTCACCTAGAATACGTTTGGGTAGGTAACATATCCTTAGTCATAAAAACAGTAGCATCCGAAAATAAGTAAGATAATGTGTGGCATGGCACGGGAAGTAAAGTTTAGAAAGCATCTTACAAATTAGTGAACTTTTCTGATAGTTTTGATAATTTTGTTTATTTAACTGTACTTCATGCTCCTATGGATAATCGGACGATATCATACTGGAAGTATTGAATTTCGACTTTCCGGATATAATTAGAAGAACGATCATTAACGAGTACCTAACATAGCACTGGCTCATGACCTCCATTTTACGTCCCATCCGAAGAACGGCATATTGATAGATTTTTTAGAACAACCTAGCGGGCTTCGAACCCGTAACCTTCTTCGTAATATTTGACTATCCTTACAACTACACCACTAGTGACTCCCATTAAGAATTCTTTATCGGTGTTTTAAAGGTGGCAATTAATTGTATTTACCTTTTTATTAATCATATATTATTTCTCAAAGCCTTTTTTTTTTTCGGTACACCATAACTTCCTTAATACTGAATCAAATTTCATGAATGAGGCATCATTTTAAAGCTTAAGCATCCTTAACCGCTACACCGGAAAAATATACAATTCACTCATTTCGCCTTTGATTGGAAGTTATAAGCGCAAAACCGCGGATTTGGTAATACAGGATTGGTAGTAGAGGTTTCTAAATGGTCTCAATCTTTTCAGGTTTTCAAGGAGAACCTTTTCGGTTATACGCATTTTTCGATTAAACCCTTCGAGTTTTAAGCAAAAAACTGCAATTCTCGCGAAAATTTCAAAATGGTCGCAGGGCTTTTTCGAAGGTATCATTTTTTTTTTAGTTTGTCAAGACGAACATTATGGTTACATATATGCGATTTCAGCCAATAGAATCAGCGGATTTGTTTTCCGCGAAACCGATATTTGTATTTAATGTGTGGTGTTTTCCAGGGTGAGCTCTTTCAGTAACATCCATGTCTGTGTAAAACAAACTCACTAACAAACAATCACAGATGACCACATCGTAACTTCAAACATAGTGTTCAAAGAAGCCTCTAAACATGTAAATACTATGTATATACCCTAAACTTATGTTTCAAAAAATAAATAATCTACAATTTAAACACATCTATTCTTTACTTCCACCCTTACCTATGCCATAAATACGCACTATACGAGAGGTACTAAATATAAAGTGTATACTTCAATTAACTGGGATTTAAGTAGGTTAGAGTGCAAATGCTTCACAGGGGTCAGCTAGTTTTATATAATTTTGTTTTTATATTATTATTATTAGGTAATTAAGTAATCACGTTTTTGTTAATTTTATTTTATCTTACTTTTATATATCTCAATTTTCGTTTGTTTTTTAAGAACCTCCTACATATAAAATACCTTAGGCTCGGTATGAAATATATTCCTTATGGGTATTGAGGGCATATGATAGCTGGACATATGTTACGTTAGTAAGTTACAGGTGTGTATTTTTAATGATTTGGAGTTTGTTTGTATTATTTTTGTAATATTTGTAATACAGGGATTCCATCCAGTGGCGTATCAAGTGTGTAAGCGGGAGTTCCGCCCGAGCCCCGATATGCTATGTTACATTTCAGGGAAATGTAACCCCTCTCCCCCAGTTATCGCTCCTCATAACGGGCCATCCACCCGTTCATGACCTCTGATAAGGGGTGCGCCGAGAGTGGGAATATTCTACACTCCGACTATTTCCGAGGGTCTTAGCGCTGTTTGGTTGTTAGGGATCGTCGAATTGGATTCTTATAGGCAGACTACGTTATGGCGACATTTCTACGGACAGCTCGTCAAGGACTTACTTAAGCATCGTAGCGTCCACTTAAACGGACTATTCCCCCCATTATTCTAGTGTCAGTAGCAGTAGGTGTACTTACTGAAAAAAAAAATCTACTTCTTTCACATAATTATTTATTTAAGTAATTATTTATTTAAATAATTATTTATTATAAGAATCTAATCAATGAAGATTTTTCGTCATTAATGACTTACTTTTATTCTGCCCCGTTTTACAACATTCGAATATTTTTTTACTGTGCATGATTCTTCTTTTCTATTTACTGGTGGCATAATTAGCTAGTAGTTTTGATTAAAAATCCAATGAAATCGCAAAATTGAAAATTTCTGACATACGACCTTTTGCAGTATCAACGACGATACATGTTAATATATTTATCTAACTGACAACAATTATCTTTGAATATGTATATTAAATAATACCTAACACTTCAGAAAATGGAATTCCGGCAAGACTAGTCAGACTATCTATTCTTAGATTAACAAGAGCATGATTTTGTTCCTTTTGCAGTCGCTGAAAACGAAAGAGAAGCGGCGATTTCAATGTTGAAAAAACTTTATATGATAGACTCCGATATCGTGACTCCTCCAATGGACCGCTATGTTCAAATTTATTACAAGATGTCCAAAATCCATGAGGTGAACTATTTCCTAGTGAAACTCTTGGATATGGACGGCGTAATCCGGATCCCGAAGCACTGTTCCGGATTTTCATTGGCGAGCCCGGAAGATGCGATCAGAAGGTTGAGGAATAACAGCGACCAAAATACAGTCCGTTTCTACGACTCCTACATAGTACCTAAGATGGTCGAAGCTCTAGATCTCACCGGCGAGGAACAGTTGAGGATGGCCTTTATAAACGCTGTCAAGAAAAGAAAAAATGAGCAGGACAAAGATGTGTACAAAGATAGAATGTTTTCGATAAGCTGCTTGATATCAGGAAAGTCACTCTCAGCTGTTATGACCTCACCGAAATACCAGCATCCGTTCTCTTCTGAAACTTGGCTTGGCGTTGTAAAAAACCTTACAAAGCTTGGCTTTCCTCTGGAAAAGGCTGCATCTAGTTGAATTGACAGCTAAGAAAGCAAAATTCGTGTCCCTTCTTAAAGAATAAATCATCCTTTTACTAGTAAAGTATCCTTTCCATGTAAAAATGAATTTAACTTTAGCGAGGATTCCTCCTTTGTTCCTATACAATTGTAGAATTGGGATGCAATTATTTTTTAAATTATTTGGTAAACCTATACGATTCCATATAAAATTAGATTGCATTATTAGGAGATGTGTCCAGCATGTCAAGAGTGTTTACTGCTTATAGTCGTTACTCGTTTTACTATTTTACTAGTTTTACTTCAACTTATAACCAGCATATTAGCAGATGACAAGTACACTTACAACCTCACATTCAATTTTTTGAAAAGAAATAAATTAAATATAAGAAGACACAACAACAATTAACTATAAAATAAACAAACTTATAGCTTGCTGTCTGCCGAGATCGAATTGAGATATTAAAGAAAATAAAAGGATCTATTACGATGCTGGCTAATAAGAAATGAAAGTAAATATGTACTTTATAAAAGTTATTTAATAAAAAAAAGTAATATCCTAAGAATGTCCTCCAAATACTTCAAAAATAATTAATTTTCTTAAGTAGCATTGACTTAAGCCAAACAAATTCCTCGATCATTCCACGAGTGACTGGTTAAGTAATTTCCCTTAGGAAGATAACCTTGCAGCATCGGGGCTAAATATGCGAGGCATGCCCTGGATCCCCCGGTCCCATTGTTCCAACAACGGCTTAAATAAAGGCAGCTCTGCTTCTCCTCTCTCCCCAATGCCCTTTCTGTATTAAAGGGTTTTACGAAGAGTAAACGAAGTAGAAGAGCTCCCGAACACTTTGCCAAAATAAAATCTAAGGCATTTTATAATAAGACCCTCAATCTTAGTAATTGCAAGAAGCGAAAACCTGTATATGTTCAAAACGTACGAATTATACTATCACAACACAACATTACACTGTCTCTCGGTTTGTATCGTCGTGGATTTTAGATTTAGTGGGTTTTGGATAGCGTAAGGTGTTGTAAATCTCAAATATTAAAAAAATAAAAAACTGAAATTAACAACACAAATACTGAGAAACTGTGTCTAATATAAGTGTTTATGCGTTGATTTCAGTCATTAGTTGACGGTTGGTAAAAAGTCTAAATTAAAAATACCTGGCATACTAACCAAGACTGGAATAAAGTTATTTTCCATTAAGAATTTCCGCCGGCTGAGGAATGTCTTTTGGACCGGAAATGTGTCCTGTTTTAGAATCTAAAGTAAATTTTATATTTTCGATTTAACTGTTTATATATAGGTTAAACCGTAGTTATTGGCACCATTAAGACTAAATTTCAGTGCTGACATTAAAAAAATACCTCTTATGAAGGGATCTAATTGAAACTTCCTATAACTCCTCTTTATATATCTTTATAAGAGGTTTTTTTGGGTCAAAAGTTCAATAGTTTTACCATATGGCAATATTTATTGTTAAAAGTGCCAAATCTAGTTATTGGCACCCTGTGGATTTAATTGTAAAATCTTCCCTATGGTTAGTTTGTTAAAGTCTTACTTCATAGATGGCTTAGAGGACGCTTCAAACATTAGACTCATGTATATCTTGTAATAAAATTAGGACTTGTTTACCTATTTCTTTAAGTTAAAGTTGGGGTGCCATTAACTGTACTGATTGCTAATAACTGTATGTTTTACCCTTCTTTTGTTAATAGATCTTTGTTGAATGTTTCTTGACTCTTAGTAATATGATTGTTAGGTTATGAATTATATATTAGTTATAAAGCGATATCCATAAGCAACATTGGCATGATTATGAGTCCTTTTCAGTGGGAATTGGGGACACACTAACCTAATCGGAAAAACTAAATAAATTCATATATTTTAAAGAAAACCACTAAATTGATTAAATAAAATAATTTAAAATAAATAAAGAAATTATCTGACTGCTCACGATCTCCCTCAGCTGATGGCGAGAGACAACTACCCGTACTTCAAAGACTTTGTGTATGGGTGGAAGGAAGCTGTTGTCCCAAACCACTTCAACTTGCGGCGGAGGGATGGAGCTGCTCCGGAAAGATCGCAGTACTGAGTAGAAGAGGATTAGACCGTCATGTGATTAAAACAGAAAAACTTTTGATATATGCTGTTTTATGTCAAACGTTGCGGCAGTGAGTTGATTTTCATAATCTCACTGCTGCAAAAATCCGCTTTGCCGTAGCAGGCAAGGTAGGAAATAAAATTAATTTAAAAGGGATGAAAACAGAAAGTATGATAAGATATAGCAATCACATGACATCACAAGACAGCACAGAAGAGATAGGAAGTAGTGACAGGGTAGGTTGCGACCAGTTTGTCCTGCCATGTGGTATTTGGTTTGAAATACAGTGAAGGACCAAAAAATTTAAAATAAAAAATTAAATAATTAACTTGTCAAGAATAAAAAGAGACTCAAGAGTCTTCGGACTGAAGACTAACGAAGGCAACAAGCATTGCCGAGTGGGTCAGGAGTGGCCCTGACAGAGTTTTCCCGAGTACTTCCGAGTGGCCAGAAGAGGTCACAGAATTAATTCAATGCTTAAAATAAAGACTTTGAATCCACCATATTTTTTCAGTAGGTGGTTAGTTAGCTAGGTTAGAACAAGATGTCAATCGTAAAAACAAAACACTTGAAACGATTCTAGCATTGATGTTTTATGCTATATCCTGTTTCATTGAAATGATTAGATTTTCTTATTGTCAGAAGAGATAAACGTATACAATCGAAGAATTCTGATTAATTAAAAATTAGTAGCATTTTCCAAGGATGAAAATATCTCTAAAAAAAAAAATGCCGCAGAATTATAATTTGTCAATGTAATATTACACCCAAAATAAGGTCAGTAAACACGAAGATCCGATCCCAACACCACCAATCACGGCTCCAACTAAACTCCGAAGGATCAACCCTCCTATCTTCGTCTCGGCTAAGTTCTCCAGCTTACTCGTTCTTCTCCTTTGGGTGGTGAGACATAAGAATAATTGATGTAGCCTATCCTTACATTCTACTTAATGAAATTGCTCGTGATTCTCCTTTTGCCATAAGCTAGTAAAATTCGTCGCCTTTTAGAATCTTAGAACGACTTATTTAGAATTCTAATTCCACAAAATTCCATCATGGAAAATAGTTGACCTACGTTTATTTCAGTATTTTTGCGGGTTAAAGGTTCCACCAACAAACATATAACAATTATTAAGAACACCAATTTATTAAATCAAATATTTGCAAAAAGTACATATACTACCTAAAAAATAGAAAACTAATTAATAATAATAATACCTTGAAAACTCATTACTAAATTCCTCTAAATATACAACAAACCCCAGATAACACCCTCAAGAGTTTATCACAACTTATTACAATACAAAAGGAAGGTCATTGGTAGCCTTTCTACAGTAATAAGCAGGTTCCCTGTTTATATGGATTTTCAAAGGTCCAGAAATATTAAGAAAGATCTTCAATGTCTGCTTTTGATCTCGCCTGATACCTTTCTATGGCGCTTTAAGGTCCTATTCTTCTCCTACCGACTTCTCCTCCGACCGTAACACTATCAGCGGTATTACTGGAATAAGGGTAAATAAATATTTGAAAATGTTTTAACAGCAATTTTTAATTTATATTTTTATTTTATTTTTTCCAGACGGCTGGAAGCTACCTGTGCGGCAATGGAAGCACAGAGCTGCTCGAACTGTTGCTCAACTTCGAGGATGTGGACCTTACCATTCCTGACAACGAAGGCAACACCCCACTCCACTTCGCCGCTCAGGCCGGTAACTGGGTTATTTTTTGTAGATTTTTTTTTTTTTTTATCATTATCTATTCATAATGAAAGCCATTTGTTATGTATTTTTTTTTTGGTAAAAAATTATCCTTGGCTAGAACATTAACCATGCTAAGAGCTTAACATCCTACTTGAAGTAGTTTCTTTCTATGAATTTCTTTCTGTCAGTCAATCAACCGCAGTTTGTTGTTAAGTATTTAGTTGCTAAATATTCAAAAAAATAAAAATCTCTATATGCACCATATAGATTTTAATGGGTATAAATCCAATTGAATCGGATGGTCTATGAGGATTGGTTAGACTACACGGAATTGGGTTCAACATGTTTTCCTCTCTACAATGTAAATGTCTTTTAAAAAACCTGTTAAAAAATCATTTAATTAATTGATATAGTTGCAAAAATTTAATAGCTTCAAAATGATAGATAGATAGATTTTCCGATAATTGGTCACAGTTGAATTGTAAAAATCGGAAGTATAAAGCTCGGTTTACACTCGAAGACTTATCATACATCTCATCTTGCCATTAATACGGATCGAAAAACATACGTTTTATACACGTGACTACAGTTAAATATACGTGATGATTCCTATTGAGTTTTTCATTCGATCCAACTACCAGTTTTCTCTATCCACTATTTAATCTGGCAAAAAGAAACCATCATAGCGATACACATTTTGGATTTTTCTTATTGTGTGTAGTTCCTGGATGCGGAGAAACGAATTTTTTGGCCTTTACCGTACATATATATCTAGATAAGTATGTTTGAAAATATAATGCTAAAACTTGAATTCAGCTAAATCACCACAACTTCGAGTCTTTTGCTTGTGTAAATAAGGTGAAAAGGAAGACTTGAGTGATCTAACTAGACTTGAGGGTTTGATTATATTTTATATTTAATATTACTTCTGAGCCTTGCACTGGACAGGGGTAAACTTAAGGACAGATACACATCTATGAAGAACACTTGTGGCCATTGACGAAGTTGAGAAGACCTATTTACGTTTTAGATACATATACCAGAATAGATTAGATACATACACTAGAATATAACACAATGAAAAGCAAAATGGGATTAAATAATGGAAGGGCCAGGGTGGGAATTGAATCCAGTCCGTAAGCTTGAACAATTTGTCGCAGCTGTGTTTTATGTTTTAATTTACGTACCACGTTTTCTTTGATCGATTTTCGATCTAATCGTGGATTTATTTTCGCTTCAATAAGAAGCAATATTCGTTCTTTACTAGCTCCGCTTTATTTACTTTATAACAACTTATTTTACCCAAATAAACTATTCTAGAAAATGCTCAGTGTGCTTGCCGGGTGTAATTGGATCAATTAAAAAATGCAAAAATAGAATTAACACTAAAAAAAAAAAAAAAACAGCTTTTTTAAAAGTCATTTATATTTTAAACAACCCAATCTTTCTATTATCTTATTAGACGTACAAACAGTAAGATTAATAACTGTTATTATTAATAAATGTTCGCAATAATGATGAGATTAGTGTATTTCTGAGGCACCTTAGTTCAGTTAATTTAGTACCAATTGATAGATATGGCTTAACGACAAGCTTTTTTAGCTATTTACCTTGAACTTTTTACAAATAAATTAATGAAATAAATAAATTCGATCACTTGAAGTCCTCAAAATTTCTCGTTATCCTTTCTCAATTCCCTCAGAGTTATAAGGTTCTGTTCTTTTGTTAATAGCCGAGGTTTTAGAACTTATGTTTTGTAAAAACAAATAAATCAATAATGCAGTAATGCAGTAACAGAGCTGAAGAGTTTCAAATAATTGTTGATTAGGTTTTTAGGGCTTGGATCGTAATAAATATTATAGGAACCAACAGAATTTGAACTAAAGTAGAGTACATACATAAACATCAAACTAATATGATATATATATTTACAAAAATTACTATGAAAATAAAATTAATACTCTTTTTCCAACATAAACAATACAATTGTAGACCGGTTTCGCTTGTTTCACCATCTTCAGTACAATATAAGATTAATATTTATATAAATCATTCGTTTACATACATATTTATGGTGTGATATTACTCTTCTAAAATTAGAGCTGTCGCATCGACATCTAGAGGTATTTTCTTTTTTTCCAAATTAGGCCCCAAGTGACTGATGTTTGGCTCAGATGACACCAACATAAAACTGAATACATCTTCGAGATTTCCTACTAAATTCAGAAAAAAATTTGGTTGGTCACGTTTTCGGATTTGAAATCTTTTGGAATATCTTCAGTGATATCTCTGGGTCGATTTAATATCCACCAGAAGACGGAGCTAACATTGAAAAAGACCAATAATCATATCACTTATGACATGTCTCAAGAGATCACCCGATTCTATTTTCCATCCACCCTAAACTGTTTTTTCTTTGTAATCTAGAATTAAATACCTTTTTTTCAGGATGTCTAAATAAGATATTTTCGAAAAATTACGGCTTGGACAAATTTTGGCTTCCCTTAGATCACTTCGAAATAGGACGTTAATAAAAGTGTTTTTGTGTCATTCCTACAAGATGCCAAAAACTACCTTGTTTTCAAAGGTTTAATGAAGATCAATTTAAAAAATTGGTATGAATCCTTGCTCTAGAGGTATTTAGGTTTCAAACAATATCTATGAAGTTCCGGTTGGAGCACCTTCATTTTTTAGGGTTTTGTCCCTATCTGTGCTGTGCGACGCAGTTTTAGCTAATTGCTTTAAAATATTAATAAAGCTTAATATTTTAAAGATTAAAAAATTTTAATAAATAAAATCATAGAATCATACATAATTAATTTAGTAGTTTAGACGGCCATTACATAATTACTAAAATTGGTTTTATCTACATTAGTTTTATCCGACTAATAATGGCAATCAATTTTTATATTGTAATTTCTCAGTAGTGACTGTTCTAACAGTAGAATAATTTATGATACGAATTTATTTTAAGGGAGACAATACACACATACCTGCTCCTAATTCATCTCGATCGAATCAAATTTAGGGACATGTCCAATGCCACTATCTACAATCCTTTTACCTAGATACTTGTCATCTAGATGCTCGACATGCTATGTACATATGAAAACATCGCTAATATTAAATCTTCAACACTCTAAAAAATTAAAATTGATTTAATTTTTAAGTTTTTTTCTCTTTTTCACTAGGATAATACATATGCATAATGATTCGTCAGCGGATGGGTCTAAAAGTAAATGCAAATGCAAATCCACCATTGCATCCACCTGTAATATTAACTTTTATCGTAAAATTTATATCCTTGAATAATATCCCTTTCTTCTTCCTGCTTTTTATTATCCTTGGGCAAAGGCTATCTAAGATGTCTTTATTTATATAAAGTAAAGAGTTATCCACAGATCTTTTTAGAATAAAAATCTTTATTTGATAGTTTACTGTATAGTCATTCTTGTCTGGTTGTTCTGAGGTAATTAAAATAAGTGATGAGGGAGATGATGTTGATAATTTTACAATTCTGGAATTGGAAGCCGCTAATTAAAGTACCAGAAAATCCGGCGATCCCGATACATAGATTAAAATTTAATCTGGTTGTCAATACTTTTGACTGGAATGTCAACTGAGAAATCCATTTTGAGCGGCGGTAAATACCATCCGAAATATAAGCCGGTTTTCCTTTGATCAGCGGCTCGTAATGTATCGGAACGGTTCTCAAAACCGAAACTACCTTCATAAACTGTCACAATTTATTAGGGTTCCAACTAATCTCTAATGAGCGGTCGTTTATCTTCAAATTGGCATTGGAATGGACTGCAAAGTTCCTCTTCTATGTTTATTTACTACTTTAAAATTTCAATTAAGAGACCAGATTGTCCTGGGAATCAAATTCAATTATCCATTTATGAATGAATATCAGTTTACGAATGTGGCAAAATAACACCACTGCCAATTAAATAGCTACTTCAGTAGTCAAACTTGAAATAATATTTAAAAAATAAGTGTATATTTGCATAGTTAAATCCATATGAGTATGCCCCCCACGGAGACCAAATCACATGATCATCCAAACTTACATACAGATTACTCCTCTGCACGTGACAACGTGGTAAATGTCACTTACCTCGGACCAAAGGGGGTCTCGCGTTAGTAACAGCATTTTTTTTCTTATACCTAGGCCATTAAACAACAGATCATCCAGCCGAATTTCAAGACTATACCATCCCCCCTCAGATTTTGCATATTTTGAATTAGTGCATATTAAGTTCAAATAAGTAAAATGCCAACATATAAGTGAAAATGCCAAACTTTACCCAATCCCCACAAGTAGTTTTAGAATTATAGTAATTTGAGCTTTTGAGATATTTGAAGTTCCGATGACGACTTAAGATCAAAACCAACTTGTACGAGGTAAGACTTTCCTCTGTAGAATGGATATCAATTGAACTGGAGCTTTCGAAATTTATTAATTTAATCTAATTTCATACAAAGTGAGGTGATGCCATATATATCAGAGAGCTAATGTTCCTTCATTGTAAAAAAAAAAATCTTAAACATAAAAACATATTTTTTTTTTAAGTAGTAAAACGATAATCGAAAATGCCTTAAGCAAAAATCTCTATCCAACCAGCAGGAGAAAAATCTGGTGCGATGCGCGCAACACACAACTTTCACTTACGAACTTACTTAGATTAGAAATCGACGTATTTCGATAATATGTAAACGCAATTCCTCAACTTCACACATTTTTCCACATTCAAGTATATACTTATTTTTGTATATCTCCATAAGTTATAGAGTAAGTGTATAGCAAAATTTGGTAGTTCTCAGCACTTTTCGATTTATTTTTGCTAATTTATTTATGAAGGTACTAATTTCATCAACAGTCGAGTTTTTTTTACTGCTTGCTTGTTTTTTACTACGAGTTGCTTTTTGCCAATACATCGTGAAGGTGAATCTACGTCTCCACTTATGCCTTTCTGGAAAACAAGAACGATTGCTGTTCCTCTAAAATCGCTTTATATTGTTTTCAAAAATGTATTATGGAGCAAAAGTTTGTAGACTAAAATATACCTGTATTAATTACACACCTGCGATGCTTCAAAAATTTGAGCATCACGTATTTACTCTCTTAAGTAACATTAATCTTTTTATTAATAACTAAAAGTTTTTATTTTCATAATACTGTTAATAAAATTTTGGCTGTCACATATACATACATCAAATACCAAGTGTGATCAAAATCGTTAAAGCCGTTTTTGACTTAAAAAAAAAAAAAAAGAAACGTGAAAATGTGACAAAATTAATTAAGTAAAGTGCCCCCTCCAATCGATCAATTTTGATGAAATTTTGACTGCCACATCGTGGGCATATACATACAACCAATACCGAGTTTGATCAAAATCGTTAAAGCCGTTTTTGAGTAAATAAAAAAAACACGTGATAATGAGACAGCATTTATTAAGTAAAGTGCCCCCTCCGTTTAATCAGTTTTTATGAAATTTTGGCGGCCGCATCGCGTTCATATACATACACCAAATACCGAGTTTAATCAAAATCGTTAGAGCCGTTTTTGAGAAAATCGAGAAAAACATAAATAATACACAAAATTCTTTAAATAAAGTATCCCCTCCGTTAGACCAATTTTGATGAAATTTTTGATGTCACATCGCGGGCATATTCATACACCAAATATTCAGTTTTGTACGGCGTATAGTTTTTGAGCTAGTCTGTTCACACACACAGACCATTTCGCGGGGCTTGGTTATTTGGACTCAGGGGACCCCAAAACGTGTATTTTCGTTGAAAACCGGAAGTCGAAATTTTTCACGATCGCAATACTTCCCCTTACTATATATTTTATATATAGGTAAGGGTAAGTAAAAAAAAGACTTATTATTTGGATGACATAGTAAGAAAAGTGAAGATGAATGAACATTACGGATATGAAAAAACTGAATACGTAAGCAATAATTTCTTAATTTCTGAAATGAAATTGACTGCCGGTTTGTGACGCTGAGTTCGATTAATTTTGTTAGATTTTAATTTTTATTGAACCCTTTGAACCCTTAAGCCCGCTTTATTATATCATTTATCATTTATTAAACCAATTGAAAGGTAATTAAATGCTCTTTCCAGCAATATAGGGTTGTGTGATGTGATTTGGAGAGAGAATTCAGCTTAATTTCCACGTGCAACTATTAGATTTTATTTCAGGCTGGTTGTGGAGAGATTTTAGCTTTATATAAATGTATATATTGAATTCAATCGATAAGATTTAAATAGTAATAAAACTCTTTGAACTCAAAAGCCCGCAAATATTATTATATCATTTTAAAGCTAATTAAATGCTCTTTCTATTAACATATATTTGTATAAGGATATTAATGATATATTTATTTTTATGGGCAGCCTTAAAATTGAATTTCATTGTATTGGATGTAAATCTAAATAAAACTTTTGTAACTCAATATCCCACTCATATTATTTCATCTTTCATCTTTCTATTGATATATATTGATATATATAAGCTGGTTGGTACAATAATGATGAACATGTTTATCCTGATTTATTTGATGCAGAAATGGGTCAATAATATTTCATTTTTAAACGATCGATGTACTTATAGATTGCTTTTACATTATTTTTGTTACTGATTATTTATTTTCATTGTTAACATGTCTCGGATATTTATATAAACTCATAATTTCAACATAAAAGAATTTTTTTTTTTTCTAACTTTTAAATACCCAAGGTTCAATACTCATATCCTTGATAAAAAGGAATTAATTTACTTATTGCTAAGTACGAAGGGCTTAAGCTATGATCAGAAAAAAAATTGACTCTTAGGGCTTTAATAAAATTGAATAAATAATATTTTGTTTAAGTTTGTATTTTACTACGATAAATAGTCCTTATGGTACTAATTCATGAATGAAGAAATGCTTAGACAGGATTAAAAATAATTTTAAATATCGGTGGTATACGTAACGGTATTATAGCTCTTTTTTCGGCTAGCAATGGATATTGATGAACGAGGTAATATGAAATAAACATTATTAAGGAAGTGAGTATATGATGAAAAAAATATTTATAAAGATGCAGACATTGTTCAATTCATTAAACTAGGCAGACTAAGATGGGCTAGTCTTGTCATAAGGATGAAAACTTACCTATATACTTTGTGAGAAGATATATTGAACGAGGAGGCTTGGTAGTCCAAAGCTCAGGTGGGAAGATTCAGTTTCTAATGACGCAAGGTGTCTACTTGGTACCCCTAATTGGAAGGTAGCACATGATAGGGAAAATGGTGGTTGACGCTGGAGACAGAGTGGCCGAGGGTTACTTGTGAGGGTCTGGTCTCTGTAAAAATATTATTAGCTATTTTAATCGGTTTTACATGATTCTTTAACATAATTAAAAATTTATGTGAATGAATGATTGAGGTACTTAAGTTTTTCATTAAATTTCGGGATGGAGGGCCTGGCCTTCTGTATATTTCTGATAAATATGTATTAAACGAAATGAAAAATTCCGGATAAAAAGTTATGAAAAGAAATTAAAGAAGAGTTTGGAATAATTATTCTTTATTCTGGAACTTTTACAGTCCCCTAAGAATAACAGAAGATGATATTAGTACATTTGTCCGGCTAAATCAATGAATTAGTAAGCTAGACTAGAAACATATCCATTCATATACCGTACAATAATACAAAAATAAAATTTTGAATAAGATAAAAATAATGAAATAACTTGTAAACCTTATATATATAAAAATCTCGTGTCCCGATGTTTGTCTCTCTATTTCTCAGAAACTACTCAACCGATTTTAATGAAATTTGGCTCAATGTATATAGTTTTGGCCAACTTAATAGATAGGATAGTTTTTATCTTGATTAGTGACCAAAATAATTCTTATATAGCGAATTATTGCAAATACAGTAGGTCATGTTTCGATTTATTAACATGGCGTCATATGTCGATTTCATAATGTTTTTGTTTATAAGCATGCTATTGTAATACAGGTTATCATTATTATAATTTTGTATTGCGTTATGTGAGTGCAGTTATTTTTCCTATATTATTATTTTCCACAGACAAATAGTAATACAAATTTTATTTATTGTTAATTTTCATTAAAGAATAAATAAATCAAGAAAAGGTTACAATAAATACTCAAATGTGTAGGTACTTTTTCTTCCTTTTCCTTTTTTATTTGTATTTAAATTAAATTACTAGCTAAGCGCTGAAACGCTTTGCTGGGCCCACCCTGATATCAACTTTTAGTATAGTAAATGCATTTTAATAATTTAAATTAGGCTATTATTTGAAATAATACTATATAAATGTTGTAACAGCACCTACTGTCATAGGTGTAACCTAATAGAAGCCTGACTTGGGGAGTCAGTGTTGCCAAAAATTAGTGAAAATTAGTCAATTGGCTACACTGCGGGTAACCAGTCGTACAAACTCCCTCTCAAAAAGGGTGTGTTTTGATTAGGTGTTGTGGGATACTTTGTGATTTGCTAAAGAACTGCATAATTAAGACTTTAATATTATATTTTCAGTTAATTTATTTAACAGAAGTTTCTTTATTTTCATTATTCGTTTTGTTATTATTTAAATGCAGTGTTTTTTTTATTTTACCAAACCTTTGTATCATTTTTATCCCGAGATCTAAAATGTAAAATTTAAAAAATGTCAGTGAAGATTTGTAATTCCTCCTTTATCAACAATAATTTAAAGTTGAGAAAATTTAATCCCAATCGAATAGAGGCTGTTACTTCCTAAATTGTAATTATCTTTAAATGTAAAATTTAAGAAATGTTAGCGAAGATTTTAATCCTTTCTTTAATTTAAAGTAGGCTATTATTGGAAATGATATTTACTTATCTTTAAATGATTGTTGATTAAGAAAGGATTACAAATCGCGGCATTTTTTAAATTTTACATTTAATGATTATTACACCTCTACTGAACAGGAATAATTGTTATTTGGGTAACCTCAAGTTTCAGATTTATCCGCCATAAATATGAGAGTACTACTGCAAAATAATCCATCGGCAGATATATTTTTTAAACAATTGCTATATATTGGAAACGGTGAAATAGAGCTAGCTGTATCGAAATTCAAAATTTATCAAATTACCAGAAAATTTCTGAACTGTTGTAGAGACGAAAAATGAACTGTCTACGAAATATAAAGTGTCTTTCCTGATATTTTGAACAATTATTTGGACTATAAGTGGCTGGGTAGTTGTGCTATTTTGGCAGCAAAATATGTTGATTTCGATGAAATAAACTTCCAAAATCAATTGACAATGTTCTAGATGTAAACGAAGCCGTAAATTTCCCATCTGAATTTTTTAATTCCCTGGATATACACCCAAACAATCTCCAGTTGAATATTGGCTCACCGATCATTCTTCTTCGTAACTGAAATCCACCTCAATTGTGCAACGGTACACGTTTGGTCATTAAAAGGATCACAGGAAATGTTATTGAAGCAAAAATGTTGCCTGGAAGGTTTACAGGAGATATCGCCCTGTTGCCACCTATTCCCTTGGAACCGACAGAATTTTCAATAAAATTTAAAAGGCTTCAATATCCTATTCGTTTGGCTTTTGCCATGACCATAAACAAATCCCAAGGGCAAACAATGTCCACTTGGACTTTGAAAATCCGTGTTTTTCCCTTGGGCAATGGCATAACTCACGTGGGAAATGGGTATCGCCTGCTCACGTGTGTGGAAACCATCAAATCTTTGGTTTGTGTTAAAAAAAAAAAAAAAAAAGGTTAACCCAAAACATTTTGAACACATTAGTACTTGAATAAATAAAAATTCTTAATTGTATTATGTAAAAACCTCTTTAAGAAGAGATTTATTATCACTCAAATATATTGCTAAATTAAAAGCTTCAACACACCACCCTCCTACCGAACACTTATTAGCCGAAGGGTTGGGAAATCGAGGTCTCAAAGAAATTGAGAAAAACGCCTATCAAAAGGACATATATGACGCGTTAACCAAGATTGGCATGACCCTGAGCAAAATTTAACCCGTTGTTAAACTAACAATACCAAGTTGAAGTAGTGTTAGGCCAATAATCAATAGATCAATGGCTGAGGTTATCAAAACTTACTTCAGTCATCCTTTTTAAAATTAGTGGAAAAATATAGCCATTTCGAGTTAGTTTATACCGATCCATAAAAAAAGGGCGATAGTGTTGGCAGCTCTGTGAGTCGTAAACACAACCAGCTCCTTTTTAATCAAACTACATTGAAGTATGAGATGTAAAAAATAAAAACTTTAACTTTCCTATATTCTTTACCAAATACTTTTAAATGGTGTAATGCTCTATTCTCAATCACGTTGGATTTTGATTAGCTGAAAGGTTTTCATCTTTATCAATGAATATTGGTATTACTGTATTTGTTTAAAAATATTAGGATATAACTACTGAACCACAGCAACGCGTGGCCGGGTCTGCTAGTATATTTATATAGTGCAGAACTAAATATTAGCGTTTGTAATTTTTAAGGATGATTAATTATCTGGGAGAAGGAAAAATAAATCATCAAGGCTACAGCGCTATGAGTGGAATTTCTAACATGGGTGGTATAAATGAATAGTGAATAAATTGTAATCACTCAGGCTAAGCCGCGGGAGCTGCGAACTAACATTTTTCTTCCCACCTGTTACTCCTCTCTGAAAGAACGTGGGCAGAAAAGCCGCAAACGTTCAGGACCTTAACACAGAATATTCCATTGCCAGAACCCCAGTATGCAAATGTACACATTTATAAAAAATCTTGCACTCGCTGCCATTTCAACTTGAAATGGGGATTATAGATATTGTGATAAAGGATTAGATGGAAGGCAAGTAAGCTCCTGATCAAAGATGGATATTCGAATGGTATAATTTTGTTGGAATTGATTCGATCCGTTTATATATATCTCAAATCGTATGTCCAAAGCACCAGCGTATCCAAGGGAGGAGCGAGGTAATAGTGGGTGAGAGGCTGAGAGCTGTGGATAAATATGGACTATTATTATTTCTATATCTTATTTATGGAATTAGATAGATAATCTCTATCTCTAGTCCTTAAAAAGAAAATTGATTGTATTTAAACTTTTAAACGTGATTTACAACTGTTTTCTATCAATATATTTTAAGTTAGGTCACTGAAGACTCACGGAATTCAGTCCTCTCAAAACATTTCTCGATCCGCTAACTGTCCAGAGGCCAAGTTGTTTTGTAAAGTTAGTAAATCGATATGATTTAAACCATGAGACCTTCAATTTAGCAGTTTTCAAATATTGACCATATTAAATCTAGTCTTTAATGTAGATTCCTCTCCTTTAATGACTGTTTAGATTAGAGATGAACCCAGAGCAGTTCCAAGTGGAAAAAACAAAAATTACGCTTTTTCAAATTTGACATGATTAAGATGCTTAATGCTTTATAATTAATAATTAAAATGCTTGTTCGTGCTCAAAGATAGGAGAGAAAATAAATATTTTAACTTATTCTCAGATCAGTAATGTGTATACATATACTAACAACTAACACAAACAAACTACAACATACATACAAACAAACTATAACATTTTAATGTATAACGGCAAGTTCAAGACTGTTTGATACGTTTCGTAGCAACGTTTCGAGATTATATAGTTCTCATAATAGTACATACCAGGTGTGTAAATATGAAACCGGAATTTTTCAAATAGCAAATGAGAGTTGATTGTGTAAAAATGATACATACTTTTTTATTCGAAGTACTGTCCTTCGCTATCTATGCATTTTTCCCATCATTCAGGCAATTTGTGGATTCCCCGCCAAAATAATGCTTCTTCTTCTGAGTCATACCAATCACTTAACCAATTTCGTACATTTTCATAAGAAGTGAAGCGCTGCTCAGCTAGTGCGTGTCCCATCGGTGCAAATAGGTGGTAATCGGATGGGGCCAAATCTGGTGAATAAGCCGCATGCGGAAGAATTTACCAACCAAACACTTGGATCGTTTCCTTGGTCCGTTTAGCCGAATGTGATGGGGCATTGTCATGGAGCAAGATCACTTTGTGTGTCCTTTCTTGATATTTGGGACTTTTTGGCGCAAATCTTTATTCAAATTTATCATCTGTTGTAGGTAGCGTTCCATATTAACAGTTTCCCCAGGTTTCAGCAGCTCATAGTAGGTAACACCCATCTGATCACAACAGACACAGAGCATTTTCTTCCTCCCCAAGCGATGCCGATGGTTCACCAGGAGTTACCCTGGATTTTTTACGCTTAGGATTCTCGAAGTAAATCCACTTTTCATCACCAGTTACAATTTGATGAAGAAATGACTTTTTTTCTGTACCTGGCGAGCAGCATTTGCCATGAGGTTTTTCGAGCTTCCTGCTGCCTGTCATTCAGTTGGTGAGGTACTCATTTTCCGACCTTCTGGATCTTTTCCATGCCTTTCAAACAAATGGAGACTGTGTCACATGTATTAATTGTCCAACAAACGCTTCCGAATCAGCGTTTTCAAAGTTTTTTTTGTGGTTTTCCACGGTCTTTGTTTCTTTTATCGAAATCCATCTTTAAATTTTTTGAACCAATCGAAACATTAAGATTTGCCTAGGGCATGCTCCCCGTAAGCTTCAACTAGCATCCTATGTGATAATGCTCCAATTTTTTTCAGAAGAAAACGGAAAAAAAAATGCTGTCCGCAAATCTTGATTTGTTGGCTCAAAAGTCGACATGTTCAACGCCTCTAAAAACACGGTTATAGAATGAAACTAATGTTGGTATCAATTGGATCTCTTTATTACATGTAGGCAAAAGCAGATAACACCACTGACGGATTAGTTAGAAGATTATATTGACTGCTAACTCCTATCATTGGCGAATTCCGGTTTCATATTTACACACCTGGTATACATTATATATAATGTAGTCTCGAACAGTTGATACGAAACGTATCTTACAGTCTTAAATTTGCCGTGGTACATTAGAGTGTTAGGTATATTTTGTTAGTACAATCGTTATAATACATCTTCATTATAAATTAATTACTATTTCAACTTCTTAATTCTGAGATAAGTAATTTATATATATATGTACATGAATAACGTTTGTTAAATATAATCAAGAACTGAGAACTATTCTCAACGCCTTCCCTCAACAATACTTCCATTTTTATGGCCGGTCTTTTCGGATTGCAATCATAATTTGGACGTGGACTGAAGTACTTGTTCTTGATTCCATGTCTCTTTTTCCGTCTTAGAAAGTAATTTTATACTTTTCCCTTTAATTTTCGTCTTGTCTACTCAGCAGGCTTTGTTTATTTTTTGTAATCGTCCCTTATATTCTATTTTAAACGATTCATTAAGTTAATTTTGTTGATGATTTATAATTAGGTTTCCCTTACCTTTGTTTATTTGATCCCTTCATTAGGGGTATCTGATTTAGTATGAAAAAAAAAACAAGGTAAATTAGAGATACGAGCTGGCTAAATACCTATTAAGAGCTGTGTTGGTGTGATTCCAAAGCTGCTGAGAATCTTGGCTAGGGGTAAGCACCCAATCAGTTACATCTGACTGGCAACATTTCTTTTCATTACGTAACAGCTTGAAACGTCAACGAAGAGAAAACCTTATAAGAGTTTATATTTTATTCTGGCAATGTTCCCTAGGTCAAAGTAACATTTGAAGCATTAAAAAAAAAAAAAAAAAAAAAAAAAAAAAAAACATTACTTTTGTATAAAAAAAGTAATTCTAAGTAAGTAACAATTTTTTAACAATTACGATAAAATTGCTAATGTCTGCTAAGTAGTCAATAGTATGTTGAAAATATATGGAACAATAGTTTGAGACTTTTGTTCTTTTTTGGAATAAACTTAAATTAAGTACCCTGCGAAAATCTCTGTTTTATTTTAATAAATCATTTTATATTCCCTGCTGCTTCCAAAACTTGTTTCGGCAATAATAAATTCTATATCGATTAAAAACGCTCCTGCCTCCTAGTTAATACTCATATTATTACTTTTTCCTTTATTTTATGTATATTTGTATATAGTTTATGTACGTATGTACAATAACTATATACATTTTATGTATAAAGTTATTGAGTGAATGTGTCCATACAGCTTTAATATTGTGACAGAATGTATTAATTCTTTCAATAAATAAAAAACATTATGGAACTAGTTAATACTCCGGAAAGAGATAATAAAACGAAGACTAAAGTTCTCTTCAGTTTTATGCTTTAGCCCTCTTTGCTTCTTATCATTAAAAAATTATATTTTCTACTTTTTACGGTAAAAATTGTAGAGATAAAAGAATTGAGTGGAAATGAACGGCCAAAGATTTATGCCATCGGAAGGGTATATGCACCATTTCTGATGTAGCTATAACTATGGAATGCTCACGTGTTATTATTAAATGTATGCTTATTCGACACTAAACGTAAAAAAATTGCCTATTAAATAGAACATAAGACAGAAAATAAGAGGTGCTGAAAGGTGTTTGTTGATATCATCTCTTGAGAATTCCAAGAAAATATTGCAACAGTAACTGGCGAACTTTCACGAGATCAAAACCTTGTGTACTTTTGATATTTTGAGACTGGTCTTAAAGAATTTAAGGCTAGTTCATGAATGGGATATCGTTGGTCACATAAAATGTAACGTCTTTTATTTTTAACAGCATTTTATTTATTTATAACGGTATTATTCTGGCAACAATAGTTGGCGCCTACGGATATTTTTTCTTTAAAACAGAGTTTTAATGTGATAATGAAATAGAAAAAAATGACCCACATTTTCCATACTTCTGAATGTGTAATGTTGGAAAAAATAGGTTTAACTCATTCTTGGAACTATCAGTTTCAACACATCTACCGGACTGAGGTTTTACTACACCAAATTAATCATACTTATTTGAAAGCCATGTTAATGATGATAAGAATTTTTCTTTCACGACATGAAGTCATTAATGTCATGTTTATATGTCATATTAAAAAGATACGAATTTTCCAAACAGAAATATTATTAAATGTGCATTCCTGTAAAACGTTGACATTAGAGCTCAGTCAACTGAAAGGCTTATACCAGTAATCACAGGGACTTCATATTCATAAATACTCTAAGAAGATTTAACACCTTTTAATATTGATTTATAATCCGCCAATATAACACTTCTTTTATTTGCTGACTGCACTACTTAGGAATTTTCACTTTTGCATTAAATTTACTTATATATTATATAACGATTAAATGTGATGTATCGATCAATTAACCTTCTAATGTGAACCTTGATTCATTTAAGAATCATGTTGGTTTTTATTTATTTTCATTTTCAAGGGAGATGTAACATAATGAGGTTTTTTTTTTTTAAATACAAAAGAAAAACTAAATATTTGAACGTAATCTCGTATAATTTACCGGTGTGCTAATTATGCATTGCGAGAGGTAGAAAATTCCAGCCTTTATATCTTCAATATCACGCCCTTCGAATAAAAACGGGAACCTCCTTCATAGATGGTGGATATAGAGCAACAAAACCGTAGCAATTTCTTAGTCGTACCTGGAGTCTTTTTTGAGTTTTTGAGGCACGTATTTCGTACGCTTTTTAATAATATATATTGATTGCATAGTTGTTACGTTAAAAAAAAATATTAATTGGTTATAAATAAATAAAACAATCGTAACAAAAAAGGTGGTAGCTCAGTGGAGACGGGCGGGTTCTTAAATGACTAGTGATTAAAAAAAATTGAAATAAATTAAGGGGCGCCACGCTATTTATTTTAAGGAAATAGCGAAAACCTAAAGCAATCTGAATAAAAAAAAAATAATTTAAATTTAATAAGTGAAGATTACCTTAAAATCTCGGAGAGGGCTGTACATAAAATACTATTTGCAATTTACACTTATGAACTACTTAACGGTAAGTTAAAAAGAAATTGAACAAAACAAATTAAACTCAAATAAAAAACTTTTAATTAACACTATATTTACACTACGATATTAAAAATAAAATTTACTCACAATTTCTGTAGTCAGGCCTGATCAAAATCTAACTCTATTCACACAACTAGAAACAATTTAAACTTATAACAACTATACAATAAAAAAAAAGCAAGGTTTAACAAAGAAATTAAAAGAAAAATATCTCCAGTCTGTTCTCTTAACTCGCCTGTCTTCTCGTAGCTTTGTTGCCAGTAGCCACTCGGCTTGGCGATTCTCGTCACCGGAATCTCTTCCGTGAACGCCACTATTCATCAATCCTCTGATATTTAGCGATATAGACCACAACTACGTTAATCACTAAAACAGTCTCATTTTATCATCACTCGTCGAACGCTAGCGAACATCTCCTGTCTTTTCCTTCGTTGTTTTTCAAAAAAAACAAATGCCTTAATAACAGCTGTTTTTCAATTAATTACTTCGGTCCCGTCTCTTCTTTTAGAATAAAACATAATTATTTTTATAGCTAAATAAAAAAATATTATATCAATAAAAAACTAATACAAAGCTTTTAAAACAACACATATTTTAATTATATACAAAAATATATTAAGCCCTCTTCGATTATTACTTATTGAGTTTTATTAAATAAAAAAAAAATTTTTTTTTGTTTATTTATTTTTCGTTACAAACTCTCCCCCTCCCTACCAAAAAAATTTTTTTTTTTTAATGCTTGAATCTTAAGTCTTAGGTCGGATGAGGTTTTAGATCTTTGACATGCCAAGTTCCTAAGGGATGACCCTGTAGATCTTCTAGCACGTATAATAAATTTCCTTGTTTTGCTCTGATTCTACATTTCTCATATAGAGGTGCCAATTTATTAGAAAAGTTCTTTGAAGCATCCGAAAGGGTTTGGGTCTTCTTCCACACTAAATCTCCAGCTTGTAGATCCACGTTCCTTCTCCGAAGATTATAATGGTGCCTGCTTTTCTCGTATGATTGCCGTAGACGCTCAACCACTTCTTCATATATTACTGGCATCATGTTGAACTTCTGTGCGTAAGCCTTTCGATCTCCCATTTCCGGAACATTATCTGAAGCAATGGAATGCTCGTACTCGTCGCCTGAACGTGGTAACTCTCGTCCAAAATTCAAATAAGCTGGCGAATAACCGGTAACCTCATGTACCGCAGTCTGCATAGCAAAAGCCAACTTGTGTAGATCCTTATCCCAGTGCTTATGATTGTCTTTCACATAGGAAGCTAGGAGTGTCTTTATCACTCGATTTGGACGCTCCATCGGATTAGCCTGTGGATGATAGACTGGGGTGAACCACAATTTAACAGCATATTCTCGGGCTTTCTTTTTTAAAATATTGCTCCTGAATTGAGGGCCGTTATCACATATAATAATTTGGGGAACCCCGAACTTAAGAAAGACCTCTCTTTCTAAAGTTTTGGCCACCACTTCGGCTGTCGATTTTGAAATTGGTACTATGATGCTGTATTTAGTGAAGCAGTCGGTAAACGCTAATATGAACCTTTTCCGGTTTGAAGACATAGGAAACGGCCCCATTATATCTGCCGAAACCATTTGCCAAGGTTGGGTAACTACTCGCTGTTTCCCCATTAGGCCCGCAGGCTTAGTCTGTAATGGCTTATTCGCCAAGCACATTTCACATTTCCGTACGTACCTGGTTACATCGGTTGCCATGCCAGGCCAATAGTAGTACTCCTTTACCCGCTGCAAGGTTTTGAAACATCCCAAATGTCCTGCAATTTCTTTATCATGACATTCCCAGATCGCTTCCCTACGTTTTTGTTTAGGAACTACTAATTTCCATTGGTTGCTATCTCCTACCATTTTCCGGTTATTTTTAACAAGCTTCCATAGAGTTTGATTAACAATCCTCCAATCCGCATATTTCGATGGGTTCTCTTCTACTTGTTTAATCATCCGCTGATACCACGCGTCCTCTATTGGTTCTCCAATATCAATTCTGGCTATCGGGAATTCGTAAGTCCGTGACAACGCATCGGCTGCAGCGTTTTGTTTGCCGGGACGGTGTACGATAGTGAATTGGTGTTGCTGCAGTTTTAGTGCCCACCTAGCCAGTCGACCTTGAGGGTCGCGAAGACTATTCAACCATTTTAAGGCAATGTGGTCAGTAATAACTGTAAAATCCATCCCTTCCAAATAAGGCCGAAACTTCTCTATTGCCCAGAGAACTGCTAGGCACTCTTGCTCAGTTACACTGTATTTCCTCTCGGCTGTGGTCAAACTTCGGCTCGCATAAGCTATGACCCGATCTCCTTCTGGGTATTCTTGGTAAAGAATAGCCCCTAATCCTGTTTTAGAGGCATCGGTTTGTAGGAAGAATCGCTTACTGAAGTCAGGACATGCTAACACAGGTGCTGTGACAAGCTTCTCCTTCAGTAATCTGAACGCTTCTTCTTGTTCTTGTCCCCATTTCCATCTCTTGTTTTTCTTCAATAGATCCGATAGCGGTGAAGTTAGAGTCGAGAAATTAGGGACAAAGCGGCGATACCAGGAAGAAAGCCCTATAAACTGTCTCACTTGCTTTACGTTCTTAGGTGCTGGGTAGTTTAATATCGCCTCAATCTTTCCCGGATCAACTTGTAGGCCGTTCTCATTTACCACATATCCCAGAAACTTTAGTTCCTCTCTGCAAAACTGACTTTTCTCCCAATTCACCGTTAAGTTGGCTGAGCTCAATCTTTCTAAGACCTTCTCCAATGTTTCTATGTGGGAATCGAAGTCTGAGGAGACCACAATGATGTCATCCAAGTAAACAAAGATATTTGGTTCTAAATCTGCTCTCAAAACATCGTCAATCAGTCTTTGCCATGTCGCTGGTGCATTATGCAGTCCAAAAGGCATTCTACAAAAATGGAAGAGGCCGCGGTTGGGAACAGTAAAAGCTGTCTTTTCCTTGCTTTCAGCAGCCATTGGTATCTGCCAGTATGCGCTCTTTATGTCGATGGAAGAAAGTATCTTGGCATCACGTAACCTATCCAATATATTCGAAATGTAGGGCAGCGGGTAGGCGTCTCTTTTAGTCACGGCATTTAACTGACGATAATCCACGCAAAAACGGTAGGATCCATCGGGTTTCTTTACTAAAACAACAGGTGACGACCAAGCACTCTGTGACGGCTCTACAATTCCTTCTACGAGCATTTCATCGAGCTCCTTATTTAAGATATCTTGGATCTTTGGTGAAACAGGGTAGTAACGCTGTTTGACTGGCTTACTATCACCCGTATTTATTTCGTGCTCTACCCTGCTTGTACATCCTAACTTTGATGGTCGGATATTTCGCCAATGTCCGATAAGCCGATTTAAGGTTTCTTCCTGTTCCTGTGTAAGATTCGGTCTAGTTAGGACAGCAGGGCCATTCTGTGACACAGCTAAACATTCTTCTGTTGGAGCAAAGTGCCACATATTTTTCGATATGTCCGGAACCAATCTAAATTTATTCCAGAAGTCGATGCCCAATATAAGTTCATCCACCAAGTTGGAAACTACCAAAAATTGGATAATTCTCATTTTACCTTCCAACTCCACTGGCACGTTTACTCTTCCAAAAACGTTGAGCGCGGTGCCTCCAGCAGCCTTTATTTGAATTTTGGGTTTTTTGTGTAGCTTTACACCCAGCCGTAAAAATCGTTTCCAGCATTCCTTACTCATCAATGACTTTGAAGCCCCAGAATCCAGCAGTCCCGTTTCTTGTCTTCCCAGAATGTTGACCGTTAAATACGGCCTTCGATCCTGTTCATTTGCTGGATGTCTAAGAATTTTCCATTTCTTTCCAGCGAAAACTTCTTCGACAATCGACAACCACTCTACCCACTCAGCTTTCGTCGTGGAATTCGGGTTTTGTCCAGGCTCCCTTCCACTTAGGCCTGACCCCCTTGATCGTTTCCCTGGTTGGTGGTATTACAACGTTTACATGTCTTTCTATCCGCATCCCTTAGGCCACAACCTATACAGAATTTGGTTTTTACTGAGCGACACGCTTTGAACGAATGATTGGTCCCTCCACAGTTCCAACAGCGAAATGTGTAATTGGGTTTAGCCACGGCTTCTACAACCATCTTCGATGCTGCTACTGTGTCGTCTTGATTAAGTTGCTTCCTCGTTGGCGGGCGATAGGCCAAGTCGGGTTGGAGTAATCCTTTACTATCTGGTGGCGGTCGATATTCGTTCATTCTCCACCTTACTTCTTCAATCTGCCGACCGATTATTACTAACTCCTTCAATGTTGTTACTTGGTGCAAAGCCATCCTTTCCAAGTAGAGGGGGTTCAAATTCTTCTTAATGACATTCAACATTTGGTCTTCCGTAGGCATAGTTGGTAAACGGTTAAAATAATTCTTCATAACTGCCACGAATGTACCCATCGACTCTGCATGTCCTTGAGTTCTTCTCTTTATTTCTTCCCAAAGGCGATCCTCATAGTCTAAAGGTGTATACTCGGCTTTCAATTCTGAGATAAGTTCAGCCCACGTTGTTACTTCTTTCCGTACAGCTCGAAACCAAATCAGTGCTGGTCCTTTAAACAAGTCGTACGCAGCCCTAAAAAGTTCTTCATGAGTAGTATTCCTTGCCAAGCTTAACTCCTCTACAGTCTCTAAAAACGCATGGACACTGAGACCTTCCCCATCGCCTGTGAAGTGAATTCCCCAATCTCTTATGGGAGTTTCAGTTCTTCTGATCACGTACTTAGTTCCATTAGGAGCAACGTCTGACTCCGACTCAACGGTCGTTACCGGCTCCTTTGTATCTTCAGTTGATTCGGTAATCACTGATTGTACTTTACCCTCCTGAGACTTTCCGGGATTTGGGTTTTCAAAGTGGGATTCTGAAACAGGAGGTTGCCCACTCAATTTTTCTTCCAGTTCCTCAAATAATAGAAGGCATTTTGAAATTGCTTCTGACTTCCTCTCCGTTTCGATGGTGTCTTTCGTTGTTATCCGGTTTAGTCTATTAATCAAATGTTGAAGACCTGTATCGATTTTATCTATATCCCCGGTAGAACCAGAGGGTGGGAGAACAGAAATCTTGTTCTCTACAGTGGCAATTTTCTCTTCACACACGCTTAATTCTTCCGTAGGAGAAAGATCAACTACCGGAGCAACATATTTTCCTGCACTCTCTAGTTTAAAGACGGTCCGAAGTCTTTTCCTCATATCTTCTACAGTAGATATTCCAACTATCCCCCGAATCCTTAATTCGTATTCAAGCTCGTCCTTTAACAATCTATCGACCTTCATCTTTATGATTTCAAAAGAACCAAATAAAAATTATACTACTTTTTCTTAGCAGATAAAATAAAAAAAATTCAATATTAGGACAAAAAAATAATTTTATTTAAAAATCACTAAATCAATATTAAATTAAGCATCTATCTAATCACTTATAGCCCCACGTTGGGCGCCATTTTGTTACGTTAAAAAAATATATTAATTGGTTATAAATAAATAAAACAATCGTAACAAAAAAGGTGGTAGCTCAGTGGAGACGGGCGGGTTCTTAAATGACTAGTGATTAAAAAAAATTGAAATAAATTAAGGGGCGCCACGCTATTTATTTTAAGGAAATAGCGAAAACCTAAAGCAATCTGAATAAAAAAAAATAATTCAAATTTAATAAGTGAAGATTACCTTAAAATCTCGGAGAGGGCTGTACATAAAATACTATTTGCAATTTACACTTATGAACTACTTAACGGTAAGTTAAAAAGAAATTGAACAAAACAAATTAAACTCAAATAAAAAACTTTTAATTAACACTATATTTACACTACGATATTAAAAATAAAATTTACTCACAATTTCTGTAGTCAGGCCTGATCAAAATCTAACTCTATTCACACAACTAGAAACAATTTAAACTTATAACAACTATACAATAAAAAAAAAGCAAGGTTTAACAAAGAAATTAAAAGAAAAATATCTCCAGTCTGTTCTCTTAACTCGCCTGTCTTCTCGTAGCTTTGTTGCCAGTAGCCACTCGGCTTGGCGATTCTCGTAACCGGAATCTCTTCCGTGAACGCCACTATTCATCAATCCTCTGATATTTAGCGATATAGACCACAACTACGTTAATCACTAAAACAGTCTCATTTTATCATCACTCGTCGAACGCTAGCGAACATCTCCTGTCTTTTCCTTCGTTGTTTTTCAAAAAAACAAATGCCTTAATAACAGCTGTTTTTCAATTAATTACTTCGGTCCCGTCTCTTCTTTTAGAATAAAACATAATTATTTTTATAGCTAAATAAAAAAATATTATATCAATAAAAAAACTAATACAAAGCTTTTAAAACAACACATATTTTAATTATATACAAAAATATATTAAGCCCTCTTCGATTATTACTTATTGAGTTTTATTAAATAAAAAAAAAATTTTTTTTTTGTTTATTTATTTTTCGTTACATAGTTAAACTGTATAATGAATATTTATTAGCTTTAGGTCTAAGAGTAAGGTGTTGTACACAGGTCAGCACGAAGCGGTGAGCCTCCTCCTGACCAGGGTCCAAGACATCGAGATCGACGCTAGGAACAATCTCGGTGTTACCCCGCTCATGAAAGCAGCAATCCAAGGAAGAACCAAGTGTGCCAAGTTACTGCTGCTTGCTGGTGAGTCTAGGCCATGAATATAAGTTTATGTATTGATATAATAATTCTATGTTATCTATTATATTTCATCAATAGATGTGTAGATCTTAGCACAACAGGTACTTCTTAAAAGGGCATTTGCGCAACTCCCTTCTCCCCTTCCAGGAAATTTCGACTGCTCCTTTCTACTTAATAAATGTGCAACTGCAAGTATAATTATATTAATCGTAGTTTTACCTCAGTTAGAATGGTTACGAGCTGTTTCTTGAATCAAAAAGACCTTCAAAACATGATATTCTCAAAAATATCACGAACACGTTATACGCCTTTAAAAAATATGGCGTGACTTGTATGACACCATATCCTTGCTCATCAGGCTTTTTCGCTTATTTTAGGAAATATACCAGGTGCCAATATTGTTTATATTAGAAAAGTAATCTAGAAAAATAAGTTCCGCGTGCATTTATAATTTATACTGATAAAATGTATTGTACAATTTTTATATGATAGAGGTTATACCATAGGTTAAACCATTTACCTAGACCTTTTATCATAATCGATAAAATATTAAATTAGGTATTTTCTTTTCTTTTTTCTTTTATGGCGTTACATTCCTCGAGGGAACAAAGCCGCCTGCAGCATTTTACTTACAACGCAAATTAGGTATTTGAGGAGAGAAATTCTTTATTGAGTTAAAAATTAATGCTGCGCTACTGCCTACATGTTACTAAATACATAGCAAATCAATCTATGATAGAAATAAAAATAAGTACGTTTATTGTTTTACAAATATAGCAATATGATCCATTCAAAAGTAACTAAACAGTTACTTTTCCAGGTAACGCTTTTTAATACCTTACAGCCCTTGAAGTATAGTGTAAGCACTGGAGAATAAAGATAAATCCCAACGAATCACATCAAACTACTATTGCTCGACGTCGTAAACCCGCAACTTACTGACCTACAGTATCCTTCAATAATATTCAACTTATCCACGTCGAACAGATCCGATAGCTAGGACTCCATATCGTTAAAAGTATTCCGTAAAAACCTCATACAAGAAAAGAAACTGCCCGCAGATTCAACTTCTACTGTTACAGTTACTGGACAAACGCTCCCAATTTTCAATTCAAAAGACACTTACTGAGTTGAACTTCAGACAAAAAACAAAATCGTCAAATTCCTCTCGTATTAAATTTCATAGTGTATCCATAAAGACCTTAACCCTAGAACCACTAAGGAGGGGGCTTGCCGAGCCCATTTTTTGTATTTTCCTCTCTATGTCAATTAATTTAAGTTATGAACATTCCATAAATTCAGTAGCTGTCTGAAAAATATCCTAATTCACATTTATGCAAATAATTCTGCCATTATGCAACTATTTAACCGAAAAATAAAAGTAATATGAGAAAAAACAGCCCGTGGGCTCGCGGGACCCCCTCCTTAGTGGTCCACGCTACCTGTAAAAGGCAAGCTCCATGCCGGATTTTTCCTGACCTGTTGAGGTTTCAGCTTGGTTTGTTTTGTACCTACGGCTTGGTTTATTTATTTCTCGTGCACTTTGTGAAACAATGGATGAAATTATTCTTATAGAAAGCGATGGCACTCGTAAAAATGTTACGGCAGAGTTTATTCAGGGACTTATTGATTGTGATTCTGAAGTGGAAGCGGATAGTGATAATGACAGCACTTTTTCTGAAGAAAATGTGGTTGAAATAATAAATGACAGTGACTGTTATGATGAAGAAGACGAAGAGAATAGTTTCAGTGAGGCAGAAGAATCTGAAAATAATATTGTAATAAGCAAATCCGGCAAACCCTATACAACAGTTCCCCCTAGACGACAGGTAAGAAGAGCCATACAGAATATTTATAGAGGCCCTGAGCAAGCTGAACTTAGCAATACTGTAATGTTAAATGATTCGAAACTAGTTACACCTTTTTTACATTTTTTTCCTATAGAAATAAGGAATTTAATTTTAACTCATACAAATAACTTTGCCAGAAGCAGAAATATTGAACCATTCTCAGATAGTGAATTGCACTAATATTTTTATAACTCACCTACTCAAGTAGGTAATACTTACTAATGTAGTAAAAACTAAAAATAGTTGAGTATTTCATTAAAATAAAAAAAAAAAATATGCGTGGGCTCGAGGAGCCCCCTCCTTAGTGGTACTCGGGACCACTCCGGACCTTAGTGGTTCTAGGGTTAATGTTCCTTTTTCACCGATTTGACCGCATTCAGATATCAGTCCTATCAAGATAACCCCAAAACTGAACCTCACCGAAAATCCTCACAGGTCTCAATAGAAGTTGCCTTGGGATCTGCTATCTTAAAGATAATATTTGTGTTCTACCAGTGGGTTGATTCTCCACATTCCTGTACACTTCATTGATCTATTTACTTCATATTTGCTTACCGCACTGTTTTCAGATGTAAATTTCAATAAATAAATTAAATAAAAAATAATAAAAAGAAGAATCATATATAAATCATTTGATTACTATGCTTTCTATTCTGTAAGTTTTTAATATCTTAAATAATTAAATTTTATAGATTAAAATAATTACTGTAGAAGTTCACTGATAAGTTGTAAAAAAACCTTTGAGTTGCACAGATGTATATTTTTGTTTGTTTTTACTCGGAATTAAAATACCAAGTTGACTGAAGAAGGCAATTTTAAAATTCTCCAGTTTTTATGTGAGAAAAACCCTATTATTCACAACTTGTGGATGGGCTTGACAAGCTTTCAAACTCACATAAATAAATGAAAATAAAATAAAATAAAAAACAGAATATAATGTTGGAATACAGTCAATAAAAACTGGACATGATGGCCCGTCAGTGAGCTGTCTGTTTCTGATTCGAAGCGGACACAGCTATCAGGTTTCTCCCCACCTGCTCAATTATTCACCAAATTTATGAATAATGCCTGTCTCTGAATCTTTATTAACTAAATTGACCTCTCCGATGTGGAGGCGTTAAATGGTATCCATTAAACATTTTTATTTTACAAGAAACCGTATTTTAGTTTACAAATTTTTAGTATTTCGGACAATTCTTTGCTCATCGCTACCCCATATTTACTGACATATTGTATTCTTGAAACTCAAGTAAAGCATGTAAAATTATCAAGTAATAAATTGAAGAGTTTTGTTATATCCTGTAATTTAGGAAAATATATTATTTTTTTTTTCTTAAATATTATTCCTGTTAAGCTGTTAAGCCCTAAAGGAACCACAGCGACCGCGACTGCAAAATGGATTTCTAAACTTTATCTAATTACCAGTAGGTTCAGAATTATAGTCATTTGAACTTTTGAAATATTTGAAGCTTCGATGAAAACTTGAGCTCAAAGCCAACTTGTATTTGTTAAGCCTTTCCTCTGTAGAATGGATGCCAATAGAACTGGTGCTTTCAAAATTTATTCTAAAAACATATTTTTTATCCAAAAAAAAAAGGTCATCGAAAAATGCCATGAGCAAAAACCTCTCTTTAACCAACCTTTTTTTCGGTTGGCGCATTAGGCCTATCTTTTGGCCGCGCAGTGTGGTCTTCTCACAGACATTTGTGTTGCTTGGGAGCATAGACAACCTCGAGGGGTAGCCCAAACCTCACGTTGCTGCAAGCAATGGTCACCATGGTGCAGCGGCAGACTGCCCATAGCTCCATAACCAATTCCATTAGGGCAAATTAGGCAGTGTCCTTCCCATCGATGGCGTCAGCTCTCTCGGGTTCAACGACAGTGACACACTGGTCTAGGTCCCAGCATTTTGGTAGCCCAGAGTCAGCAGGCCCCGAGGACCTTTATTTCTTTCCCCCGTTTGTACCAAACGTCCGGGTTGTTACTGATATCCTGGAAAACCACACTACGATTCTCGATGGGATACACGGGGAATGTTCATCAATCCTACGACCGGTCGGTGTGAGTCGCCTCCAGTAAACTGACGGTCCCCACATGCCCGGGGGTTGGATTGCGTGGCGTTCATTGTCCACTCGACCATCCCGGCCCCTATCTCTGGACCAACCTTATCAACTATACATATGTACATCAATAGAAAGAGGATGGAATTCTCTATATAAAGATGAAATAATATGAGTGGGTTATTGAGTTCAAAAGGTTTATAAAGATTTACATCCAATATAGGGACATAAAATTTTAAAGTTGCTCATAAAAAGAAGTATAGCTAAACTATATCATAAAATATTTGTTAATGGAACCTTTTTCCATATAATTAGCTTTCAAATGATATAGTAATATTTGCGCACTTTTAAGTTCAAAGATTTATATTAATATTTAAATCTAATAAAATAGAAATAGATTGATTTGACGTCAAATGGGCACTATCAAAGCCTTTTAAATTCATGAAACATGATTTTAATTCTGTTTTTTCGCAGTATCCTTTTCTTTTCCTTATCTTCCGTTTATATCCCGTAATTTTCTGGCCATGGGTCCGGGGGCAATCTAGTTTATAATTTTCTTTTGTTGTTCCCTTTAGTTTGAATCAGTAATATTACCCTTTATTGAGTTAAATGTAATTGGTTAAGTTAGCTGGTTGTTTATAAGTTCAATTCTTAAATAATAATCTGATTTCACGGCCATATCATATTAAAGCTTGTCTGGTCCTGTAACCTGGGTTACATAGCTTATTCACTCGGGGGCGTATTAGCACTATCGTGCGAGGATCGCTATCGAGGGTCCTCCAAGAACGCCGGATTTATTATTATGATATTTATTATAATCTAAACAACCGTAAGTTGTGTTAGGTTTATGATTTAGTAGCTATATAATCGCCCTTCATGATTTATTGCTTTAAAATACAGAAACATATAAATAGCTAACATATACGGGGGGATCATGACCTCATAACCCCATCCCCCCTCTAAATCTGCCCATCTATTTACTTCCAGGCTTTACACTATCGAACATCAAACTGGGCTTACAATATGCCTAGATTCAATCTCATTGTTCAGACACTAGTTTCCCCGCCTGGCATGGATATTACTAATGTATATGCATATTCATATTCATAAAATATGTTACATGCCCCATAGTTTTATTTCTCACTCGAGAGCATGACCTTTCTTATATTCTGGCGAAGCTGTCTCATAAGTCTCAGAGATTGGATCATATATTTTAAGTATTTCACAATTTGAATTTAATGTTTAATGGAAATCAAAGTGCGGTTCATTTGAATAGTGATCGGTTCCGTTTATCAAGTATTTTGATTTTCAAAAATAATTTAACAAAAATAAATAATAAACTCTAAATCTAAAAATATTTATCAAATAATAAAAAGAAATATAATATTAATTTAAAATAATATTAAACCCGTGTAACTGGCAATAAATAATTTCAATAAACTTTCAATATATGATCATTTTAATCATCTTAATGGGTTATCTGTTGTGTAGTGGTTATAGCAACCATATTGTTATATTAACGCAGTGGCCCACAGTGTTTCGCTTCGTAGAAGCTAGGTGGACAAAAATATTTTTCGTAATTTTTTAATCTCTTTCCACCAATTAAGTAATTTAATTATTATATTAAATTTTAAAATTTAATACATTATATGTAATACATTAAATATATTATATTAAATTATAAAATTATTTTTCGTCAATTTTTCGTCTCTTTCGACCAATTAAGTAATTTAAGTATAAAATAATACATTTTTATTAATTAAAATTCGAATTTAAAATGATTGCTAGGAGATTAAGAAGAAAAAATAAAAACAAAAGCCTATCTATAAAAAATTCTGTACTCTTTATTTTTACTAATACTCTTTACATGTATTTTTGTTTTTTCCTTATTATTTTTTTTTTTAGGACTCCCACTGTAGCATCGTCCGATTAGCCTTCTTGGCACAAAGTGACGTTAAACAAACAAACGTAGTAATCATCTTAACGTTTATTTTATAAATACAACATAACTTATGTTGTTTTATGCATATAATTCACTCATATAATAAAATATCTGGGTCAAGCACAGTTATTGAAATATGCAAAATATTAAATATTCAAATACCTATTATTTACACATATTCTTTATTTGAATCCTAATAATGGTGTACAATTTTTCATTATTCAGGGTTTTTTATTTATTTAAAACCTAGGATTTCTCCGGTTTCTTTTTTTGTCCCTGAGGTTCAGCATCAGTCAACTAAAATAATGTAGTTTTTTAGAAATAATTAACCTATTCCATTAATATAATTACATGGAATTCACACTAGCAAACATATTCGAACAAAACGAAATGTATAAAATGCTAAAAATTAGCTGACATATATAAAATGTATAACAGTGTATTTTAGCATATGACGTTGATATATTTATTGTAATATTTATTAAAAGACCATCAATCATACGATTGAGAAATCATTTATGTAAGTTATATTTAATTCATTTTATCTAAATTATTAAACTAGTGATTGGATCATTAAATGTTAATAGATATAAAAATTAATGTACAGGTTTTGAGAATGGGGAAACAGCCCCGAAACGTCAACATGTTATGCTGTAAATAAATATTTATGGTGAAATAGGAAGATACGTTTGCTAATTTATTATCAGCTAAAAATAAGATTTATTTTCCTTAGCAGTAAATAAGTAATTTAAGGATAAGTATATATCTGATGATATGTTATAAAAAAAGAAGTTGCCAGCTTTGATTATAAAAGATGCTGTTTCATTGTCAATCTAATTAAAATCGTTCATTATCTTTTCCCTAAGGAGGGGCATTATTGAAATCAATGCACGGTGTGCAAGAGTTTTTGGTAGCCAAAAATGTGTCGTGTTCTGCTGAAACTATTTTCAACTTAATTTTTATAAACTGGGTGACAGAGCTTTTTAAATTGATTTTTCGAGTAAACAAATAAACATAAAGTATTTAGGGTTAAATACATTAAATAATATATTTGAACAATAAGTTGAGTACTCTTGGAACTTCAACAGTCAAACTATCGTGTACTTGAGAGCAAATTTCACTTCCATGAAGTTGATTGTTACGGAGAGTAGTTCCTAGAGCTTTTAATGCTCTAATATAGGTTTTCTGGTCACAAGCAAATATCCTTCGCGTTAATGTGATAACACTTGTTTGGGCTTGCCTCTAACTTCAAAGGCTAATCTCTCCTTCAAAGTAGGGTAAACCATACTGGCACCCTATTGGCACCCCAACTTCAACTTAAAGAAATAGGTAAACGTTTTTTAATTTTATTACAAGATATACATGAGTCTAATGTTTGAAGGGTCCTCTAAGTCATCTATGAAGTAAGGCTTTAACAAACTAACCATAGGGAAGATTTCACAATAAAATCCACAGGGTGCCAATAACTAGATTTGGCACTTTCAACAATAAATATTGCCATATTGTAAAACTATTGAATTTTTGACCCAAAAAAACCTCTTGAGTCTTTATGAGGATAAATAATGAGGAACTATAGGAAGTTTCTATTCGATCCCTTTATAAAAAGTATTTTTTTTTTAATTTAACCACAGATATGTAGTCTTAAGGGCGCCAATAACTAACTGTACGGTTAACCCTTTACGCATTTATTCGTCGTAACATAACGAATTACACATTTATCTATTTATTTTAATTTTTTTTTTTTTTGGACGGTATATAATGTATTATTCTATTATCAGAGCACAGAGCATGCACAATGTTAGAATATTTAACAGAATATTGTGATGTGTTGAGTGTATTGCAATATGCAGGACTTATAGATTGTTGAAGTCCGATTCGGAGTCTTGTCAAGATTGCTTGCTTTTCTGTAAGATGTTTTCCATGGAAAGATATCTTGTTTGGTTTCGTGTAATTAGTTTGTTGACTAATTCTATCTTCTTTGCCATTATTCGCCCAAAGATATGATTTCATTATCTTTAAATAGGTGCTAATGAATTCATCGCATTAGTGTATTTTCTCTTCGGATCCAGAAATGATGTTATTATATTACATACTGTACTTTAGCTATTATACTTATCGTACGTCGAGGAAGGAGCCCTTAGGCTACCTTCAAAAAATAGAAGGACAGTAGTCAGTTAAATAATGTTTTACTATGATGGTAATTGTTCTATAATAAATAAAAAGAGTTTATTTATGTTATGACTATAAAATTAACTTTATAAATTCCATGTTGTACTATAATTTTCCTTTTTAATATTTTTTTTCAGTAGATTAGAAGAATTGTATTTGTTATACTAATAAAATGAAATTCGATTAAACCAACTTCTTTACTGGGAAGTAAAATTAATGCATTTAATAATAATTGTAATTGTTTCTTAACCAATTTAAAACGATTTGAAATATAAAACTTTTATAATAATAGATATTTTATGTTTTTAAAATTTTTGAGACGAATTCCTAAATATTCAGATAAATTCCATTAATTATTATTTATTTATTTTACTTTTAGGTTGGAAATAATCTATATGATTTTAAAGGGAGGTCTGTTTTCCATTACATATTTTTAACCAGATATTACTCTACTAATTTAGACCAATACACTAAATCTCATTAAATTTGAATGAATATGATTCGCTGGGAAATTAATATTTTCTCTATCTAAATTATTTAAACAAAGAAAAAATTAAGTACTGTAATATGAATCATGTTAAGGAATCATGTGATACCAATTAAAACAGGGACATAATTTCATTAAGTCATCTTTTAGTAGTTACTAAACCCCACAAATGTCCCTTAGTCTTTATTAAGTTGGGACCCCACCCCATGGCTACGTGTCCTCCCCCAAATTTTTGTTTAATCATCCCTTTGTTGCTAAGAAGACTAGTTTATTTTAATGAAACTAATAAAACTTTAAATATGATTAATATTTTCGTCAATTTATTCCTCCCACGGTTCTTTACAGGCTTCATTTTTCTTCATATTATTTATTCAACAAAAAAAGTATCTTAGGTTAATAATACGTACTTTTCACAGAGTTAAAACCTTGATGCTAGCCTAAATCATTTGCTAATGACATAATCGGAATGAACATAAAACATTAAACTTCTGAGGTGTAAAAAAACAAAACAAAACAACCTCAAAGATTTAAGAGTTTTATTATTGAAAATTTAAATTATTATATCACCGGTGTTTGGGCAAAAGGGGTTAAGTGTTGGAATGTGAAGTTTACAGAACGATTTTTTGAAAAATCATTTTAAATCCTGTCTAAGGATTTCTTTATTCGTGAATCACTATATTATCTCATAAGAGGCCAAACATTACAGCGAAATACAAATTTAAACATAATATTACTTATTTATTTATTTTAAGTGCATTTAAGCCCTTTGTATCTTAGATTTTTGTCTCTTATGACCTTCTGATCATAACTCACTAGCCTCTTGTACTTAACAATAATCAACTAATTCCTTTTTACCAAGGATATGAGAAATGGACCATGCCCTAAGGGTGTCGAAAAGTTTGGAAAAATCAAAAATATTTTGTTTTATATTGATATTATTATTTTATATAAAAACGTGTTAACACTAAATATACACAATCAATCACAAAAATGGTGAAAAATCAATCTAAAGGTACATTATTAGTTTAAAAATGAAACTCTTGATGAAGTTATTGATCTATTTCTACATCAACTAAATCAGGGTCAATACTTCTTCATTATTACACCTAAGGTTTCTGTAAAAATCGTGGAAATAGGGGGGAAATAGTTGTAAAAGATCTAGTAGATCTTTTTTCTTTTTCTTGGATATTGGGACTGGCTCACTGTAGGTATTTTTCAACGTGAATGTGCTTGGCTGTCGGCATCTTCTTTTAAATGAAACATAATCAAAGGGATCTTCTCTAGTCAGGCTGTTTTTAAAACCAATACGTCCAAAGTCATTGTCTTACCGAAACCATTGTGCAAGAAGATAAAGAGTACAAGATTTAATAAATTCATAATTATCTTAGATCCAAATCGGTTGTTTTTCCATCAAAATTAATGCATGCTGCTTAAGAAGAACTAGGTGCAAAACCTGGCTGTATGGTTAAAACCAATGCCATCCACATCGGGGGAAAAAAAAAGAACTAGGTAGCAGATACATGTTTGTGGATCATATCAAAAGGGCGTAGAATTGGCATAACTACATAGGCCCTTTTGATCTGCACACGTTTTGGTATAAAGGATGTAAGATTTATCAAGTGGCACTTAACCCCTTTGGATCAATGCCAAATAGCAAATAAGACTTGTGCCGTTAAGATCAGCTTAATTACACCATTTAGTAAGCTGATTTCACTTAAGCCGATTGAACCATTAAAAACAGATAGATTTTTTTGACAAGAAGCCATAAAAACCTCATTTTCATAAAAATGACACTTAAGCCCTTTTGCCCAAACACCAGTGATATATATTTACATATTTTTTAAAGATTAATGTGTTGCTACGCACCGAAAGCTATGGTTACGAAATCAAGTAGTGTTGAGTCTGTTTAAGAGGCTATATAATTTATTAATAATTGAATATAATAGTCTGCCTATCATGCTATTTTATTTTTAATACATTTATATATTGATTGATTAAATAAATTATCCATATTGGTAAGATTCCTCATTAAATAGGCATATCATAATATTGTATATAAATTTTACACTGTACGAGTATTACAGAATGTGTACTAACAGTCATGAAACAATTTTTAAACAATGGTCAACAATTTACGAAATAGAATTAAAACATAGGTGAATTATGTCGAAAGTTAATTTAAAATTGTTTTATTTTAAAATTTTATAAGATCGTTTGAGGTAAGAATTAAGTTAAAGATTATATATTGAAAATATAGGCATTAATTAAACGCTGCTATGGAAAGCTATATTGAAGGCGAGTTCCCATAAATTACATTAAGCTTCTACCCTCTCTTTTTTTAAATTGCATTTTCTAAATTAGGTTTTCTTAAACGTAAACTTCGTATGGAGAACCCAACTTACTCAATAATAATAAAATATTAAGTATAAAATCCTTATAATATTTTTACATAATATTTTCTTTGAACCTTTGTTGTTTTTTTTATGGTAAAGTTACTTAATTTTCTAAACCAAACGAAAATAAAATAGTAGTCCTATTTTCTTAAAAAAAATAAAACATGTCCGAAAATTTATCTACTTTAAACCATCGTTTTTTTAAAGATACCTAGATGCTAGTGAACCGCTGTAGAGATAGGAAGATAAGAGGATTTAGAAGAAAGGGAACTTATTGATATGCATGGACTTTTACCGGTGGGTATACTTCATGATGTTGCCTCTATGCAAACTATATTTTACCCTTTCTTTCTCTCTTCCTCCTTTTTCTTGATATGTTTGAAGATTAAGAATGGGAGGCTTAAAGTTGGAAGCTAGAACAAGAGGGATAGAAAAAGAAACAGTGGGGCTAGAGAGAATAAGAACTGCTAAAATTTAATCGATTCGGTATTTTGTTTTAATTATAAATAATACTTCGTAGGCATCACAAATTACTTCCCCCCTCCACTCCAAAAAAAACTATAGTAGAAATGAACATACCAACTATACCAATTATTGTTATTAAAATATATAATATAGCTTGGGTCAATTTGGTCTCGAGGGTTTTTTAAGATTCTAATACTAAGAAGCAAGGGCGTACCCAGGATCAAAACTAGGGGGGGGGGGGGCAAGCTGTGGTCGTTGTAACATCTTACCGCGGAAAAGGTGAATGAAACCAAACTTATGTATAATTATAGCAGTCTTTTATCAACTAAGTTATCACAATTATTTGCTTGAAAAACATTATTCTATTACTGCTTCCTGCCTTAAAAAATTATTGCACCCAGCCTTCCAGGGAGGGGGGCAGCTGCCCCCCCTGCCCCCCTCCCCCGCTGGGTACGCCCAAGCTAAGAAATAGTTAAAGAAACGTGGCAAATTGCCTAAGGACCCGTTTGGACAAGAATATGACGATACTATACGCAAAACAATTCTACACATCCAATGAATTAAGCTTTTCTTTGAAAAATCGTGGTTTCATCTATTGATAGACCAGAATTAAACAATTCCATTTATTTTTTAATAACTGGCATTGGGATTCATTCAAATCCGGAGTATGTTTCCTAAAGTAATCCAAAAATAATTGTTTTTTTTTCTTTTAAAAAACACACTTTATGCTGCTAGGGCTCATCAGACGATGCTTGTGTTAAATTTTGAAGATATAATTCGATTATAATAGGGGATTTTTAAAGAGTTCCGGGCATAGCACAGGTTCGGACAGCCTGGCGTTTGGACAGACATTTTTTTCGGTTTTTCGAGTTTCTGTCAGAAGTTATGAATGAAAAAAATATCTGTTTACTTTTAAGGAGGTGAGAGATGTTTTTAAAAGAAAATGTTGAATGGAAACCAATATCTCATTTTAAAATGAAAGATCCTTTATTATTTAAATTATTAATCCTAAAAAGTGGTTGTGTGACTATAGTAGGAAAGATGTTCGTAGCTATTTATGCCCCAGCAATGTCCTCGATCATCAAGTTTGAAGCTGTCGATCACCCCACTCCCCTGTCACCAACAGGCATGGCATGGGAAGTTCGCCTGCTGGCCCTCTGCTAAATTTTTCATATAGGGAAACTACGGCTCATTGAAGCAAGGGGGCACCGTGAAAAGCAGCTCGAATCCAAATAAAGAGAGGAGTTATTTCTAGGAGTTTACAGCTTGGTGAGATACGGGCCAGGATAGCCGAGCGTGTTTGAGCGCGACTCGTTTTAGCACGCTCGAGCCGAACGGTGGCGCACAGTGGTCAATAATTGCTTTTTGGCGGACATAAATCTGCCATTTCCACAATTTTACAGATAAATTGATGGAATTTTTTTTATTACCTTCTTAATGAAATTCAAAAACCAAGGAAACAATTCCCGTTAAGATTGCTTCGGTATAAGTGTCCTTTTTGCTTACCCAAAACCAGGTTTCTTGAGTGTTAATAGATAGTTATCGTTAGTATGTAAAAAAACATGGAAGAACTCAATATTTTTCAGAATTTTCTTTTTTATTTTTTTAGTCTGAGGGTGGGCTTTCATACCACCGAGTATCCAAAAGAAAATTCATATTGCATAGAAGTTATGGGTATTTTAAAAACAACTAAAAATTCAACATTAAACTCGATTTTCTCCTTTTAGAAATAATATATCAATATACCGATTTCACTGAAAGTTTACATTCAACGGCTAGTATATTACATATGAGCAACATGAATTTGGTTCGCTTATTATGGTACAAAAACAATTTATATACTACTTTTTTTCAATAAAAACCGTTTTTCTCGGTTTCAACGGGGTGCTCCCCGGAGTTATCACTGGGGTAATTTCTAGTCTTACTTACGTACTACGACCACATAAAAAGATCAGTTAAATTCACTTGCGCCTTTTTTCGAAAAGTATGTTTTGTATATGTTTACAGAAAAATTGGCAATGTTTGGCCCTGTAGTCTGCTCTAAATGGTACATTTACTAGCTCCTTCTAATCTATAATAAAAAAAGACTACATCTATACATAAGGTTTTCCCTTATAAATGTATACTGCGGTATAAAATTTTGAATAGCCTTATTGAAAATCTTGAGTAGGTACCTGTTATCGAATAAGTGGTTTCACAAGTAAACAGAATTTTGTTTCTCTTTTTCAGTTGATTAATTGAGATGAAAAAACTACTGAATAGCTAAAATCACATGCATATTTGCTCTTCATTAAACTTAAAACGAATAAATATCGACTTTCTTTGTAAAAGAAAAACCAACCGATTTATTCTCAATTAATTTCTCATATCAATTTACTCTCGTAAGGGTAAGATTTTATGACTTTTCCTGCGAACACTTATTATCTAGAAATAATAATTTTCTACCTATAGTTATTCAGGCATTTTTGTATTGGAGGGTAAAGGAATTAGGAAAGAATCAGCTTGACTCAGCTCTTGTGCTGCTATTCGGCTTTGTCTGTCTTACTTAAGATAAAGTTATGTTTTCTCTAGACAATTTATAGCACTACAAGTCTAATTCAGTCCTTCTTGTTTTGTTACGTGAAAAACGGCGAAGTCCACCCTAAAGTATAGTCCAAATATTTTAAAGAGTGTAATTTGATTTGACGAAGTAACAGAAAATTTTAATACCGCAATATACATTTATAAGTGAAAACCTTATGTATAGATGTAGATTTAAATGGCAGATTTATGTCCGCCAAAAAGCAATTATTGACCACTGTGTGGCGGTTCGAATCCGCCCTGGGATGGTTGACTTTTATTTCATGGAGGCCCCACGGATAAATCTCCACCTACCCACCATGATTAGAATAGGTCGGTTACACCTCTAGAGTGAAAATTTGTATTATTATTGGAAAATTAAAAGTACGATGTTTATGATTTATTAAATAAAACTACATACAGACATAAGATGTATAGATATATCACGCATCTGTAGTTTAGTCTAAACTACATGATTACACTTTATATTATACATAACACAATTTCTTATAATATAATAGAAAACTATATAATCATGATATAACGGTATAAAAGGCGGAAGAAAACAAAGAGATTCGTTTGGGAAGCCGATGAGAAGAGGTCGGAGCTGTGAGACAGGAATACGAAGATCTGTGGTCAGTGGAAACCGTGACAGCGGTGGCCCCTTGATAGTGTCAGTCCTATCTGGCCCCATTGTTCGGGCCCCACACGGCAGAGGCCCTTCGTAGCCGGGTGGTGGTAAAGTTTTGTGTTTCAAATATGATGTGACACGATTTAGTAAACATCATAACCAAGATATTTTGAAATTAGTTGAATGTTAAATTGAAATATTTATTTGATAAAAGTATGGAGACAAACAATAAATTTATTTCATGCCCTATAAATTTTTAAAAAAGTCTAAACATTGGATTTCAGATGTCGACGAGATAAGAATTTAGGAGTTAGCAAAGTACAAAACCAAAAAAAAAAATGGAATAAGGAAGACTGAATCGAGTTAATATAGTAATATAATGGTCTTTTTATTTACAACAAATTTACATATTTACAATTTAATGAAAATAAAGACACACCTCATGGTATTAAGCTTCTGAGGGGTATTTTTTTTTTTTTTTTTTTTTAAAACAAAAATATTAAATGCATACCGAAATATATAAATATCCACACATACATACTCCACACTCATACATTAATGAGGATGTGATACATGCGCCAGTATACAACATATACAATATATGGACAATATTCATAACACAAATATTACATACACAATGATATAATTAATGCATATCATTGGCGGATCCAGGGGGGGAGCTGTGGGGGCTGTAGCCCCTCCCTTTGGAAAATTTTTCGTCATTTAAAGATAGAATTTGACTTTCCTTAATGTAAGAAAGCAAGTTAAAGAACAAAAAATGTGCAGAAAAAGTAGAATTTTAGTTGTGGGAAAGGAACATAAAGGTAAAAAAGCTGATTAGCAGATCCTAATCAAGGGCTGTGGGGCTGCAGCCCCCCCCTTAAGGACTGCAGCCCCCCTTTACGATCGGCTGGATCCACCCATGATGCATATACACATATATTGCAATAAGAATGTTGAGTATATATTCAAGTATTAAGCAAGTATTAAGTATAATACACGAGTCAAGGTCACGTACTTGATTAGTGAAAAAATAGATGCGTAAATTTACCCAACCAACCCCCACCCCCATGGAATCCACCTTGATTATTTGTATGCTCTCAGTTCGTAATAAAGTTCGATTTTCTATTTCAATACCGTATTCCTCCGAAATAACATTTTTGTTTTTTACCCAGATTCATTGAAAATTATAAGTTCTTATGTAGAAAAAAAAAGCTTATATACTGGGTGTCCCAGACATAGTGTGAAAAAAAATTGGGTAATACTGAATGTTAAACGGGGTAGAATGGCGCAGAAACGAGTTTCCTATCTCAATCTGTTGAGGAGATAGAATTTTGTTTGTTTTTATTTTTAAAATCTTATTTTTTTCTGAAAAATTACAGTTTCCTCTACTTGGGTTTAGCGTAGAAACAAAAATGATGATATTTTCTTAATCATCATTAAATTTTCTAAACCATGATATGGGCCTAGTTATTTTAAATCCACTTTCAGTGGGACTTTTAACGCGCTAAACACAAAACATTTATTACAACTTAGATTTTTAATAGTTTTTGAAAATTCCTCACTCCCCACTCGTGCACCCTAGAAGCTGTCAAATTTCCTAAAAACTGCGGAATTTAGTTAGCTTTTTAATTTTTTCAAATTTGTCGCCTGTTTTCGCTTTACTTATACCTCAACGCAAATACTACCATAAGTATATATAAGTATATGTAACCTATATCAGGGAAAATTACATTTCTGGTGTTTCATTTAATCTGTTAAATCCACCGTGAGACAGTTATTTAATTTTATAAGAGCAAATATTTCAGTTTAGGAAACCGCAATCGTTATTAGTATTAGTTTTCGTACTACATGCTTTCATATGTGTTACTTAGGTTTCATGTTTATTAAATGATAATTCGACTAAACCAAATATTGGAAAATACTTCAAATTCAGGTTATATCTTAAAATATGTAGGTTTCTTTTTTGGTAGAACAGTTGCAGTAGTTACAATTAATCAATTCAATTAAATAACGTCCTCGCAGTACATAGTTTAAATGTAAAAAATAGATGAAAAATCAATTTCTTTGAGTTCTAGTAGGCTTGCATTGAGTCTGCGAAATAGTTTAATTTTTTTTTTATCGAACCATCCTTGCCCTCGTCCTAAATAATTTTCTGGAACCGTTCCTGAAATAAAAGAAAGTTTATTAACAATGAAAATTAATCATATTTTTGATTAAAAAAAATTTATCCTTTACATACGGAATTTCTCCCATCTGTATATAGTGTTCTAACTGAGAGATTTATAGCAGTGCTAATACGTGGATACGGGAGGCAGCTATTGATGAGGTACCGCTAGGAAACACTCTTCAATGGACTTAGAAACATGCACTAAGTGGGACCATAAACATCTTTTGATTGAGTGTATTGTCAAAATTTATATTATACACCGCCCAGGACCCGAATCCGATTCAACCGAGGATGTAATTAATCAAATTAACGCCCAAACATCCGTTTTTCAAATTAAAAAAATATACCTCTCATTAAATCTGTTAATTCATCCGATGACACGGTATTATAAGGTCATGTTATAAGGCAATTGTAGCACGTTCTCATTGCAAGGACCTTACTTCTTTTTCTCAATTCGTTATTTCTGTTCAAATGCCCTGACTAAGGCTTAATACCGGATTCCCGGGACAAGTATTTTTTTGTGAAGAATGTTTTGCTAGGTTCTTTCTGCGTTGATAGAGGATTGGAAACCAGTATGGTAAAAACATGTCTCTGTCTCGATTGGATAGTGATATATACAAATCCTATGATTAAGATTTGTTGGGAAATTATTATCTTGATAATACTCTCAATATAGCTAACAAAATACAGGTTGGTTTTTATGAGGTTTCAAAACTTCTTTATTATGACGGCCTGTTTACACGGTCACGTTTTTGGAACGAAGTTTTGAACCAAACGTTGCTTCGCTATTTGAATATCAATATTCGAAATATACCTTTTTACAAGGTTAATTTTTTTTATCAAATTTGGGATTGGAATGTTTTAGTTCACTTATTTACTGTTTAGTAGGAATAATAACCATCACCGGTTAAAAAATCTTCCCTAGATAGATAAAAGAACTTTATGTAACAGAGCTTAGTGTCAATAGGACTAGATGGTCCATTTTAATTGCTCATGGCGGTACGTACCGAAACCTCAGATTTGGCTCTAACCATAATACGCTCTCTCATTGTGGGCGCGGAGGGTTCTGTCACGAATCTACACAAATAACTCCGAAATATTGGAATTGGGAGTTGTAAATAAGCGCTCAGTAATGCGTTAAATGAATTACATCTTAATGTTTTCAATTCAGTCAATTCAAAATTCACTGACAAAGATAAAAACTATCTCATCGAGTTAATAGACTTAATAGTACTTAATAGTTCATTAAGTACTATTTTGTTTTCCGTTTTATTGTATTCGGTAATACTTAAATATTAATTGGTAATTATTAGGTTATGGTTTTCAAATTAGTGGAGGAGAACTTTTGTAGCCTTAATATAGTTATATTTTTTTATTATTTATATGGATGGAATTATATGGATATATCGTCGTCGCCATGCTAAAATAACGAATATGCAAAGGCTTTTAGCTGCACATTCGTTCCTTAAGCTTTTTCATGAATATATTAATATGTATCCGGTTGGTTATTAATTATAAAATTCAGAGATATAAGAAACATGTAAAATTTCATGAATTATTATCAATAAATATATAGAGTTCACTGAAAATTGTAATTAATCGGCTGTAAATTACGTTTTGAATGAGCTATTTCCAAAAAATAATTAAAAATAGGGTTACCTGATTGTTAAATCGACACATAATTACAAAAAATCTAACTCATAATGAAGATTAAGCTTTAAAATTTTCTTAAATCGGTATATATAACATTAGACACAATTTTTATGGATTAATATTAGAGCTATAGCAGAATTTGAAGACTAAAAATATATTTTTGTTGCTATTAGGGGTAAATTAGTTTTTTAAATAAATTATTACTTACAGTGATCGCTTCCAGCGTCCTCTTCTCCTCTCCTGCTATTTCGCGATATGCAGTTCTTTCCTTCATGCTGCTGTGTAACCTTGTCGACTGTATATACGTGTATTCATCTATAACTTTAGCACGTAGCATCCTGGTTTTTTCATAATCAACTGTAACCATCGAGTGGTTTTGCTGCAATGGTTTCTGTTCTATTTCTACCTCGCGAACTTCTTCTTAATCTTAAAAGATTTATTAATCCACGCAGGTACGGACGAAATAACCTTTTTTTTTTTTAATAAAACCTTTCAATAAAACGAAATAACCTTCGTCGAATGAAAAAATGTCGTAAACGCTTAAAGAGACGTGAGTAACGTCACAACAATTTTTGTAACACGTTGCTAATAAAAAAGGTACAAACAAGCTTTTACAGCAAATATACTTCGCAACAATGCTTATTGTTATAGTTATGAAGTAAAATGATCTTTCAAAAATATATAAGTGCTTATTGGAAATATAACATTAACTGTCAGTCTTAGTTGCGCCTAAACATTTTTAAAATGTATGCAGTCTATCAATCTAAAAAATATGAACAATAATAAATTTTTACAAGCATTATATACCTAATATGAAAGGAGGTATTCAAGATCTAACTTCATTCATCTCTATTTAGTGTTTCTGGCAACACTGATTGTCTGTAGTAATGTTAATATATGTTTTTTCGTATTCTCTTCTAAATTAAGTGATGATAAAAATATCATCTGGTTTAAGTTGCATTTTGCGAAATAGGATTTGCTAACAAATCTTGGTGCCAAAAAAAAAAAAATATTGCATTTTCCTTTCTACCCACGAATTTCAGAATATAATATTACATGCTTAGTAGACGTACACGAAAGCTAAAGTCCATATATGAAGTCCATGTCAATGACAATTTTAATTACGACTTTACTAAGGACGAATCAAACACAGATAAACTTAACATCAATGTTTGCTAAGACGAATTTACCACTGATAATAAATAAAAATCTGTTTGATAAAAACAAAAATAATTGCGCTTAAATAAAATAATAAGATTGAATAATAAAATAATTATAGAAATACAAGCAGTACCGGCCACGCGTTGCTGTAGCTATAATGCGTTGAATTAGTTATATCATATTCTTTTTAATACAGTCAAATCAAAATTCAGTGCTAAAGATAAAGTTTCAGCTAATCTAAACACCAAAGGGATTTAAAATATAACTTCACGCCAAATTTAAAATTGTTTGGTAAAGAATTTAGAAGGATTAAAGCTTTTATGTTTAAATCTCATATTTGGGCCGCGGCGTGGCCGAGGGGATAGCGTCTCCGACTCCCACGCTGGCGGTGCGGGTTCGAATCCCGCCCAAGCCCGCTCGATTCTGTTCGGTAACGGCTCTGAACAGACTCAGCGGCTTGCCATGGATTAGAAGAGGTTGGTTACCCGTAGATAACCCGTCCCGATTAGCTCTCGTGGCATAAAGCGGACGTTAAAAAAAAAAAAAAAAAAAAAAAAAAAAGCTCAAATTTGACTATAAGTATTAATGATCCATTTACATAGCACTTATTGGATTATTTCAGGAGTGGCGAGATTAAATATCAGTAACACACATATAAAAGGATCTATAAAGAATATAATTGGAATAGGATTCGGTTCAAACTCAATAGACAGTTAGCTAAAATGTACCAAATTAATCTTTTGTCCTGATACATATTAATTAAATTCAAAATATAGCATATGATGATATGAGATATCGTCTACTTGTTGAGGTTCTACCTAAAACAGGTTATGAAAAGCGAATAACCTCAAACCATGCTGGATTTTATACATGCTACTAATCAAAACATAAAAATTTAATTTTATGAATGAGATAGATAGTGTTCTATTATAACTTTTTACAAAAATAATGTACATTTTTTATTATTAGAAGTTCTATTTATTGTAGTACTAATTGGTGCAGATGATAGGTGCAAAAAAATTATTTTTTTTAACCTCTCTTTTGCTAAAACAAATGGATTCGATCTTTTCCCCACACGTGAAAAGGCGACACATCATGTCCCAAGGGAAAAACGCGGATTTTCCTATTTCAAGCCGGAATAAATAAATTTATGCTTACCCACCCTAAAGATCGAAAGAAAGTGAAATGTTTTGTCAACAAATAAAACTTTTTAAAACTTTCAATAATATGTTGAACGATGACATAACTGCTATTAATATTAGAGGCGATTCTTCGTTCTGTTTTGCCCATTTTAAAATTGTTAATCACTATTTCTCGATCATGAATAGTTGTGTGCTCGCCCATTTAAGCAAATGCCCGAACTAGACTGATTACTTGTGTTCATATTGTTTATTTATGTTTTCATTGAAAGAATGAAAAGGAATTAAAAGGTTAATAAACTCATTTTATAATATAAAATTATACTATAATATTATATTATAAACTCATTAAAAGTTAACTTGATAATTGAGGAATACTTGTTACTTTCACTTTTTTTCTAAACTGAAGTAAACATTGCATCTTTTTCACTGTGACCTTCGTTTCCTACAAGTTTTAGTGAAGATTTTTTTTTCTCTTTCAAAAATTGCTGTTGAGTTGATTTGATTATATAAATTTAATGTATGACAATGAATCATTATGCCCTCATGTGCATTAGTTTCGAAATTTTAACAAACATGAAAGAACTAGCAGTTGAAATATAAATCTTCGTTTGCATCATTTTGACTGTGAGCCACTGTATATTCATATGTTGGCCATAACTGACATCTAGAAAAAATGATATGACTTTTTTTTTTCATAACTCTTAATGATCATATCGAAAATTATTATGAAGAGAAAAAACCAAGATCATATTATTACAGTTAAAATAATTAAGTCATTTATTAAAGCTTAAAGGACGGGTTTTACACAGCTAGTTAATGAGTTCTCCGAATCTTCGCTTGAAGTAAATCGTTATCTGCCAAGTGTTGAAAGGCTTGTCAACAACCTGCTTCATTATATATTCTTTCTTTTTTTTTATTTAAAAAAAAAATGTGTCATTAATGATTGAATGAAAATAATCTTCAGAGAGAATAGTTTAACGATTGTTCTTCTGTTTAGTTAGCTAAAAGGTTAAATTATATTACAATGCCCACTATGCATTTTAACTGATTCTGGCACACAAAGCTAGAACACTTACGACCTTCGACAAGTAACGATTAATCTATATGTTCCTTAATAATTGTATTGATGATTACTTAAAAACTACATAAGAGCTTGAACTATTTTTTTATAGACTGTTACATGATTTACGATTACATTTTTCTGCTAAATTTTGACAAAATAAAGTTAAAATTTAATAACTCACGAAACTTTCTTTTCTATTGAAGTGTAAAGGACGCGTTTACTCATATTTAGAAATTATATTCCACAAGAAAAAACAAATATATTGATACAGTTATAAAAAAGGGGAAAACGGTGACTTGATAAGTGTGCGTGAGATGTAGTAAACCTTAATACTCTTTCTATGTATTGTTAACCCGTGAACGAAATGATTTTTTTATTTCCAAATTTCAGAAGGCCCAAAATTTTTAATAGCTTCATTGTACATAAAATAAATTCTCTTCTTATAAACCGGTCCTAGCTTATCAGTTTCTTGGAAATAGATTAATTCAATCAACTGGAATAATGTGGGCCATTCTCCCATTTCATTCATATTTCATTGTTTTAATTTTAATGCGAAAAAATTACATTTTCATCAGATTTTTTACCACAAATTGTTAAAAGATAGGCTGCTAATGGGGTTTACAAAAAATGCCTTCATAGATACATATATATATTATTTCTCAAGGCCTTTTTTTTTGTCGGTACGCCATAACTTCCTTAATAACTTAAGCGAAAAAATATACAAATTACTCATTTCGCCTTCGATTGCTGGTTATAAGCGCCAAACCGCGGTTTTAGCTTGAAAAATAGCCGTAGAGGTTTCTAAATGGTGCCAATCTTTTCAGGTTTTCAAGGAAAACATTTTCGGCCATATAATTTTTTTCGATTAATCCCTTCGTTTGCCAGTTGTAAGCGAAAAGCGCCCCTCGTATAGGACGTAAAATAGAGGACCCGAGCCTGTGCGATGTCAGGTACTCGTTAAAGATCCCTATCCTAATTATACCTGGATATGCAAAATTTAGGACTCCCAATGTAGCATCGTCTGATTAAGCTTAGTTGCATAAAGGGGCGTTAAAGAAACAAACAAAACAAATACGTGTCAACTAATTAAGTCTTTGTAATCTCTAAATATTATTTAAAAGTGCTCAAAACTTACAACAAACCTGAGAATCAATTTCACTTAAATATTTAAATAAGTTTAGAGTTCAGGTCCTACTAAACACAAACAACACCTTTTTTTTTTTTTTTGTTTGGCACCAAGATTTGTTTTCAAATCCTATTTCGCCAAACAACACCTTCTTCCTACTTCCCTCACTCAAATTCTATCTCCCTCATTCCACAGGAGTGAGGGAGATAGGAGATGAAACGACACTCGCTGTTTTAACCGATAAAAACACCCTCACAAGGAAACCAGAGCAGAACTTCTGTGAAAAAGGTTATCCTTGTTGAGGCGGGAATCTGTTACAATGTTACCAACAATGAATTATAATGAAATAAAGGTTTCTAAAGTATTGAGGCCCGATTTAAAAAAATGTGAGGGAGATAGGTTGCATCTATGGGACAGGTAGATTATGGATCATAACTTTTTTTCTATAATTCGAAAATAGCAATATATCCTAAAACCAAATAATTGAGACCTTCTAACAAGTATGGAAAAAAATTAGGTTATAAATAAAAGAATACATATCTTTTTTCCGCCATCAAAGTCAGCAACTTGAGCTGTGGGACAGGAGAGGGAGATAGATATTGACATTTTAAGTTTAAATTTAGGCCTTTAAACAAATGGTTACTGAGATAAAAATCCTTGAACAACAACCTGAGGTTTTCTATTAACCTCTGGATGCGATTGAATTATTAACAATTTCACACAAATAATATGATCTCATTGGGACATAAATTTGTATGTATTGGGAGAATGACCCATGTAATAGAGATAAATAATTTAATAAATTTATCGTTACCGTTGACGATGATGGCAGAACTATCATTGAAGCTTCTATTCAGTATTGAAAATATGCATTTCTAGATAAAATTTATTTATGATTTTAATATTTACTCTCAATAAATTATTTCAGTGTTTAAAAACTTTTAATTTTTGAATTGATCTTTATTCTCAAAATGAACTGTCATGTAGACTTTTATTCAGTATTATAAATATGCATTCGCAGATAATATTCATTGTATTTTTAATTGTCCATCACGACAACTATTACAGTTGTTTAAATTTTTGAATTGAATTTACGAGTATATTATTTTAAAGTCTGCGATTATACTCAAAAGTACATTTAAGAATTCCAATAGTTCAAAGGGAAAAGTTTTTGAAATAAAAGATAATGACAACTGATTTATGAGAACAATTTATGATCTAGGTTTACGAGAGAGGTATAGTTCTTACATAAAAAATTTTTATCAGTAAACTTTTTAAAAAATCTAGAAAAAGAGTCTTGTGATTTATCACAGAGTGTTTGTTGTCCATCAATGATTCACCGCGTTGGAGGTTGAGTGACATGATCGCATAGCATTTTTTTATATAATTAATTCGATGCAGTCAGTCATACTTTTTCTTAGTCCTAATGACTTTTAAGTAAATATGCAAAAACATAAAGTAAAAAAAAATCATTAAAAAACCAAATAATCAGCAAAATGAAGTCAGAGCTTGTTTGATTGTCGTAAATGAGCTCCAGTGGAAGGATGCTAATCAGTTTGAAAAATTGCCATTATTCATTCCAGTCCTGTTAGTGGTGGTGGAAGGGTGGTCTCTGTCAACATGATGATATCTGGAAGATTACGCGTTCGTGCACTTGAGTATGGACATTCATTAACTCTGCATTAATCTTCCGCCATCTCTCCTGGCCGGGAAAAGGACGTCTAGCCGAAAGGCGACTTGTGAAGTAAGCGGAATAATAGGAGTCGATGTATCATTGTTAGCAGGTAGGTCATTTGTATCTATATTAAAATCGCCGATTCTGAACCCTAGAAAACGCCGAGGAAAATGTGTCGAAGGAAGAAAATAGTATTTTCTTCTATGGATAATTATAATTCAATTACAGATAATAGATAATTAAATAATTGAATAATTGAACCATATTATATATATTATATATAACCATATTATATTATATTATCAATAATAATTGAAATATCTGGTTTTATATTTTCTTTTAACTTCGGACTTTCAAAGAAGTATACTAAGTTCCTACTGACCCCCTATCCACCCCTAACAGCTGTGTGATAACTATTGTTTGCTATCCTGCCGTACCAAAGAAAAAGGCATCAACTCAAAAATTGTGATAAAATGGTATCGTTGGATTCGTTGTGAAATTATTCATTCGAAAAGCTCTAAGACAAAAAGTCTAAATTGAGTATCGAATGGGAAATTTCATAACGAATCCAACGATAGCATTAACCCCCAATTTTTGATTTACCGCTTTTCTCCTTGGTAGGGCAGTAAAATTTTGATAAAAACTAGGCAAAATTCTCACACGATTCATCATTATGAAATCCATGATGACGAATATTAAATCCATTCCAGTTGATGATTCCTGTATCAGTGACAAATACGGCAATTATCATTCTGTGAACGAATTACTCCATGAAAATAATTAATCTCCTTTTCAACTCATTTTTAAATATTCGAATAATTTGATTCGGTACAATATTTACGAAAAAGAAAAATCACGCAATGTTAAATAAATCTTAAAATACAGTCGTAGAAGTAATAAATAACCGTGACAGACACTAACTATTAGCGGAACAGGCATCTGTGACTACGTATGGGAGCACAGAGAAAGTTTATTTATGGAGTTGAATTTCTACCTGCACGGAGACTTCATCCCTTGTATAAACTGTACACTAAAATCAGTTGCACAATCTATTTTAATTTCATTGGTTGTCGGACATAAAATAGTATGACTATCGATATAAAACGACCGTAATAAACGTTTATAAACTGTCTGCGTCGATCGGGATATAACCGCACGTGCATGGTATTGGTTTTATTACTACAAGACGGTTATTTTATTTTGCTTCTTTTTCTTTTGTGTTGAAATAAGAAAACATTTTTAGAGCATTAGAACATAGAAATTATATTTTTCTTTTAAAAAATAAAATAAATAAACTTCATGAGTGCTAAATATTTTTTCTTTAACCAGGAACGCACACCAAGGCTTCTGCTTCAAATGATTAAAAAATCCTATTCATTTCATAAATCTTCATAATTCTATTTTCTGTTAGGTAGACGCGGTTGTTGATTATTGAAATCTTCTCAGGAAGTTTTTTTCTATTACCTTATTACTTCATATAAATTTGGCTGGTGCCGACCTTATTTGGAGTTAGTTTGATTTATTTATTGTATTTGTGCTTGGTTTATTTCTTATTTTATAATTAATTTTATTTATCAAAAATAGCGATCTGTGATTGACATAGAGAGAAATAATAAATCGAGAACTTTTTTTTCTCAGGTAAGATTGTGAAAAAAACTCAATACACTGTAAATAGTGCACCATGCTCTGTCAGTTACGTATGTTCTCTTGGAACGCAACATTATTTGTTCGGTAAAAAGATATTGGATATCTATTCACACAAACGATCATCGGAGAGTATTGACAACGCACTACGATGTCCTCGCGCCTACGTGAAGAAGTCATTGGAGTGATTAATAAGTCAGCACTCAATTATCACAGCCGACAAAAATATTCATGAATAAAAAAAAAGACGAATATAAATCCATAGATGCTTGCTCCCCCAAAATCGGATTGGGCCCAACCATTATTTCCAAGGACAAAAAAAAAAGGATCTAAATAGAGCCGCCATTGTCAACCCTGATTGAAATTGATCGGCTATTTGCAGTTCTTTGTAACGATCCGCGGTTTCCAGTGAGGCTTAAAAACAAGACCGATTGAACCCAGTTAAAAAGTTTTTTTTTTGTTGAGAAAACTACTGAAATAATGCCATTGACTCTAGCAATTTATGCGGCAGCGTAAAGTTTAATAAAGTTCAATTTGTTTATTTAGTTGAAAACGCTGTATTGGAAATATATATTAGTTAGCATTAGAACCCTTTTCCAGCAAGCCTCAGGTTGAGTTTTTACGAACGTGTATCGTAATACAAACGGTTTAAAGGAGAAGGGTTCAGTTCCAATGTTGACTCGTATATTTTACTTAACACCTGGATGAAAGTATATTTTTTCTTTGTGTGTGTATGTGTGATTTAAATCTCTACTTATGCATTGAATCGTGCGTAGAGTAACTAACATATTTAGACATCCTTTTCAAGGATCTACTGTACAGCTAAAAAGACCCACTTACAAAGACTTAATTCATTAAATATATATTTAAGTTATCAAGTTTTAGGTTTTCTTCTATTGTTCTTTAAATATAATCTTTATTTAGACCTCGAATATTTATGTCATATTACTATTTGATTAAATAATAATAATTTTGTTAATTTTCATAAATTGATTAATCTTTACTTTCCCTTACCTACACACATATAGAAGGGAAGAAAGTATTGCGAACATGAAAAATTTCGAGTTCCGGTTTTCAACGGAAATACAAGCTTTGAGCTGGTGAATGAGGAGCTGCTGGAGTAGCTGTGTACCATTCATCAAGAGATACATTCAAACTGTAACTAAAATGCAACCTATTGCACCTTATATTCCAATACAAGTCTCTGATCAGGATTCACGAATAGGTGGCATTGGTGGATCACCATTCATAAAGAACCTTTAATTATTTCTGTAATTTACATTAGTCCAAATAAAAGTATTCATAATATAATTCATAAACAGTTATAATAATTTACTTTTTAAGGTCCAGGTCTTTCAAATAGAAATAACTAAAAGTAACCAATGATTCTTGCTGGAGATTTTAATGTTAATTTTCGTGTAGAATATGTATATATTACCGGAATTTTTCGAAAGAAAAATTAAATGTAAATATTATTAATTCAACACTTCAATCGTTTTCTCCAGGAATAATCAAGTAAACAAAGATTTATTATCATTTATTAATTTTAATAATTGAATTGATTTATTTAATAACGGAAAATCTTGTGAAACGGGAAAGAGGAGGCTATTTTTTATTGACCATGATGTTTATTCTAACTGAAATACCGAAACGCGATTCAAAAATACTCAAGAAAACGCATTTAAATGGTTAACTGAAATTTCATTAACATTTAAATCACGAGAAAAAATATTCAATCTGATTAAAAGCCAACCAGAGAGGTTGCATGTACTGAGGGCATCAAGGAAATGTAACAATTTGTGGTGTAAACAAATGGATCAATTCCCATTAACATATTGCATGTAAGGAATGAAATTGACGTATTGTAGAAACTGTTTCTTCCTCATTTCATCAAAGCTCTTTTTGATTACCTTTTTCATTTTATCATTCAACTTTTGTATTTATAATTTGAACTGGTGGTCCGTAATTTCTTAGTAGAAAAAAAACAGGAATTCAACTAACTGTAAATTTTTCTAAATGGCGTGAATCCTCTACAGTCCCTTATACTGACAGCGTTATGGGCATTCTATGCTAATTTATTTATTATTCGTCATTAGCATTTTAATCTTTAGATTCCGTAATTTTAGGATAATGGTTTGACTTCACGTGAGGAGGTGTCGGATTTTAATTTTGTGATCTTTACATTGTTGAATCTGTTATAGGTTTGTCCAGTATTAAAGAGATTATTTTTTTAACAATTGAGTAATTAATTAAATTATGAAAATGCTCTGACAGAATACTCATGATTCCTTTTCCTTACAATAACCTCCATATTCTCAAAACATCGTCCCTAAACAGAGAGTGGACCTGAATCACGCCAAAAAGAGTCCAACTTGCAAAACTTTGCAAATTGAGTGCACGCTCACCCCCTCCCCACCTCTGGCCGATTATATACGAATCTCATTCACAAAACTTATTTAATCATACGAAAAATTTAATAAAATATTTAAAAAAAAAATAGAAGACATGCACCAGTAGTTTCTCTTCTTTATCAGAGATTATCAGCTTTTATATGTTCTGGTAAATTGAGAACGAACAGCTGATTTGTTTTCGATCAAACTTTTTTTGCTGATTCTAGGTTGAAAAAGGTGAATATTTGAACAATGTTCCAGGGTTCCTCCCTCCCAGGAGCCGAGAAAAATATTATTTTATCTACCTTTTTAACATTTGTTTATACTGTTTCTATGAATGAATGTCTTGGTTATTTATTATATAACAATCGATTTGTTTATTTGTTCTTATGATTAATAGCAAACCAGAGAGGTTGCATGTACCGAGGGCTTCAAGGAAAAGTCGTCTATTTCGGTGAGTGTGTCTAATTGTACAGATTTCGTTCCACAAACCAGGTCAAGATATTTTGTGACTTCATTTGCTTATGAAAAATTGGTATTAAAAAAAAAGTCCAGCTGTTATTTAGAAAGAATTAGAGAACTCAATTTTCACAGATAGAGTTGTAGTTAAAGTTATTAAACCAATATTGAACAGTCTATCCACCATCTCATCAAAATTATATTAAAGCCGGATAACCCCAATCGCGCTTAGAAACTTGTGTTTTAATATGATAATGCATTTAATTGTTCAAAATTAAAATATAACGAAAAAAACCATTGATAGCTCCTATGTATGATAATTTTTTTTTTGCTAAAGCCTACCTTGTAAACCTAACTTGAGTGTTTTCATGAACTAAAATGATATTGCAAGTACTGTCAAGGATATTAATAGCATAAAACAACAAAAGTGTTAAAACTAGCAGATCTCGAGGCGAAAATCGATGTATTATTTTTTTTTTCATTTTTCCTTACTTTGTCGGTTAATCCGAAGTAGCCTTATGTGCGGTTAAGCGGGGTTCCAACCTATATATTTTATAGGAAATTCAATCGTGGTTTTATTAATATCAACTATATTTTTTTGCGGCTTACAGATCAGGTTTGACAAGGTTTTTCTCCGCAAATAGTCGATTTTCAACCACTCTGTGATGCTTATTCTGTCGCAGATGGTCTCTGGGACTGTAACATTCTGGAGCTCACCTAGCCTCTTTATATGCTATAAATAGCTATAATGTCATTAGAGTATCAAGATAATTTGTACTGGTCGTTGGAGTGAAATTGGATGTTTTTTTTAGAGAAGTATGAAATTTATAAATCCTTTTTTGCTCCTCATGAAACCCACAAACACGAATTTCCGAAGCGAATATTTTGCGAAAGATAGAAATATTTTGCTCAAAATTTTGGTCTGATTTGGCCCTTCCATTTTTATATTTAATTTTTATACTACCAAAATTGTGACAACTTCAACATGGGTTCAACAAGCTAGCATTAAAAAAGTAACTTTAGTAACATAACTACGGACCTCAAAAAATAAAACACAAGAGATCAATAAAAACGTTTTAAGAATTTTTTCTGGCCAAATACATTATATGCATCGTTTTTCGTGATGTCTTATAAATTTGAATACAATAAAATAAATCAATTGATTTATAAGAACCCTGATATCCATTCAAAAGTAAGGCTGGACAAATATTTTTAAAACCTTAAATTGTCTAAGAAATAATATATAGATCATTTTTTCTCGGCTTCTACGGTCTACTGGACAGAACCATCGGACATGGGTCATATATTTTTCAACCTGGAATCACAAAAAAAAAAAAATTGACGAAATCAGCAACCCACAAGATGTGAGATCATTTTTTGAGCTAAATTAGCAAGTAGCCTTATGTGGTTTCAAAATTAACCCCCGTCGTGTTCTTGTCTGCCTCCCCGCTTAAAAGAAATTCGGTTCTTCCTGATTTAGATTAGATTGGAAATACTCTTGCTGAACGGCATTAGGCTTAGATAAAGATCTTTATTGCTAATTAGTAGTGGCAATAAGGAGCTTGGGGAAGGATCATCAATCAGCTCGACCGACGTGAACAGCTGCCTCCGTCCGTGCTCTCGGCAGCACCTAGTGAGTGGCTGCTATATACTTTGCTTTTGTCTTTATCGGCTCTTATGTATTTTAGTTTGATCAGTGAATGGTGTATTTCATAGTCATTAATATTCTTAAAAAATAAATAAATAATATTTTATCATATTTTTTTTATTACATTATTTTTATTTTACTATATTACTAAGTATTTAGAATTTTTATGAGATAGGAGATAAAAATCATCTTTATATTATTCCTCAACAATTTACCAACTTGTCCCTCTGAATTATATCGACGTTTTTGAAATATGAGATGGTTAAGAAAATTTAATTTATGGATTCTTTGTGTCCGAAGTAGGGGATGGATTTTTTCACCATTCCCTAACTAGCTTTGGTACAAAGTATTTCGTTGGTCCGCATTTGAATAAGCTGCAACTAAATTACTTTTCAGCATGTGCAAATCAAATGGATGGAATTCCATAAAAATGATTTATCTATGCACAAACCCAAAACCGTCCAACTAAATAAAAACCAGCCGCTTTTGTAATAAAGACATGTCTAGAAAAGTACATTAGGTTGTAATGAAGTAAGAGTACAAAAATGGAATTTGATGAAATTGATGCGGTACCATTTAGATAGGTCCAGTACGTGGGTTTGAATTCACACAGACAGAAACCGAACCGAATTCTTTCCTTGATGTCTAAAACGTGAATCGCAAGGGGAGATTTTGAATCTGAGATCATTAATTTTTTTATCCATTAGGAATAATGCGTTCTACATTTAGCTGAGTTTATTTATTCTTCCAATCTTGTTTTAACCTTCCGAAAGGGGTTTCAGTAACTTATGGCAGTTTAAATAGTTACCGTAGGAGCTACTGCAGTAAATGTCACAGCGGAGGAATTCCCAACGCCTGCTACAACCTCCTAATGCCGTTGGCCCAGGAAGACAAACTGTTCTCATTAAGGTTTCTACCCCCCTGTACCCTTAAAAACTGACAGATATTAAATATCAGCGCTAGGCCTCTATCTTGTTTTTTAATGATTTGACTGTAGACACCACTCACTAATCCTCATAGTCGTTTCTGGTTAAACAGCTTTTCTTTGCGAAACTATGCGCGAAGTTGGGTATCACGTTTGAAATTTGTTTCGCAAATGTATGTATACGGCAAAAACATTTCGTGAATAATTTTCTTCTTATGCGAAATCATTTATACTTGTTTCATCTAACAGTCAAGCGACCATATGTGGACTGTGTATTTAAATTAAATTCTACCAACTTCTGTGAATGTCAAAAGTGTATTAGAGAAAAAAAAATCAATTTATCTGAATAGCTGCTGCATCTGTTAAATCAGTGCTAATACTTCTTGATTTGCATGTGCGGTGATCATTTGTTATTCCAGTTGACTATACGCATAATCCAATTTTATTTCATTTACAAGCCTTCTGTCCCAACAAACAATTAAAGTTTACTTGCCCTTATTTTTTGTTCTCCCGATGAATTTTAATCATTGACAAAAAAGAAACCATTTTTTTCGTTAATACATTTTATTAACATTTTGACGTTTATATCTTTAAATAACATTTTTTGTTTTGTTAATCTATATAAATAAAGATGAAATTCTGTTTGTTTGTAATTGAAATCCATACCTAATTCTCCTATTTCTCTCAATCATTCATACCAAGTGCGAACACCTTTCCATATTAAAATTGCATAACTTCAGCCAATCTCTGGGTATATTCTTTATTGTTATAAAAATCGTTATGCTCTCGCTTTACATTGTTTTTTATGAAATCGACCATTTTAGTCGAAAAAAGTCCCATTTTATAGATTTTAAAGAGGCCAAAAAGGCCCGATAAGGCGGTTTTTAGACTGAACGATGAGAACTTTTCGAATTATTGGCTGAGGAGGGTGAAGTGAGCGCTCACTCCTTTGGCAGGCGCCGAGCCAAATTGTTGTATTTTTTGTTTATAGAATTGTTCACGTTTATTAGAAAAATGAAATTCTCCGGGTGAAACCGGGGTATACAGCTAGTTTTAAATAAAATTAATTATTCGATTCCTTACATTCGGTAGGTTTTTATTTCAATCGATAACATTCTGCTGGAATATTTTGCTTTAATAAAAATTATTCATCATAAATTTACAAATATCTCTTGCTTTGAATGGTTCTATATATAAAAACCAAGACCTGGGTTTGGTTCATTAAAGCAGCAAGAAAATTTTAGTCAATTCCATTCAGCGCAGATATAAACACCTTCAAAAAGGCTTGAACAAGGAACTGATAACTAAATTGCAATTGATTTAGAACTTATCTCCAGTTACCTTTTCCGAATAGAAATCAACGAGCAGCGACTCAATATAATTTTATCAATTAATGTTTACTACAAAAATTATATTAATTATGAAAAAATTATGTTAGTTACTATTAATTATTATATTCTAGCTATGAGTTTGAAAATAGCTGTCGAGAAACATCAATATTGAAAATGATGAATGTTTTGTTGTCGAGGTCCCATCCCTACCACCAAGTGATACGCAAGGCAAAAAAGTTTGGGACACACTGCAATAGAGAATAATCAAAGAGGATTAATGGCGCATTTAGAATCCTATATATATTCGATTACCCGACTACTCACACATACGATTATATATAAATTAGTGGTAGTAAGAAGTAGACTCTACTGTCCGTATAACACGTCACTATGTTCATTTTTTATTGATCATCAAATCTAGAAGAAATGAATATTCACCTTAATAAGTAAACACATCTCCAACATTTTCTAAACACATTTCTCCCTACTACTATGAAAACCAATGCAGTGCCATCGATACCACCGGACCATTCGAATATAAAAATATGGAATTTCGTGCATTATGGTCTAGAATGACTGACATTTCACCACAGATAGCTTTTTATGGAGTTTCAAAAGATATTTCTCAAAATGTAAAAAGCTATTAAAACATTTTTATTCGACCTAATACCAATCAGCATATTTTTTCCGTTTTCAAGTTTCACGAAAACATTCCGATCTCTTAGAAATCTAGCCTCTAAAAACTGGATCCAGCGAATTCATCAATGGACAGTATTTTTTTAAGGATTTAAAAAAAAAATTAATAAAAGATAAAATGAATAGTATTTATGTGAATAAGGAAACAAAAAGTGTTTCTATTAATAATAACTGTTAATAAAGCCATATAAAACCTAACTTTGTTATATCTGTGGTATTTCTAATTTTTTCGATATTTCCAGTAACAAATTTGGAATAATCTATTTAACGTAATCCTTCATTATTTATAGCAGTACTATAATGATATTACCGCACATCGGCAAGGAGATAGTTACAACTCAGAAAACTGATTTTTGGATTAACATGTGAAGTCATTATACCTACAACAGGGGCTAGGTAAAATATTCTTTGATCACAAATAATCTACCATTGAGGCAATTAGTAGCCCTCTACCTGCGTTACCACCATCACCCCCTCCATGGTAACATGCGCCTTACGCGTATGGAATTATTAATATTATTGCAGCAATAACTTAAAATTGATATATTTTGAGTTGTAACCATCTTCTTGCCGACGTGCGATATATTCCATTAAAAAATGGATATATTATCTTTTAAATATTCTCAAACCAATGAAATCACTATATTATGTGGTAACATGTTTTCCCGGTTGCAAAATCATGTCCGAAGACCTCACAATAATACGGGTTAGAATATTATCCCATTCTCCCGTACAGTGGGACAGGGAATGGTAGGCACATTCCAGGATTGCTAATGATGGAGACCCGGAGGATTGTGTGCCGCAACCGATCGTCACATGCTGTCATCTTAATATATCAGCCCCACATAATTTGTTTCCTCGCCTCGTTGACACACTTTTGCAATTCTTTACCAACCAGACTTTTGCGTGATTGCGCAGTTTCGATTGGGTTCTCTCTGTGTCACTTGAGAGAACGTTTTAAATCCTATTGTCTCGAAAAACTCTTACATCACATTTAATATTGTGTTTTTTTAATTTTGATTGTATTATATAGTTATTATATGAAACAATTCACACCAAAATAATTTGTTAGCAAACAAATCAATGGCAATTTATGGGGCAATTTTCTAACATCGAGGGGGCTTCACTTAGAAGTACTCAAGTCGCATTTAATAACTTTTATAGGAAAGCAAAATAGAACTTTTTTTTTTCTTGGTCCAGCTTCTTTTTAGCCGCCTTCTAACGGACATGCCAGCCGTGGTGATGTCATCAGTTATTTAGTTATTAAGTCCATACAATTTAAAAAAAAAAGTTCGTAAGTGTTGTTCGAGATTCGGTCGTTGTAAGTCTTTACGTACTCTGCAGCGTCTAAATATAATTAGTCTTAAAATTTTGGATTGAAAAGTTTCCAAGTGCGTCTTTTTAGCTTAGCCGAAAATCGGCGGGAGTATGTACAAATTGGTTTAAGTAAGTCGGTGTATGTATTCAGTGCCTGTTTAATTTTCAATTTAGAAAATTTGGAAAAAGAGATTAAATTACTTTAATTTACTTTCAAGCTGCGTTGAAATTAATCCCATATAAAAGATTATCATTGATTGGTTATGTGATATTCTTGTTATGTACCTATAAAGAAACGCTGTTGAGCACGTTTACCTTTTTTATTTTTCTTTAGTTCGATATTTAAGGTGCTTTTTGTCGGTAAGCCTTATCTTTATTTATATTCCATCGTTCGATTACTTTTATTTCATTTTGAAGATTTCACATTTCACTAATCATCAGAATGAAAAGATAATTAATAGGATATTCACGATGCGCATATTTAAGTCTTAGAGGACATTGACTTATTTTTTTAATTATTGGAAATTATTAATTATTACTGCGGGATTAATATTATTTGGTCATAAATTGTTTTTTTATCTGTTTTCCATTAATTTTAAATTGTAATATGAAACTTGCCTCAATTTAACCAATGAAAGTTCAGGGGCTCCGAGATAGACAGCCATGCAGCCCCACAACTGGGGCAAGTATATCATAAACGAACAAACATGACACACCAGGTGATAGATATAATGCATTATGTAAAAAGCATGCCTATGGCGAAATTGGAGCGAAGTAGTTGGCAAAAACGAAGGTGGCTTACTTTATAAGTGGAACTGTACAAATGGGGCTGTAAGCCTTTTAAAAATGTTGAGATAGTCCTAGAGGTAGTATAACAGTCCATGCTACCAGCATTCATCAAGTTATGCAAATGGAGGGACATTGCAATTCCCTTTGCATTATCCCTAATGGATGTTAAATACCTCTAATAACATATCTAGGCCTTCCAGGAGGAATTCCGTCGATCCGTTCCGTTAAATCTTCCGCAACAACGAGCGTCTCGATTATGTGTACTTCGCGAATTGGCCTTGAGATCTTTTTCAGTTCCTTAAAATATTTTCCTCCGGAAGAGGGCTGACGGTGACGCTCGGTAATGGGTTTCGGGTGTCGGGTTTCAGACACTTTGAGGATTTCGGTCCTTCTGTGGCCCAGGGGATTAGCTTAATTAACTGGAAGGACCACTTATTCTAAATCGTTTAAGCTAATATTTCCACTTTTTTCTTTCTTTTTTTTTTCTTTTTCTTTTTTCCCCCTTCCTAAATAAATGATCAAATTTCCTGATTATTGTCCCGAACCGGGTTCAACCGATCTTTAGAGTAAAAGCCTGTTAAGATAGGGGGACTTCAAGCATTGGAGTATATATATTTATCGAATATTAATTGACTCAGTCGACTTAATCAAGACAGGATTCGTATCTTGAGTCAATCCTAATAATTGCCACTAACTCTAATTCATCACAATGGATCAGATAATAAATTTGGCATATTATTATAGAGACTGATGAGATAATGTAAATACGAATAGATTAATTTTCTACCCTTATTAATAAGCTTTCGAAATGAGATACCCTTGTCTCGTTTTCAAAAGTTTTTTTTTTAAGGCTGAAAATATAATTTGGATGATCAATGGTCCCACGGTGAAAAAAAAAAATGGCATCTTACAGACTGTTCCAAATACATAGTTCATTAGTTCGCCTACAAGTAAATTATGTTCTTTAATTGTGGGACTTCATGCAAGAATATAAAAAAATTATTTTTAAAAAGTTAGCAAAAACAAAAGTTCTCTTTTCACGTTGCGTATTTTTGGGCACGGTAAATGTTAAAGATATTAATTCTCAATATCATAAATTATCTGACGACATTAATAAAAGTAAATAAAGCGCCTTAAATGGGCATTATGGGCTTTCAAGATATTTGAGAGACTTCCTACACCTACCCCCTATTTTTTGCCGCATCCAATTTCCATCACCGATAGTTAGCTTCTACCCTTGGAGCCGTGGCTCCGCTTAATTTTTTTTTTTTTTTTTAATATTTCGATCTAATTAGTCCTTTCTACTCTTTTGATTTAATTTGCAATTTTTAGACTACCTAACACTCCGCTCTCGTTCAATTTGTATGCTTTCGAGATATGATATCTGTAGCCCGAAAATAGGGTTAAGGGGGTGGGTAAGAGCGGCTACACCGATTTTATGATATTATTCCCGCACCTACCCCCTATTTTAGGCCTCATCCAATTTCCATCACCCATAATTAGCTTCTACCCTTGAGCGTAGAAGCGTATTATAAATTATTTATAAAAATTTAATTATAAAATCCTACTATTTTTACCGGGTACCTAGAACTCCCTTTCTTCCCACGTGGAGCCTAGCAATCTAGGAGCCTGTTTACGTCCATACGTTACTTCCTTGTGTCGAGTTGAGAGCTTTCCTTTTGTCATTAATATTGGTAATAAAAACTAAGTTAGCTGGGTTTTCGAACCCATTTTCTATTGGTCTCTGTTGACCTACCTGCATTCTTCACTTCATGAATTCACTGCATTCACTTCAGAGGCGCTGAATATCACATTGGAACCATAAGTCGAAACGGCTACATAGCCAACAAGCCGCAGGCAGCAATCAGGTTTTTTTTTTTTTTTTTTTTTTTTTGTGTACACATGACTGCCTACTGGTAAAATAATTGGTGCAGTTGGGAAATTTTACATCAAGTGGGTTTTATGACCCTTTCAATATTTTTGTTCTGATTTTTAAATTATTCCAAACAAAATTTTTATTTCTTTTAAATCAATCAAAACCGAAATGCCATCATCAAGGTTGTTAATGAAAAATATTCCAAACTACATCTTTGCCTTCATGATTAATCTAAAAAGTTTTTTGAAAGATGAAAGGAGGAGAACTTGAAATGCTGACAGCAAGTTATTTATGGTGGCAGTTTGTAATGTATAGTCTTCGTTAATGTATGGAATGCCAACTAGCTTTTGTACATTGTATCCATCTGACGTATATATTATAGAAATGTTATAGATGGATCAGGAGGTGACACTGAACTGATGTACGAGTATAAAAGTTACTGCTTCACGTTTGTTTGTTTATTTAACGTCATAAAGGCATTGTTTGTTTGTTTAACGTCATTTTTTGGTAATTTAACGTCATGTTTGTTTGTTTATGCCATTAAGGCTAATCGGACGATGCTAGAGTGGGAGTCCTAAATTTTGCCTATCCAGGTATAATTAGGATAGGGATCTTTGACGAGTACCTGACATCGTACAGGTTCGGGACCTCCATTTTACGTCCTATCCGAGGGACGGCATGGCTAAGGATTTTTTACTCCCATTAAAAAATCCTAGGGCCACGCTGGGCGCGAACCTGCGACCTTTACTGCTTCAAGTATAATCTAATCATAATCGATTCCAAGCATTCTTGGTCCACCTGTTGCAACATACTTGATTATTTTTTTTCAATAAAACTTAATGGTATCATATATGTGAAAGAGATCCTTTGATTTCGAAACTGATTTAGTGAAACTTCCATAAAACTATTATTCCACCTCTTCCAATATTCAATTTGGTCTAAAGAAAAAATTTGCTTATCTATTTTATTTTTCATCAATCATTAAAAATTTTTATTTAATCCATTAAAATTAGTAAATAAAAATTAAATCGACATCTTGTTGATTCTCAAAACTTGCTATGTTGCAATGCGAACCCTTTCTTTTGTTCAGTTGTATTCTGTACAATAGTATTGTAAAGCTGTACAGTGAGCTCTTTCTCAAATTGGTGGTATTCTGATATTTTGTGGATGGTCCATTTTGAAGTTGTTGGTTTATAGACCAAAGTCGCTATTACATTTTTTTCGTTTATAGGTTTTTAATATTCAAGCGGTGCTTTAAATACTGTCAATGCGACCGATGCACACAGGAAAATTTGACCAAAAATACTGGCCAGAACCTACTTTATGAAATGTGTAATTCACAATGAAAAATGACCCCTTATCAAGTAGAGAAACTGTCAGATCGTATCAGTCGATTCTTGTCTCCTCTGATCCCCTATTTATTTAGCTTTGCTGATTCATGACTGTCCTTCGCCATCCTCTATTCTGCACTGATTAATTTCGGTCTTCGCAATATTTTAATTTTCAGCGTTTTTGCTAAAGTGACGATCTTAACATACGAAGGATAATTCGAAGCTAGACCAGTAAATGTTTTCTACATATCTTTTTCATTTTTTATAAAATGATAATATCAATTACGGTCGGTGTTTCCTTCGTGGATTATGAGGCTAAGATATAATTGAATTGATAAAAAGTCTCATGTCTCATAAGTCTCATGTCCAGATGAAGTCCTAGATCGAACTTCTCTGGATACATCGATCGGAGTCGTTGTAATAAAGTTGAGGGTCGACTAGCTCCATTCGCAGAAGACTGCACTTACATCACATGCCTGAAATAGCACCTTCTATCACCCAAAACCACATAGAAGATGTAATTAGTAGGGCAAAGGAAGGTAAAAATGAATATTTTGTATTCATTACATTCACCCTCAATCATGGTTTATGCCTTCAAACAGAAAGAAGTTAATAAATTTGCAAAAAGCTGTTTCCTGTAAGTTTCTGAATAGCGCTTAAAAATGTACGTATATTTCTAATCTGAGTAGGTTGTTAAGTGAAATCTGTGTGTCACGCGCATCGCATCTTTCCATAGATATGAAATATTTCAATATTGGATTTTTTTTTTTTTTTGTTTTTTGTGAAATAGTGATATTCTCATCTTCCTTTGTTTGTTTGTTTGTTTTACCGTAACTTTATGCCACTAAGGATAATCGGACGAAGCTACAGTGGGAGTCCTAAATTTTGCCTATCCAGGTATAATTAGGAAAGGGATCTTTAACGAGTACCTGAGTAAGAGTACCATTTTACGTCTTATCCGAGGGAAGGCATGGTCAAGGATTTTTTACCCCCATTAAAAAATCCTAGGGCCACCTCGGGACGCGAACTCACGACCTTTAGTATTGTAGGTTGCCATGCTAACCACTACACCACAGGATACCCGACTCACATCTTCCTTTGAATTATATATTTGTCAATTAATTACAACTAAAGTTTCATAACGTTTCAAGGCCTATTGCCCCATCTTCAGGTGTACCCATAACCAGGGCCCGGATTTTTATGCAATTGCATATTTTGTTTGCGTGCTTCTTTAAAATGGCGGACCATGATGTGGATTTTTCTTTAAACGAAGATGTGGATTTTTTTTTATTTGAGATGTCTCTTATATTTCTTGCCACCGATATATACCGATATAAGCTCGCCGACACCGCCTACGCCTCTATCCTTTCGCAAAATAGTCCTCCTGTTTCAGGTGAAAAGGTTACCGGTAGCAAGACTCATTAGCTGTAACCTAAGCCAGGTGTAAATCTTGTGCTAACATCGGATGGCTAATTTCCCGGAAGAGCTGACTGCTCCCGCTGTCCACTCCTGCCTCAGCTCTCCGCTGCCTACATAAATCTTTTCCTCGCGAGGCTGATCTATCCCCGCTCCGCGCAACATCTCCTTCCTGGCTATTAATTACTGATAACTGCTCCCCTCCCCTCTTTCCTATCAATAACTGTCGATACCCTCTTTTCACCCAACTTTCTGGTTACCTTTATCTCGTTAATGAACCAACCCTAGAGGGTCTTTCCTAAATAGATACCAGATAAATTTGTCTACTCTTTAATCGCCTTCTTTCCGCTTTGAAAAAGGACCGCAAAAGTTATTTGTTAAAAGTAAGAGTAAAATAAAATATAGTGCTAGAACCTAAGAACTAAGGAAACCTTGTTGATGAGAAAAATATATGTAGCTCCTGTGAACGCCATGAAATGAATGTCCTGCGCTTGCTAAATACTCTTTATAATTACTAGGGGGATGAGTGGGGGAGGGGTAATCGCCTGTCCGGATTACGGCGGACTAACTCCCCTCATTAAATATAATCACAATTATATTTTCTTTATTGGTCCCTTTAAAACAAAAAAAAATATATTTAATTATTAACGGTCATGTTAATATGCAATGGGTTCCGCTACCGTAACATTACACTGTCAGTTAATAACCGAAAAAGTTAACTTCTTTTCTGGGAAAGCTCCCTGTTCAGTTGAGGATGTAAATTTTCAACTATTCTCTTCTTTAACAACTTCTGTCTAAATGTAATGCAGCGATGTACCTTTACGCGTAAATTATTAATCTTTACATTTTATGGTTAAGAATGTAATCGAAATCAGCGCTTGAAGTGGTAGTAAAATGGTAGACAATAAAAGTGATGAATATTGGAAAAACTTAATAAATAAAATGTAGAAATAAGAGAAGTTTAGCATGTCCGAAAAAGTCGATCTCTATTTTATTTTATTTTTGTTCGGCTTCTGGAGTGCCGAGATATTTAATTCAAGAAAATTACATTTCTAATATTAAGCTTTAATAAGGAGGAGATGTCGGAAAAAATAATTTGAGTTCAGGAAATCTTCCTACAAATTTCTGTAAAAAATTGAAGGATAAATATTTTATATTTATATAGTTACGGGAAACAAAACATCTGCCCACTCAAACGGACCAACACCCACTTTACCAATTATAGAAGTGTTCATTATTCTTTTAAACAAAGTTCAAGTCTTTATTCCAAACTTTTGATTTGTAATTGGTTCATAAATTGCGAAATGTAATCCCACATATATTATTTCACAAAGCCTAAAAATCGGTTTTTCATGAATTATAAGGTACTGTCGTGCTCAAATGCCATGAATGTGGTATCGTTGGATTCAGAATTTCACGGAGCTTTTGCCAATTGCATTCTCATTGTTCATTTTTCGGTCTAAAATAAAATATCGACCTAAATGTAGTGATTCAACGGATCGAAACGGATCAAATTCGGTTTAATAAATTGCGGTACGAAAATTAAGAAGTTTTGAAGCCCTAAAACCTACCAGTTTTGAGATAACGCCTGGGTTAGGCCCCTCCGCAGCACGTGGTCTACTACTTACTGTGTTACGTTACAGCAAATGTAAGTCCTGTCGTGCTTAGGTTCTATAAATGTGGTTTTGTCTGATTTAGAATTAATTGTAGCGTTAGAAAATAGCACTCTCACATTTAGCAATTACAGTATACTCCCGCTTAACCGGCTCCCGTTTAACCGACTCTCCGGATAAACAGAAGGACGCAGTGAAAGATAAAATATTATTTTGAAGATCCTTTAAAGCATTTATAGCTTTGTCATATTATCAATCGCTGGTAAAAAATTTTGTTAAAATTTGTATTATGTTGCGGTTTGATAGATCTTAATTAAATTGAAATGTATACAAAAAGTCTTTTGTTTTTTATTTGTTGACCGAACTCCAGTAAAACAAGTCTCTTCGAAGTAAAATTGATCTTGAAACAAAATCCTTATCCTCCACCAATTTCATAAAAAAATTAAAAAAGAAATTAAGAAGAAATAAATTCGTATATTTAGACAATACCGACGAGATGACATTAAGGTGCGCATAAACGGAAAAAAACAAGAAAAACATTTTGTGAAAACTGAATAGATTGATTGTGTAAATTTTCGTAAATCGTCAAATTAAATTAGCCAAAAAAAGTTTTCTTTAATTAATATTTATATAACCTTTGTAAATTAGACTGTTTTTTTGTTTTTGGGTTTTATCGCAATATAGAAGTTATAATAATATATTTTTTTAGCTTTTTTATACACTTTTCCGGATTGACCGGCTCTCTGGCTTAAACGGCAATGAATCGGTTCCGACGAGGACGGATAAGCTGGAGTCGACTGTAGTCAGAAATGTGTATGAAATAAATAAAATCTATTTATAGTGATTCATAGTGGCGTTAGGTGGATTTCATCAAGTATGATCAGCACATTAAGGACTATTTAAGGACCTTCTTATATATCTGTACATATATTATATATTAATCTAATCTTAATCTGTGGGTGACTACCTTTTTAAATAATTTTTAAATAATTTATTTTTTGAAGAGAAAAGATTTGGCTCCCCCGGGAGTCGAATCCGGGTCTCCCGCGTGACACGGGGGGTCTTCAATCTTTTCTCTTCAAAAAATAAATTATTTAAAAATAATTTAAAAAGGTAGTCACCCACTGATTAAGATTAGATTAATATAAAATAATTTAAAATTGACGTACGTCAATAAATACCATAAATTGGACAAACTTTGTCCACCTCCCGTTACTCGCAAAATTTGCGTGATCGGGTAGTAGGTATCAGTGAAGAGGAAGGATTGGCTCTACTTGGAGCCGAGCTCTGTGGTGTAGTGGTTAGCATCCGCGCATGTCACGCGGGAGACCCGGGTTCGACTCCCGGCGGAGCCAAATCTGTTCTCTTCAAAAAATAAATTATGTACATATATTATTTCACAAAAATAAAAATCAAAAAGAAAAAAAAAGTGTTCTCTTAAATGTGGTGTAATTTAATTAATGGTGGTGTAGTTGGATTCAGACTTCAAATAGCGTAGGTAGAAAAATTGGGTTATAATTATTACAACAATCATCCTTTTTATTTTGTCAAATATTATGAAAATCGATGTCTAGGCAGGAAAAAATGGATTTTGCTGATTAAGACCCACTCAAAAGATATTTTAAAAGAACAGGTCAGTGATTTCATTCAAACATGAATGATTATCATTCCAATAAATGTTTATTTAAATAGATGTACTACAATTTGAAGTAAATTATATTTTATTACATTAAAAAGTCTCTTTGGAAATAAAAAAAACTAATTTAAAGCAAATGGTTTGATAATAGTTATACCTTGATCTAATTGTAACAAAGGTATGTAACGTCAGCGTAAAAATATTATTTCTGTTTCTATTAAATTATTAAATTAAATAAAAATTCAATTTTAATATTTGGAAAAGATTAATCCAAAAGATATTTTAAGCAAACAATATGTGATTTTATAGGTTAATGTTTTCCTATAATTTTGATATTTATGGCTTAAATATTATATTAACTATTGTTTTTACAAAGTTAAAATTAACTCCTTTAAAGAACATAACATGTTTATAAAACATTAAAGTTAACAATGTTTACAAAAGAATATTTTCATGCCAATAATTTTATATTTATAGATGTTATATTATTTGAAGTATATTGAAAAAATACTATATTCATATTTACGCTTAGTACAGTAACTAAACTGCCAGCAAAGCTGCTTTCTTTTTTTTTTTAATTATATGAAATCTGAATTGCTACACTAGAAAGTATCTGTGACAAAAAAAAAAATCTTACGTATACTATTCCAAATAGCTAAAAAAATGTAGTTTTCGCCAAATGCACTGTCCTATCGTGCTCAAATGCCATAAATTTAGTATTGTCTGATTCAGACTTTTACGGAGTGTATGCCTGATGAACTGGTTTTGAAAAAAAACTTAATAAGGTTAATAAATTGGGCACTTTAATGGTATAGATGCTATGATTTTTATTTATGACTTATTAGGTTTTATATTTTTCCACTAATAAGAGAGAGTCTGTGTCTTCTTGCACACAAAGAAACTAATTTATTTGCTTTATTGAAATTTAACTTTTTTCGTTATACTTCAATTATTTAAATAATTTGAGCCATGGGGAAGGATAGGTAAATTCAGAATGTAGAAAGATTAATTTTTAGGGACTATGCAATATTCATAGTGATTTCATATTTACCAGGAAGATTACAGGAAATAGTTTTGAAGAGAAGAAGGTCAGAAAATGGAGTCCTTCCTTAACTATTAAACGCTGCTGTAGAAAAATAATTTCTCCTTAAGGCCAGAGTGGTTGGGGGGGGGGGGGGGGGGAGTGATGAAGAGGCAACAAAAAAAGTGAATTATGCTTATCGTTATGTTAAACCTGAAAGTCAAATCTGATACAAATCTAAGTGCGAAATGCTTCGCGCGGGTCCAGCTAGTTATATTTTATTGCACTAATTTTTTTTTTATTATTCCAATGTTGTAAAACAGTGAAAATTCACATCTTCCATTTGGATATAAATATATTTTTCAATTCATTACAACATTCTCAACGTTTCGGAGCTTTAATGCCTCATCTTCAGGTGTACTCCTTACTAATCCCAATTAACAATATTCTAGTTAAATAATACATCAATTCCTTAAAAATCTCGTCAATAGATAAATTTGTCAATTACACCTCTCTCCTAGGCCAGCTCACTGTAACAGTGGGGTTGCCTAAGAGAGAGGTGTAATTGACAAATTTAATTTCAATTTTGCAAAACTAACGTTTTAATAAGTAAATTGTTCATAAATTTTATCTTTAAGGAATTCATGCTAGCCATTTTTGATTATATGTAGAATTTCTTAAATTAATAAAACATATCATAAAGCCTCAGCAAGAACACCATTTCCTGTTCATTTGCATTTATTCCTGTAATATTCTAAATTTAAAATATTATCCATTTTAAATAGAAATTATTTCATGGTTTCTGTATAAATGTTGATATAGAGGTTAAAATCAATTCTCAATACGTTATCTCAATGTAAAAGCCCAAAATATCCGCGAATGTTATTCACTCGTTTTCTTGGACGCCTGTCCTTTCACTAATTTCAAACCTTCTGTTTTACAAAGATAAAATTGACTTTTATGTGGTGGCAGTGCTTGTTTTCCCCAGTATATTACTGGCAATTAAACGATAAGCCGCCTAATTCCGTTTTATTGCCGACCTTTTTATGGGCGGATTTTAAAAGATTTTATTATTACTTCATTTTAATGGACCAGGCTCTCAATTTTATTTCACAATCAGTAAATATCTTAACTGATCAATATTCAATACGAATTGAATAACTAAGAATTTGTTCCCACAGGTTAGTCATCTAAGCAACAAGTTTGATTGGTAAATTTTCCAACATTAGCCAATCTAGATATAGGACGAGCAAACGTTTTCATTTCAACGGATGGTGTAAAGCATCAAACCCTTTAGATTGAAATTAAGTAAGCCTTTAACCATGGAAGGATAGTCTGTTTCACCATACCCGGGGATTAAAAAGAAATCTAACGATTTTGACTTTTGTCGGATTTTCATTAAATGGGAGTCAGCGTTTGGCTTAATCTCGTCATGTTTGTCCTTTTTATAAAAACTGGATAGTCAGAGAATCAGAATATAAAAAAAAAAAACATTAAAGAAATAATTAGCATAAATAACGATGAATATCTTTAACATTTGCCGTACGCAATACGCAACGTGAAAAGAGGACTTTTGTTTATGCTAACTTTTTAAAAAATAATTTAACTTAATTATCGCACAAAAATCGTATTTTTTATAGCAATAAAGCGTCACAATGTTTTGAAACCCATGTTTAATGAGACTTTTATCAGCGGTCCTGCGTAACACTAACACTAATGAGAAAGAGTAGCAGTACCCACCCCCCTCCGTCAGCCCGTATACTTGTTTTAGGCGCCTTGAACTATATATTTTTTTTTTTATCTTTTCGATATACCTTTAGTTACTTTTTTTTTTTAATATGTATATAGGTAATAAAAACTGTTATCTATCCATAGCAAACCTTTTTTTATTGCTTACTACCGATACATTTTACGTGCCTGCTTTGAACTTTAAAGCGAATCCTTGTTTTGCTTACATTGCTTATTTTTGTTTGCTGAAAATAGGTTGGAGATTTGGGAACCACCTTTCTGAACATAGCAGTAAAGGCCGGAAAGCGTAAACAGTAGAAACATAAAATAAATGTTATATTTTGTTTTCATTTTGCTCGGAAAATAAATGTTTAGTAAACATTAAAAACCCGTGTGACCTTAACCTTTTTTTTTTAAATCCTTAATAGTGCACTATTTATACCCCCCCCCCCCCCCGTGTTCCTGAATGATTTTACTATTGGCTTGTTGTTTTTTATCCGTCCTTAACTCCTATGTTGCTATGGAATCTTTTGGCACAATAATTAGAATACAATTTTCTACCAGCAATGTATTAGGTAGGATAAAGTCACTCATTGTGATGGCTGGTAGAGGTTCAGGGTGAGCCTTTCCTAACCCAAACACCTCACCATAGGCTGATGAAAATTTAAAGTTAAAGAAAATAAATTAAAAAATAAATAAACATAAATAAACTTCAAAGTAATGGAAGGCTATATTTTGAACCTTGCTATGTACAATTATGACAAAAAATGGAAACATAAAACAAAATAAAGCTCATGAGCTAATACAAACAAAATTAGGAAAAATAGTAATTAAAAGAAATTTCTATAAACAGCATTATACTAAAATTAACATTAATTAATTAGAGAAGATATCTTTAAATTTGCCAAAATATTTAGATATAATTGCATGTGCACTAACATTAATATGAATTGTTCATTGGCTGATGAAAATATTTCAATTTCAATATTAAAGTCTTTTACCTTAACAATTTATTAATCAGAGTCCTTCGATATCAATGAGCCACTGTGGCTAATTACACCTCACCCAGACTGGTCCGAGGTCACTATCTGTTCGCTCAATGCGAATAATTGTTCACCGTGAGTAATAAAAGTTGTTACCTGCTGACAACTTTGGGAATAAGCAATCCAAAACCTGCTTAGGCTGCTGGGCCATAGATGCTTGTCCTCTTGAGAATTAATGTGCCTTGAGGCCTCGATGTTGAAACTGGTTCAAAACAATCTCCTCGGACAACATTCACGGACAACACTCACACCGCCTGTGTGTAATTTTAATTTAATAATTCTTTTGTTTTTCAATTTAAACATATGATTGAACGATAGGAGCCGAGGGCTGCCGAAGCGGCCCGAAGTCTTCCGAAGTGACCCGAAGCCTTCGTAGTGTTTCCGAAGCTGACTTCGCACAGTTCGTTAATACAAATTAAAAACAATTAAAGTTAATTGAGATAAATCAACAAAAATAATTTAAAGTGTGTTGGCCACAACACTCATCCTTAATAAAATACATTCCGAAATTTATACTTTAGGTAGAATTATATCTTGATCATACTGTTTAGCAACTGTCTTTATTTCCGAACTTGTTTGGCACCTTTAGAAAACTTTGGACATGTTTAAACGGTTTTTGACGTTTCGACTGATTTTCTTTTCTTTTTTTTTTTTTTTTTTGGGGCATTCTTCAAAATAAAGTTGGATTTTGTACATTTGAATGTGAATATATTAGGCATTGGCCAAGTGATTATTTGGAATTCCAACCTGTTTCCCGAAAACCCGTTATTTTTGCCAAATTTAGTCGGAAGATTGACAATTGGTTTATTAATTGTTTGCATTTGAGACCTACTATGTTGTGGATCTCAACTCCCCTCCCCATCAAATCCATTTTGATACATCAAATTCGTCAATGAAATCTGGTGCGACGCGCGCAACAGACAACTTTCATTTAGCAACCTACTTAGAGTATAAATCGACGTGCATTGCTAGATATTTAAGCGCCGTTAGGCAACTTAATTTCCAAATTTCTTCACTTATTTTTGTTTGTTATTCGGTATTAGATATAGAGTGTTAAAATTATTCCAAAACTTGATCGTCTTCAGTACCTTAAATATGTATCGTAAATAAAATGATTACATATCAGTACTTTTTACTCAGATTACTCCATTGTTAGCACATAATGGAACTGTCAATGAATTAAAAAACTATAAAATTTTAGTTTTATAAACTTTTATTTAAAAGTTTTGAAAAAACTTTTATTGCTCAGAGGTTATTAATAAAATTTATTTTAAAACTGATAAAGTTAAAATGTTTATTATTATTATTATTATTATTATTTCAAACATACCTCATATCAATTGAATTACCCCATTTACAAATTTCATAGTTAACGAATAGAACCATGAATAAAAGAATTATAAAAAAATAAATAATTTAAAATAGGTAATCCCCTCCCACGAAATTCATAGATATTTCTTTCAAAATCACAATCCTGGATAACATGATTAAATGTCATTATATCAAAGATATCCGAAAAGTATAGCGTTTTGATATTTTCGAATTAATCCTCCCCCTTTCCGAAATTTATAGCAGATATTTTTTTTAAAACCACCACCCTGGATAACATGATTACATTCATAAATACAAAAGATATCCGAAAAGTATAATGATTTGATATTTTTGAAGAATTTCAAAAGTATAAATAATAACTTAATGAGTGTAAATTCTTAATTTTTGAATTAAAATGTAAATTTTACCCCCTCCACCCCGAAAATTTTAATTTTTTTTTTTTTTTCAAGACAACACTGCCTATTATATAAAGATAGACTCCCACATTAATGAAAACCGGAAAGTATGATTTTTTTAATATTCGAGCACCCCTTCCCCTAACGAAAATTCAAATTAAATATTTTTTTCAAACACACCATCGTAGATAACATAAAGATAGACAGATATGATTGTAGCAAAGAAATAATGTAAAAGCATATAACTTTTTTTATTAAAACTTATTTGAGTAAATGGTTTATTACAACTGTTAAATAAAAACTTTCATTATTTTGGTTTGAAAATAAAATTTATGAAATAACTGATTTGAAAGACCATATGATAATAGAAGTAAAAGCTAAAAATATACTTTTATGGATCAACATATGTTAATAAAAGTTAAACTTTTACTTTTAAATGAAAAGAGTTAACTGCTTCATTCGATCCCTTATAAAATGGCTATAAGCTAAGTCCTCAGTTTTCCAAAAATATATTATAAATACTCTTATTACCGGAAATGAAAATTTTCAACCTGAAAAAACATATATATTTAATTAGATGATCAAATTCTTTCATTTATATTTAGCCATTTCTTATTACTAGGAATAATGAGGGACGAAATACTTGGTGATGGAACTCAGAATGCAGGTGCAACATATATTTCATGCACATACTTATTTTTGCACATTTTAAGTGGTTTTCATCACTTCTTCTGTCAAGAAGACAATAAAGAGATCATCGTCCCAGTATTAAAAGTAAAGAAAGTAATAAAACGATCGTGACCAGTATATGTGCCTTTTCATGGAGTGCAGCCAGCTTGACTATCGTCGGGTAAAATTGAATTCTCGCGAGTACTCAGGTTCACGCCTCTGTCCTATCACGTCCGGAGGTTAGCAGCTGAGAATGTCCTCGTTAACGTTATGCTGACTTCATTAAAATTCACGAAAACACATTAGTAGCCGGATTGATTTCTCAAGAGGCCTTAGAGCCGATAATAACAAATGGTTTAGAAAAGACAATGACACCTGCCGTAACTGCATTAATGCAGCTCGGGCTAGCTACTTGTTGGAAAGTTAGTGCTCCTTTCGGGGCCATTTGAATGTAGCTCTGTTAGGAGACAGATGGTGGGTTTCGAACCTCAGGTCTGTCCTAGATCTCTCTAACACTGCACTGGGTTTCTCACAGGCGATTTCGAATGGTAAATAGGATAGGATAAAGATGGCGACAGGCTTTGCGTTCTTTTCTCAACTAATCGCCTGTCCTAGCTCGGAACCTGTAATTACTCCGATGTATTATATTAGAAATGTCGTCAGGCCTGTATTTTGGCGCTATTGATGAGTGGCTCTAAGATTGCTTTCGTTAAAGCAGCATAGTAAGTGCTCACTAAAAGCGCTGATCAACTAGTTATTAATCAAGCTGCTGAGATAAGACGCCAACAAGTTGATGACTGATTTCCGCTAATGGTCGGGTATAAATCCTGTCTGTGGAGAGTGCCCTAGGCGGCTACCACGAATCCCTTCCAAACTTTGTTTCTAGGACATTAAGCCCTAAGGGAATTGGTTTCGGGTCCAGACTTCTCAAAAGTCAAGAGGAAGAAGCTAATGTGTTGTACCCAGCGGTACTTTATCTAACAGTATCTTTTACACGATTGAACAGGTTTCTTCATTCAAATGAAATTATTAACAGCAATATTGGACCAATATTTTTCTCCTTCTTGCCTGCTCATTTATATAAAAATAAAAGTAATTATTTGTTAGTATCAAAAGTTGTAGTAGGAGAAAATAAATACCATTTTTGTCCCCACGTTTCTTCTATTTCTATTAATAAATTACAGCATCGAATCGGATAAACAAACATGATAGACAAAAGTAAGCGAGTTCACTCATTCTGAACAAATCGTCATGAGGATAGGCGAAAAGCCCGAAACGTCGACCGATAAATAAAATAAAAATATAAAATGGGTCATAAGCTCAAAAAATAAAGTAAGTAGTAATACAGTTATATTGGTATGAAGGACCACACACACGGCGATAAGGCCGGGACGATTGGCGAGCTGCATGGGGCACAACCATATTCCCATTTCTCACCAACCGTGCACTCACCCACCTCATCTTAAGTAATTCAGATCCAGCCTATCATAGATTTATAATTTTTATAAAAGGATGATGTGTACACACTACATCGGCGGTCTTTTTGAGGCTACTTCTACTTCGATCGATTTATTTCTGAACATACAAGCACATCGGAGGACATCTTTTTTCGATCCCGAACATCTCTCTCTAATGGCCAGTTACTTTATTTATTTTTCTTGTGTACTTAGTGTTAGATTTATTTTCTAATTTTATTTGTTTGTCAAGAAGGTAGTTTAATTCTTATAAACATAATTTACCTTCTTTTTTTTCTCTCTTTACTTTTCTTAAATATTTACATGTTAATTTGTGGTTTAAATGTTCAATAAGTTTAAATGTTATGTTTTTTTTTTTTTTTTTTTTTTTTTTTTTTTTTTTTTTTTTTTTTTTTTTTTTTATTAATGTATCTTATGTAAATATTTAAAAAAAAAAAAAAAAAAAAGAACATTAATAACAAATAAAAGGTAAAATAAATAAAAAGATATAAAAACAAAAAATTACATTAGAGAAAAATAAGGAAAAATTAAAATTAAATAGGGCTTTAACATAGGTAATCGTTGATTATAAATATCGAATTATAATTTTTATGTTTTGTTCTAATTTACTTTTTCTTATGTTTCAGGTGCTAATGCTACACTGCGGGACCACAGCCGAGGCCTCCGCGCTGAGGAATGGGCACGGTATTGCGGGCGCCACGTGACCGCGGACCTGATCGCTAAGCAGGCGCGGGGAGCGCTCCTGTCGCGGGAGAGCGGGGGCGGGCGGTGGGGCTCCGACCCCGAGCTGTGCCCGCACATGGTGGGCGGCGTCCTCCTGCCCCCTAGGACCCCCGCCCCCAGGCCCAGCCTCGGCGCCCGCCTCAAGAAGGTCCTCCGCCCCAACAAGCCCACCTCCTACAACCTCGTGACCCAGCTCTCCACCGCCGCCTTCTGTGCCTCCAGCCCCGTCCTCCCAGGGCCCTCGGCAGTGCCACCCGTCGTCAAATCCCTCATCAGGCCTCTCACAGTGCCCAAGCTGCAGGTCACCAGCGCCGAGCCGCTTCTGGAAAACATCAAGCCGAAGAAGAAGTAATGCTTCTTATGAGTATTATAGCATTCTTGCTTAGTGAGCCGAAATCTCCTTTCATGTATGTGGAACAATAATGATGAAATCGAAAATCACTTTAGCAGAAGGGAACCAACCTACGTTGCACATTTGTTGCATTGAACTCAACACAGAAGTTTGAAGCCTTGGAAAATCAGGAACATTTAAAAAAATGTATATTTTATTTTTTGTCACTAACCTAATTTTATTCTACGTCAAGTCAAACCAACGTTCCAACCTATTCCTAAAGTAAGTTGTAGGAACCCGAAGTGTCTGAGTTAAAATAATGAATGCTGGTTTTTTTTTTTTTTTTTAAATTGACAATTCCCTTGCCCTCACCTCAGGTCTGGGAAGAAATTTTGTATACTGGTAAAGGTTCATAATGTTTGATAAAAATAAGATGATTGGATTAGAATTTTGTTTCTATAAAAGAATCTTCAAGTCTCAAAGTAATATCTGTGCTTAAGGGAAATGAGTATATGCTAAATAAAAACAAAAATTATGTCTTAATTTATTATACTCAAATTTTTATCTTTATTAAGTCATAGTGGTGTAAAGCTATTAATATTATTAATAGTACTATCAAAGCTCTAAAAAAAATATATTTAAACTGGAAAAGTGCTATAATTTTCCTCCATACAATGATTCCTTTTTTTTTTTAATATTCCTTTTTTGACATTTCTTTACCTACTTCATCAAATATCGTTAAAAGGAATGATAATTAATGTTTTTGTTAGGCTGCTAAGGTAAACAAATACAAATTTTATTAAAGCAATAATAATAACAATCAATAATAATTATTATTTTATTAATTCATGGCTAACCATATATACCAGGGGGAAGGGGGATATGCTACTTACTATATGTATGATGTGCCCCAGGGCCCTAGGATTTTTTAAGTTCTTCAAAAATACATCCCCATCTCAGAGGAGTAACAAGGTACTCCACTTAATAAATATGTTAAATAATCTTTTGCTCCAGTAGTCTATATTTTTCAATTTAATTTTACAATTTTTAAAATAACTATTAGCTTTGTTTTTTTAATTCTTTATAAGCAATATTAAAATAAAAAATGAAATACTAATTAACTGTTAACAAAAAAAAAATCGTCAGACAGGAGATATTTTAGCTACATATAAATCCTGCAGGTAGCAGCACTCACTAGCTATGAATTTTTTTACAGAAGTCCAATAAAAAGGAAAGTTGAAAAGTAATCTTTATTTTGAATAATTGATGTGTTTAAAATCATTTTAGCTTTCATGCTTGAACTTGAAAAAAAAATAATTGAAGACTAATGTTATAAAATGATTCTTTCATCATTTGTTTGAAATTTATAGAACTAAAAAGTAAATAAATAAATTAGTTGCAATTATTGAGAAATTATACTTTAAAATACATTTTTTGAGAATAATTTTATAAATTGTTCGGTCTTCCAATCCACATTTTCCTACAATATTCTTACCATCAGTCATGATGATGGTAACAATATCACCTTCAAAAATTAAGTTAAAAACAAAAATAGTGTCTCAAAACCAACCTACTCCTACATATTTCATCAAGATTAAAATTAATATAGTATTTTCATAAGTGTTAAATTATTCTTAAAACTAAAGTTACAAGGAATCACGTATAACAATATCATATTTAAAAACCTCTTTGGGATATTTTCTCTGTTGAGCCACTGACTGTTTCTTGTTGTAACATCATATTTTAATGTTTCTTGATTTTTCAAATATTATTCGTCATGTACTTCCAAAATTACAATATTATAAATGATATCATGCAGAGGAAAACAGTTATTGATGGGTCCTGTCTGGTGATATACTAAAAAATAAATATAGAAAATTATAATTATTCATGCTGTCTTAACAATAAATTGAAGTGCTTGTATGAATACTTTTATTCAGGTACAGCTTTATAATTTAAGTGCACTCATAGCAAAGTATTTACCTCAAAAATAACATATTTGCAGAGAAAAAAATACTGTTTTATAGTTTTTTTTCCCAGCAGATGTTTATAAATTTTCTCAACACTAATTGGTCGGTATATACCTAACCATAGTGAAATAAGTGCCAAACCAATTTAATATTTCTTTTTTTTAAATTACATATTGTTATTTTTTTTAATCATGCTTCTATATATTTGAATAATAGAAAAGATAAAGAGAAATATATTTTACTTCAAAAGCGATAGAAGTAAACACAAACCTATTTCACAAAATTCAACTTTAACTCAGTTCAATATGACATTACACCGAACAATTAAAACAGAAAAATTAATGTTTTCATCAACTAATTATCAATATGGTTTATTTGAAAATATGTGAAAATACTAAGTAGATTTTCAGACTATTAATATAAAAAAGTGATTTTTAAATACTTATTGTTCATGACATTATTATGTTGAATAATTTTAATTTATGAAAGCATCAAATTTCTGTGAGTTATTATGATTTTATTAAGAGGATTAAAAATAAAAAAACATAAAAATCAGTAGCTTGTTTTTATTAAGTCTATCATTAAGTGAATAATTTATTACTATCAAGTTGTGGTTCCCTTATCGGACATGTGAGGTAGTAAATTTATTGTTGTCTATTATAATATAAATGTAATGGAGCATCAAAATTTGGTGTAAGGGTATATTATAAGTTTTTTAAATCTTATTTATTTTAATATATTAAATGATTAATTATCCCTCATTAATATATTTATTATTTATGATAAGTTGAAATAAAATACATATAAGTTATGCTAAGCTGAATCATTGGTTCATTATTATTATTAACGTAAAGAGAGTATTTATTTGTTTTTATATAATACAAGTTAATAAATTTTATGGTGTAATATATATTTATGATTAAGATAATCCTGTTTCTCAGAGGAAAAAATATTTAATTTGTAATTTTTATTGGATTTTAAGATTGTAATCATAACTGACTGAATATTCACATTTTTCTTATGCAAAAAGTTACAATAGTAATTTTCCCAAAATAAAGTACCAACATGGTTTTAAATGATCTTATTGGTTACAAAGACTTATAAGTAATTAATAGTAATATAAATAATTAAAAAGTAATATAAAGAATTCCCAATGTATATCTTCAAGAAGAGGCATAATGTAAGTAAAAAATATTAAGATTTTTAATTTTACTTACAATATATTGAAATACCATATAAAAGCCAAATTATTTGAAATGCAATTGTTTAATGTCCTTCAAGAAATACATACTTGTTTTGTAAGAGTTGTTAATTTTTTTTTTATTCCCCTTATATGCACCTTGGAAAATTTTATAAATTAGAGTCTTTAGTAAGCAACTTTTGTAACAAGGTCTTCCAAAAAAACCTTTTTTAATTTAGATTGATTTGGAAAATCAATATCAATATCTTACTTGTATAAATAAACTCCCGGTCAAAAGTATCGCAACGCCTAGATATTCTGAATTTAATTTAAAAACTTGGCTTCTAGGGATTTGGGCTAATTATAAAAACAAAATAGAAGAAGAAAACAAGGTTAGTTAATTAAGTTGTGCCAATAAAAAAGTATTTTTCACAAAAAAATAAACAAAAACTAAATACACACTTAAATCAAATTAGAACTATTGAAGTAAATAAACCTTTGATTGCATGAAAAATGTTCTTAATAAGCCGTGTTTCCTCCTCTAGCTCTGATTACAACTTCCATGTGCCTTGGCATGCTTCTGATGAGGTCTTGTATGGCTTCCTGTGCCCATTGCTCCAGAATTGTTGTTTCCAGCCTTGCCAATGTTGTGGGTGCAGGATATCGGGCTTTAATCATACTCTACTAGTGTGTCCCACAGATGCTCTATACAATTTAAATCAGGGGTCATTGCAGGCCATTGAAATCTTTCGATTTCAGTGTAATCAAGGTAGTCAGTAACGCAGCTCCGAGGGTGGATCCTTGCATTGTTGTGCACAAACAGTGGGTCTGGACCAATGAAATGCATGAAATCCATGACATCTTCTTGAATGATTTTCTCCACATACCTGGGGCCCATCAGAACCCCACAACAAGCTCTGTACGAGCTCCCTAGGAGATGACTCCCCAGAGCATTAAAGAGCCTCCTCCAAAAGGCACACAGGGACTGATGCAACAATAGCTGAACCGCTCAGCTAGAACAATAGTCTCGCTTCAACTAACAGTTGCATAAAAGAGTTAGGCAACAGAATCAGGATTAAAAAAAAATACTCACAAGAAACAAATTGTAGTGAATAATTACTTAAATAATAAATGATTAATCCATTTTTAACGGAAAAAAAAAATATTCTATCCAGGATGTAAATTTACAGCATTTGCAACCCATATCTGAGGCCAAAAAAAGTTACACCACTTCATCCCATAAAGGGTCTTGGGTTCAGTACTGTTTTTTAGTCAGTGGTCATGCAAGGAGGTGATTTGACCGTAATCACGCTCAACCACCAGTTGTTTTTTTTTTTTTTAGTTTTTTTCAATTAAGAGTAGGAACTATTTAATAGAGGCTGGGTTTACCCCAAGAGGTCTCAGCCCCAGAGACGATCTGTGACAGAATATTAAAAATCCAGCCAAGCCAAGATTTGAAGTTGTAACCTTAAGCACAGCAGCTAAATACCTTTAAGCTATCCCACTTCTCACTTTAAAAGACAGAAACAGCAAATAATTAAAAAAAAAATGGTTATTTTTTCAATGAAGTGTCAATCCATATCAAGTGGTCCAAAGGTGGTTGCTCGATCACTTTTGAAAAGATGAATAATTTTACCGCCAATTATGTATGGAATCAGTAGTTCAAAACAATTTTTAAAAATGTTTAGGGTCAACCGTTAGAAAATGGCAGCCATTTTTGTTTTACTGTTCAGACCTATTTTTGAGTTTTTAAGCTCTTACAGAAAACTCATTTTCTCAAAACTGGTAATTCATAGACTAATAATTCAAACACGATTGGTTTCCTTACAGTCTGTTTTATCTCTTCATTATTTGAATATTTTGAAGTCTAATACTTGAAAAGTTCTATTGAAAACAACTGATTTAATTTCTCAAAACACCTTTTTTGAGGATATGTTTTGAGTTTAAGGGGATGTACATCAAAGCTGATTTTTGGCATGATAATAAACCTAACTAAGTAACTTTCAATAAAAATACTCTTGACCCTGATATTCCTTACCTTATTTTTTTATGAATGTTTAAACTTCACATTTTTGAATTTTTTGTCAACTTTAGGCTCTAATATCTCTGGTGGGGCTCTTAATAAAAATCAACCCTTTTTAATTGTTTTTATCTATGTTCAATGCAAAAAAAAAAAAATATTGGGTCTAATTATAATTAAAATCTGCTCTATTCAATTTTTATTATTTTTTTAATGAAAAAGTAATTAAAAATATTTTAACAACTCGTGGGAGGAACTCTAAACTGCAATGGGGTACCGCTTCAATTTGTGGATGTCTAAGAGTACCTGGGAGAGAAGGAAGTAGATCAGCCAACAAATTTTCTCCTATTCAAAACCGTGTTCCTACCAGTTTTGCTGTATGGTGCAGAAAGTTGGACGTTCCTGGATCGGCATGTAAGCAAAGTTGCAGTATCAGAGATGAGGTTTCTGAGAAGGATCCAGAGGAAAACCCGTAGGGACTGAATTCGCAATGAAAGAATCCGGGAAAACCTTGGGGACTCACCAGTTGGAGAGATAGTGGAGCAGCGCCAGCTGAAATGGTTTGGGCATGTGAGCTGAATGGGATAATAATGAGATAATAGAAAGATCAAGTGGTTGATGGAGGCCAGACCAGAAGGAAAGCACCCACGAGGTCGGCCCAGAAAGATGTACACAGATTATATCACAAGGATAGAAAGAGAAAGAGGCTGCTCTCTAGCAAAAATGAAAAATAGGGTGAAAGATCGCGACAATTGGAAACGATGGACCGAGGCCAAACCTCCACACATATCCTGGAGGTAGAGAAAGAAGAAGAAGTAACAATCAATAATATTATTCTAAAATCAGTCTCCTTACTCTAAAATCGTTACATATGAAATAAAACCTAGATTGACCTTATGGGTGGCTGATCAAATAAAATAAGCCAAGGTAATGCAAAGGTTTTTCAAACATGACTTAGGATAGTGTAAAATAATAATAAATATATAATAATATATATATATATATATATATATATATATATATATATATATATATATATATATATATATAGTGATATAAAATATAAAGGTAGTCTGCTAGGATCTTTTTCCTCACTTAGAGGGGAAGAGTGCTGTAATTTGTAGGATTTTCTTTAATGAAGGAGCTCTTCCGTGTTTAATGTTTTTTATTATTTTTTTCCCGACGTTTCGAGCTTGTGGCTCATCCTCTGGGGTTATCTTATCTTTAGTTGCTACATTTCCATACAAGCCATTTGTCAACTTCTTTTTTTAACAGTATAAAAATACTTTTGTCTAATGCATTTTATGGCCTATTACATTGTCTTTGATTTCATTGTCACATTATAGTTATGTGGCAATGAAATCAAAGACAATGTAATAGGCCATAAAATGCATTAGACAAAAGTATTTTTATACTGTTAAAAAAAGAAGTTGACAAATGGCTTGTATGGAAATGTAGCAACTAAAGATAAGATAACCCCAGAGGATGAGCCACAAGCTCGAAACGTTGGGAAAAAAATAATAAAAAACATTAAACACGGAAGAGCTCCTTCATTAAAGAAAATCCATATAAAGGTAGAAAATTAGTTTACTGCTCTTATCACTTCTACACAGTTATCATGCAATCATTTAACAGTTACTATGAGTTTAACGCATTTATATAATGTGACTATCAATATGCATAATAGCTATTCTAAAATCTTAAATTGCATGATGACTCATCTGGGACGTTAGAAACGTCAAAGTCAAGATTCTCATCTTCGCTGCGATCTATCAGAAATATAATCAGGCAAGTTATCTGTCAAACTCTTCTCTTAATAGCAAACATAATAGTTTACAAATTTGGAAATAGAATTAACAACTACAGGAAAAAAAAAATGATTTGATTGATGAAACTATTTTCAAGGGGAAGTCAATGGAACAGATGAATTGAAAATCTAATGAAAAACATTTAAGATAAAATAAATAGATAATGGAATAGAGTTAATAAAAAAAATGGTAAATTTCGGTGTGAAGTAGTCTATCAATGTACTATTTTTTAATTCAAAAGAAAGAATTTATCAGAATATTACAAACAATGTGTAATATATAATGTGAGACTGAATGGAATGTGCATCTCAGAGAAACTTGATTAAAAAAGGCATGAGTTCGGGAATACAGTGTCTCTCAGACATAGCACTTCTCGGGCGAAGTTGGCTTTCGGTGGGAAAATGGCCGCTATAGCAATGTACCCTTCACTGCTTCATCCGTGACTACCTAAAGACTCTGAAAAAAGTTGAGCCCAAAGAGGACAACACGAAAGTTCCTAGGTTCTTAGGTGTCAGACAGACACATATTCGGCTCTAAGTGTTAAAATGTTAAGAGGAAATATATTAGAACACTTAAATGTGAGAATGGAACAAGGACTTTCTAATTAAAGAAAAGATAAAGTTAACTTATCAAATACATTTTTGTTTTCTAACATAGATGTATTGTAAAATTTTAGCAAGTATACTTTTTATCGACTTTAAATTTAAAGTATACAGTTGAAAATTTGAGTCATATTTATATTGAATCTACTTATTTTAAAAGCTCATGGAAAACTTTTTTTCGAATTCTCTGGATTCACAATAGGAAGACATCAAATTTATTAGTGATTTAATTCAATATTTTACTGAACACAATGAACCCATTATTTATAATCAGATTAGTCATGGAATAACTTGCTCAGGATATCATAGTGAATTCAAACAGAACCCAAAAGCCAATTCAAACCAAATTTGGGGAGTTTGGTAAAAGTTCTTGATCTAAATTATTTTCTTTTTAATCAGACTTTTCTTCTTCTTTGTCTTCTTCTAAATGCCATTGCTATTGTCGAGGAACATCTACCCAATTCAGCCATGCCTCATGGTCCCTGCTGAGCTGCCTCATTTCTTGGAATGTTCTGCCTCTCTCCCTTCTAATCCACTGGATATATTCTTGATAGGAAATTCTTAGATGGCCTCTCAGCTGCCTTCCAGTGGGTCAAGCTTCCATGACCTTTCTTGGCTCTTCCTCCATCAAACAAACATGGCCAAAACACTGTTTTCTATTGAGTCCTAACTGCATTACTTCCAGTTCTTTTCTTTTGCATTCATTCCTGACATGGTCCATACTTTGTTTTGTTCTTTTAAACGACTCTCCACTTGAATTTCAATTCAACAGCTGTCACATGGCTTGCTTGTCCAGCATAACCCAGCTTTCACTTTCATAAGTAATGGTTGGGAGGTAAACTGATTTGTGTATGTGTTTTTGTATCCATACCAACATCCCTATGCCTGAATACACTGTTGCAGATAGCATAATATACCTGGTTGTCTTTAGATATTCTTAGATATCCTATTTACTAGTTCTGGGTCAATCTTTCCGATGAAGTAACTCACAGTTGGATGTCCTCTTGCTCGAGATAACTCGTCGTGGGCCGCCGGTCCCCAGTAGAGGATGACGATATATCTCGCAATCGGTTTTTCACTTATTTAACATCCTCAGCTTCACACGAGATAACTTGTCGTGACTGAGGCACATCCTAGCGGATCCACGGAGACTAATAAGTACATCTAGCGGCCGCTAGGCTGCAGGGGTGCCTCTATTGCGGAAATATTTGTTTCAGCCCTGTAGCTTCCTAACATCTGGGTTGTCCATTCGGGGAAGCCTGTCTCACCCCTTTTTTACCTGCTAAATTTTTTTTCTGTCCCTTATCCCCTCTTATAAACCTCCACACTTGGCGGCATCCTGGAGGTTGAGAAGAAGAAGAAGTAACCTTGTCCTTGTTTAGTTATTTTGTAAATGGTAGATAATTGCTGGATTTTGTATTCTATTGGTGTGATTCCAGCGAGAATACAAGCAACCTCATAAGATCTCATGCAGTAAGCCTCGCTTATCTCCTTGTACCTATTAATTTCTGTACTCTTCTTAATTTCATGAGAAGGTTACGGATTTTCATGTAAAATAATAAGGCAAATATATATATGGTTTTGTAAATATTGTATGTATTTTGTTACATATTTCTTAAAATATAAGTATATATAAGGTATATTTTTTAAATATATATACATATATATGTATGTATGTCAATGAAAATCATAAAATTTACAAAAAATTAACATTTAAAATTATTAAACATTAAATCATCATTTAAATTTGAAAGATCCTATGTCCATTGGAGTTAATTCCGAATCAAATTGCCACTTGATCTCATCTCCAGTAAGGATATCTGCGATGAGTTTGATATCCTTCCACCCAGGATTTTCTCCAGGCAGTCGTTAATATTTTTCTTAATTATTATTTCGTTTTCTCCCTTCATTTCATGAGGCTTTTCTATTGTATTATTGACAATTAATACGCAGTCCACTATCGATATGTTCAGTGCTTCAGATCAGTTTTGTAATTGTATGCAGAAAGACAGTGTTAGTGGATATATAGTCTAAATCTTTTTTAATGAAAGTTTTTTCCATCAAAAATGTTGTTGATTGCCTTGTATTGTATAATTCAGGATCCACCTTCGAAGCTAAATTGCATTAAAACTTAGCTGCATCCAACTAACTGCCCCATTGTGTAATTACTGGTTGAGGATGTAAAGATAACTCCGGATAATTCTTCATTATAATTAAAGCTCAGCTTGGTGCTTTTAAAAGTATTTTCTTAACCGTTGAAATTAGTAAATCAACTTCAAGGTAATTTGACCTCACACCTTCAGCCACACTATGCATTGCATTGCCAAGCATATTAAATGAATCAATTATGGGTAAAATACCTTGACCATATAAAAAACTGCTTTCACCATATAAAGTGCAGCATGTACCAAATATAAGAGAACTATGTATGTAAGAGGCCTTCGGGCCAAAGAAGACTCATTGAGTCATTAAAAATATTGAAATGGTTCTTTGATAACATTTTTCCAGTACTTCACTGTTTAAAAGAAATGGGAAAGTTGTGGTTTCAGGAAATAGTTTTCTCACAGGTATATCAGCAATGTATATTCCTTCAACTGCAGTTGTTTTATTGTTTCAGACCACCCTGGTTTTAATATCTATATTTTATTAAGACTTTCTTCATAAATTACAATCTTTTTAATTGTTTTTTCTCAAAGTGCTTTCAGTAAGGACCTTCTCAATTAATATATCGTAATACCTTTAGAGGGGCCCTGAAAGTATATTTTTAAAATAAATCAGTAAATACTGCTTGTATAGGTTTAATTCTAACAAAGTAGTTAATTTTTGAATAATTTATAATTCTTATAAGTGATATTATTGTAAATACCTTGTTTAGTTGGAATATTAATTGAGTAAGGTTAACCTTTTATTGAAATAATATTAATCTTTGGCGAAATTTGCTTTTTTTTATTTGTTCAAATTTTTAATTAAGATAATGAAATAAGCCATTTAATAATAGTTAATAGTGATGAAGGTAATAGAGGGTCAACCAATTATGCAGTTGCAAGGTAGAGGAAATAGCACCCCAAGGAATCAGACCCCAGAGCCGGAAAGAATATCCTTGACAGTGCAGGTATAAATAGGGGACATCTACCCAACATTGATCAGTTCAGTCTTGGTCTTAGTCTGGTCTGGAGACAGGCAGTCTTAGACTCACTCTTTCTCTTCTCCCCTTAGTTCCCTGTCTCTCTGTTTTATTTATATTCTCCTTCCTCCCCTACCTTACCTTATCCTTTTTCCTTTTATCCCCTCTGCATTGGCTGGTCATTATGGAGTTACCTATAACCTCCCAGAGCCTGTATACCAGGTGTGTAAATATGAAACCGGAATTTTTCAAATAGCAAATAAGAGTTGATTGTGTAAAAATGATACATACTTTTTTATTCGAAGTACTGTCCTTCGCTATCTATGCATTTTTCCCATCATTCAGGCAATTTGTGGATTCCCCGCCAAAATAATGCTTCCTCTTCTGAGTCAAACCAATCACTTAACCAATTTCGTACATTTTCATAAGAAGTGAAGCGCTGCTCAGCTAGTGCGTGTCCCATCGATGCAAATAGGTGGTAATCGGATGGGGCCAAATCTGGTGAATAAGCCGCATGTGGAAGAATTTACCAACCAAACACTTGGATCGTTTCCTTGGTCCGTTTAGCCGAATGTGATGGGGCATTGTCATGGAGCAAGATCACTTTGTGTGTCCTTTCTTGATATTTGGGACTTTTTGGCGCAAATCTTTATTCAAATTTATCAACTGTTGTAGGTAACCTTCCGTATGAACAGTTTCCTCAGGTTTCAGCAGCTCATAGTAGGTAACACCCATCTGATCACACCAGACACAGAGCATTTTCTTCCTCCCCAAGCGATGCTGATGGTTCACCAGGAGTTACCCAGGATTTTTTACGCTTAGGATTCTCGAAGTAAATTCACTTTTCATCACCAGTCACAATTTGATGAAGAAATGACTTTTTTTCTGTACCTGGTGAGCAGCATTTGCCATGAGGTTTTTCGAGCTTCCAGCCTGTCATTCAGTTGGTGAGGTACCCATTTTCCGACCTTCTGGATCTTTTCCATGCCTTTCAAACAGATGGAGACGGTGTCACATGTATTAATTGTCCAACAAAATCTTCCGAATCAGCGTTTTCAAAGTTTTTTTTGTGGTTTTCCACGGTCTTTGTTTCTTTTATCGAAATCCATCCATAAATTTTTTGAACCAATCGAAACATTGAGATTTGCCTAGGGCATGCTCCCCGTAAGCTTCAACAAGCATCCTATGTGATAATGCTCCAATTTTTTTCAGAAGGAAATGGAAAATAAATGCTGTCCGCAAATCTTGATTTGTTAGCACAAAAGTTGACATGTTCAACGCCACTAAAAACACGGTAATAGAATGAAACTGATGTTGGTATCAATTGGATCTCTTTATTACATGTAGGCAAAAGCAAATAACACCACTGACGGATTAGTTAGAAGATTATATTGACTGCTAACTCCTATCATTGGCGAATTCCGGTTTCATATTTACACACCTGGTATACTGTATGACCCTTTTTAATACAGGACTCTTTCCTTCTTACTTAGACAGGCTCCCTAGAGCTCTCAAGACCTACGTTTTTCCCATGGAGCTAGCTTTGACCAGCTTTAGCTCTCGAGGTAAGAGGGTAGCGTCGCTCTGGCAAGGATAGTCTGTCAGGCTCTGGGGTCTTACACATTGGTCAACTTACTATACTATCTGAATTAAACATTATACAAATAAATAAAAGCAAAATTCACAAAGATCAATATTATTTCAATAAAAGGTTGCAATATTATCGGGCCAAGATGGCCTCTTACATGCATAGTTCTGTTATATTTTATACATGCTGCACTTTATATGGTGAAAGCAGTTTTTGTCTTGGTCAAGTAGACCTCGATTATGAACAAATTTCCTCCCCCCGTTTAATTAGCAAAAATTGTGAGATTGGTGGGAAAGTGGTCAGCGAAGAGAAGGGATTGGCTTAACCCTGCATTAGTCGCGTCCCTTTCCCTAACTCCAATAGTCGCTATGCACCTGTTAGGTGAATTCCAATATTCAACTCTAAAAATGATTGATACACAATGATATTTATTTAAAATAAATGGATATGGGCAGAAAGAAGAAGTTTTAGATAAACAAAGAACTTTATTGTAAAATATAAAAAAGAAGAAACACTTTAGATATTTAACATATTAATATAAAGAGGCAGAGGAACAAATATTTGAGTCATTTTTATTAATACAAGAGAGTTATAAAAAGAAATAGACTCAACAGAAAAAAACAACTTTTTTTTTTTTTTTGTCCCCAAGATTTGTTACAACAACTTAATATAAAGATTATTATAATATAAATATAAAATAAACAATGCCTCTCATTTATCACAGCAATATTCTTCTACCTTGTATAACTTTCAGGTACTTTCTGACTCTTCATCGGTCATTTGTTCAAGAGTTTGGCTAGAAAAACAGACTTGGCAAAGCAGCTTTACGTGACTCAAGCACAAATACTTCCCACAAATGAGGCAAGAATACTTTGTGCTCTTCCTTTGTTTTTCTAGATAACATGGATCACATAATTTCCTTTTTTCATTGGTACCTCATTGTCATATAGGAAAAGGATTTAGTGGTCTGGTTCGTGATCTCCAGTAATCTCAACTTCATAACCCTTGTCAGATTTGCTTCTTCATTTCTCCTTGGAACCATTTCTCCCAAAATCACTTGTTTGCCTAATAAGCATAAGAAACCACTGCGGCTTTTTATGTCATTTCCATTTCCAGTAAAAATGGCCTCAGAATTTATACCAGCAACGTTGAGAACAGAAAAGAATATAACCAATCGGCAATGCCGAACATTCCTGGCCACTTTGTAGGTTCCGCACAGCCTATCCACCGTATCTACACCCCCTTTAGTCTTGTTACAGAATGTGATGATCTCCGGTTTTGCTTCCTTTACAGTTTCTTTGTCTATTGCGTCATCAAAGTGGAGACTATTCCCATTCCTGTTTTTAATTGGAACATAAGAATCCAAAAACACTGGAATATTCATTTCGATTTGTTAAATTTTTGAATTTCGATGGAATTTGCCATTTATTTTTTTTTAGAGTTGCCACAATTGAAATCTTTTTATCGGCAAGTTCTTTCATAAGAGTGACATCACTGAACCTATTTTTTATTGGAAGATTGTGGCCTGAATTCATAATTGGAGGAATAATCCGGCAAACAGCAGTGGAACACCTGTTACTTACCCAATAGGGCCTGTTCGGCTGTTTTCCGAGGTATATTTCCATTTCGGAAGTATAATACATTTTAGCATCAGTGAGTGCAATTATCTTGATGCCGTAATTGGCTGGTTTTCACAGGATATATTGCCGGAAGGGGCAATGTCCTCGAAAGGCTTCCAGTTTTTCTTCCAGAGTTACGTTTTCCCCTAGGCTGTAGGCTTTCTGGCAATTAGAAACAAATCGCTCAAATATTTCTCTTATTAGAGTGAGACGGTCCAGCTCAAGCCTTCTCTTCCGTGTTTCCTGTCCTAAAATCTTAGGCAGCTCGTCAAAAACTGAAATCGTCTCAGGGACATTGTGAGCCTGAATGCCTCAACACCGTCACCACTGTTCTTCCACTGTCACCACAGTTCTTCAAGATTCATACGAGATGCATGATACATTCCAGCTAGGTATAATAACCCAAGGAATGCTTTGATCTCCGTGCCATTTGTTGGACGAGTATCCCTACTTTGGGTCAATTTAGGCCTCACTAAATCTATGTATTAATTTCTCCAAACCACTATGGAATTTATTATTGTATCATTGAAAAGGAGGAACCATGTTTTCAAAATATTTTCACCTTTTTTAGCTTCTCCTTCTACTCCCAGTAGGTAGATGTAAATTTTGTTTCTCACTTTTCTCTTTTGATGAGATGAAATGAAAAGATAATAATTGAAAAACATACACAGATAGTTGCGCAGCTCCTCAGAGGTGAGTGGTGCTGCCAATGGCAGGAAGTGAAATCAATAGGGGTACTAACAGGTCAGAACACAGAAGAGGGGAGCATATCTAGGAGGAGACTACACGGTGGCGCCCAATAAATGTTTCTTATTCCTAAATTTTTAAGTTGTCTGACATAAAATAACACTTTTAAGCAATATTATATTTGGTTGTCAAATTGTTTAAATCTTTTTTTCAAATTCACTCTTGAAAAAAAATTAATGTTTTTTATTCCTAAATATTTAGGGAGTCTGACATAAAATAACACTTTTAAGCAATATTATATTCAATATGTTAGAAAAAAAAGAACTTACAAGCTGGATCAGTTTCATTTATCATTTCTTCTTTTGCAGAAACATTCCAATTGCTAACACCTGAAAAAATAAGCAAAATAATTGATAAATACATAATTTTTGGCATAATTAAAATATAACTCAATGTGCAGTGGGTGAGTACTTACTCTGACATAGTACTGAATTTATATACAAAATAAAAAGTAAAAATATGCAATTTAAAGTTTTGCCAAATAATGAAAAGGGTAAATGTGATAAAATATTGAGTCATAATTACATACTTACAAATAACAAGAAAATGTATTTCACTATAAATTACTGTTTTCATGTTGTTCTCTTTTCAAATTAAAGCTCTCTATATTATTTTAAAGTATTTTTGAAAATATAAACATTGGACCAGCATGAAATATAACCATAAATAAATTATCCTAGTTATAATTTTACGAGAACATTTTGAATTCATCCACTACCAATAAGAACCCCTTCAAAATTCTCAACATATATATTATTAAAGACTACAAAAATCATTAGAGGCACTTGCATTTCAAAAATAGTATTAATAAAACTGAATCTTTTTGGCTCCAGTAAAAATAAGAGAGAGAGAGAGAGAAAAGTTTTTATTTATTATCAAATTTTACAACATACATGACAAGTTTACGAGTTTATACATGATTTTGGATATAAGTAAAAATGATTCAACTGGTACCATATCAAATTTATCAAAAAAAAATTATCAATTATTTATGTAACATTAATCTGTCAATTTGTAAATCGGGCAATATTCAGGTTAATTTGGATAAAATAATTTACATATATTTTTAATTTCACTTACCAATATATGAAATAAAGTATTGCATTAAGCATAACAATCAGGTTTTATAGTTGAATAATTAATTAATTAAAAATTAGGTATATGAATTAGTAGTCTAACAATACCACTGTATCTCATTCTCATTTTTTTTTATTGGCATTTTCTTGAGAAATATGTCTCAGATTATGATAAAAATTCTGTTGGAATGTACATTGTTGGCAATTTCATGACATCACCATATAAAGCATGCTTAACAGGTTTTTTTTTTCTTTAAATCTTTATTAACACCTGTTATTAATTAACAATTATATAAACAACCAGTGAATTAGTTGACCTAAATAGATAATATAACATGTCGTGATAGGCATGAGGGGAAGCAGTACCCAGCGACATCTCCTCCTTGCTCGATATTAGCATCTATAGTTGGTCAAGGAAATCCCTCATCCACCTCATCTTTAGCCTTCTACAAAGGTTTCCTGGCATGCTTGTTGAAGCTATGTCGTTTATGAGAGTGTTGGGATTTGTTGACAGTCGGCATGTGAAGGTCATTGTGTGATGTTATGTTGCTAATGTATGTGTGTCCTAATGTGTGTCCTATACCTGTTTTGCCCTTATGCAAAGGCCCATTCGAAAGGACGCTATGGTGCCACCATGTTGTTTGTAGTTTGTTCTATGTTTTAATAAATGTATCTAAAACATAACTCATTTCTTTATTTCTTATTTGCTTAAATCACAACAGGTTATGGGTCAAGCTACGCGAAACTGTGTGATTAGTGAAGAATTTCAATGCAAATAAACTAGGAATTTTGAGTTAGGTCAGTTATTTTCTTATTATAGTGGAAGCATCATCTTTCTACGAGATGGATTTCAAAGTCAACATTGGGCTTTTAGAAGGCAAAAATAACTGGGCATCGTGGAGGTACAAGGTTCTGATCCTTTTGAGAAGTATTCCAAATTGTGAAGATGTAGTAAAAGGTGTTATGAAGAAACCTGGAGAACTACCGGCTGATAGAACATCAGAACAAGTAAGTGAATATAATAAGCAGTTAGAAGTTTTTACAAATGCAGATTCAAAGGCTCTATTAGTTCTAACAACTAATATGACTGAAGAAACATTGATGAAAGTAATGAGATTTACATCTGCTAGAGATGTTTGGCTTGAACTGCATAGGTTATATGAAGGTGTAACAGAAGATAAAACCTTTAATTTGTGCATGGAGTTATTTACCTATAAATTAGATATCAACGATGACATGGCAAATCATTTGTCCAAACTGAAGAATATTTGGAACAATCTTAATTTAGAAATGACTGAAGGCGATAAGCTAAAGCCACTACCAGATATTCTTCTTGTATGCAAAGTCTTAGAAACTTTACCACAGGAATATTTTTCTTTCAAATCAAGTTGGCTTCTGATGCTCAAGAGTGAGCGCACAATTGATAACTTAACTAGTCAGTTATGTGCACATGAAAGACCTTTAACTGGAAAAGCCTCAAGCAGTAAGTCGGTTGATTCCCAAGAGGCGCTATTATCTAAAAGTAAGACTAGACCAAAATTCATTTGTCATTACTGTAAACTAGAAGGGCATATAGTAAGAAACTGTTTAAAATGGAAGAAGGATGGTAAACCGCTGAAACCCAAGTTTAAACCTAACAATAGTAATAAGTCTACCAATAATATGATATTATTTGCTACTTCTAATGATGTATTTTCCAGTGAGTGTGATAGCAGTAGTTGGTATGTGGATAATGGTGCCACAAACCACATTTGTAATAACAAGAATCTCTTTACCCAGGTGAAAGAATTTTCAAGAGAGCACACAGTCACAACAGCGAATGGAGACAGTGTACCGGCTATGGGATTTGGAGATGTTAAATTGAAAGGTAATGATGGTAGGCATAATTATAGAGATATTACCTTATCAAATGTATGGTATGTGCCTGATATGCAGAAAAATCTATTTTCTGTTTTATGTGCTCAAGATAAAAATCAGAACAGCAAGTTTATTTCTACTACTGAAAAATGCCAATTTCTTGTCAATGGAAAATCTGTTCTTATTGGAAAGCGTTGCCGATATGGTAGTTTATATAAATTAGATGTAATATGTAATCCTACCAATAAGATAGTGAATGCTGTGCATGCTGACAGTAGTACTTTACAGCTGTATCATGAAAGGCTCGCACACCAGAATAAGAGACATGTTAAGGAAATATTAGAACGTGAATTAGGCATTAAAGTTCCAGTAGACTCAGAATTATGTGAAGGTTGTGTTTATGGAAAAGCGCACAGATTAAAATTTGGTACTAGGGAGAGAGCAACCGCTCCAGGACAAGTTATTCATGCAGATGTTGTTGGTCCTTTTGAGCGTTCAGTTTCTGGATTCCGATATTATGTACTGTTCAAAGATGACTTCACTCGCTTCAGATTTATTTATTTCATCAAAGAAAAGTCCGAAGTTCATGAGAAATTTATTCAAATGTTGAAAGAATGTAAACGAGTTGGTCATACTGTCAAAGCATTTCAGTCAGATAATGGTGGTGAATTTGACAACAAGCAGATGAAGACTACTCTAGATAAGTATGGAATTGAACAACTGTTAACTATGCCATATTGTAGTGAATTGAATGGATTTATTGAAAAAGATAATAGGACTGTAGTTGAAGCAGCAAGAGCGATGCTACACGCACATGGAAATCTTCCACAGTTTTTATGGGCAGAGCTCACAAACACTGCTGTGTATATTTTAAATAGATCAGGAAAGTCTGGTAGTCCTGATAAGAGCCCACACGAAATGTGGTTTAATAAAAAGGCCAGTATTAAACACTTGAGAATAATAGGTAGTGAATGCTATGTTCATATCCCTAATCATAGGAAGAAAATGGACAAGAAAGCCATAAAAGGAGTGTTAGTTGGCTATGAACGTTTTGGATATAGGATTTGGGACGGAAGAAGAAAAATAATACGTTCTAGGGATGTAATTTTCAAGGAAACACCGCTCGCTTCAGGTAGTGTGTCACTACGTTTGCTGGAAGAAGAGAATCAAGAAAAAGAAAAAGGCATCCAAACTCTACAACCAAACTCTGAGAATGAATCAAGAGACCAGGGAGAAAGTGAAGAAGACTTTTACGGGTTCGAAGATATTATCGAAGAACAGGAAGATTCTGAAATTCCTAAACAGATGAATCTCAGAAACAGGGAGAGTATACGACCTCCAGAACGTTATCAAGAGTATGTATCTTTAGTGATGCCTGAGACACTGGAGACTCCTGAATCTTATGAGGAAGCCGTAAGTTCAAAGTTATCCAGGGAATGGAAAAGTGCCATGGATGCTGAGATGAAAGCATTAAAAGAGAATGAAACATGGGATCTTGAAGAATTGCCTAAAGGAATGAAGGCACTATCAAATAAATGGGTTTATAAAATAAAACAAAATCCAGATGGTTCCATTGAACGCCATAAGGCACGTCTTGTGGTTAGAGGATTCTTACAAGAAAAGGGTGTAAATTACGATGAGACTTTCAGTCCTGTTGCAAAGATGGGAACTGTTAGAACTCTATTAAGTGTTGCGGCTAGTGAGAAAATGTCATTATCTCAATTTGATATTTCGACTGCCTTTCTTCATGGAGATCTGGAAGAAACAGATCAAATTTTTATGCAACAACCCATTGGATACAATGATGGAAGTGGTCGTGTTTGCAGACTCAAAAAGAGTCTATATGGGTTGAAACAGGCTGCTCGCTGTTGGTATGAGCGATTTGTTGATTTTCTCACACAACTGGGTTTTGCTGCCAGTGATGCAGATCCATGTCTTTTTATAAGAAAAAGGGGCCAGAGAAAAATAATGATTGCTCTTTATGTGGATGATGGAATAGTCGCATCAACTGATAAAAGTGAGCTGGAGGACTTTCTGTTAGAGTTAAGATCAAATTTCAAGGTTACTACAAGACCTCTTTCATATTTTTTAGGATTAGAGATCTCACAGAAAGAAGATGGCTCAATTCATATTGACCAAAAGAATTACACACGGCGTATTCTTAAGAAATTCAATATGGAAAGTTCCAAGGCTGTGTCTACGCCGATGATTGCAAACAAACAAACACAGAAAGAAATACAAGAAGATATAAAATTCCCATATCGTCAGGCTGTAGGAGCATTAATGTACCTAATGGTTTCAACAAGACCTGATATATCATATGCGGTTGGAGTGGTTTCAAGAAGTCTTGAAAACCCTTCTGCCGAAAATGTGACCCAGGTGAAAAGAATTTTTCGTTATTTGAGGGGTACAGAAAATTTAGGAATTTGTTATCAGCAAGAAGATAATTCAGGTATATTGGAAGGGTATAGCGATGCTGATCTAGGAGGTGACATCGAGACAGGAAGATCAACGACTGGTTTAGTTTGCAGATATGCTGGTGGACCGATTTCTTGGCTGAGTCAACGGCAGACTAGTGTAGCCATATCTACTACAGAGGCAGAGTTGGTTGCTGCTAGCGAAGGAGCCCGAGAACTCGTTTGGCTGAGAAGACTCTTAGACGAGCTTGTAGGTCTTCAAGAGAAACCGAACCTGTATGTGGACAACGAAGCTGCTATAAAGCTCGCGAAGAACCCAGAGTTTCATCGCAGAACAAAACATATCCGTCTTAGACATTATTTTGTGCGAGAAGTAGTGAAGGAGGGGATCCTTGACATTAAACCAATTTCGACAGAGTTTCAGCTTGCTGATATCTTCACAAAAGCTTTACATAAACCAAAATTTATGAAACATGTTAGTGATATTGGACTAAGAATCTAAAACAAATATTCAGTGAGGGAGAGTGTTGGGACAAAATTGTTATTGATATTATTTTATAATATGTGTTTTGTCAACACTGAAATATGTTTTATTTGTACTTAAATATTTTTGTAACTAATAGCGTGTGGTAACACTGCTTTAGTCCTATACCTGTTTTGCCCTTATGCAAAGGCCCATTCGAAAGGACGCTATGGTGCCACCATGTTGTTTGTAGTTTGTTCTATGTTTTAATAAATGTATCTAAAACATAACTCATTTCTTTATTTCTTATTTGCTTAAATCACAACAGTAACTAGGATAAACGCATCACAATCTTTGTAAAAACATTCTAGATCTTTTTTTATTTTATTAAAAAAAAGTATGTGCACAAAGGTGCTTCAGCTTCATATTACGAGGTTTTATTGGCAAGTTTCAAGGTGCACCAAGAAAACTTAATTTAAAAACACCTTTCACCTAATCCTAACTTACTCAAGCAAATCTTGGACCCTCACGAGCTATTATAAAAATCAGCTCCAGGCTAAGAAAATGAGATACCTCTATATAAGAGCTGACTGAAAAACCAGAAGGGATCGAGTGAGAAAGGTTATGATTCGATCTAATTTGGCTATAAGACCAGCAGATGACATCATTGAGGAATACAGGATGGGATGGTTCTGAGGCAAAGGCCAGATAATAGACCAACATGAAAGGCAGGAGACAGAAGTCTACTGAGGGGCAAAACCAGGAAATCCTGTGGAAATGGATTTTAAGACGCCTTTATTCGAAGAGGCTTGAACTGGATGAGGAGAATATTGTTGGTTTGGAAGTGAGACAATTGAATTAAGCTCTGTAAGCAGACTCCTCACGGCGGTAGAGAAGTGATTGAGTAGGTAAGAAGGAAGTATGACAAGGAAAGTACAAAAAAGTATGACAATTGCTCAAAGTTCAAGTAGTAAGTACAAGGAAGTATGACAATTGCTCTAGAGCATAATCCATAATTAAGATTAAAATTAAAAATATTTATTCCTTTCAAAGAGAATTTAGAAAATAATAGTCATTATCCTGTTTATTTCTTGCATGAAAAAAAGCATCCTCTAGTTCCAGTAATTCAAACATTTTCGAAGTTATTCTTACCCATTAAGATGATTCACTTCACTAATCATTATGAATTATAATTCAATTATGACAGTGATATTCTTTTTTACTATCTCATAGATGTTTAGAATTACAATTGGATGCTCGGCTAAAGTAGTAGAATTTCATATATTTGTCTTTTTTATCTCTGATGTACAAAGACAATTATAATAAATATGACTAGAAATAAATATGATTAGAAAAGGACACTGCGAATTTACACATGGATATCTGAGGTGTTGCACATCTGATTAAACATCTGAGGTATTGAAGCACTTACTTGTTAAAGGTGCAATAATAAAACTCTAAGTGTTAAAAATCTGCTGATAGATATTCCCCCAATATAAAGAATGATGCACAGAAAAAGTTTGGAAAACCTTAAAAAAGTATTTGTCAATTGGACATCAATAATAATTTTTTTTTTAAATGAGGATCAGGGCGACCATTAAGTCTCAGCACTTTTTTTCCAAAACTTTATTTCAGCAGACGTATCGGCCGTTTGGCCATCATCAATGCTGTAAGGAACATCAAGGTTATCCATTATTTACAGAATAGATAAACCCTAAATTTTTCTAACATTGTATAACATTCATCATAGAACCCAACAACAAAATTATTTAAACTACAATACAAATAACCATTCCCCACTTACATCAATAAATTAATCCTTATGCTAAAAACATAATAATTTACTTACTCTAAACACAATAAAAGTACTAAAAACATCAAAATTCCCTGAAATGTGACTGGTGTTCGTTATTTTATAAGTCAAAGTTTTATTTTTATTTTAAATTTTATATATATACATCAATAATTTACTCACTCCAAACACAATAAAAGCACTAAAAACATTAAAAATAACTGAAATGTGACTGATATTCGTTATTTTATAAAATTTAAAATTAAAATTAAATTTTGACTTATAAAATAACGAATACCAGTCACATTTCAGGGAATTTTAATGTTTTTAGTACTTTTATTGTGTTAGAGTAAGTAAATTATTGATGTTTTTAGCATAAGGATTAATTTATTGATGTAAGTGGGGAATGGTTATTTGTATTCCATGCATGAACCAACTGGAATATATTTATCTTTTATTTTATACTTTAAATAAAGCATACCTGGCTCAAAAAAAAAAATTAAATATTTTATTATTAAGGTAAAACAAAAATTTTTAAAAAGTGGCACTGGGACCATACCAAGCAATGATGATTGGGAATATTTAAGAAATAATATTTATAAATCCAGGAGCTGGCAGAGCAGAATAGTTAGAGTGCTATACTAATAAAGTGAAATTAGGAGATAGGATCGAATCCTGTCCCTGTACAGCTGGTCCCAGCAGGAAGTCAAGACCATACCCCCCACGGTACCAGCTTAGGATTTAGAATCAAACATTTTTTTATCGCTGCCTAGGGACGGTGGATTGCCTTTATATTACTACTGACATGCTGTCTTCCATGTCTGTTATATTACTACATCCACGCCTGCTTTAAGGATTCTATGTCTGATTGATAGGATTAAACCTCCTACAACTTGACATGACACTGATGACATAGTTTAGAATGAATAAAATAATATTAATACCATATAAACCAGGGATCAAATTAAACAGTTAATTCTTTTCATTTAAAAGTAAAAGTTTAACTTTTATTAACATGTGTTGATCGATAAAAGTATATTTTTAACTTTTACTTTTATTATCATATGGTCTTTCAAAACAGTTATTTCAGGATATCACGATTTAATTCATTATTATTAAAAATATCCGAAACTTATAATTTTAGGATATTTTTTTTTTTATGAGAGTACTGCCTTTGTAAATTTTGAAATAGATATTTTTTTTATAATTTTTTAAGTTTTGTGTTAGAGGTAATAAGTAAAGGTTTAACTTTTACTTTTTTATTAGATTTATAAAAGTTTTAAAACAGTTAAAACTTTTTTGAGCTAGAACTTTTATTTAAGAGTTTTGAAAAAACTTTTATCACTCAGAGGTTATTAATAAAAGTTTTTTTATAACAGTTATTTTTATACTTTTTCTCAATAAGTTATAACTGTTTCAATCCCTGATATAAACTACTATGAAATCCAAGTTAATGTAGTATTAGAAATGAAAGATTTTAAAAAATAAATAATCAAAAGGTTCAACAAAAAACTTGGAAATTTTTTATTTTTCTATTATTTGGCTATATATCCTATAATATATAGGATTCATTAATGAAATAAATAATAAGACTTATAAGCCTCTTATTGTAGCCATAAGAAATACAATCAAATAATTATTCAATAGTTAAATTATTCAAGATAATTAAAAAAACAGTTGAATTAAAAATCAATTAGCAAAAAGTATTGGAACGGTCATTGAAAATGATTACTTTTTCAGGAAAAATAAAGCAGGAATTAATTATTAACTGGCCCACATTATATTATACTAGCTTGGGTGCCCGGCTTCGCTCCGGTAGTTGTGTGGTAGTTTCAATAAGAGAAAGACTTTACAATTAAAGGAAATATAGAACAAAATTAGCAGTTTCTCGAAACTTTTAACATATTATCAATATTAAAATTCGAGATCTGCAGAGTCCGCCCAAATAAGGAACCCTATATACTTTAAAGGGGGTTGAAAATGGCGAATGAACAATTAATTTTGCTGCAACTTTGTCGAGTCATGCATCGTTTTTGATGGTTTCTGTGATTCTGAATCCTTTATTTCTATATTTCCTATATTTCTTTTTATCCTGAACTATGAGGGGTGATAAAATCTTATTGAAAAAATGCTTTAATTGGAGTTAGTCAATTTATCAACTGGAATGCTCATCATACATAGTAATAAAACCATTTTTCATAATTGCATACAATAAGAACACTTCAAACTTTTTATTTTCGATTTATAATCAGTCAATTCAGCTCTTCTTTTTTGCTTTATGTCTGTTTATTTCGCTCACTGTACTACTAAAAAATGTTCAGTCATATTGCATTAAATTTACTTAAGTAGATGTTATATATTGATTAAATATAATGTGTAAATCAATTAACCTTTTTATGAGAAAATTAATTTTGTAAGGTATCCAGTCGGTTTTCTAATTGATTGCAGATATGTAAAATCATTATTTTATTTAGAAAGAAATGGTGAAACAATTTTAAAAGTAATTTAAAAAGAACAGCTGAAAAAATATTTAACCTTTACAAACTGAACGGAATGAATAAACAATAAACATTGAGAGAAACGCACCCTAGCGCTTCCTGGTAGCCTGGAGCTCGAACTACATTTTTCATTCATAACCTTGTATCTCAATCTCAGAGAGGCTAATTAAATGGTGCGAGAGTCTTAAAATTCCAGTCCTTTTCTCTTCAATTTTACACCCTTAAGAGAAAAACAGAAACCTTCTTCTCCGTTATGGGTTTTATAGCAACACGCTGACATAACTCTCTTAAACGTGCGTTGAGTCGTTTTTGAGCCTTTTCGGCACGCACATTGTACACTTTGCTTTATAATATATATTGATGACTAAATAGAAGCACCTTCCCACTGATCCCTTCATTTTATATTTTTGAAAATGAGAAAAGGCACAATTTCTAAACTAATAGCCGTTAGCCTATTTGGACTTAAGTCCAAAAAGTGTTTTTTTCTTTCACTTACCTATATATAAAATAGTATAGTATATATACAGTATATAGTAAGGGAAAGTATTGCGATCGTGAAAATTTTCGACTTCCGGTTTTCAACGCGGAAATACACGTTTTGGGGTCCCCTGAGTCCAAATAACCAAGTCCCACGAAATGGTTTGTATGTGTGAACAGACTAGCTCAAAAACTATAAACTGTGCGAATCTGAAATTGGGTATTTAGTGTATGTATATGCCCGCGATATGACAGCGAAAATTTCATCAAATTTGGTCAAAGGGAGGGGGTATTTTATTTAAAGAATGTTGTCTACTTTTTACGTTTTTCTCAAAAACGGCTCTAACGATTTTGATTAAATTCGGTATTTGGTATCTGTATATGCTCGCGATGTGACAGTAAAAATGTCATCAAAATTGATCAATTGGAAGGGGCACTTTACCTTTTAAAGGTGTTCCCATTTTCACGTGTTTCTACTTTCACTTACCTATATATGAATTATATTGTAAGGGAAAGTATTGCGATCGTGAAAAATGTCGACTTCCGGGTTTCAACGGAAATACACGTTTTTGGGTCCCCTGAGTCCAAATAACCAAGTCCCGCGAAATGGTCTGTGTGTGTGTGTGCTTCTGTGTGTGTGTGTGTGTGTGTGTGTGTGTGTGTGTGTGTGTGTGTGTGTGTGTGTGTGTGTGTGTGTGTGTGCGCGTGCGTGTGTGTCTGTGTGAACAGACTAGCTCAAAAACTATAAACCGTGCGAACCTGAAATTGGCTATTTAGTTTATGTATATAACCGCGATGTGACAGCAAAAATTTCATCAAAATTGCTCAAAGGGAGGGGTTACTTTATTTAAAGAATTTTGTCTATTTTTTTCTTTTTTCTGGATTTTCTCAAAAACGGTTTTAACGATTTTCATTAAACTCGATATTTGGTAGATGTACACACGGTAACTAGAACAAGACGGTAGCACTCACGGAGTGGATGCGCAGTAGATTGCCGGCCAGATGACGTCACGTGCACCAACCAGTCTTATAGAAAAAGGCGCTCTAATTGTAGTTAGCTATTTGTATTTCGCTCTCTCACCACGACGGTTGTGTTTACAGTGTTCGGAACGTTTTTTATTGATTTTTTTAATTTTATTGATCGTTATTATTAACTTTTATTAGTATTTATTTAGTATTTTAACTTTAATTAGCATTTATTTCGCTTTAAAATGCCGTGTTGTGCCGTTGCCGGTTGTACAAACCATTCGGATAACGCTAAAAAACTGAACTTGTCATTTCACATTTTTCCAAAAGCAGCCTTAAATTTAAGTCCTCAGACTTCTTGCATAGCTAACCCAAGCACAGAAGATCGTAAAATTTGGGCATTTTATGACGTTCCTCATCTGCTAAAACTAGCAAGAAACCACTTTTTAGATGAAGGATTTAGTGTTACGTTTGAGGAGCAAGTTAAGCAAGTATCTAAGGATATTTTGTTTGATTTAATAAACAAACAGAAACAAGGAGATTTGAAGTATGCCTATAAAATAACAGAACATCATTTATTAGTATCGGGAAGCGAAAGGCAAAATGTAACAAAAGCAGCTGAACTATTGTCCAGAACTGTGGCTAAAGCAGTATCATTTAATTTCCCAGGTAATGACCATGAAGTTGATTTTATTAACACTATTAACGACGGTTTTGATGTTCTAAACTCGCGACTTCCTCACCATCCTACTAATAAATTAAAAAGTGCGTACGGTACTAGCTTACAAGACCAGGATGTTATTTTAAATAAGTTTTTTGATCTTTGTTCTTCTGCCAGAGTAATAGGTAAGAGAGAACTTTTGCCTTTCCAAATAGGCTTTATGATTCCGATTCGAAGTTTACAGGGCTTTTTCAAGGAGTTGAGAGCCGAAGGTTATTCATATGTATTAGCAGCGAGATGCAATCAAGATGTTTTGGAATCGTATTTTTCTCTAATTAGAGGATTTGGAAAATTTTATGACCACCCCCTCCCCACAGCGGTAACACATCGAATAAAATACCTGTTATTCAGTAAAAGTGCATGTAACCTATTAAAGGCAGGGAATTGTATTGCTGAGCTCTGTGAAACGTTAAGTGTTGACGTTCTTGAAAAAATGGACTTGGCAGAACCAGTAGAAGATTGGGAAACTTCAGACTTGAAAGAAGACAACTTGGGAGTGAATGATGTCTCCAATGAAGAATTTATTTCCGTTGCCGAATCACTGATTGATCAGCTGACTGAAATAAATAATAACAAACAAGTTTACCCGGAAGAGGATAGAGATTTACTGAAAATCTTAGCTGGTTATGTAGCATACCGCGTTAATAAAAAAGGCCTTAAGAGTGATTTTCAATATGGAGAAAAAACTGGAAATTCAAACAATTCTGACTGGGTTTCGGTTTTGTCAAGGGGTGCCCTAATAAATCCGTCATCAAAATGGTTAAACATTGTTTTACAATTCGAAAAAGACTTTCAACGATTTCACGGTGATGGCTTGAATAACAGCCCTCAAGTGATGAAGAAGCTGATTGATATAATCAAAGAAAAGTTCAGTGAAGTGGACGATTTTGCTATAACCACATATGTTAGAACTCGATCCTTTATAAGAATGAAAGAACTGAACAAGAAGAAAGAACTTAAAAGAGCAATGAAACTTCTGATACTGCACGAAAAAAATTAATTTACCGGTTTAATTATAATGTACCGGTTTAATTAGTTAAACATAAATAACTACTTATTAAACGTTTTAGTAATGTAACATTTTAAATGATTAACTTAAAAATATATTATGTTGACTTGTAAGTTGTAAGAATTCTTTTGAATATGTGTTTAAATTGGCTTATGCAATTGTTGTGACAATTTTTTAATATATTTTTTGTTAGAACTGAAGTTTTTTTCCATTAATAAAATACTAAATCATTTTAAAATACAGTTTTGATAAAAAATTTCACTATGAAGGCAATTTGAGTTCTATTCTACTTGTAAAGTTGCTTCCAGATATTAAAATCCCGTTTTAGCCGGTAGACCGGCTTGGTGCAGATGACGTCACAGCCTCACAGGGAGATGCGCGTGAGTACTACCGTCTTATTCTAGTTACCGTGGATGTACATATATGCCCGCGATGTGACAGTCAAAATTTCATCAAAATTGTCAATTGCATGTGGCACATTACTTAATAGATGTCCCATTTTTAAGTGTTTTTTTTTATTTACTCAAAAACAAGTTTAATGATTTATATCAAACTTGGTATTGGGTGTATGTATATGCCCGCGATGTGACCCCTCCAGTTGGAGGGGGCACTTTACTTAATAAATGTTTTTTCATTTTAACGTGTTTTTTTTATTTACTCAAAAACGCCTTTAACGATTTAGATCAAACTGGATATTTGATGTATGTATATGCCCGCGATGCGACGGCCAAAATTTTGTTAACCATATAATGAAGATAAAAACTGTTAATTATTAATAAAAACATTTATTTTACTTTAGAGAGTAAATACGAGATGCTTACATTTTTTAAAGCATCGAAGGTGCGCAAAAATATGGTAAAAGACAATGGTCTATAATTAATTAATAAAAACAGTAGTCCGGGAGCTGATAGCAAAAAAGGAAATGAGTACTTTCAGCCTACATAATCAAAAATTGTCTTCAAATCAGGCACCTTTTTTGCCATCAGCTCCCGGACTACTGTTTTTGTCGGCCTCCATAATTTTAAATAACATTTTAACACAGAAACATCAATATCCATGGTACTTAAATGTATTAAATTGGTTTAAAAAAAAACAACAACTGTTTATTTGAATTTTACAATTTTAAAAACTCTTTTAATAACAATACAATTAATGTTACAGTTTAATGTTACTTCGTGCCTAAGTAAATTCAAAGTACAGGACAGAGTTTTTATGCAAGTAAACTTTATAACGATCCTCATAAAACAAAGAAAGTCTTAGTAGTGATGACTCATCATAAATATTTTTTTAAAAACATTCATCAATACCAATAACGTCGTTTTAACTTATGATCGAACATTATTGATTGGGAAAAAGACTGAAATTAATGGACTGATTTTATTTTGAAAGTAATGCTTTTGTTAAATCATTCAGTAAGAATTAAGTTAATATTATGGTAAAAATGATATAACGTTATTACATGTATTTGGTTTAAAATTTATGGAATGAAAGTTAATTATTTTTTCGGATCTTTGACTATTAACTTTTTCAGGAAAAGATGCTTGAATTCGATAAGCATATTGTGCAGAGAATAACGCAATAATCATTTTGCAAGTTAATGCTTCACTCTGATCTGAGTATTTCTGGAAATAGTGGTCTGCTTTGTATGTTTGTGGCTAGAGCTACGCGCAATCGATAGGAGCTTACGACTACCACTAACAGATGGCAGGGCTTGTTGATGGTATTTTTAAGTTTCTCCGCCAGGTGTCGGTAGTCTGCCTGCCTCTAAAAGTTTTACTTGTCAATAATGTCTTTAAGTCGTACAGCCTGGTTATATAACCATTAAAATTTTATATTTATATTATATCTCACTCGATATATTGATTTAGCAGGCATATCAAAGGTTGCCTGGAATTATTTAATTGTGTTAACAAATCGTTGACATTAATAATGTGTAAGTTATACATAAATAACGAATATTATTTATGTTAGTCGCCTATTTATTAGGTATCTGTGTTGGGATAAAAAATCGTTGGCTATGAAGGTATTTTTGTTTTCCTATCCCTTTATTAAATATATTATAATTTTCAAAATCTCCAAATAGTTTGATAATCGTCATTTTTATTTTAAAATAATTTCGTATACTAGAATTTTATATATTAAGGCATCTTAACTTTTTTCGTTCTTATTCATTCATGAATTAATGAATTAATACCGACAAATTAATGAATGAATATATTTTGAAAACGTTTTCGGACGAATAACTTGATTAAATATTTAGTTTGTTATATCAAACTAAGTTTTTTGTAACCCCAATAAATTAAAAAACCATGCCATAAAAAGGGGGATATAGAAATAGATAAAATAGAAAAGAAAACCGATGGGAATGAAGCCAATTACTTTATTCTCTGATTAGATGAATGAGGTTATTGGATCCCATTCCATCGTATTAATTTATTAAGATTTAATTTCAAAAACTGTATAAGCTTGATGTTGATTACGAAAATTAATAAAATAGATTCCTATTTTTTCAGACTGACTACCTGATAAGGATGTGCTCAATCATCATTATTACAAATTACCTTCAATGTAGCATGTATATAAAATTATTCAAGTTAAGGGGTATTCTCTGACGTAATGCTCCTAATGGCTGGTGTTTGTAATTTTCATCTTACAGAGTTCTCCAATCCAAAATATTCCCTTGTATAAAAAACCTAAAAATCCACATTATTCTGAATTAAGTGGTTACAAAAAACGTATGAATACAAAATGGAAATGACTATAACTAAATTTAATAACTTAACGAAAAAAAGGACCTGGCAAGATTGATTGAAGCGAGATATTGCGATGACATTGAGTAGGTATCATTCATGGATGAATAATACCTATATGTTATTAATTAAAAGGTAGACTTTGAATGCACTAAAATCATGGGAGTAGTTTTTACCAAGAAAATAAGATAAGGTGATTAGAAAGAAAGTTCAGCTGAAAGGTAAACAAAAATATTGAAGCACTCATTACTTCTATAATATATCAGTTTCAATCCATATCAATTGGTCTGGGGTAGTTGCATGGGCGTACCCAGCGGGGGGCAGGGGGGAGGGGGCAACTGCCCCCCCCTGGAAGGCTGGATGCAATAATTTTTTAAGTTTTTAAGGCGGGAAGCAGTAATAAAATAATTTTTCAAGCAAATAATTGTAATAACTTAGTTGATAAAGCAATGCTATAATTATACATTGTTATGGTTTCATTCGCCTTTTCCGCGGTAAGATGCTACAACCTGAACGAACATAGCTTGATCCTGGGTACGCCCTTGGGTAGTTGCTTCAACATTTTTATTTTTAAAAATATTTTTACCATTGAAAGTAAAATACATTAAAAGAATAAAAATACAATTAATTTATTTCCTTGAATTGGGACATATGGGATCTCCGTGCTGCCGTGGACAAGCAAAACGTCGGGCTCCAGTCTTAGAAGAGATTGATGAGGCAATCATGCTCCTCATGATACTGCTCCCAGTATCCCCTATATAGAAGAAAGGCTGTTAGCGACGTTCAACGATTGCATGGATAAGGGATACTTTCCCAGTTCCTGGAATATTGACGACATCAAACTCCTGTACAAGGGAGGGGACAAGGACAAGCAATTAGCCAAGTCTTATAGGCCTATATGTCTCCTCCCTGTATTGAGTAAAGTATTGGAAAACCTCCTGTTGACGAGCCTACAACCAGTCTTCTCAAGAACGAATCATCCACGGAAATATGGATTTTTTTTTTTTTTTTTGGTTTCTCCCCTTCCTCGCCTTCTTAGCCATATGGGGTTTCCCGGGCCAGGGGAGAGGGTGGGGGGTTGATGCCGAATATAATTAAGTTTTCCCCTGGCTCCGGGTTTCGAACTTGCTATCTTCTTATTTCCAATCAGACGATGCCTTGGGCAACGCGTATTTTATAACGCGTTTGCTCACTCGGCCATCCCGCCACCCTGGCAGTATGGATCTACCAAAGGAAGGGGAACTCCCGACGCTATGCTGAGAGTACGTCGTGGTGTTGAAGAGAAGGCAGAGAAGTATGTCATGCTTCTCCTGTTCAACATTTCCTCTCCCTTCGATAGTGTTTGGTGGCCGAGTCTACTCCAGCATTGCAAAAGTACAAAAGATGCTCCCAGCATCTTAAATGAACTCCTGAGGAGCTACCTCCAGAAACGAACCCTCAAGGTACGGGTTACCTTTTTGGAAGTGGATGAAACGAGGGTTCTGTTCTTGGTCCAGCCCTGTGGAAATTAGTTTTTGATGAGTTGCTGAGAGTGCTGGAAGAGGAGCAGTTCCCCTCTACGGCCTACGTTGATGATTTAGCCGTCGTGGGAGCCTCGAATAGCAGGGTCGGGTTGAATGAGGAAGCCGAACGGTGCGCCAACCTGATAGGAGAATGAAGTGGGAGGAAGAAGTTGAGGATGGCGGGGCCCAAGACACAGTCTTGCTCCTGAGAGGCATCATCAGTCTTGCCTCCTGAGAGGCAAGACTGATAGGGCTCATTCTATAACAATTGTCCTACAAGGAGCTACAAAATGTCTGAGTGAGGACGTCACCTACCTTAGAATCAGGGTAGGGAGGAATTTCAACGTGACGCCTCCCTTAGACTATTTGAGAAGAGGGTGAGTCTTACCCTTAATGGGCTCAGTCGCATCGGTGGCACCTTTTGGGGTCTCAGGTATCCAGCATCCTTGGCTATTTACAGATGAGTAGTTCTTGGTATACTGAGATATGCGTCCCCGGGCTGGAACAGGAACCCCTCGCACAGACAGAAGAGCAGATTGGAGATGATCCAGCGAATGGCCCTGCTACGAGTAACTAGGTAGTATAAGTCAGTGTCTCACGAGGCGGTGCAATTATTGGGAGGAGCTATTCCTCTTGACCTCCTCCTAAGACATGTTTTGTTACAAAATAAAACGAGATGGCTTAAATCATTAAACCTAAGCGACCCATGGAAAAAGATCCTCTGGGAGGACACAATAACAGAATGGAATCGGCAGTAGGTGACGACACCGAACGGGGCCACACTGAGGAAGTATTCCCCACCGTCGTCTAGAAAAGACTTGGGTCCTTCCGGACAATTGGGTCTCATAAATTCTAACGGGGCCTGGGGGATTTAGAGCGAAACTTACCAAACACGGCAAAAACAACGACCCCGTTTGCCCCAGTTGTGGATTACCAGAAACCGCCGAGCACATTGTCGTTGTCTGCACCACCCATGAGACACTAAGGGTGAAACTGCTGAGGGATAGTCTGAGAGCGACCTCCCTCAGCTCATGACCAAAGATAATTACCAGCATTTCAAAAATTGTGTGTGCGGGTGGAAGGAAGCGGTGGGCCTAAACCACTTTACCATGGGTAGAAGAGAAGAAGCTCCGGGGAAGCCGCAGGACAGAGGAGGCGTAGAAGAGAAGGGAGGGACTAATTGATGTTGAAAAACAAGAAAATATTGCAGTGAAAACTATATAATGATGTACTTGCAGCAGTATGCTATTTGCAGCTGTATTAGCTATATTTGCAGCAGTATGCTATGTTATGCAGGCAAGCCTATCATAACATTGTTGCAAAAACCCGTATTACCCTAGAGGTACGGTAGGGTGGAATAAATAAATATTTTTATTTTTCCACTGGCGGCCATTTTATTGTCGATCGAACACATTTTTAGCTATTTTAGTGCTCTACTTAAAATCGAATATCTCTTATTTAATTTACCAATCTCTTTAGTAAGATCTTGACTTCAATAATTAATAATATAATATAATGTTAGGGTTTCGTGTTCAGTAAAATGAACCATTAGCACTGAAACTATAATTTATTGATCTAATACTTACAATTGTGACTACTGCCTTATTATTAGATATAGAATAGGATGTGTTTGTAGACTCTAATCACTTACACAAACAACAACGGTTAAAAACTAGAGTCTTTTCTAGGACATACACTCTTATCTCAATAACTTATCACATTAAGGCTTCTCACAATAGAACTTATCACTTGTCAGTTATCACTGCGAAGTTTATTCGATGGGTGTTGAAATACAACTCCATTGAGGCTTGTTAAAGTCGCTATTTATAAGTCTTTATGAAGATTCCAGAAGAATCCAGTTTCGCGTAGATAAAAGTTGTTATTTCTTAAACCTAGAAACTGTTTAGTGTCACTTTTATCATTTTCGTTGTAAATTTTGGTTATTTTTGGAGTTTTAAATTGAAAAAATGGAAGGAGAGAAACTAATATTTAATGTAAGACATGCTCCTGTAAGACATTGGGGAATGTTTTGAGAAATACCACACTATGAAAAATTATCGAAAAATTAAATTACATTACTTATTGTTATGTTTTACTTTGATTAAATATAGATTTTTGAGAATAAATAAGCATTTTTTTCCATTTTTATTACCCCTAAAACAAAATGTGCTATTTGGCAGAAAACTACACGGACTTATGGCGAAGGTTGTTCATGCCTATGCTAGAACGGCATTGGACATTTCATGAAATCAGGGTTTGGTCCGCAAAGGGTTAAAAATGTTGGAGCTACCAATTAATTTGTTTTTGGGCCACATGATTTGGACTGACCCAACATATTTTTGGTCTGCCACCGGATCTAAGTCCTACTTCATTATGTCTTCTTCAATGTTTCTTATCTTTTACGTTGATAGAATATTAACGTTTTTATTACTGCCTTTTGATTACTGCTTACGTATTTTGTTTCTGCAATGCATAATTTAAGAAATATTAAGAGACAATGCGTAATAACCTCATAGCATGAAGCCGCATGCTTGTGTTGTAAATAATTTGTAATTGAGTCAATAAAACATTTGAAAAAAAATATTGACAAATATAGGACCTAAGTGTCGGAGTTCTGCTGATCATGCTATACTTTTATTTATTAACTTTTAATCTCTATATATTTTTTCATTATTTTTAAAAAAATAGATAATGGCAATTTAATTTGTATGGAGGCTTTATTTAAAGGTTTAATGCCCACACCACTATTCGCTCCATAAACAACTCCATCTATACCGAAGTCCGAAAGATCTGCCCTAACGCATTTACCCACTTCTTTGAAAGGTGGATTATCTAGCTTACCCCTCGAACATTCGAATAGTTTTATATTTAAGTTCAATCATTTTTAAATTTCGGGAAAGAAGGCGTGAGCTTAGTAATTTCGCGACTAAAAAGAAGAAAGTACTTTCTGCCTTAATTTCCTTTTCATTTTCCTTTTTTCATACCCCATAAGTACCTAAACTTCTCTAAATGTTCAAACGTTTCAAAATAACCGATCAATATATATAATGATTAACGAATATATATATATATATATATATATATATATACATATGCTAAAAAATACATGCGAATTTTAAAGCTTATTGGTTAACTCAGGAGAGCTAAACCAAAGGATCGCGTGCCAAAATAAGGCACGAGGCGGAATGCTAAAAATATTTAAAGCTGTCTTTTTTTGTAAACATATATGGTAAAATATAGTCCTTAACAATTTGTTTTTTTGTTTAACGTCCCTTTATACTGCTAAGGCTAATCGGACGATGCTACAGTGGGATTCCTAAATTTTGCCTATCCAGGTTTAATTAGGACTGGTATCTTTAACGAGTGCCTGACATCGTACAGACTCGGGACCTCCATTTTACCTCCTATCCAAGGGACGGCATAGCTAAGGATTTTTTACTCCTATTAAAAAGGCCTAATTTGCCATGCTAACCACTACACCACAAGTGACCCCCTTAACAATTTAATTATACTTTGAAAAGAAAATTTAATTATATTTCAGTTTTAAATTTTAGTTCCTAATGGATTTATGAATGAAATATATGGTCGTTTTTCCAGTAACAATAATTTACAATTATCTTCGTCGTTCCCTGGAAAGGCATTTGAGACTAAAAGTCGAAAACTAAAATTCCAATATTTTAAGAACCGTAAATATTGCTCTTATCGATTTCCATTCACGATATATTAAAAAAAAAAAAAGAAAAAAATCTACTGTTGATGAGATTAGGATTTTACCTCCTTAAAAAAAAGAAATTAATCAAAAATTACTGAAGACTTTGAAGTTTCAGTTTTCAAGCATAATACTATGCCTTGTACTATGCCTTGTAGGGATTAAAAAAAAAAAATCTGGTGCGTGCGCGCAACACACAACTTTCACTTACCAACTTACTTAGATAAGAAATTAATGCGTTTTGTTAATGCCACTTACCAAAGTTACTCATTTTTCCACATTCATTTCTTATTTTTGTTTTCATTTGCTCAGAATATTTGAATAATGATAGCACTTACCTGATATTAAGTAACACCTAATTTTCATTAAACATGACGAATATGATGAAAATCGCTAAAGGCGTTTTTGAGATAATCGAAAAATTGGGAAAAAAGTTATAAAATAAAGTGCCCCCTCCGGTTGATCAATTTTGATGGAATGTTGGCTATCGCATCTTTGGCATATACATACATCAAATACCCAGTTTGATCAAAATAGTAAAAGCCGTTTTTGAGTAAATAAAAAAGACACGTTAAAATGATACAAAATTTATTTAGTAAAGTCAATTAAAGAATTTTTTACGGTCATATCTCGGGCATATTAATATATCAAATACTCAGTTTAATCAAAATCGTTAGAGCCTTTTTTGAGAAAATCGAAAAAAACGTAAAAAGTTATTAAATAAAGTACCCCCTCCGTTTCAGCAATTAGGATGAAATTTTTGCTGTCACATCGCGTGCATTATATACACTAAATACCTAATTTCAGGTTCGCACGGTTTATAGTTTTTGAGCTAGTCTGTTCACACACACACACACACACACACACACACACACACACACACACACACACACACACACACACACACACACACACACACACACACACACACACACACAGACCATTTCGCGGGACTTGGTTATTTGGACTCAGGGAACCCCAAAACGTGTATTTCCGTTGAAAACCGGAAGTCGAAATTTTGCACGATCGCAATACTTCCACTTACTATATATTTCATAAATAGGTAAGTGAAAGTAAAAAAAAAAGGAAAATGAGTAAATAAATGTGGATAAACCTATGTTATGTGAATTTTCTGAATTGTGTTTACATAATTTTTAAAACACGTTGATTTTTACTTTTAAGGGAGTTTCAGGAGCAAGTGTTAGGTCATTATTCTTCATTAAACAATAATAAAAATGTTATGTAAGCTAAGTCCAAGACTTGTCTAACTCAAAATCGTGTTTTTTAAAAGCTATTATATTTCTTTCAATTTCAACATCTATCTCCGTGCAAGACCGCTTATAGACCGCGATAGTGATTGTTCCTGATTTTTTTAAAGAATCAGATAAAGCAGGCAACGGATATAAAAGGAAGGAAAATAATAAAATTTACATCGGACAAGCGATGTGTCCTACAATAGTTTATTTCACGAATAATGCTAATAGAACATTAAATTATTATTAGCTCAAAAACATAATAAAATAAAAATTAGTAATAAACACATGTTCAAAATTAGTAGCTTTGGGTCATTCTCCCATTTCATTCAAATTTCATAGTTCTAATTTCAATGCGAAAAAATTACATTTTCCAATGATTTTTTTCCACAAATTGTTAGAAGGTAGACTCCTAATGGTGTTTACAAAAAATGCCTTCATAGAAACATATATCAATATTATTTCTCAAGGCCTTTTTTTTTGTCGGTACTCCATAACTACCTTAATAACTTATCAAATTTCATGAATAAGGCATCATTTTAAAGCTTTCCTTAACCGCTACACCGGAAAAATATACAAATCACTCATTTCGCCTTCGATTGCTAGTTATAAGCGCAAAACCGTGGTTTTTGCGAGAAAAAAAAATAGTCGTAGAGGTTTCTAAATGGTCTCAATCTTTTCAGGTTTTCAAGGAGAACATTAACGGCCAAATACATTTTTTCGATCAATCCCTTCGTTTGCGAGTTGTAAGCGAAAAACGGCCCTCGGATAAGGCATAAAATAGAGGATACGAGCCTGTGCGATGTCCGGTACTCGTTAAAGATCCCTATCCTAATTATACCTGGATATGCAAAATTTAGGACTCCCACTGTAGCATCGTCTGGTTAGCCTTAGTTTCATAAAGAGACGTTAAACAAACAAACAAAACAAATACGTGTCAACTAATTAAGTCTTTGTAATCTCTAAATATTATTTAAAACTGCTCAAAACAAACCTGAAAATCAATTTCACTTAAATATTTAAATAATTATAGAGTTCAGGTTCTACTAAACTCAAACATCACCTGGTTCCTATTTCCCTCACTCTCTTTATTCTCCCTCTTTATTATTATCTCCCTCATTCCACACGAGTGAGGGAGATAGGTTTTTGAGGTTATATTAAAGGAGACCATTCCATGTCAGTCTATTATGAACAACATTTATGGGTTATTGAAATCCCTTGTAAACCTACAAATTAACTGTAATATAACGTGAATCAAACTCACCTTTTAGGAAATATCAGTGGGTGAGGGAGATAGGAGATGTAACGACACTCACTGTTTTAACCGATAAAAACACCCTCACAAGGAGACTAGAGCAGAACTTCTGTGAAAAAGGTTATCCTTGTTGAGACGGGAATCTGTTACAATGTTGCCAGCAATGAATTATAATGAAATGAATGTTTCCAAAGTTTTGAGGCCCGATTTCAAAACAATGTGAGGGAGATAGGTTGCATCTATGGGACAGGTAGATTATGGATCATAACTTTTTTTCTATAATTCGAAAAAAGCAATATACCGTAAAACCAAATAATTAAGACCTTCCAACAAGTATGGAAAAAAACTAGGTTATAAATAAAAGAATATATATCTTTTTTCCGCCATCAAAGTCAGCAACTTGAGCTTTGGGACAGGTGAGGGAAATAGATATTGACATTCTAAATTTAAAATTAGGCCTATAAACAAATTGTTACTGAGATAAAAATTCTGGTTTTCTATTAACTAGTGGATGCAATTGAATTATTAGCAATTTCACAAAAATAGTATAATCTCATTGGAATTATCGGTGTCTATTGATTAATTATTTCCTTATTAGCCCCTTTTTCTCACCTCGATAACTTATAAGCTAGATCCTACTTCGATTTCATCCGGATTGTTTAATGGAATTATTTGGAAGATGTTCAGGTAAGACGAGTGCAGTTTCTGCACAATCGAGCACCGGCACATTTTTGGTAGCCTATAACTGCTTATACAAAATACTAAAATTTACATAATGAATTATGTAAGGTTTATATAATGAATCATCTATTTATAGTTGAAGAGAAACCCTTGGTCTTGGCATGCGTGTGAAAAGTTTGGGCAATTATAAGTTATTATTTGGCCTAATTAGACTTTTAATATGAATAATCTAATTTTCTTATCCGTTTTGTTTGATTCTAATAATCAGTTGCATAATTTTGTAATGCGTAAATCTATTTGAAATCATTACCGAAATATGAATATTCATTTATATGCAAGTTATCTTAGGTGTATTAGGATGTAACTAGTTTAATGAAATGATGTGAAGCGCTAATGATTCGAAGATTGTTAGAACATGGCCCTTACAGCCAGTTGGAGAAGTTCGGTATCGACCTCGGGACGGAAAGTTAGGCACAGCCCTTTCTGTATGTTCGGTAGGTAATACAATTTTAAATGTTCTTGGGAAGAGGTAACTTGTTAAAGCAATCACTTCCCTTGTGTGATTGAAGCTTCATTTTCACCGCTCGCTCACCTGTAAACCGCAGAGCCTAACTTTCAATACGAAATCATTAGAGCGAAAAGAGTTCAAAATTTTGAAACGTTCAAAATTTTTGTTGGGGAGGAAATTCTTCGTGACCTTATTAGGTAAAGTAACTTGGAAACTGAGACGAATCAAAACCCTGCGAACAGTTTTCATGGTTCAAGATAAAAAAAATATTTATTTATCATCAATTGAGTTGATAGAATGACTGAATCCAGTTTGAATATTTTTCAAGAGGACACTTTTAATAATATTTCTCTTTGGCAAATTCGCCCATTTTCAATTTTTTAATAGTATGACAGAAATATTAAAACACAACTAAAATATACTTACAAAATTGAAGGTATTAATTTTCCAAAGAGAAAATTATTTATTGTGTTTTCCTGAAAAATGCTGAGATCGGAGTTAGTCATTTTGTAAAGTGAAAGGCTCAATTAATAAATAAAAAGACAATTGATATTATATTGGTACGTTTATTTAAATCTTTCATGAGATTAATAGATAAATAACCGGATAATATTTTTTTTAGAACTCCCAATTGGTGGATCACGAAGCTATGCTATTATCAGACGAGATTCGTTTCTCGAAACACGAACAGACCCACATCCAAAACGAGATGACTCGGTCTCGCTTTTAAGGCAAAGAGTAATTCCCATTCTGAATTAATTTGTAATATAGAGGAGGTGTAAGGAGGGGGTGGTTGGGGGGGGGGGGAGGCGAATGTTTAGATCGATATGTAAGAGCGAGAGAGAGAGAGAGACAAGAGCGTCGAATAAAAAGGGACCAACGAGGGGTGTTCTCTTTGAGCCCGGCTATTTCCGTCCGACCTAGTTATACCGCCACTAGCTCCTACTATCTTCGCCTCTCTGTTAACTATTTCAAACTTACAATTAGTTACAAAACACTAAATGAGTGATTACTGAAAAAGTAAAATAATCATAGCCTCATAGTATAATGAGATGAGAAAAATTCTTAATCTTTATAGGTCACCAGCTAAACCCGCACTTTGCTGCCACTAACATTCGTGGAAATAAATAAATTTATTCCGGTGAAATTGGCCTAAAAACATCATTACGTACAATAGCCTACTTAATGTGAGGAAGAGAAGAAAAATTTTCACTGATTTTTAACCGACTTCGAACGAAAGAGGAGGTTACTCAATTCGATACGTATGTGACTTTTTTTTTTTTGCCTTTTTTTTTTTTTTTGTCTATGTATGTTCACCGATTACTCAGAGATGGGTGGACCAATTGGAATGAAACCTTTTGCATCTTGTAGAGTATTTTCCCAATGTGGTCCCATTAGAACCTTTTTGGGGTTCCTAATTTATTTAAGAAGTTATCGGGAAAAAACATGAAAATAATTATTTAATTATCGCTCAAATTGTTTACTTATTGGAAAAACATATGGCATATATAACATAAGGTATGCTCCAACAAGCTATTAAAACTAATTGATAACTAACAAATCCAAATATTGTATTACTGCTGGATGAATCAAATGGGAAAACCAACCAATCAAATTCAGAATCAAAAGAGTGGGGGGAGAACATGAGCAGTCTGTTAGTTATCGATGTGTTTTACGTGCTTGTTGAAACAAACCTATACATAACCTTAACTAATTTTTCAACATTAGATTTAAATGAAGATATAAATATCAGCAGAATATAATATCGCTGTCGTTTTCTGTAGCGATATTAGCATAAATATTAGATAGATGTATATTCACCGATAACAGTAAACCTTCTTTATTTAGATCTAATCAACGGTTGGACACCATAATCATAAGACAACAAAATTCGTTTAATTCCAATAAAGACTGGGTATATGGTAATCGTTTTAAAGCAGAATTTAAGATATTTAGGATTTAGGATCGTTTAAATTTAAAATCGTAGCTATTATTGATTTAAATTAGATTTTGATTTCTATCTTTTATTGACTATGCACATTAAAAAAGAATACAATAATTCCTGGAAAAGCTCATTTTCAGTTGACTTAATAAAGGATTCAGATACCTCTGTCTTCCGGATACACTCGGTTACTGTTGAATGTTGAATATCTTGCCGGAGGTCTTGTGCCGATCCTTTATGGGTGACACTTCTGTTATGTTATCCGGATTACTAGTATCGGTTTTTAAATTTGTTTCTACAACTATCGAGGCTTTTGCTGGTGTTCATCAATCAATAAAAACTACAAAATAAAACTTGATAACTACCCGAAAACAACCTCATTGTATGAAAGTCCCATCAGCAAAAATTTGGCAGTCATGGAAATGATTGTTAAAAATGATGATAAATTGCTACGCCACAAGAATTGAAGCAACATTGTTTAGCAATTTATTTTCTGAATAATGTTTTATTACGAAGGATATAATTCATAGTACTTCGGTAATAATCTTAGTCAAAAATTCATCGAAAGGAATTACGAACATAATTGAATCAACCTTTGGAATTAAGTCAGTAGTCTAATGCGGAGCATACTAATATCCTTCGTAATAATAAATTAACCCTGTTGCTTCTATCCTAGCGAGACAGTCTTTTTGATATCGATAAATTTTATGGTTGCCCCTTTTTTGCAGGGACTTCTATCCAATGATGTAATCCAATGAAGTCGTGTTTAATATCGCCATAGTTTTTAGAAGGATATTCAAGCAATCAAAATTTAAAAATTACTTTCAAATTTACTATAGGTCATATTAGCATCCTCATCGATTCTCCATTAACGATATCTTGTCTAAAACCGGCCAAATTCTCGACTGTTCAGTGACTTATCTACTTCATCTTGGAATGGCCGGATTTATGTATATTTAACTCGACACATCTCGGAACACTGATTCTCTACGTAAACGACAAGTACTGACGACATTTAGCAAAGGAAAAATATTGTCATTGTGGAAAAACATTTTATGTGTTCCCTTCCCAATTGAACATTGATCTTTTTTAAAAAAAAAAAAAATCCATTTATAATCATAAAACGTAGTGTGTTAAAAGTTGTATAATACACGCACCGCTTTCCCACTTTTCTGTGTGTATTCATAAAATTGAAAAGGTAAAGCGTATTTCATAATAATTCTATACAATTATTGTATAATAAAAAAACCTGGGAAAGACAAACGTGGTAGAGCGTAAAAAGATTTCGAAATTTTTAAACCAACGTTTATTCAACGACCAATTACCAACGAAATGTTTAAACCAACGTACGGTTTTCTACATTTGTTATCTTCTCCAACTAAAAATTGTGAAATAAAAAACATTTTATAAAAAAATATTAAACCGACTTCGAAACCTAGGAACCAGTAAAAATAAATTCACTGAAAAGTATGAAATAATTACCCTCTGATTTTTATGAATACACAGCAAAATTGAAAATGGTATAAAAAGTGGAAAAGTGCAATAAGACGAATAATTTTATTTTGATTTGTACAAATACACACTAATTGTTAATAAAAATTATTAAATTTAAATATTAAATTCTATGTTCAATACAACACAATCTTTTCGGAGGCGGCGCAAAATTTAAAATTTTTTACACTAGACATTATGAAAATCTTCTAAATGGATCTTCTCTTCCCAGCTATTGATTTCAATGCCTACTAATGGAATTGTATCAGTAACATGTTATTTCTATTTTGCGCCGCCTCCGAAAAGATTGTGTTGTATTGAACATAGTGTTTAATATTTAAATTTAATAATTTTTATTAACAATTAGTGTGTGTTTGTACAAATTAAAATAAAATTATTAGTCTTATTGCATTTTTCCACTTTTTATACTATTTTCAATTTTGCTATGTATTCATAAAAATCAGAGGGTAATTATTTAATACTTTTCAGTGAATTTATTTTTACTGGTTCCTAGGTTTCGAAGTCGGTTTAATATTTTTTTATAAAATGTTTTTTATTTAAATTTATATTAAATTTATATATAAAGATAGTCATACCAAGGTAGTCAACTGAACATTGTGTATTCCTTATAATAGTCCATGTTTTCCAATGGGAATAATAACGGATATTACGTTAGACAAAAATGTTATATAAAATAAAACAGGCTGTTTTTCTGATATCTAACTATCCTACTATTAACAAAAAAAAAAAAATAATAAAAAATATATTAGCTGTGGACATTATTTGATTAATCAGCAACGTTTTGTTGTAGTTTCAGATTTATCGATTCGCTACTTTTCGAGTTTTGAGGTTTACTAACATACGGCTCTAGCATTTTTATATATAACGTTCTGACAGCTACTTCGAATTTTCAAACTTTCTTCTTTGAAATGTCAAATTATTGAAGCCTTCATATTCCGCTATGGTAGCAAGGTCCGAAGTCCAAAAAAAAAAATAAATAAATTGAAGAACTGGGATTTGAAGAAACAGTTTTCATTGATGTTGAGAAATGAAATGGATTAATTTAGTTGATATCACCATAAATCTGAAGTTGAAAGGAAGTTTATCGTGAATTAGTCCAACTTTGATAACCACAAGTGTGAGAATAGGTACTTCACAATTTATGTTTTCGCTATTGTTCAATGCAGAATTAAATGAACTTCAACAATTAATAGATTCGTATATATGATGTTCTGATTCCTTTACAAGATATAATCCTGAAACCAGAAAATGCCCGTTCGGGGTATACATTTCCCCACTACGATCTTAGAACTAGTCTGCCGCCGGGGAAAACCTAAAGGATAATCGTATCGGGGAAAAAAGAAAGTCATTAAAAATAAAAATTTCTGTAAAAATTATTGCCGATTTGCTTGCTAATACGAGGGGTGATCAAAAAGTTCCAGGACTGTTGAGATTGCGCGGCAATGGAGTGTCATAGAGCAGTGCGGTTGGCAGCATTGTTTAGCGTGACTCTTCCTGAGCTCAGCTGTTTATTCAGTTTGTTGATAACCTTCTTCATTGCAAAGTTACTGCTGTTTTCGTAAAAAAAAGTTTTTTGTGTTCGGCGATTTTGTGAAATGAATGTAAAGGAAGAGCAATGCGTTTGCGTAAAGTTTTGTGTGAAGTTGGGTAAAATGTTTACTGAAACTTTTCAAATGTTGCAAGTGGCTTTCGGTGATGAATGTCTGAGTCGGTCAAGGTGTCATGAGTGGTACAAAAGGTTCAAGGAAGGCCGGACATCGTGTGAAGATGATTCTTGTTCAGGGCGCCCATCAACTTCGACTGACGACGATCATGTTGCAAGATTGAACAGTCTCGTGCGTTCTAATCGTCGACTAACCATTCGTGAGATGGCTGAAGAATTGAACATTTCATTTGGTTCGTGTCAACAGATTTTAACAGAAAATTTGCAGATGAGAAGGGTGGCTGCAAAGTTTGTTCCGAGACTGTTGACTGAGCAGCAGAAAGAACACAGAGTTCAAGTTTGTCAGGAACTTCTTGAAATGGCAAATGACAATGAAAACTTCTTAAAACAAGTCATTACTGGAGATGAAACGTGGGTTTATGGCTACGACGTGGAAACGAAGGTCCAGTCATCACAATGGAAGACAAAATCCTCCCCAACCCCCAAAAAAGCACGTCAGGTCAAATCAAACGTCAAGGTCATGCTTACTGTTTTTTTCGACTGGAAGGGTGTTGTTTACCATGAATTTCTTCCACGAGGTGAGACCATTAACTGCTTTCGTTATCTTCAAACCCTGAGAAATTTGCGCGAGGCAATAAGGAGGAAGAGACCAGAGTTGTGGCGGAGCAGTGAGTGGGTGCTGCATCATGACAATGCGCCTGTTCATTCCGCACTTCTCATTCGCGACTACTGCACCAAAAATGGAATGACGGTCATTCCCCAGCCTCCATATTCACCTGACCTTGCCCCTGCAGACTTTTTCTTGTTTCCAAAACTTAAGAGACCCATGAAGGGAAAGAGATTTGAGTCCGTAGATGACATTAAAAAAAAATCGCTGGAGCAGCTACACACCATTTCACAAGATGATTTCTCAAAGTCCTTCACACAGTGGAAACATCGTTGGGAAAAATGTATAGCTTCCCAAGGAGAGTACTTTGAAGGGGACGACGTCCAATAGCCTGTAGATTTTTTAAATAAATTAATAAAAAATCAGTCCTGGAACTTTTTGATCACCCCTCGTAATTCTACAGTACTAATTAGTTTATACATTCACTGTAACAAAATAAACAAAAAGCATTAGCTATTAAACGATATATGCTATATAATATTTTATTTCTCTGGTAGAAGGTAATTCCATCCATTCATAAAGACGTTCGTGCTTCCTATTAAATTTGAAAAAGGGAGATGAAGTGGCTATTGAAGATCAGGGCCTGGATCACATGTTTCATCTCATCGTAAAATGACTAAGTATTGCTTTCATTTGCATAAATACAGCCCGTGAAGCGGCTCACCTTAGCTGCACCACTGCATTTATCCACGCACAAAAGTAATTTCTTTTGCAATATCTTGCCTAGTCCAGGCATGATATTTCATAATTGAACACCTTTATGAAAAAAAATTTCAGGTATTCGAGGAAGAAGTGATGTACCCTTTTGGGAGCAAAGCGTTTATCTCCTGCTGAGGTTTGAGCCTAGATTTTGTAAGTCAATTTTATGGTGTGTTACACAGCCCTCTTATATAACTAATATATTGAAGGAGGAAAACCTGGATTTTAGTGAGAATACGATCAAATTACATCTTGCACAACCGCTGACCAGGAAACAATACTTTCTTACACAGTACTGCACTCAAGACCCTTCAAAGGTTTTAGTAGTACAGGTTTCATTATTTTTTTAAATGGGTTTGGACAACAACAACACTTGAGTTGTAATAGGGTCCATACATTTATTTTGGCAGCTTAAGTTTAGTGATAGTAAGATGTAATCACCTTCTTGCCAAAACTCTGAGCAAGGTACAAATGAATAAACCCAGTGTCATGCTTTGACGGTCCTAGGGAAAAAAAATCGGTGAGGGGGACTTGTCTATATATAAAAAGTAAAAAACAGCACACAGATTATTTACAAAAAAAATAAGAACTTTATTACTTTTTATTTTTAAATTATTTTACATAAATATTAAATTTGTAATAATTAAATGCGTAAATTTAAAACATTAATATTTTTTTAATGGTAATTTAGGCGCGTAGATCTATCCCGCATATCCACCTCCTGCAATCGCCACTGTCTTCATGTCTACAGGTTTAAAATATCCGACAAAATGATCTGATATTAAAAATCTCCTGAAGACTTAGTCGAAACTCTTTTAACGTGAATAGCCGACTTTCGAAAACTTCATTTCGAGATGAAGTTTATAATCTACGAAGAAAATTAAGTTTGCAGCTTTTGAGCCTAAAAGATTATGAAACTTGAGAAGTAACTTTATGAAGGGGGAGTGATTTTTTTTTTCGTATTCTTCCTTAACTAAAATCTTATGGACTTGACATTTTCCAAAAGGTTTAAACAAACCAGTTTCTATTTCAATAGAATAGTAATAAACCAAACTAATAGAGTAGCTACCATTCATAAACTATTCTCTAAAGTTCAAAGTGTATAATTGAACATAAGTTCACATACAGCGTCCACTTCTGCGTTTAAAGTTGAACCATTTTATATCATGAGTAAAGACTGTTTTTTCAAACTGCAGTTCTTCAATAAGTCTTATTAAGTATAGTACCTACTAGTCTTCTACTACACTCCATTTTATTTTGTATAGTAACCTACTATACTGTAACACAATGTAGGTTAAAATAATTTTATTAAGGTTAAATTTAACCCAAAAATGTCAAATTAATAAAAGCGCAACGAAACAGGACCTACCAGTGATAAAACAGTTACAATAAAGTAATCATTTGCTTCGATGTCTAAGGCAAGACTATCCCTAGTCCCTAGTCCATCGCTTCTTATGTTTAATCCGAAATGAAATATCCCAGAAAGTTCTAGATCATTCCTAAACATGTTATTTTGGACTAATACATGAAAGTAACGGTTCCAGAGAATTCTAGAACTTTCTCTCTCTCAATGAAAAATAATTAATCATATTTTTTTTTTGTTTGACGTTACAATTCTGTTATAGACAGGTAGAGTTTAAATATTCTTTTTAAATATGCTTTGTGAAACCATCTTGGAGTCAAACGCATATCTACATATGTCGTAGCCGGAGTCCTTCAGACACATCATCCATTGTGCCAAGTCAATAATTACGGATTTGAAAAATAATAATTTTTTTTACCATCCTGAAACGTTTAGGATTCATTATACAACGACGATATCGTGACATGATACCCTTGGAGAGTACAGACCTACCTTTGTTGACACTGAGGCAGGGGCCTCCGCATTCCGCTGACTCAACGTGTGATGCAACCGCTCAATCAACTTGCCAAATCTATTTCCGAGAGGTCCAGGGCTGTCCAACATGCCCTAACTGCTATATTGAAGTCCTCGAGAAACTTTTTAATCTAGGGACTAAAATTTGCGTATCTCGTCACAAAAACATTTTTTCTTAAATTTTGCTTGATACAAGATATTGTTTGGTTTTTAAATGGTGTTATATGCATTATAGTCCTTAAATAGTGTTATTTATCTTTTATTTAAATAAACAAATTTTGATATGTTTAACCATATATAAGTTCAACCAGTTTAACATGTCCAACTATTCGCTGATAAACTTGAGCAAACTCCCATAGGAAAATATACATTGTTGATATATTGAGTCTGAATAAACCCTAACCGACCTCTACGAGACATTAAATGATAAAAAACGTTTTTATTTTATTTTGAAGTCTATGCTAGATCTAAATTAAACATTCTAGCAACATAAAAAATTATGTTTCAGTACAAAATAAAGTAAAAAGCTTTATGTACCACAAAGTTTTCAATTCTAAACGTTTTTGATTCCTGATTCTCACGGTTGAATCTACGATGATATTTCCATCTGCGTTTAGGTCAAACAAAAAGAGAGGAGGAGGAGGTCACCTGTGGCATAGTGGATAGTATAGCATCTTACAATACTAAAGACCCAGCGTCCCGAGGTGGCCCTACGATTTTTTAATGGGAGTTAAAATCCTTGGCTATACCGTCCCTCGGATAGGACGTAGAATGGAGGTCCCGAGCCTGTACTGTAAGAACCCTATCCTAATTATACCTGGATAGGCAAAATTTAGGACTCTCACTGTAGCATCGTCGGATTAGCCTTAGTAGCATAAAGTGACGTTAAACATACAAATAAAAGAGAGGAGGAGCAATGAGTAAATATATTTATTTCAATTATAATAATTTAATGATGATAACATACATTGTTATTTAAAGCTTTTGTTTGATACTTGGACAGCCACCTCGCATATGCCTCTGACCATTGAACGAGAAGAACAAGGAGTAGAACGGCTGGACTATCGCTAATTATAAAAACACCTTTGATTCCCAGAAACAGCGGCTCCCCTGCCAAGACAGAAATACCAACCTTTTGACTGCTCAGATAGTCACAGTCAAACTAAACAATTTTAGAAATAATATCTCTCCCTTACTTTTTTCTTGATAAGGGATCAAAAGACTTTTTAACTGTCATAAATGAATGTTTCAATTGATATTTATTTGAACACTTGGCTAATAGTAGTTCATAAATGATGGACCGCTACAGACATAACGAAACAGGCATTAGGCCGTTCATAATAAAAAATAAGTAGATTATTTGTCGTCCAATGGCTAAAAAAAATGCTGTCTATAAGACTCATTTCCTAAGAACTGGCAATGGGCCAATTGCATGTTCAGAACTACTCGTGAGCCTTAATATTAGTTCTTGAACTCTTGAAGTTTTCCCTAATATAACTGATAGTCTTAAAATGAATTATCTTTAGGAATGGCTTAGGACAAGAATTAATCTATCAGATATTGAGCTTATTTTAAGTGTTTCAAATGACAAGGCAGGTTTTCCTTTGGTTACATCTAAGACTACATAATTCATTCTTAGTTCGGCAATACACTTACATTCTATTTTATAATCATGTACAGTCCTAAACAATTTTTTTAAATAAAGTAAAAATCTACTAATCATATAGAGGATCTCAGAAATTTCACAGCAAGCAGAAATGTATGAACCCCATTAGTATTCAAGCAACCAAGAGCGAACTCAGGATCAAAACTAGGGGGTAGGGTATGGTCATAGGGGAAGACATGTAAGTCATGATCGTTGGGTTGTGAAATTTCGGACGGAAAAGGCGATTGAAAAAAAAATAAGAACATTATATATAATTATTGCAGTGTTTTATTAGTTATTATAATAATGCGCTGGATTTTTTTTTTTACTTCAAGGTGGCTAGTGCTGGAGTACGCCCATTACAGCAGAATCAATGAAAAGATAAAAAAAGTCTTTGTTTTGCTTTTAGGCCACCTTTTGGCCACAAGGAACACTTCCAATTTTTCAGAATCCTATTTTTTTTGCTTTTTCAATATTCCTCCTTGACAATTCCTAACGTCGCTTTAGCCTGTCTTCCAATTTCTTTATTTGTTCTCGATAATCCTTTATTCACCTCTTTTGGAGGCTAAGTTCAATATTTCGGACTAAACGTCGGCGCTGTTAAAATATGTCAATATAAGAAGTGTGACTTCATCGGTCACTGCACCCCGACCAATAATCTTCAAAATAAATAGTCTGACATGACTGATTTATTCATTTATGCCTACACTTAAAAGTACTTAGAATTCCTTTTTTTTTAAACTCTGTTTTGAGAAATTTTGATTAAAATTCATCAACTTGGGCACATCTTTAATTTCGTTATTGATTCTTAATATTTACATTTCACAAGTAAATGGTATACTGTTATATGGTATAATAAAGTAGTACTTGTAGAAAACTAATTGAATTCTGATTAATTCAATTTGATCTGAATTAAAAACGTTGCCGATATACAATATTCAGTGAGCGGACGAACTTCAAATCATTATTGAACAGCGACAGGATGCAATAGTGTGCTGAACACAATATATATTGACTCAGTCTGAATTGCAGATTAAAGGATACCACTTTTTGCAAAAAGAAAAAAAGTAACGCTTATACATATGTGGAGTAAAGCTGGAAGCACGAAAGCTGGAACTGCTCAGTATAGAACTCAGTATAGAAATAGAAGCAGAGAACCCGGGTCCGACTCCTGACCGTGACCAGTCTTTTTTCTTCTAATAAAGTAATTTAAAAAATATATAATAATTATCTAAAAATAATAAATAACTAATTTATTGACAGATTATGGAAATCAATTAATGGTAAATCGGCCTATACCCGCCGTTGTCAGAGCTTCCACTTCCCGACTGCTTCACAACTATGATTGACTTAACTTTAAGGTTGCCGTTTTTCTTTTTCCATCATTAATTCAGCATTTCATTTGACAGAATCACTAAATCCAAATTTAACAAGTTGCATATAAGTAATATTTTTCTTAAAATATTAAAATTTTAAAGTAAAATTTGTACCTTTTTATTTTGAATGTACAGTTTGGTAAAATGTTATGTTATAACATTTCTGTAATATATTACAAAATAATAATGTACGAATTTTCCTAAGAGGAATAATATTAAAATTGCTCTCATGGAAATAAAGATTTAATTTTTATAATTTGGGTTAGTCATTCTGCCAACTAAGAGGCTCATTGGATTTATTCATTCTAAATCAGTTTAGTATTACCATCACTATGGGTCAATGTGAAGATGTGGACAAAATTATTCATTAATTATATTTTTTCGGATTTACATTGTATACCTATTATATTCATTTTTTTTAAAATCAGTATTTAAAGTATGGGTAGTACAACTACACTATCATGTGAAATAAATAAAATAGAGTTCATCTGATCATTTTGATGAAAAACATACGAAATTGGAGTTTCTTCCATGTTGCTGCACACTCTCAAATTTTCAATAAATATAATCAGATTAACCAGTGGCATATGTCATATGATGACATATGTATTTGATTATTTATGACTAGTTTTCGTCAAATATTTTCGAATATGAGTTATAGTTGTAAATAAAATCAACGTTATCTTCAGAAATCCATGTTGACTTGTATTTTATAAAACCGATTTTTGATCTTCTATTTAAGTTTGTGCTAAGAATTTCTAACCTGTAATTACGTCCAGCAGTGAAGAGGAAAAAATTCTGACTTGAAGGATGAAGGAACTCAATGCACGAGCTATCATGCAGTGAGTGAAGTGTGCAATTACCGCAGACAGTTGAATGCAGCTGGTTGCATTCCGCTGTTGCCTTTTGGTATCCCTTATAAAAAATATACTTCTTGAAGATGGATTACTCCTTAGGATTGTGAAGATGTATCCTTTCATCTATCTGTGTAATTTTTGAATTTATTGGCCCAAGTGTAAGCGGTCTCTGAGTTTATTGAACGAAAATCTCATGACATCCATTGAATGTCCATGGAGATTTAAAAAATAGTTTAGTAGGCTAGCTTCGAAATACCATTTATCATTTAAATAATGATGCATTTAATGCAATAAAATTTATTTATTTACGTCTACCGGTTGGGTCCAAAATCTTTTTCAATTTACACTTGGTTATACAACTTGATCCTCCTATCACAACCTTCACTGAGTCCTCGACGTCTCCCAACAACTCCTTGGGGTTGTTTTCCATATTCAAATCCCATTTAAGTTTAAAAACTACTAATAAACATCAAGCTACTACATATTACTTGAAATTAACTAAATCCCCCCTGGACCACGATTTTTACTGGATAGATTTATTTTTTCCGTTTTGTTCTAATCAAAAGACCCTCTCCTATTTTCTTTTTCATATCAAGGTGACTAACTTGATTACATTTTTTTACGAGCACCAAAGATTTTATTTTTCTTCAAACAGATTTCTTTGTTAGGACTGGCTACTTCCGCTTGCTAGTAATCCTATTCCACCACGTGCATCGTATGTTTCCAACACTCAAAATGACAGTGACTGACAGTGGAGATTTTTGATATGTTAAGAGGTCTTGACGGCCTGTAGTTTCTTACATATTGTCTTTGATCCTGAATCTCCTGTTAATTCAAGCTAACTTTATTTACTCTTCTGATCCTGAACAGATTTTTAACTCGGAATTTTATTTATGTAAAAAAGTAATGTTATTATACTAACAAGGATAATATTGTAACTAAAGTTACATATGTTGCTATAACTCAGCATTTTATGTGTACATCAGGCTATTATTCTTGCTATTAAAGAGAGAGAGAGAGAGAGAGAGAGAGAGAGAGAGAGAGAGAGAGAGAGAGAGAGAGAGAGAGAGAGAGAGAGAGAGAGAGAGAGAGAGAGAGTGAGAGAGAGTAAGAGAGAGAGAGAGAAAGAGAGAGAGAGATTATTTTTCTTTCTTTTTTTTTTTTTTAATCAATAATTTAACTAGTCATAACATTTGGTTCCCTTCAGGTATGACTGACTATACATTTCGAACTTTCTCATACTCACTCATAAATACCTTGCAATGTATATTTTTACTTTCACTTACCTATATTTCTTTATTTTTTATTTATTTAACTAACAACCCTCCCCTGCCTTTAAGGCAATACGGGCGTTTGCAGTTGTGGGGTGGTAGGCATACCTAACAACCAACCGCTGCAATAGAAACAATAGTCCATTTCTTTGTTTCTTTAGTCTCTCTTCAATTGAGCCTCATTCCGGTGGTCTCCCAGGTGCAACTCCTCTTCTTCCCAGAGTGAAGTGGGCTGGTCCAAAGACTTCCTTCCACCCGTAGATGAAGGACTTAAAATGAGGATACTTGTCCTCCGTGACGAGCTGAGGGAGATCGCTCTCTGTCATAGCGTAGAGTCCTGTCTCCCTCATTAGCTTGGCCCTCAGTGCCTCATAGGCGGTACAAGAAAGTACGATATGCTCGGCGATCTCCGACACTCCGCAACTTGGGCACAGGGGATCGATATTTACACCGTGGTCTGCGAGCTTCGCTCGGAAACCCCCATGCCCCGTGAGAATCTGTGAGATCCCATAGTCCGGGAGGATCCAAGTTGCTTCTAATCGTGATCCGACAGTGGGGAAGTACTTTCTCAAGGTAGCCCCCTTTTGAGAGGTCGTCCACCGTCGGTTCCATTCCTCTAGTGTATCCTCCCGGAGGATCCTCTTCCATTTGCTGGGTTCATCTGCTATTCTCACTCGGATGTTTTCTGGTAGATCCGCCAAGCCTTGCCTTTTAACAACATATCTGTAAAAATCTTCTCTTAGCAGGAGGTCGAGAGGAATTCCTCCTGCCAAGACCTGCACCGCCTTCTGAGACACTGTCCGGTAAGATCTGGTGACCCGAAGCAGAGCCATCTGCTAAACAGACGCCAATTTGGACCGCTGTCTCTGCGAGAGACTTCTGTACCATGCTGGGGACGCGTACCTCAGTATTCCCAAAACCACTCCTTTGTAAATAGTAAGTGTAGTTGGGTATCTGAGGCCCCAGAAGGCGCCCCCGATGCGGATGAGTCCATTAAGAGCAAGGCCCACCCTACTTTTCAAATAGTCCAAGTGAGGCTTCATACCGAAATTCTTGCCTATTCTAATCCCTAGGTATGTGACTACCTCACTTGGACGTATCCTTGAATCTTCTATAACAATAGTTATAGGATGAGCCCTATCTGTCGTCCCTCGCAAGAGAATGGCCTGAGTCTTGGCAGCGGCCATCTTTAACTTCTTCTTCTCGCACCAGCGCCGCACAATGTTAGCGCATCGCTCAGCTTCGGTTTTTAATCTGGCTCTGCTGTTCGAGGCCACGACAACGGCCAGATCGTCGACGTAGGCAGTGGAGGGGAACTGCTCATCTTCCAGCACTCCCAGCAACTCGTCGAATACTAACTTCCACATAGCAGGACCAAGGACGGATCCTTGTGGGCAACCTCTTTCCATAGAGCCTTCTACTTCAAAGAAGTTACCCCTTAATTTCAATGTCCGGTCTTTCAAGTAGCTTCTCAAGATTTCATATAAGTTGCTGGGAGCCTCATACTTTTGCAACTGCTGGAGCACGCTCGGCCACCAAATACTATCGAAGGCGGAAGAAATATCAAATAGGAGGAGGATGACATACTTCTCCGCCCTCTCTTCAACGTCACGGCGCACTCTCAGCAGAGCATCTGCAGTTCCCCTTCCTTTGGTTGATCCGTACTGCCGTGGATGACTCGCCCGTGTCAAGACTGGCCGTAAGCTCATCATTATTAAGTTCTCCAGTAACTTGCTCATTATAGGGAGGAGGCATATAGGCCTATAAGACTTGGCTAGCTGTTTGTCCTTGTCCGCTCCCTTGTAAAGGAGCCTGATGTCGGCAATTTTCCAACCTCTTGGAAAGTAACCCCTTTCCAGGCAAGCGTTGAATATAGCCAACAACTTTTCTTCTATGTAGCGGATACTTTTCTTAAGAATCGCCGCATCAATTGCGTCTAAACCAGGGGCCCGACCAGTCTTTTCCTTGTCCACGGCAGCACGAAGATCCCATACATCCCATGGTGGGCACAGATCCGTACCAGGTGGGTATACCGTAGTGCGTCTCAAGAAAGCTTCGTCGTCATTATCTTGAGGATCCCTGGGGTATGTCTCAGCGATGAACATCTTCGCCGTCTCTTCCAAAGTGGTTGCCTGGGCACCTCCACTTTTAATTGCTGCGATGACCTCATGTGGGGTGAGCTTACCTAAGGCTACTCTGTATGGGATACCCCAGGGGTTCTTGGATGATTCCTCAACAATAAATTCTTCCCAAGACTTACGCTTTCTTGAACGCACCTCACTGCGGTATATCCTGGCTTTGGATTTGTACTCATTACGAAGTGTACTGCGCCTCTCGTCGCAAGTGCACCTCTGATATGACCACCGGGCCTTGTAGAGTTCTCTCTTTAGCGAAGTTAAGGCCGGCGTCCACCATGGGACGGGTCGAGCTCTCACCTTCCGGTGCTGGAGGGATTTTTCTGCAGCATCACGGATGACATCCGTAATTCGAGACACCCGGTAGTCCAAGTCATCGGGCTGGCCTATGACTTCCGAATCCTATTCTTCGTCTATTAATCTTTCCTCCAGCGATGACCGAAAGGCACTCCAATCTGTTATTCGAGTTCTAAAACCCTTATCTATACCGTGGGAACTAATTAGACTCTCTTTGAGCCAAAAAGCTATCGCTTGATGGTCGGAACTCGTCTCAGATCTGAGGGTCCAATCGGTTATACGGTTTGCTAGCGTCGGGGATGCCAGAGTCACATCAATCCAGCTATGCCCTATTATCCTGGAGAATGTAGGGGCAGAAGCAGGGTCGTTCATAACTACGAGTTGACTTCTAGCAATAAATTCCCCGAGTTGAACGCCCCTTCTGTTTGTTCGATTGGAACCCCAGACCGTGTTCCAGGAGTTGGTATCTGAGCATATGATCACGTTCCTAGTGCAATTCGTGATCATCTCCACAGCGGATATGTCTCTTGCAATACCATTTCCATCTGGTAGGTATGTAGATACCAGCGTGAAGGAGACATTACGCCATCTTATGTGACAAGCGACACAATCCGCCGTGGTGTACTGTCTCAGATCCATCACATCGAAGTTCGGGTTATTAACCACTATGGCAGCTCTGGGCCTCCTCTCTCTACTGCTCAGAGCTATAACCCTCGATGTGAGACCAAACCCCGTGACCAAGTTCCCAAGGCAGCACGGTTCCTGGACCGCCATGATATCGTATTGATGAGAGAGAGCGCGGAGCTCATCTGCTACAATATGCCGGCGGCCCATGTTGAGCTGGGGGATGGCAAGCTTACTCATAAAAGGTTCGTTTCGCTACCTCCTTAGCCCACATTATGTGCACAGGGCACTCCCTGCTGCCCGTCTTGTGTTTCCGTTGACTTGCTGGATCATTCCCTCGGACACAGTTAATACAGGTCGGGCCTATAAGTTCTTTCTTCTTGGGGCACTCTTTAAGAACGTGCCCGGAAGATGCACACTAAATGCATACTAAAGCATTTTCTTGGCATGTGGCTTTAGTGTGTCCATATCCCTGGCATTTACTGCATCTAGGGGCGTCGAGGTAGTCTTTGAAAGTAATTGCCCACCATCCCCCATCTATACTTGCTAGTTCTAATAGCAGGAACCTGACCGTTGGGTGAACTTCCACTACCCAGTTCTTCGTAAACCCTTTTCTTGCCGCTGAGGAAAAAAGTGGCCGGAGATCCTCAATGACCAGCGGAGTGGGGCCCGACTTCTCGGGAATTCTTCCCCATAAGAACCTTACCAGCTCCGCTAAATCCCATGAGAAGGGAACTCCCTGCACTTCAAGTCTGGGCTTTTTCCTCAGGGCTAGTTTAGCTTGCAGGCCTTTGTCCCTTAATCCCTGCCATCCAATCACCTTTGTTGCATCAGCTTTATCATCAACGCGAACCAAGACTGAGCCAGCTTTGGTCACTCGGACGATTGATGCCTTTACCCCTATTTCAGTTGGTGGCGGCAATCCATGAATTATATCAGATGGTCTCTTGCCCGCCCCGCTAATAGTGATATATGTTGATCTGGGAGTTTTGACGGCAAAGATCTTACGATCTCTGCTATCGTTAGAGGTTTCTTCGGTCCTTCAGAGCCTTTTTCCAGTCCTTTTGGAGTTTCTCGTTGCACCTATAAATTTTGAGATTTGTTAGTAACATTTGTTTTTTTTTACTTTTCTTCTTACTTGTAACGAGTTGGAATTGCTCATTATCAAGAGCCGTCGAAAGCGTGTCCACCCCTCGAGGTGTTTGCGGTTCCGCAGATGGACCTGCTTTAGGTTCCAGGCATTGAGGAGGTACATTGTCCTTACCTTGTGCCGAATTTAAACTCATTTAAACAACTCGTTTCAATTGGTAACATCTCTCATAACCTTCTAATCATCTGTCTTAATTATATTTTTAATTAACAATTAACAATTATATTTTTTAATTCAAATGCCATCTCGATTTCTAACACTCCCACCTTTTCGGTTAAAGAAGTTTATCTCTTTAATCGAAAAACGAGATGCTATACGAACTCTTCTGCTGCGCGGAGCGGCAACTACAGCTCTTATTTCTTCAGCTGAGGAATGGTCTTCTGGTTTCGATTCCTCCTCTTGGTCCTGTACATCTTCCCCTCTAGCCGCTTCTTTCCGGACTTCAAATTCAACTACTAATTAAGATGTTCTTAGGACTCTTTAACCAACTAGGGCCCTCCCACCAACGGGATTCCAAAAGATAGTTGTTAACAGAACTCCCTCTAGAGGGTAAGTCTGCTGGATTAAGTTCCCCAGGAATATAAGTCCAATTATTCTCGTCGGAAAGCTGTCTTACTTCCTTTACTTTCTCCCTCACAAATACATAAAGGTTTTCCTTTTCTCCTTCTTTTGTTTCCTCTTTTTCTTCCGGTTTATCTTCTAAAGTTTCTTTAGGTGGTTCTTTAGCAGGTTCTTCTTTTTCCTGCCTACTTTTATTCGCGGCCGGGTCAGTCACACCAATAGCGCCTAAACTCCTCAAATATGCTAAGTTACCTGCATGACTGAGCATAGAAATAACCATTGAGGCATAACTGTGAGCACTTCCGCTTTGTCTTGGGACTTTTCCCATTACTACCCAGCCTAGTACAGTTTCAACAGCTAAGAGGCCACACCTCCATTTATGTTGGTTGCCTGTAAATATATCGCATGCGGTATCTGCTCCTATCAACAATTCAATGTCCGTCGGATTATAACCTACATCTGTTATAATTATACCTTTTTGCCTTAATTCTTCACTCAAGCCTCCTGGCTGCAACCTAGGAACCACTCCACAAATCACAGGCTGATCTAATACAACAATATTCGTTGAGGTTGTGCTACTTAAATCTGTTAAAGTAACTGAATATTTTTTATGAGATATTCTTTTGGAAACAGAGCCACCAAATAACACCTGTGTTAAATCTTCTTTACCTACAGATTGGATGCCTAATTCGTTAGCAACCTTGGTTTAAATATAGGAGCGCTGAGAACCTGTGTCAATAACCGCCCTTATTGTTCTACAATGACTATTATTAACAATTTTTACCATTAATGTTTCTAAAAGAATTTCTCCAGAACAACAGTGGTTAGCAGACACTACAGTTGCTTCCCCTTCATTTTCTACGCGGCGTTCCTGTATTTTTGGTACTCTTTTATTGACCGGTAGCTCTGGACACATCAATGAGCAATGTTTCCCACCACAAACTATACACCTAACGGGTATTTTACAAAATTTAGCCCTGTGTCCAGCTTTCATACACAAATTACACGCTTTGTGTTTATTCAATAAAAAGATTTTCTCCTTGAACGACATTTTTTGGGCAATAAAACAATCTCTACTCTCATGAGAATTGCTACAAAATATACAATTGTTATTACCTTTCGATTTTTCAGACTTCTCACCAGAAAAAAGATGACTAGCAGTAGGCACTGCTTCACCTTCCTGCCTTTTTACTTTCTGCCAGGTCCTTGGTTCAGTCTTGCCAGTTGCCGAAAACCCAGACATTGCTAAGTTTATTCGCTGTTCACCTGTAGCTTCAGATTGTAAAAATGAAAACAAATTTTCTAATTTAACCTTATATGTCTCCTCATCATTGATATCTACTTTACAGAGAGCACTTCTACACCAGGCCCTCAAGACATCTTCAGGAAGACTTGATTCAACCAAAGGAAAAAGTATAGCGGAATATTTATCCTTGGTCATACCAATAGATTCAAGCGCTCTTAAATGGGACTCCAACTGATCGTATAGTTTGGTTATATTAGCCTTATTACCAGTTTGTTTAACGTTATTGATTATCATATTTAATAATTCGCGTATATAAAACTCAATTAATAAATCTTTTCTCCCAAAAGGAAGCTTGAGGCAGGTTATAACCTTACCATAGTTCTCCAAAGTGGCTGGAAATGTTTCAACTATCTCCCTAGCCCTTGAGCCCGGAATCGTGGCTTCCACTAAATATTGAAATTTGTCTTCTGGCTCTATCGTAAAATTTTCATCTATCCGCTTAAATTGATTCCAGAACCCAAGCCAATCTCTAATATCACCACCAAACTGTTTTAATTTTATTTTGGGTAGTTTTAAACTCCTTCTTTTAGCAGTAGAACTTATATCACTACTAACGCTTACACTGTCTGAATCTTTTTGGGGTCCTCTATGTAAGCTAGAATTTATTTTTTCTTTATACTTTTCTACCTTAAATAAAATTAAGTCATACTTATCTTTATAAGTCTCCACTGAAGCATATTCTTCTACATAATCGTCTTCTTTTTTGTTCGCAAAAAGGCTGTTTCTAATTTTATCGTCATAAATAGACAACTGACTAAATAGACGTTCTATTTTCATGGTTAAAATATGTACCTGCATATCTTGTGGATCTTCATTATCCAATTCAGCAGCTAACTCATTGTAGGTTTTTGTAAAACTACACCTAACAGGCTTCCTCATCAGTACTAGTTCAGTGGGTGAACTCGTTTTTTCTTTTTCTATTATTTCTTTCACAATTAAAGAACCACGTCGGGGTCACCACAATGTTCGGATTGCAATAAATCAATCGATTTATCCTCCACCAAGTTATAGTTAATTTTATTGAGTTCACCAAGCTCAAAATTTCTAGGTACAAAAAACACTTAAACTTGAAACGCTTTATATTTTAATCAAAACAAATCAATTAAATCATTTACAATTAACAAACACAATCAAAACATTAAACATATCTAATCTAACGTTCATTTTAACAACTCGAATTTAAACTCATTTAAACAACTCGTTTCAATTGGTAACATCTCTCATAACCTTCTAATCATCTGTCTTAATTATATTTTTAATTAACAATTGGAATGGTGGAAGTATTGCGATCGTGAAAAATTTCGACTTCCGGTTTTCAACGGAAATAACGTTTTGGGGTCCCCTGAGTCCAAATAATCAAGTCCCGCGAAATGGTCTGTGTGTGTGTGTGTGTGTGTGTGTGTGTGTGTGTGTGTGTGTGTGTGTGTGTGTGTGTGTGTGTGTGTGTGTGTGTGTGTGTGTGTGTGTGTGTGTGTGTGTGTGTGTGTGTGTGTGTGTGTGTGTGTGTGTGTGTGTGTGTGTGTGTGTGTGTGTGTGTGTGTGTGTGTGTGTGTGTGTGTGTGTGTGTGTGTGTGTGTGTGTGTGTGTGTGTGTGAACAGACTAGCTCAAAAACTATAAACCGTGCGAACCTGAAATTGGGTATTTAGTGTAGATATATGCCCGCGATGTGACAGCAAAAATTTCATCAAAATTGCTCAAAGGGAGGGGGTACTTTATTTAATAACATTTTAAGTTTTTTTCGATTTTCTCAAAAGCGGCTCTAACGATTTTGATTAAACTGAGTATTTGATGTATTAATATGCCCGAGATATGACTGTAAAAATTTCATCAAAATTGATCAACCGGAGGGGGGACTTTATTTCATATTTTTTTTCCAATTTTTACCTTTTTGTCGACGATCTCAAAAACGGCTTTAATGATTTTTATCAAATTCGTCATGTTTAATGAAAATTAGGTGTTCTTTAATATCAGGTAAGCTTTATCATTATTAAAATGTTTGAGGGGGCTTTTTTGGGGGAGGGTGTGGGCCTTTTTTGTTTGTTTGTTTCCTATAAAGTACCTTTGTTTTTGTTTATATGGAGAAATTAACTGTCTCTCGTTACGCCTAAAAATAAGAAATGGCTAAATATGAGATATGATAAAAATAAAGAAAACATAAAGAGGAGAAAAAAAGAAAATTATTCAGTCTGCTCATAAAACTCGTTGATCCCACGCATGCGGAGTACGCCTTTAATGACAGACCATTGTTTATAACTAAAACCGTTCGGTTGATTTGAGAAGTGGCAATTAACAAAACGCATTAATTTCTAATCTAAGTAAGATGGTAAGTGAAAATTGTGTGTTGCGAGCATACACTAGATTTTTTACGTTACCAATTCTCTTCTGTAGAAAAAAAATTCTGATCAATCAGAACTTTCTTAGGTTATTAGATTTCTGTAATCAAACCGAATATAATTGGTGGAGCAAAAACAACGGCTTGACCAGTAGTAACGAAAACCCGGTTTTCGGTTGTAACCGGGTGGTTGTTGATCATATCTAATCAGTGAGATTATTCTTTCTTTCTCCTCATGTCCATCGGAACCAAACTTCTTGATCAATTTATTTTTAATTCCTTTTCACCCAGTATCAAATTAATAATTATGGATTGGCAGAAGTAAAGGCGACCGCTAATGAAAGAAAATTGTTTCCTAACGTCATTGATAAAGAGGCTTAAGGGGCCATATCAATGGGCTAATAACTATTAATAGATCGCTTAACAACCGCCGCAATTATCTTTAATGCTTCAGCGACAATATTTAATATCCTTTGCTAAAAATAATCGATGACTGTATCCCATCAATGGTAAAAGCGACAGAAGTTGTTGGAGATTTATGATCGGATGTTTTGAACGTCCAGTCAGGTCTAGCACTTGACTGACAACCTTGTAAAGTGATAAATACAAGAATAATAAAAAATTCATTTTTGCATTGGTCACATCACTCAGACGGAGGCAACGGGTGTTAGAGCACCTCAATTACAAATATAGGTCTATCCCATGCATTCGGTTGAGCTTATCGTATCAAGAGCTTTTTTATGGACATGTGATATAACATTTTTCAAATACTCCGTCTTTACCAGCACTATTTGAGTCGATTGCGTTATACAGCAGCCTGCTCGAAATTCTTAGGTTCTTTACGAAATATCTTTGCTTTATAAGTAAATATTTACTTACTTTGGCTATTACCATCTTATTACTTAAATTTACTTACTTAAACATTTTTCATTCCTCTTTTCAACTGTTAAAGTGGCAGTCTTAATTGAATTGTTCATTGACTAATCTTAATCTATTGTCTGAAATTACATAACTAATTTTCATGAACTTTTAAACTTTGGAAATGATTTTCTGAAAAATGTAAAATAACGGTTTTTTCCATACTTTAACCATAAACACTACGTTACTTTGCCTTTATTCTGATACCTAGTTTATCTGCCTCTGGCTGCCTCTTACGTTGATTTTGTGGTTTTAGATTTCAAAACCAATTTTCAACTGTACGATGTCTGGTGCAGTAAACCAAGCACCAGAACCGATGTTTTATTTGATAGACTAGTGCACGAAAATAATTTATCTAAATGTTGGGATGAAGGTGAGGAGAACATAAAACAGATGTGACTACACAACGTTTTAGTTTTATTATAATTATAACTATTACTTTTATTATAATTTTTCTTGGCCCTCTTCACTAACTAATTAATTGACTAATTATTTATTGTTGTTTGGCTCGGGTCTTTGGTAGCAAGTCTTAAAGCCAAAAAAAAAAAAGAAAAGTCGTATGATTTTTTGTCTGGATATTCAAGAGTGGTACCGATGTCACAAGTTTTTAGTACAAATTATTGAAATGAAAATTAAATAGAATACGAATATAGGTTGAATAAAAATATTAAACTCCCCGATGAAATTTTTGAAAAAAGTAACCGAGATAATAATCAACCAGGACCTTCGCGTGGAAGGCCGCAAGCAAGCAATTTTCGTGGAAACATCATACTCTAGAAAAATGAGACAAGTTGCGGACTTGATAACGACGAAATCTCCGGACGAAATAGATTTTGCCACTTTTTTTTCTAAGCATAAAAAAAAAACACTAATCCACCCTTATTACCACTAAATGCTTTGGCTCTTTACGTGAACTTATACAATAATTCTGTTCTTTGGAACGTATATGTGACGTGCTGCAGAATTACCATATTGCAGCACGTCACAATTTACTTCATTAAGGAAAAAGTTAAAGAACCCTTCAATATCCTCCAATCCACCGAGTCAAGAAAGCTGAGCTGGCTTGGCCACGTCATGAGAATGTCAGAAGACCGATGGCCCAAAAAGAAGCTGAAGCATGTACCATACAGATGTACCATTGGGAAGAAGAAAGAGAGGTCGTACGGAAAAGAGGTGGATAGAAGGGATAGACGAGACGATGGCAACCAGAGGACTCCGCGAGGAAGGTTGGTTCGATAGAAAGAAATGGCAACAAGGTTTATTAGGCAACGACATATGACCTTGGTTGTAATAAAGTCGTTTGTATAAATATAAAATAATAAATATAATATTTTAAGGATCACTCTGAATATTTGCAAACGGTTAGCAAAACAACTTTTGACATCACTCGTTCAAACATCGGAAACCCACGATGAAGTAGATCTCCAGGAAATACTCGACAAAACGGCGTGGTCCATAATTAAACTCACTGATGAATATTCTCGTCGGGCACTAATATCTATAAATACAGGGGATTTGACGGTATTTCGGAGCACAGAAAATACAATAAAAGATTTAATGAACCGCAGAAAACAGAGGTGTACTTATTTTTTATTGCGTTTGTGCCGTAGCGGCAGATTGATGAAAATAACTAAGGTTTGGGGGGAAATAAAACTACATCTTTCTCGTTTCGTATTGGAATCGCCTTTACTAATTGTATCTAAGCGCGACATTATGGACCGAGCAATTGCAAATGATCCCTAGTGAAGTGCAAGTTGACATTGGTTTAGGGAAAAGCACACTAAATGTTCTTCCCAATGATCTATGATAGTGTGTGTAATATTTCAAGTGGCACGAATTCTACACAAAACTTTTGTGGTGAAACTCCTAAACTTATGATAAAAGAGTTAGTGTATAGTTTACCACCTAAAGCCGAACATTATATTAATGTATATTAATACATACTTAATTTTTAGATTTTTTTTTTTTTTTTTTTGGTAATGTTCTGTATATATTTTTTGTACGTTCGTAAATTTCATATGTAAGTATCTATATTATAAATTATATGTACTTTTATACCGTAATAAATTATTTGTCAGTCATGTTTGTGTTGTTTAGTCACCTAAAAACATTGTAAACATTGTTGAGAAAAAAATATAATTTCGGATTTCTTACGCAATATACTTGTTACACTGTGCGTCGGTTGTTAATACTGTCACCCCTATTCTTAAAATCCACCAGTCCAATGTGACACAGGGATCTTAGGGCAAGGGTTGTGAGGTAATTAAGCAACTACGTACAATTTACACTATTTATTATTTACAATAATCTCTTACAAGTCCTAACTACACAAGGGGAGGGGGTACCATGACTCATAAATTACTTGGGGCTACTTTACTACTTCGAATCCCACTATGCCCCAGGCTCACTCTGCCTGTCCCAGACTTCGAAAGCCCATCTCAGACCCTGCCTCTGCTCCAGACTGCCCCTCTCAGACTGCCTGACTCAGACTCTCCCAGACTGCCTGACTGGGTCTAACTGCTTCTCTCAGACTGTCTCTTCTAGGATTTCCCCCTCTCTCTCTCAGGGTCTCCTAGTTTCAATGGACATCTTAGGTTTTCCACGAGACAATACTAATCGCTTAATTCACGGTGTTTTTTTATTTGTTTTGTTTTTAATGCGTTTTGATCATTTGATATTGAGCCAGCTCTTACAAAATAAACCAACAGATTTAGAACGAACTCTGGGCCTTCTGTTACCACGCGGTCAATCAACTTTCCTTATCACCAGACTATACAGCTGTCATAAAATATATTTGTAATTATTCTCGCGTCAAAAGAAATGTTTATTCTTGTGATGCTGTTTTTTTTTTGTTTCGTGGTTTAAAAAAAAAAATAGTTTTTGTTATTATAGGATGAAATTCCATTCTATATATAACAACACTTTTCACAGTTGGAATTTCATAAGAAATATGAGGTACGATAATTACCTTTGCTATACCCTATTATATAATATTAATAGTCCTAGGTAAGAGGTATTAAAATCTTCGTTGCATCTTCGCAACTTTAAAGAACAATAAGAAAAACTTGCAGATTTTCGACACTATTTGCGAATTGCAACTGAAAGCGGCCGACGTAATCCAAGATCACTATAATTACTGTACAAAAATTTCAAAATCAACCCAAGTGAGTACATAATTAATATTTCTAAACATAACACCAATAATCGTCATCATCATCAGTATGCTACAATGTTTATTTTTACTACCCCCGTCAGGTTAACTTCTCTTTATATGTGTAGAAATATTAAGGGTTTATGGAAACAATACACAGACATCATCAACCCAAGCGCATGTATTCCGCCATAACACAATACAACATGAAACAGTTCGGCCAATGCCATACAGATATAAGTACATAGAATAACAAATCTTAAATTATTTTTACACCCCCTCTCAATTTAAAGTATCTTTCTTACAAAATTAGTAAAAAATTGCTTGCAAATATACATATACATATATATAAATTATTTTTTTTAAACATTTTCCAATAAATCAAGCAAAATATAGAGTCAATGCAGTGAAACTTCATCAATTGGTAAAACAGCCAACATTTCACAACAAAGTTGAAATTTTTGAGTGGGCAAAGCTTTAGTAAAGATGTCAGCCTTATTAAGATCCGATTCGATATACTATAGCTTTATCAAATTTTTAGAAACTAAATCTTTTATGAAATTCTCTTTTATACCTATATGTCTACATCGCTTTGAATTCTTGAATTGATTATCGCAATACATTATAGGAGCAGAGTCACTCACATACAAATTTTTAACCAAGTCGTGCAAACCAATTAGTTCAGATGACGTCCGAGATGCAACATAGTATTCTGCTTCAGCTGTTGATGCAACTGACTGTTGCTTTACTGATGCCCATGATATCAAATTTCCTCCATAAAATATGGCAGATCCACTCGTACTCTTTTTCTTTGTACCATTTTGTTTTGTGGTAAATACCCATTTTGTGTCTATAGCCTTTTCAACTTCCGCTAATGTTGCTGGAGACCATGTTTCAAACCTTTCATGTGCTTCCAATTCATCATCGATAGCTTTCTTCCACTCTGGTCCAGCTTTAACAGCCTATAGAAAAGTTTTGGGATTACCATCACAAGACAAAAGACAATAGGCAGAATAAATTTCATAATCCTTTAAATAAGAAGGAAGCTTTGACTCGCGAGTTGATTTCCTCTCCCCTTCTGTCTGCGGTCCAACCTGCTCTTCTACTTGTGGAATGTTAATATTGTTTATTTCAGGTACTACATTCGATTCAACATTTATATCATCATCCATCGGACAACCGTTTGGCACATTACCATTTGTTTCTTGAGCGAAACTTTCACTGCCAAAGTAGTAATTACTTTCATCAAATTTAACGTCCCGTGATATAATAATCTTATTTAATTTAGGATCCCATAGACGATAACCATTTGAAGTATAACCTACCATTCCCTCGACCTTTCCTCGAACGAATATGCTTTCATCTAGTAAACATAAATTTACTCTCACTATAAACAGAATTTAATACAATTTATCACAGGTTTTCTCTTTTTACCTCAAAAATCTTGTTTTATACCATAAAATTTTATTTAATTTTGTTTTATCATGGTACCCATATATGACCAGCATAACTGGAAATTTTCTGGAAAGGTATATAGCTGTAAAAAAAAAAATCAACACGTTAGGTAGGATTCCTGTGTTGTTAACATTAGCATTACATGTATACCAGATGCTTGGGTATGGTTTTTCTGTAAGCTTTTAGATTTATTGAAGAGCTATTAAACTTTTTATAATAAAAAAAAGGAATGGGAGCCCTAAAGTTATCACACTATCTCTACATTTTTTTTTTTTTTTTCTAAAGTAAAATGGTACACTTTGAAGTGATGGGAAAATATTTTTAAAAATAAATTGAGTTAAAAAGATTCTATTCCTCTAGTGGGTATATAGAAATCGTGTTGCTTATTTATTTTATCAATAATCACTCTCATTTCTCAATTTTTTTATTATTCCATTAATGTTTTTATTATCTTTAATTCTCTCTGTCACATTTTAGGAATTGGTTTTGGTTTCCAGGCAGTTACTTAGTAAATTTATGTTTATCGTATTAAATTTTCACTGGGATAAATTAGCAGTAGAGGCCGTTATTTAAGGGAGTAAGTTATTGACTGTGACAGGAACAGGTGCTGGCAGCTGGTGGGTGCACCCCTCCGGCGGGGATGGTGGAAGCGCCCACCCTCCAGCCAATAGGAACCCTCCCCTGGCTACCCTACCCCGACCTCCTTTGTAAGGGATCCAAATCCTCTTCACTTATTTATCTATCCTCCTCTGTTTATTTTCTTACGCATGCCTCTAGAACGGTATTACATTCAATAGGGCTACCCGTTTAACATCACAATAATACTGCAATAGAATTAATGACCGGTTTTTTTGTTTTTTCTTTTTGAAAATCTTTGGCCATTTCTGGCTTACACGAGCTATGAGACACGTATAAACCACCTAATTTAACCAGATCCATGAACTCGAAAGTCGAAATGGAATATAATAGAATTTTAGCTCATAAATCATTTGAAATATGCTTACAGTTAATATTATAAGTCAAGTCGGTTAGAACATAGCTTCATTATTTAATAATCTGATTTGATGCGCTTTACATACTAAATTCACATACCAACCAAGAAATTAATTTAAGTTATTTTCTAAATGTTTGCCAACTTCACAAGAAAAACTTTTATTCACAGTTATAAGATACTATTTCTTTATCTTTATAAGTTAGAGATAATTATATGTACTTAAAAACTTGATAGTGGCCTGTACATTTCGATTTATATTTGTCTTTATTATTTAAAGGGCCATCGTCAAAAGCAGAGTTTTAAACCACTTTTTCATTGATATATCTTGAGCGTGAATCGATAGAAACAACATTCATGCTTTGTCGTAAGTTGAAATCGAATTTTAGGCTAATTTGGTTTCATTAAACTTATAGGAAAACTAAAGTGATTACTGCTTAAGTAGGGCCAAATACTATTTTATTAACTACAGAACCTAAGTAAAATAAAAATAGTGAAGTGAATAAAACTAATAGTGAAGTATCGAGAATAATAATACCCTTTGTAATAATAAAGAAGCCATAAAATGAGCCACAAAACCCCGTCGTTTCTATCCTAGCGGGACAGCCTTTTTGATATGAATCAATTTTATGGCTGCCCTTATTTTGCTGCGGGGACTTTTATAGAATGAGGTTGTTTTAGGAAATAAAATTTAGTTTAATCACTACATTTTCAACAATAGATTTAAATAAAGAAATATTAACTTCCCATACTGGTGCAATATATAATATCGCTTTCAGAAGAAAACTCGAGCGATAAACGTAATTAAAAAATTACGTTACCTTTTATTATGGGTTATATAACTATCCATTATCGATCCCCCATTCACAATATGTAATCGAAAAACGGCCAAAATCTCGACTTTTCAGTGGTGTACTTACATCATCTTGGAGGAGGCCGGATTTATGCAACACCTGCTCCAGGACAGTTCAAACAGTTCTATGTACGTAAATGACAAGTACTGATGACAATATTTCGCAAAGTAAATATTTTTCAATGTGGAAAAAAGTTTCAGGTGTCCCCTTTCCAATGGAGCATTGGGCCTGTAAAAAATATATATAGGGAGGGTGTTTTGTATGATGTTTGTAATAATTATGTGATGCCCGCACCGCACGTCATTTTTTTGTGGATTCATAAAATGGATCCTGTTAATATGGCTGTTAATATAGTTATAATATAAAGGCCTTCGAAGTAGAGATAGCCGAACGAACTGAGCGGGTTGAATGATTTCGCGACAGACCCACGGAATAAATCTCGACATTCCCAACATGGATAGAATAGGCGAGAAGGCTTACCGAATAAAAAATAAAAAAATACTTCGAAAACCAGAAACCAGCACAAAATGCACTTAAAATCTGTTAAAAAAAAAAAAAAAAAAAAAGAACTTCGAAATTCTTCAGAAACCAACCAATGGCATCTACAAATTATCTTCCGCTACTAAAATGTATGAAATAAACAATATTTTATAATAAAAAAATAAATAAAAAAATTAAACTGTCTTCGTAAGCTAGGAACCAGTAAAAATAAATGCATTAAAAGTATGAAATAATTACTTCCTGATTTTTTATCAATACACAGCAAAATTTAAATTGGTATAAAACGTGAAAAAATGCAATAAAAATATTTATGTTATTCTGATTTGTACGAATACTCACAAGTTTTAATAAAAATGATTAAATTAAAATATGAAATACATATTCAATATCATCACAATCTTTTCGGACAAAAATCAAAGTTTTTGACACTATAAGTTATGATAATCCTAAAATTCGTTTAAGTGCATCTTCTGTTCCCACGTATCGATTTCAAAGTCCAACGTTTTCATAATCAGTAACATGTTATTTGGAAGATTTTCCTATCCGCCGTCTCTGAAAAAATTATACAATGAACAGGGTATAAAATATTTTAATTTAGTAATCATTACTAAAACTTAGGGTATATTCGTACAAATCAAAATAAAATTAATATTGTTACTGCATTTTTTGAGCTTTTTATACCAATTTTAATTTTACTGTGTATTCATAAAAATCAGAAAGTAATTATTTCACACTGTTTTATGAATTTATTTTTACTGATTCCTAGTTTTCGTAGTCGGTTTAGTTTTTTTTTTTTTCAAATATATATTTTTTTTTTTTGTTATATGGGGAGAACCGACGCGATTTCTTCCGAAAAAATCATCATTTTTGCTAAGTTGAGTATTGAACACAAGAGAAAGTACCGGCAAATGTCCAAGGTTAACCACTACTAATAGCCGAGACACACTAATTGTGGAAGTGATGTAACACCCCACGTGGAAAATGTTATGTCTTTAATTTATGAATAGTTTTATAATAGCACATGGATATCGGTTGCATGTTCTTAACAAAGATGAATAGCTTCTTTACCTTTCATCATTCAACTCATAGAACTATTATACCAAGAAAATGTTTTAAATTCTGAAGGCTGACGACGTTTTAGGCTCAGTTCAGGATTGAATTTTTAATCACCAATGAAAAAATCATCAAAATCATGATTCAGAACAAAGGTGACGTCTAAGTAATTTCGCAACTGAAAAACTAAAAGCGTTTCCCTTGTGAGATATTTTTATTGGATTTAGGTATGTAAAAGTCGATAATTTCTTGAATTTCAGCCGAACGTGGGGTCTACTTGTTGTCTAATAAGACAACAAGAATGAGTGATTTTTGCTTCTCAGAGACTATTTCCTGTATTTCTTTAAATATATATTTTATTTATTGAATTTAGGTTTTTATCTGGACAAAAGACTTACTTGGAAAACTCACATTGGACAAAAACATAAAGAACTAAACGGACAATACGGTCTTTTATCCAGACTACTTGACAAACGTTCTATGTAATCTTTAGCAAATAAACTCACATTATACAAAGCCTTACTAAAATCTGTATGGACTTACGGGAAGAGTTGTGGGGCTCTGCAAAATCGACCAGCATTCAAAGAATTCAGTCTTTTCAGTCAAAAGTGTTGCGAAGAATAGTTGATGCACCATTTTATGTTAGTAACGATATAATACACAAGGACTTAGACATGCGAACAATTTCGGAAATAGGCAAAGAAAATCATAATAGCTTTCACCAAAGGCTGACCTACAACACAAAACCTCTGACGGAACATTTAAGATGCTCACACAACCCTTACTAATTTGTTATTTCCACAAGGAACGCTCATGTAGCAGTCAACAAAATAAGCTCATAGCAATTAATTTTTCACCATTGAATTGTCCTTTATGCAACTCGATCCTTTGTTTTCAACAATGTGGCTATTCCTTTTCCTTTTTATTACGTAACCCGGACAAGAACCGAGCTACTGCTATTACGCAAGGAGGAAGGGCGTTGCACGAGGGTTACGAGGGGTGAGGTTCCTTAGGATACACCGGTTCCCGAACAATGGCCAGTAGTGGAATCACAAAGAGCTGCAAGGACGACCCCGGAATGAGGAAAGTCAGCGGCTTGCGACACTGCTGGACTGGTTGCGATACTTGCGCTTCTAGTTGAACCGTCGAGTCCATCTGATCACCTTTTCCTGAGTTCTAAATAGTAGAATAAAACATTTAATAAGAATTGCAGGGCGTGCAGTAATAAGAAGGTTACTCCTTTTTATTAAATTAAAAATAATCAAAATCTAACAATCGTATATCAGATATAACCAACTCAATTTTGTACGTAATCATTTGAATGTCCCTATTTCCTAATCAGAGGGGTAAGGAGCGATATAAGTTTGAGGGTTATTGAGCGATTCATAATTTATATTATAATTAATTGCCACACATAGAGAAAATAATTCTATTTCACGATCAGAAGTTCATACAATTTTGATCAACAACTCTGGTGCGTTGGAAAAATAGATAAAAACCGAAAATAATGCACTCTTTAAATCCGAAGCTAACTAGGACACAGAACTTACATTGCCTGGAGTTATTACTGTTTAATCTTAATTTGCGGAATTAAATACTCCCAAGCTATTTTTTATTGCATCTCACGAAATAGCGAAGGAAGGAACAGTTTCAAACTGAAAACATCCTAAAATGGAGTAACCTCCTTATTGCTTCACATCCTAAAATTGTGTTCAATATCCATTCTATGTCAAGTACTCGTTAAAGGTTCATCTCCTAATTATAACTGGATAGACAAAGTTTAGGACTTCCTTTTTAGCATCGTCTGATTATCCTTCGTAGCTTAACGGGATGTCATAGAAAACAAACAAAAATATAAAAATGGCTAGCTATTTTACTAACGGTCATACATTTTTTCTTAACAGCAATAACTTGACAGTATAGAAAATGCGATCACAAATAGCCAACACTAATATTCCCAGTACCTCCCCTCGTGGAATAAAAAAAAAATTTATACTGAATCCCTGGGGTAATAATTTACCATGGAATATTTTTCAACCCCATCCTAAAAATTCAAACTGGAGATGAATCCATAAGTAATCGAGATGAATAAAAAATAAGTTTTAGTTTTTTTTCCGTTGGTAGAAATGTTTACTTAAAGATTTGTTCTATCTATGCGCACCGTTGGGTCGTGTCGTTTATATTGACTTTATTTAAGCCACTACTACTAAGGTGAATTCACGCCGAATTTAAAAATAACGACCAAATTCATTTTTCCTCCCTTTTATCCAGGTGTCAGTAGCGAAATCACCAATGCGTGTGAACTATTTGAAATGTGAATAGAAACGTTAAGCTTTTATATGTAAGAGGTCTCAATTTGATTTTAATTTTTTTTTTTTAATCTTCATTGATGTTGGCCGGGTAGCAGTGAGGACAAAAGAGAGAGAATGGTTAAGTGTGCTTTAGCGTTAATAACGTTATTTTTAAGTGAAACGAAAACCGTATGGTTATTTAATTTTTCTACTTATCCAATACTTATAAAAGAATCGTCTACGCTTTTCGAGAACCTTCTAGAATGTTCTATTTCGGACTAAATATAAAGGTGCCTTTACACTCTACAAACTTTACCCTCGAATATCACTCTCGAACAGCCTTCACGTCGAATGTTCGGGTATTCTAGGTACTTCATCTGTTCGCCTGTGTTCGGGGGTAGCGCTAGTGTCACTTTTGATTTGGGTTTTTCCCAAGTGACAGGAGTTGTTTGTGATACTAGTGCGCCGTTGTGATTCGTCTCCAAATTTTTTATTTTTCAGATAGTATAAAATATCTTTACAATGGAGATTTTTTCTTCATTATAAGCTAGCGTTGGGTGCGTCACCCATATTTTCCCTATACGGCAAGGTTCGGGGGAGAACCAGTTCGAAGGTGAGGTTCGTAGAGTGTAAAGACACCTTAAAAAGCGATGGACTAGAGGCTTAGGGCCGTATTTATGAACGTTCCTAAGGAAGCAGTTAAGGTAACCTTAACTGGTTAAGGTAACCTTTAAGCTTAAAGTGTTCTTTTAGATAATTCTCATTTTATGAACCTTCCCTAACAATTCCTTTCCTTAACTAAGTATGCATTTATTAAGGTCACCTTAACTAAACAACCAATCAGGGAAGATTTATAAGAGTACTCCGCCGCTAAGTGTAACCTCCCTAACCTGACATCAGTGTTAACTTCACTCTTGTTTACTGTGTTGTTTCGGGTGTTTTAAGTAGTTAATGTGGCAATTACAGCTCTAGAACTATAAGAACATGATAATTGGAGTAGAAATCACTCAAAGTAGAATAGTGTGCAAACATTGTTAGTGTAAAAGAACAAACAAATGTATATAATGTTTCATCTAATAGATTTCAAAACAACTTAATGGATGCTTCAGGATAACAATCAAAAATCTTTATTTTATCTTATCTTTATTATAAGATGAAGATGCAAATGAGAGTGAAAAAGTGTGATAAAACAATGTTAGGTAGTGTTAGTCTCAAACTTTATTTCTCTTGCGGTTAGCTTGGGGGATGAGAGACTGCAATATTCTTTTAATTAAGATGTTTGTGATATATTATTGTATATTTATTATATATTTCTTAATATTCTTCAAAATATTCTTGGATGGTTTAGTTCCAACCTTCTTCGTGAGAAGGAGTTGTAAATGTTAGATATGTGTAAATTAGTAACCAACTTATTTTAAAAAAGATGTTTGTTGGAAATGTGAAAGCTGGGAAAGCTTCAGTTTCCTTGATAAGTAAGGTGAAATTTATTTTCAACGACTTCATATTCTTATATGAATTATTAAAAACTGAATGTTTACTTTAGAATGTTATTACTTTTGTATCAGCATATTAATTATTGAAAAATCTTAGTGGATGTACATGTGTTTTGACATTTTATAAAGAATTGCTTTATTAGTGTGTATTATGATTGTTATTTATTTTTCATTTTTATATAATAATAAATAAAAGTTGTCTATCAATTTATTTCTGTTCTTTTTACATTTCTCTTATCTCTCTTCCAAAAACTTGTTATACCAAACTTATCTAATTTCAACAAATTCCATGAAAGCCTTTTATGTAAAATAGGCATTGATAAATAAATAAACTTTAAAAATGTTAAATTGGTACTATTAAAATTACATTTAATTTTCCCAAATTGGATTCAGTCTATATTTCATATCAAGATTTTTTTTTTGTCAATGAGAAATTGAGTGAAACTATCTTTGCTATCAACAATTAAGATTATATTGCTCATTACAGTACTACTTGCAGAAGAAAAAAATGAATTCACTTATTATTCTTTCAGATGTTTATATCACCAACAAATAAAATATTTACAATTACTGCTCTAATACTGGCTACTGAAACATAATTAATGTTAGAAGTGTAGAAATGGAAAAGATTGAAAAGCATCTGCATCAAAATGTTTGTGATTAAAGTTGTACACTTCAGTACACTTAAGTAATACTATCGATATACTAAATAAGTATGCATTAATTGAAAATAATACATCTTTTGTTTTGATTTTGCTTATATGAAGAAATTATCTGTCTCTCATTGTGCCTAGTAATAAGAATGGCTACATATGAAAATATTTGATAAATATATAAAGGAGAAAAAAAGAAAAATATTTCACCAAGATTAAAATTTTTATTTCCCTTAAAAAGTGCAATAATATTTCACCGCCTTTGTTGTTTATACCTCATATAAATAAAGTAAAAATTCCAAAAAGTCGTTTGTTCTTAATAAACGGTTCTTTTTAATAAGTATTTAAGTCCTGATATTTGTTATCTGTTTTTATTTCTATTATTAAATAGTTAAGGAGAAGCTAAAGGTAGCTAATCACCTACCTTAGCACTAAGGAAGGAAAACAGGTCAAATTTATAACACCTTAGGATCTAAGGGGTCCTTAAGATAGGTATGCAGGAACGTTTATAAAATGAAAATTGTGTTAAGGTTAGCTAATGGTGTGCATTTTAAGGAAGCCTTTAGTAAGGCGTTCCTTAGGATCGTTCATAAAGACGGCCTCTTGTCTTGCTTTATCGAAGCATGTAGTAATTTTTGTGTTACGGTACCGTTATTAGTAGTTACAATTTGTAATTTTGTTAATAAATTAGTTTTCATTGTTTTTCCGACATTATGAATTATTATTTTCTTCTAATAAAAATTATTCAGACCGACAATAGCGTTACAATATATTTAGTATTTCGTATTTTTCTTGAATTAATGATTTTACTGCGGGTAATTCACTATGACAAAGTTATTTCATTGTATATGGAGAGGGAGAATTTCTTTATTTTAACTGGAAGCAGTGCTGCCCCAATAGATATCTATGTACGTGTATAACAGCTAACTTATCACTGAGAAATTACATTTATTGAACACACAATAGAATAATAAATAAGTTTTTACCTTAAGTGCATTTTCATATTATTATTTTTTCATCAAATATTTCTTATTGGATAATTGATAGTTGCTTACAACATTCCTTGTATCCAACAAGGAAAGAGCTAAGCTACCCCGGCAGTCAAAGAATCAAAATATAATAATAAACTAATATTTTGATTGTTATTTATATTTTTATATAGTAATACAAAACAAAAAAAAGGGCATATCAGCGCAACCTTCTTTTTTCCCCCCTTATCCCGTCCCCTCCCTTCCTCTAACCCAAAGTAAAAAGTTAAGGTAAGATGAGCCCTACAAAATGGCACAAATATACATATTGCTCTAAAAAATAAAATAAAATACGTTTGCAAATTTTTAAAGTTTCGATTGAGCAGTATGTATTTATTTTAATGTGCACGAGGTTTGCGGAACCCTGCATGTTTTTGAAGGTGTTACAATTAACATAGCGTAAAGACTCGACTTCCTTTCCTTGGATTACTCTTCATTTGTTGCCTATGTCAGAAATATACTTGACGACATTTATAAATACACCAGTGCCATATAGTGTGTTTATGGAATTCAGTAATGTAGTCAATAACTTTGCGTAATCGATTGAAATGGATATGGGAAATCCGAAATGACGATAAGCTATTATATCTTGGTCATGTAATAATAAAAAGAATTAAACATAACTTATTTCCATTTCAAACTTAATTTATTTTTTTCTGCTTTATTATACCATCAATAAAAATAAAAAAATGTCAAAAACTGATTAGAAGAATATCTCCGGTGGATTTATTCTGGCGTTATTCACGCAATATCTGCCAGAGCTTGGCTCTTCTAACTATGAATATTCAATAGGGCTGCCACGGAATTGAATAAATCACTTTACTCCATAACGGCTGCTCAATGATGTACTATCTTTGCATTTACCTTATTTATCTTTGGACTAACCAAAATCTAGTTCTGGCAATAATAACCAAATAATCACCAAAAATCAATCAATCCCTCAATGTAAATTCGAAGAATGAAATGAACATAAACAAAAGAAAGTACTAAATTTTATTTATATTACTTGTTAGTCAGTAGATAAGAAGGTTACCTAAGATTTGTCAGGAATGAACTTAATACTTCTTTTTTTTAGTAAAAGTAGTAAAAGTAATCACTTATGGCCCGTCAATATTTCTAGTTACCATTACGGACTTACAAAAATGTTTGGTAACGATCACATTATACGATAGGGCTTGAAAGGTAAAACTTTTGAAGATATTAAATGAAGGGACAGAGTGGTTGGAGGTGAGAATGGAAGGCACGGAGAGGCTGCACTGCGGCCCAGGAGGCATCATCAGCACACTCTTGGCCAATCCTGATCAATATCGACACCGAGGAATATAATAATCCAAGTGGCCTAATGGTCCTCACCATATAGCTTGTCACAATCAGTAAATTTTTACATTGGTTTTTGTTTAGTAAACTGATAAAATGATTTAAACTAATTTCAACATAATTTATTTATTTAATTATATATATTTATCATGTTTTGGGGGGGGTGCAGTTGACCTAGTGAGACCACTTATGTGTACATGGTATTTAGAACACAGGGAAATCTTGAGGGGTGGAACATAGTAAGTTATTATGTTTTTACTATGCGTTTAAGGAACAAGTCATAGTCTTGAATTTCAAAGAGCGTAATGACCTTGAATTTATTAGTCCAGAAAAAACAATAACCTGATCTAACCCTAATTAGGCCGTGCTTTGTTGTCTTTATGTCATTTATGTCGCTTACAGGAACATTTACAGCATGTAGAGGCTGCAACCATGTTGCTCCTTTCCGTTGATGGGGTCAGCTGATTCGGGTTCAAGGACTGTGACAAACTGATCTTGGTCCATAGAGTATGGTAGCTCAGAATCAGCAGAGCAGGCCCCAAGGACCTGTAGACCGTCAGTAGACCGAAACTCCGGACGCCTAAGATCTTCGAAAACCACACCGTGCTTCTCGATCGGATAAACGGTATCGGATCATCACTTTTCCTGTCGGTGTGAGTCGCCACATCTCGACTCGGCTGTTTTTTACACTCGGCATATTTGTACATTAGTCCAAAGTTTTTATGATGGAATCAGAATTAACAATAAAACCTTTTTCTTTTGGATCACCATGAAGTGCTTATCAGCATAGGGGTGTACCTAGCCAACACTCTCCCTTCTCTCCTCTCTTTTCCTAGCCATTCCAGATAATTCTACTTGGCCGACAATGAAGTCTCCAACCATCAGGAAGATAGTCCTTAGTCCATCAGGACAAAGTTTTCAGTGGGCCTTTATGTTCCTCTATAGTGATGTCCTAGCGGAACCCTTTCTCATCTGGTACATCGGGAAGCCCCAACTCCTTTCTGATCCTCTCAGTACGGATGCTGTCCCTTCTTCCCTTCCACACTGACGGGGGGTGGGGGTGGTAAAGTAATGTAACAATTTAGGTCCCTTTTTATTCATATTATATATACACGAAATAGCAGCAATATGAAAAAAAAAAAAAAATGCATGGCTTATTGATTTGCGGTTTTCAAAGGAGATGTAATAAAGAAATAAAAATTATTCTAATACGTTACAATTTATGAAGCGTAACTACAAGCAGTAGGATCAACAGCCTTATACACAGCTATCAACTTCCTTTCTAAAACATATTAATCATTCTGACTTTATGGCGGCCCTGCAGATTTTACAAAAACCAAGATTCACAATACACCAACTTTAAAACTACGCCAATATACTCCGAGACCTTAACAAAACAGTATAATTCTTTGGGTCCCATCCCACAGAGGTGTCCCTGGAAATGAATGAATGAAGCAGCAGATAAATCCGATGTACTAATAAACATTAGTAGTTGTGGAATGAAGTTTCACTTACCAATAAACTGAGAAATATCAAATCAACTCCAAAAAATTGGACCAATGATTTCAGGGGCAATCGAAGAGAAGAAGTCGTGATAACAAGAATTAGAATAGGCCACGCGAACATGACTCATGTGCATCGTACTACAAAAGAACCGTAACCTAGTGAAGACTGTCAAATCCCTCAGACAATACATTACAGTACAATTAAATAAACTTATAAGGGGAGGCTACGGACGTGGGGTCACCGATTACAATGAAACTTTTTTTCGCGTTTCTATATCCAAAATATCTAATATTTTTGGATACATGCTAAACATGCTAAAAGTTTGTTCTTAAACATATTAATTGGATTATCTAGCTTTTGATTTATTTGGCATCTCTTGGGCATCTTTTTTGGATTTTGATTATTCGACATTTCTCTGTCACTAATTAAATCTTCTTTTTTTCATTGTTAAAAAATATGAACGGTCAAAATTTGGACGACTGTTTTAGTCGTCTTTGTTATGATAAGAACAGCGTGAAACAAGGTCTTAAATATTTTTGGGGAATCAACAAAAATTTTTTGGTGACAATCTCCTCCAAGCAAGGAAGTTTTGTTATGAAAAATATTTCCTGTTTAATATTTATAATATTTAAATATAAATTTAGAAGATAAAAAAAAGAAAAAAAGGAGAGAAAAAAAAAACCTTCGTCTCAAAATAATTTGTTATTAAATATAAATATTTAGTTTTTGAAGTAAGAAGCTGAAAAAACGTAGTTTATTCAATTTACAAAGTAATGGAATTGATTTTTAACGTTACCCAGAGCACGAATATACCATATATTGAATGATTTATTCTGGGCTTCCAGAGGCTAATTTCGCCAATCCCCTATACACGTGTCTAATATTTTTCAATACTCTGACATGCCTGAAAATTTCATTGAAATTGGTTGAAGGAGCTTTGAGCAGCGGAAACTTTGTTGATGCAATTTTTGGCTATTTTCGTTCCTAAGAATTTTTTTTTCTCGGCTCAGAAGGCCCATTGGCAAGAACCCTCGGACACGTATCTAATATTTTTGGATATAGAAACTCGAAAAAAAGTTTCATTGTAATCGGTGACCCCACGTCCGTAGCCTCCCCTTGTTAGTATTCCTCTTGATGTAGCCGAGGCGCTAAGAGATTCATCGGAGGCAGTAGATGTAAGTTAGAACTTAGAACTTATATACTTATATATATATATATATAATACATAATATAATACATTTTATATTTAAATTACGTTATATATTGTAAAAATTAAATCTAGCAATATACGTACAATAATTATATATACCGATTTCATTTAATAGTAATAGATAAAGACTATAAAGTATATTAGGAAGCAGGAGAGTGACAAATATAAACATTAAAAATATGTTAAATAAAAGAAATCAAAAGGACGTAATTACTGTAGCCTTGACCATCCAAATCATCTTGTCAGCTTTTTACTTTACCTGTCATTGAATATGTATTCTTTAATTTGGTAATAATTGAAATATATTTAAATATTTTCATATGACCTTGTTTTTCTCTCACGTTCAATTCTCAAGTGACAAACCTGCAAAATGCATTTGTTCAAGAGTGCTCGTGTTCTGATTATCTTGAATAAATACATTTCAATCTATTCAACATTATTTTCAAGACTGGGATAGTATATCCTAATAGCCCAATAAAAGTAAACAGTTATCAGAATGAGACATAGCCAAAAATAGTCAACACGAACTAACTTTCTCTCATAGCCATTGCAAATTGTCTGTTTAGCAATTACAATGTCAGTCCTAGATTTCAAAGACAGATTGCTGCATATAAATGCCAGAACTACCTCTACCCACCCAAGCCGACAAAACCGAACTGAAACGAATTGTTAATTAAACTACTTATATTAATTATACTTAAACTACAGTCATTACTTGGTTAACGGTATTATATCATTTTATTAGCCCTTCAATGGGTTTTATCAAATAATTTTACATTGTAATATATTATTGCAACCTTATCGATTTTGAAGCACTTTGTGCAGCTACTAGCGCAGCAAGAAAAGTTTACTTTTTACCAGATTTCTTTTTTTATGTGAATCGCCTCGACAAAGTGCAAATGTTGAATTCGTATAAATTAGCATGGGTGTCAGCAGGGTGCCAGGTATGGCAGCTACCATACTATTAGAAAATATGGGAAGCAAAAATTACACTTATTCACTCATTTACTAAATTTATTAAGTATTATATAAACAATTACCGTGAAATGAGGTGACATTGTGACTAATGGGGTGACTTTGGGACAAGCCTACTTTTCTACAGTTTTTGAATTTCCCTCCTGAAAAAGAATCAGGTTAGGCAATTCAGTGTATTTGTCAGTTGGTCAGTAATGTGCTGCAACCTACTGGCCACATATAACTTCTTTCATTCCATTTACCATGGTGCTTTATTTCATATATATTTGATTGTTTTCATTTAGCTGAAACTTTGAAATAAAGCACCATGGTAAATGGAATGAAAGAAGTTATATGTGGCCAGTAGGTTGCAGCACATTACTGACCAACTGACAAGTACACTGAATTGCCTAACCTGATTCTTTTTAAGGAGGGAAATTCAAAAACTGTAGAAAAACAGGCTTGTCACAAAGTCACCCCTTTAGTCACAATGTCACCTCATTTTACGGTATATTGATTTTCAAATATCAATCAGCTCCATTTAAAAGGTAATTGAGCCGCACATAGTCAGAATACCTTGACCCGCTCCCCTGTCATAAGAATTTTACCAGCCAACCCCCCAAGACGAAATCCTTTGGACGTCCAAGCAAGTTAGGATGTTTTTTGTTAATTTTTAAAATTCTGGAAAAAACATTCAAATATGGGATTATGTTCAAAACAATCCTGGCAAAATACGAATGAACATCTTGAATATTTTATCACCCTAAATGTACGATCGAAAAATATAATTTGCAATGACATGTTTAATAAAAAAAATAATATATATATATATATATATATATATATATATATATATATATATATTTTTTATTGAGATCAATTAATTGTAAGGATATAATTTGATCAACTGAAAATTACACCATTTAATATCCAAATTAGAGGCTATGAACATAGAGGAGATTCCCCTATTCAGTAGCTTAAGTAGGATAAGGATATAATTAGATTAGCCGAAAATTAAACCATATAATATCCAAATTAGAGTTTATAAACAAAGATGAGATTCACCTATTCACTAGCCTAAGCCGGTGAGTAGACCTCCCACCAATAAGTAAAATGAACAACGACAAAACCTTAAGTCTTTAACATCTTAGAGTCTAACCCATCTTAGCAGATAATCATAAAATATTTCAGATGTAAAATAAATCTCCCTCCCTCCCAAATGATTATGGAAGATCTGGTTTTATGTAGGATGTAGGATGGAAACAGAGCATCTTCCCTTAGAAAATTGCACTTAGGAAGAATTCCAATTATCCAGACCGACTTGGTAGACAAGACCAGAGTTCTCCTTTTGGGGTTGGAAAGTATTTTCTGAAAACATGAGAATTGTAAAGATAAGTTGGCGCAACTATCGGATCAGTCAATAAATGTAGGTAGTATCCTCCCCCCCCCCCCCACAAACGGGCCAAGCAATAAACCCGCAACGACCCTCTTTTAAGATGTAGTGGTTGGCTATTTGTTCTGTAAAGGAAACTACTTGAACATCTGTAAGGTGCACTACCATCCCATCGCTTTTATAAAAAAACATTTCAAGTTTGTGCGGTGGGTGATAAATGATTTGAAGACGGTGGATAACTCCAGAATTTTCTTGTTCAGGATCGATCGCATAGGCGGTTTTCTTCTATTTTGTTGGAGTCGGAACATTGGAGGCAATGGAGCAATATGACAATATGGTATCACAGTATGAACTCAAACAAGATGAAGTATTGTATCAAAAGCCTTCTTACTTATTTAATTTTAAATATAGTCATTGTCATTTAACGTTTAGAGCAGTTAAAAAAAAAAAAAAAAAATGACAGTTTACTATAATAATAGTTGTGCTGTAAACTAAAAAAGGTACAAATTATTTAAAGTGTTTTCTTGCGATATTGGAGTTAGTCATTCAGTCAACTAAAAGGCTCATAAAATAATTTGGATTAGGATATTCTCTGACTCCGTGAGTGCTGTTCCTTAGTAAAGTGAGATGGCTTGATAAAGGGCCGTAGTGAGTTCCCTAGGCTTTGTTAGGGCTCACCTGCTGGCCAAGGACATCTCTGTGGTCGTCCTGTTCTCACGATCCTATAGAGCGGCTTGGGTAACTGCCCCCTCTGTACCATAATCTCACCTCCTTCACTTTACACTCAGGTTTCGATTTCTACTTAATACTTGTAAATCTCAGGCTCAGAAACCGTCATACACTTCGATCATAGTAACACCGCAAGGAAACATAAAAATGGTTTGCACTATTCCGGTGAGTCAGAGTCCAGAAGGCGATATGTTCACTGTTACCAAACCAAAACCCTTCTGAATAGAGTATTACAAATAGAGACTAACTATACCTAAAAATAACCGAAACTTATCACTGAAGGTCATTGTCAAGATGACTTGATCGTATATCACTGGGATCAGTGGAGTGTGTGCTTAACTTAAATTAGTGGTGTATGAACTAAACTTATAATGCGTGATATAACCAAGAATTCATGTCAAGGCGTGCCTAAACTCTGTCCCTTCCTCATTCCTGAATCCTTCCGGAATTATTATAATGATTTCTATAAGCATTTCCGCTTCCAGTATTTTCCAGTAATTAAATTGAGTTCATCCTGTTAAAGCCCCAGAATATATTTATTTTTATTTTTTACATAACGGTGGACGTTTCAGACATAGTGTTCATATAACATGTATTTTCGAGTTTTGAGAAAATAAAAAAAACGTGTTTTTTTTTACAAGATATTAAAAAAAAAAAGATCCAAATTATCTTTGTGGTTTTCTGGCCACTAAGTGCTCCTAATAATTTCACGTTTTAATTCGTTAAACTAAACAGGAGTAAAATAATTTTAATATTAAAGAGCTCGTATTATTTTATTTTAGAGTGCCGCCATCTTACTATTTCTTTTATTGCCAATACTATATAGAGTATCGAATAGAGTAATTAGATCTGGAGCATTAAAAATAAAAATTCTTACCATATAAAATCTGATCATGAATAGTTGGTAGTTATAGAGAGGTATATAGATGGCTGTAACTAAAATCGTATGTTCTTAGACAATTATTTTCATTTCTATTGGATGGCCCTGTTGTTTGTTCGAATAAATTTCCGATGCATGATCCCCCAACCTAAAAAACATAAACAAAGATAAAATGATTTTTTTAAAGTTACATGTTATGTTCGAATTTGGCTATATAACTAATCCGATTTCAACTTCAAACATTTCATTTTAATTGTAGGGAGAAAGTAAACTTTTTGATGTGTAGTTACATGAAGGAAAGAAGGTGTAGTTAAAAGAAGGAATTAAGCGCTACGAATACTTTCACGCTTTCATTTGTATCTCTACGCAGGAATAAGTTAATTTTAAAATAAATGGGCTTGTTTTATGCTAAATTTAATGTCCTAAAACTTTTATCTGTGACATTGTTCATTTAGAGTACATGTTGTCGTGTTATAGGCGTTGGAACATGAGATTTCACCCCTAATAAAAATTAGCGATCTTTGATGTTCAAATTTGGCTAAATAACTAATCCGATTTCAACTTCAAATATTTAATTTTATATGTAATAGTATACCCTTTTTTCGAAAAAAAGAGAAAGTAAACTTTTTCATGTGTAGTTATATGCGAGAAACCGAAAAAGGCCACCACTTCGTGGATTATAGACCATTAGATAGCAAGCATATTAGCATGAATACTTGTATGTTTTAAACTATTTTATTAGAAGATAAAATAGTTTAAAAATTATAAATTAATTATCTAACGATAACTAATTACTACATAACAACATACATTTATTTAACTTTAAATTAAGCATATATATATATATATATATATATATATATATATATATATATATATATATATATATATAGATAGATAGATGTATACATCGTGTAACTGTATACATACTGTATACAACGTGTTAATTCATTAATTGTTGTGAGCTATTAAATTGTGTTAGGTATATACTTCCTAAATTTTATTATGAATAATTTCTACATATCAACGAACAAACAGAACATTTTATTTATCTTTTTTCATTTTGATTAGTTTTAAATCTGTAAATAATCAATTCTTTGCAAAAATGCATTTATTTCAAATTTCACGAATGATCAGAAGCCAGTGTCTGTAACTCAACTACTACTGTGAGATCATTATTACTTCATTTCAAGATAACCATTTTATGCCAATATAATTAAGTGAGGTTTAGATAATGTGCAATCTGTGACTAATTAATTATTATTTATCATATTTATATCCTTTATTTGTCAGATTTATATAATAAAAAAAAAAAAAGGTTATATTATTTTTTCTGTCAATTAAATACTTGCAGTTATATAGGCTCAATTGTACATTCAAAATAATATCCTAAACCCGCTGTAATTATATCATATATGAGAACTGAACGATGTGGCAGAGGACTGGATGCGCCCGAGTCACTGGCGCCTTTTCGCCGGTAAGGTCCGTTTTCTATAAAACTATTTGAAATTTGACCACCATATATTTTGATTTTTAAAGAAGAGTAATTGCTCCAGATGTTTTATTTCATGGCGCTTTTTGTTAACAATGGCCGTTTAATCACAAATTAACTTGGAATTTTAACTTTTACGCGAGTGACTTGAAAAAAATTGACTTTATAGGTATTTTATGTCGTCAAGACTAATTGTTTTAAAACTTTTGTTTATTTTTTATCAATCCAGAACTATATAGCTTTAATAAAAGATCAGCTATGGCGAAACTAAGCATAATGGTGAATGTCAGTAATAAAAAAACTAACTAAAATCAAATTCGTCATTCCGCCATGTTTGAACACCATTTTGGGGTAGTGCGGCCACTTTTTTTTTTTTTGGGAACATTGGCTTTTTCTTAATCTTTTATCACAAGTAACACAACGATATGAGGGTGTCTGGCCCACCGTGTACAATTTTGTGTAAAAGTTCCAAGTAAATCCAACCGCTACTTTTCGAGTTCTACGGTAACAAACATACGGCCTTTATATTTTTATATATAAATAAGCATGAAAAAAATAAAACCTTACATCGGGAGAGGCAGATTTAGGACTCCCACTGTAGCATCGTCCAATTTGCCTTAAGGCGCGTCCACATTACCGCGTTCGGGGCCGAATGCTCGCGGCAGGAAGGGGAGACATTCTTGACTATCATGAGCTCCAAACCTCCTCCGAACCACTAAGTTCGGTGTGTTTGGAGCGAAATGAACACTTTCTTGACATTTAAAACAGTATTTTATACTTATTAGTTGTTTTTTTTATATATTAATATGGTTAATAAAAAATTGGTCTCCGCCAGTTTTAGTTACCTATATTTGTTTAATTCAGTAAACGAGAGAAGGAGAAAGTGGTGGTGGCGAAGAAAGTTTTATTGCGAGGGAAGTAATGCCTTACCTTTAAAAACAATTGGGTTTGAAACCTGCGAATATTTCAAAAACTACTCAAGTCCTCTGTCTGCAGAGGACTTTCATTCAATTTATGGAATAAGGAATTCAATATAGAGACATCATACAACGTTTCAAAAATCATCTAAGGCGTCTTCTTTCTTCAGTTAATTACAATAAAATTCATGTTTTGGGTTCCAACGTAAAAGATATTTCTGGTAATAAACTAGAATAGCTGTAGAACTATCCTGCAAATCCATTGAAAAAAAAAATAGGAAAATAAATCAATGGTACATGAGCTACTACATGAGCGGTCAAACGTTGAGGATTGTCTGAATGGAAAGACGGAAGCCTGATCATTCAGTTTTCAGGGGGGTCATTCCATATCAAATCAACACATTTTTGGTAGATTTTCAGATTTGATGTCTCAGATTTCCATGATTTTTGGTATGCAGCAATATATCACAAACTTATGAAAAAATACCAAATTTCAGTTATGTAGCACAATTATTTTTGAAGTTATTAATTTTTAAAGATTTAAATTTTATGAAAAAATTTCAGGTTCTGGCACCTTTAGATGCCTTGCGGCTGGCAACCAGTGGTGATATAAACCTAGGAGTGGTCTCATTTTAGAGCTGTTGAATGGAGCTTTAATATGGTGTGCCACAAGATAGGGGCTACAATTTCAAAAAATTGAGAATTTAAATTAAATTTAATTAAAAATATACCACGACAATACAATGGTCAAAATTTCACCAAAATTGATCAATTGGAGGGGGCACTTTACTTAATGAAAGTCTCATTTTCACGTATTTTTTTTATTTACTCAAAGATGACTTTAACGATTTTGATTAAACTCGGTATTTGATGTACGAGTATATACTTATGTATATGCCCGCGAAATGACAGTCAAAATTTCATCAAAATTGATCAATATCAGGGGGCACTTTACTGAATAAATGTTGTCTCTTTTCACGTGTTTTTTTTTTTATTAACATAAAAAAGGCTTTAACGATTTTGATCAAAATGGTATGTATATTCCCGCGACGTGACAGCCAACATTTCATGAAAATTGGTCAAACGGAGGGGGCACGTTACTACGAGACGTAAATACACCTTCTATCGATTTATCCTCACGATATAATTACAAAAAGCAACTCGCAGTAATAAACAAGCAAGCAGTAAAAAAACTAGACTGATGATGAAATTAGAACCCTTGAAAAAATATATTAGCCATAATGAATCGAAAAGTACTGAGAACTTTCAAGTTTTGCAATTCACTAATACTATATAACTTATGGAGATATACATGTATGAGCATATAAATGTGGGAGAATGTTTGAAGTTGAGGATTGGCAGTTACATATTATCAAAACACGTCTATTTCTAACTTAAGTAAGTTCATAAGTGAAAGTTATGTGTTGCGCCCATCGCACCAGATTTTTTTAAATTTTGCTATTAAAACTATTAAGAGATTAAAGCATGTCACGTATTCGTGAAATTCCCTACCGTAATATATATAACGAAATATATCCAAACTTTTTAGATTGAAAAAATAAGGATTATTCGTCAAAGAAACATTTAGAAAACACACACTTGTTTTGTTCTATTCGACCCTCCATAAAAAGAAGTCCACATTAGCGCACGCGTTCCGTTTGAATTACCGACAACTGACGGCTAGGGCGAATATGTTCGGCCCGATGGTCCACATTAGAGCATTTTCGGCCGAATCGAAGCACATGCGCTAATGGGGACGCACCTTTAGTGGCATAAAAGTGACCGGATACCTAACTACATATAAAAAATAAGCATGAATAGCTGGATTAATTATTCTGATACAGTGATACGAAGAAGAGATTAATTACTAATAAGCCATGGTATATAGCATGGCTGTCGTGTTTTCTAAATTGACATCTATATATTTGATGCTGATGTCAGTTACATAAGCGTGAAGGGAAAAAAATACCTGAAGAAAAATGAAAAATGAATGATTTGTAGAGGTGGTCTCGAGACAGTGGTCTATAGACGTTCTGCAGCAATAGATATGAAACTATTCAAAATTAACAAGAAACCAGAAGCGAAAAACAAAAGAGATCACATTGGCTGATGCGCCTTGTTACAGGTGCAAATCTTTATGGGGAATTTAATAATGAAAATATATTCTTTTTTTTTACAACCCTCAGTTGATATGTAGCGTAGTAATGGACAGAACCTATCGTTTAACGGATAATCAGGAATGACTTGAGTTGTCGTTCTTGAAGGACATGTTCGCGTTCTTGAAGAGTATACATTTTTGAATGAAGTCTTCGCTAAATTACCCTAAATTACCTGGAGACAACCACCATTAGGAACGGGCAGTATTGACTCAACCTAGACGCTATTACCTAACAACGATTCAGCGGCTATCAGTGACGCCAGGGGTCAGACCATTAGGCCACTTGATAATTCCGGTGACCGCTGCCGGGGCAACCCATCGCCACTACACACTCAGGCACAGACGCGAAGCCATCTTGTCCGCCATTGAACAGGGCATAGAGGGAGTAACTATTTTTTTGCCCTAACGGACCCTAGAGTAGGCAGGTCAGGGCTACCACCCTCCATGGCCGCCCTATTATTTCGGCTTTGAGCGGTGTTGTGGACAGCCTGCTGTAGACCACTTATCGATCTCCCCCCCTGATCGATATAAAAGATTAAGCTGATTATAGTGACGAGGTCAGATACTACCACCAGGCGGCACCACTTGGGCAGAGGGGCTTTCATCTATATTGCTCTTTCGGTTTGCTTTTTGCGTTTGCGGTTGGCTTTTGCCCAAATGATTCAAAAGTCACTATCAAAACACTAATGACATACAAAATATGGTAGTGAATTAGAAGCGTCCTTTTCAAAAGTCCATAAGTCAATAAAAAATATTTAATATATTGAGCAGCCAGAAAAAGAGATTGCACAGTTTCATAATAGAAGGGAATGTTTCATTTCCTAAAATGCTTATTTTCATCTGCATTATTTAAGAGCTGTTATGGGTGTTTTTAAATCTAGAGTGATTCTACAAAGCCTGAAGTAATAATGAGTTAAGGAATGATCAGTTCACTAAAATAGTGATAAAATAATACCTATGATTAGAGTGGGCCGGGATAGCCGAGCGTGTTGGAGCGCGACCCGCTTTAGAACGCTCCAGCCGAACGGCGGAGGTTCGAATCCGCCCTGGGAGGGTTGACTTTTATTTCGTTGAGGCCCCACGGAATAAATCTCTCGGACATGGTTAAAATAGGTTGGTTACAACTGTAGAGTAGCCCCTCCGTATACCACACATGGCTAGTGGTACCGATAAAAAAAAAAAACTTTGATTAGAGACTTTCATCACCAAAAGAAGCTATAAGACATCAATCAGCAGACGACGTACTAGAATTAGGAAAATAATCCATTTTAGAACGTGTTCATAAATTGTGACGAGAAGTGGCTAACAATTATTGATCCTGACGACGGTTATGATGCTCTTAATATGGTGAACATTAAATGTTTAAGTCTGTTATGTTTAAGTTAAGAGTCTGTCACTCTGGCCGTGACATCCATCCCTGTCATAAGCCCTGACGAAAACCTGCATAGTTGGGTCGAAACGTCGGCAACAATAAAATAGTTTTATACTATTTTGCATTTTATTGACCGCCTCCCCGGACTATTTTCTACCTAATTCTATATCCGGTCAACTATCATCTATCCAAAATTAAATGTTTAAATTTTAAAGGAGATATATTTTTTTTTTTCATTTGAGAAGCTCAAGCTAGGAGCCTAATAATCATTTCAAAATTTTAATGTCGGCAAGTGAACAGTTATAATATTCCACCTTGAAAATAGGTTATCTGAATTTGGAAAAAAATTTGGGCGTAACTACTCACTATACTCGTCTGACTTTTTGTTTAGATATAGTCCGACGTTTCGTTTTCCTGAAAGCTCTATAAGGTTATAATTTTTCCGCTGCAAGTCCGATGCATTTAAATGCATCTATTTTATCTATGTATGTATCTATTGTAAAAAAAGAATTGATAGTGAATTTCACTGGATAGTCGCCGTTACTCTCCACAATAGGTTGTGTTGCAGTAGGAAACTTCTCTTTCTTTCTCATTAATATAAAATGAAGATAATGGAGTGAAAGTTCAGAGCCCCCTGAGCTGAGAAGAGAAGAGGTGACACCGCAGATAGCCGCAATCAAGAAAAATATGATTCCTATAGGAACACATTTATCTAAAGTCATGTTCATCAGGTTTATCTTTAACAACTTTATGGACTTCTTTATTCAATACAATTTTATATATTTAAACAAAATTTATAATTAAATTTTGTAACCTATACAGTCCAATCTTATTCAATAGCTGCTAAAATTGGTCGAAACTTAATCGGTCATTTTAAAATGACAGATCAAACAAGTGTTTAGTTTAAGGAGGCAGGTGAAACAGGTGAAACAAAAAACGATCCATAGCTTAGTTTGAAACTAAATGATGCTCTAGGTTTTGCAGTTTTTAATGCCGAATAATTATCAGTTCCTTAGAAAAAATAACATATGAAATGATTCCATCGGCCCTTCAGTCCAAATCGATGGGAAATATGACACTAGGTATAGAAATATAAACATTTGAGCAGAGGATGTTATATATTTATTGATTAGTAACTAATAAGTTATTGATTATAAGTTTGTACATAACATTCTTAGCAATTAACTGATAGTCAATTAGCAGACCTGCTGGATAGATAGTTGAATCTATGAATATACATAGGGTTTAATAGGCGGTCTCTACAGTACCGTCATCATTAATATGTACACACAGCATCATGGCTAAGTACACAGAGAAGGGGCGAGGTAGCAGACGTCTGATATACACTATTGTGCGGTGGTTATGGGCCAAGTTACACTACTACCCTGCGCGAAATTATAAGTAAGACTTCAAAAATGTTACTGTCATTATTTCATTCTCATTCAACATTTCAACAACAAAAATTCTTTTGAATTATTTATTTTTCCAAACGAAAATTTGACCCCTTACTTCTTGATTGTCATATTGTATCTATAGGAAAAAATAGTAGCTATAATTAGTTAATGATTCCTTGTTAATATTGCCATCATGACCAAAATTATTTTTTAATGAGAAATGTCGTAATTTGAATTTAATGACAGACTAAATTTACATAACAAAGCAGTTTACATAACCACTTAACTCTAAATTCCATTACTCTATGATGAATTGGAGGTAAGCATTACTTCAAAAAGCTCACTCTAAGGATTTCCTTAGGACTTAGAAAAGAGCAAAAAAGGAGTAAACTTGTTGCTTTAGTAAATCGAAAGTGACAGATACTTTGAAAATTTGTTATTAACTAATCCATTTTTGTATCATTTGTTACTATTGACCTTAGTGCTTCAGTGACCGGGCTTAATGTTTTGCAAAATAAGTTTGTATTCCATGGTTAGTTTAAATGAATCTACTTAGCACATTTACAAATATGTATACAGATATTTTCTAGTTATTCTCTTCTTATTTTAACATCAGAGTTACAACTGATCCCTGAGGAAAACAGACCATGATTGGTCGTATTAATGATAATCAGCTCTTTAAAAACAGATAAAATTGGCTGAGGGTAAAAAATCGCTTGTTGTACATATGCTCCTGAATTTTAAGGCGAAAATGCATCATTTTTTGCGACAAAAAATATAACAATGCAATCATATCTCATAAATAATGCCTAACTTTAGGAAACAAAAACAGCAGTTTATTTTTGTACGTTCATAAAACACCATGTCTAAAACCTGCGCAGTTCACTCCTACATAAACATTTTACGAAACCTGGGTATATTGGTTGGAAGCGAGAGGCCGAGGAAGTCCCGAATGAGTTCGTAATGAAGCTATTTTGATCGAAGTCAATCCTCTCATTCTTAACTCTTAATCTCGATCTTCGCGTTGTTAGTCCCGTTAAGCACAAAAACTACATTGCGCAAGAAACCAACTTCTTCAGGGAATAATATTGAATTTTTGTTATTAATTATACGAAGAAAGAAACAAGTTCGCTTTGTTTTAAATACAAATGTATTATATTAATCTTTCTCATCGAGCGTAATAATTATCTGTATTACCACCTCGTAATGCTATCTCCTAGGACCCGACAGCACGGCCGATGGGTAACCTGTTTCAACTGTCATCAGGGAAACTTCTCTGCAGGATTGATAACAAACTGCCGGTGTCTACAGTCTTGGTGAAGAGAGCACGTCGATGATCTAAACTAAAAACCTCCTCGACCTCCAGGCTGGGTATTGGTCTTCGGGCTAACTACAAGACCATGGAAAAACTAATTTGTTCCAAACACTCAATGAATTAATAGCCAGACTGATTTAACGGTACGACCTAGGCGTAAACTAAGAAAAACATTGACTCCAGCGACGTGGAATGTTTAAAAGGTACTTTCCAAGACTGGGCGAGTCGTAACCTCGAAAAAGAATTAAACGTTAAGTTAGGGATAGATATAGCGGCGAAACAGGAGATCAGGTGGAAGGAACCTTTGAGGAAATATTTTCTAATTAATAGTGGACTTAGTGGTCGGTACGGGTTTCACGGTAAGAATTTAAGAAGAAAATTATTATGTATAGAAGGGTATTTCTAACGATTTCCATTCACGATACATTTGCAACAAACATTGAATAAAAAAAAAATCGACTATTGATGAAATTAGGATTTGTTTCCCCTTAAAAAATAAATAAAAATAAAACAAAAATTACTGAAAATTTTATGTCTCTAATGGAGGATAAAAAACCAAAATAAATAAATAAATGTAGATAAAGCTATTTTCTGTGAATTTTCTAAATTGCGTTTACACAGTTATGAACGCGACGCGTCGGCTTATATTACCAAATAGGTTGGTAAGTGAAAGTCGTGTGTTAAATGCATCGAACCAGTTCTTTTTTACATAAAATTAACTATTGAATAAAAGCGAAATTAAATAAATTCATAAATTAATAATTAGAGAATTAAATTCTATAAATAATCTATTATAATTCTGTGATACAATGAACCCTGTAATTTCAGAAATCGAAAATATCTTGCAAGGTTGATATGTTCCTGGAAGGAAGTACGAAGATTACCATCTCGAGCGGCTTCGCTTCAGGTGACATGAATAAATTACTGGATCCATTCCATCAATAAAGTCAGGGTTTAAAGACCTTTTCCTTCTTTCTACGAATACATCGATTATCTTGCTTTATTTAGTATCCAGTAACTTGAGGGGGATGGGAAAAAAATTACACGAATTACTAAGAACCCAAAAATTTCTGGAACTTGATTGATTTTTCTTGATGTTCTCCGAAAGAACGTTCTATCTGTCATCCCGATCTATCTGACATCCCGAATAAATGGTGAAGTCAAATTTCCTTTCTCCTCAGTACACGAATTTTAAACTTTAAATGGTATTTGTATAGGTTCAGGTTTTCATTATCAAGCGCTGAAATTTCGTCAAAACTGATCGCGGCCATTGAACCAACTGAATATTTCTTAACAGAACTTGGATATTAGAATTGAATAATTGTTTACCAACAGATCACAACAAATTTAACCTAAATTGTAATTACAATATTTCAAATGAAGGCCTTACTTGTTTACTACGAAGAAACTGCCTCTATACTTCTTCTTGGCACCTTAACCCATTTTTCTTAAATTTTAACTTGACCACTTATTTACTGTGATAACGTATTTAAAATAAATAAAAACTGCTATACTTTTATAGACACCGTTGACCGTAGCATGATAAATTCCCGCACTTAGGCCTTAAAATCCCGCTATCACATGTCACACCTGTTTAAATGTGCAGATTATAAAAATTCGTTTTGAGAAAAAAAAAATATGTGTAAATATGTTTTATAAAAAATAATAAAAAATTAGTGACCGACCGAAGTTTCGGTTTCGGTTTCGGCCAAAAATTGGCCGAATCTTCGGCCAGGCCGAAACTAGCTCCTGTGTGTGATTTCTCCAAGAAGAAATTAGGACTAAACGATTTCAGCTTGTTAGCTCGATATCTTTCATGGCCTTTAACCCTAGCTTTAATAGTGTGAAGTATTTGTTATTTTAGTTAATTAGACTTGTATTGTATTTCAATAAAACATAGATTTTTCTCATAATTTTGGTATCGTTAATTGATCGAAAACCTTAAGTTGGGTGAGGAGACAAAAAATTGATAGTGACAAACAGAAATGTCCACATAAATCAAATCAAGTCTTGACATGTAATGAAAGCATACTTTTCATAGAGAATTCTTTACATTAAGTGTAAAGAATAGTATTTATTCTTTAGCGTTAAGAACTTTTTTGTGCTTTTAATCATATCCTCATTGATAATGAAATTTGATTTCTAAAAAAAAAGATTAACATAAATAAGAAGATATATTCTAAATACTTAAACTTAAATTAGTCGACATGTCCACAGATTCAACTCAAAAGTGAAAAAAATATTTTATTCAGTAACCTTGTCATTGAAAGTTGCATCAAATGGTGGTAGTAGGTTTTGGTCTTTGTTCTATCTTGGCAGCCCCCTTCCCCCCGGCGGTTCACCAATAACATCCCTTAAACTTGTCTCAATTTTTACCATGAAGAAGCACGTTTTTGATCAAAAACTATTCTATAAATTTTCAAACTAGATTAAATCCGCTAACATTTGAGACCAAAACTGACTCAGTAGGCTAAATAGATTCTGACATACAGCTTTACTTATTCAATAGGCCGTCATTTTGTATTCTATCGGCTTTATTATGGCAAAGTTTTACCATATTATTTATTATTAAGACATGATAATATGAATTCTTATTAATATCAGCCTGTTATTTCAAGATTATTTCAACTTTTAGGGCTGTACTAGTTGAAGGTGTATGGTCTAACATCCCGCAGGGACCAGCCGTACTAGGAAGGAGGGGGCCGGGATTCGATCCTTTAACCTAACTAATACAGCTGTTTTACCACTCTTGTATACCAGCTCACTTATTAAATGAATAATTGAGTTAAATTTCTGTTATTTTATAAGCTTTCATTGATATTATCGTTAAACTACACATATTACACACTTATATGTATTATATATAGACACGTAAATCAGTTTCGGTTTCGGTTCGGCCCGAAACTAGGTCTTTGGCCGAAATTCGGTTTCGGCTAAAATTTTGGTTTCGGTCGGACACTATAAAAAATAGTGGTGGCCCTAGGATTTGTTAGTGGGATTAAAAAATTCTTGGCTATGCCATCCCTCGGATAGGACGTACAATGGAGGTCCCGAGCCTGTACGATGTTAGGTACTCGTTAAACATCCATATCCAAATCATACCTGGATAGGCGAAATTTAGGACTCTCACAGTAGCATTAGGGGACTTAGCATCATAAGGGGACGTCAAACAAACAAAAAAGTATGATAACTTAAGGTCTGCATCATTTTAAATTCGGGAGATTATATATATGAGTATTTATTACCTTATACTAAATTGGAATCAAATTTATTTTATTATTTTTGGAGAATTTGAAAGATTAAAAAAACTTATATTAACCCCCAATCTAGTAAATAGAAAAGGTAATTCCTCATAATACCTTAAACGTATTGGATTAAGTTGTATACATTTTTGTTAATCTCAGCAAATATTTAACCTCAGAAAATGTATTGATTAATAATATTACATTTTTTTGGAAACTTTATGTACCTTAATTTGGGTTGATTGATTTAGATCTATTACCTTTTTTTAAGTTTATTTCATATCCAAACAAACGTTGTTTTTTTTTCTTAATTTACGCTGTAAGAAAAAGTATGTAAAAAAAAAAAAAAAAAAAAAATGATACAATCATAAAGACAGCTACGATTGCCCTTGCTAGGAACAGATGAAGTACAGATGTAGGCGTATCTCGCTTGGTCCCGTGGGAACGGCCAACTCGGCTCAACTTGCTCTCTCCCTCATTTATCATCTTTAACTTTTCACTACATCTCAACTCTAAGCCTAAGCTTCTAGCCATACTTATAATACTTCATACTTACCGACATACTTACCACCTAATGGTCCAGTTTTATTTCAGAGCCAGAGTTGATTATTGCCAACCGCTCCTGAATACAGTCCTTTGAGAAAATATGTTAAAATCTCTTTATCTAAGCAGAAGCAACAGTTACCTTATTTATTCGTATTCGAAGGTATGACACAATCCCTATATTTTTATTTTAAATTACAGATTATAAAAATAGTATAATAATTATGAGGGCCCGGTGTTGCTAAGTGGTTTATGTCCATACTCCCACGGCGGCGTTGCGGTTCGAGTCTTCGACTCTAAAAATGTTTAGAAAGGTTTAGATAGCCAAACCTGAAAAGGGTAAAAAAATAAATAAATAATTAATTCTTTAATAAAATTAAAACACATGTAATGGTCCACCTAAGTGATGCCAAATCAAAAATAGACCGTATCATCCCTTAAAATGACCAAAGGAGATCTCCATTGGGGTGGCCATGGTAAAAAATAGTATAGTTATTATGAAATGATATTTTTGCTGCCCAGATATCTAATCTGGCAAATGGTAAATTTTAGGCCCTCAAAATACAAAGCTTGTTGCATTGCTTATGTCTTGAAATATTCAAATCCCAGCTCGTCCCGTTTTCTTGTTGAAACGGCACACCTTCTATCTGCTCTATTACAAAGCTGTAATACAATAATAAAATAAATTTAATAAAAAATAAGACATAGAAATAGTACTCCAATCATTTCTGAAGATAAAAAGGTTTCTATGACATGGTGATGTAATACTACAACTACATTTTTAGCTTACCTGAAGTAATTAAAATGTGATGAAAGTTAACACGTAAGTTACACCATATAGTTTAAAAGCGATGCACACAACACACAACTTTCATTTACCAATGAAATTTAATTATAGTAGAAACCTACTAGGAGTATTAATAATTAAGTTAATAATTGTGTAAACACAATATAAAAAATCTGGTGCGTGCGCGCAACACACAACTTTCACTTACCAACTTACTTAGATTAGAAATTAATGCGTTTTGTTAATTGCCACTTCTCAAATGAACAGAACAGTTTAATTATAACGCATTGGTTTGCCATTAAAGGCGTACGGCGCATGCGTGAGCTCAAGGTGTTTTATGAGTTGACGGAATATTTTTCTTTTTTTCTCCTGTATATGTTTACTTGATTTTCTTCATATATCATACTTAGCCGTTTCTTATTTTTAAGCGTGATGAGAGACAGATAATTTCCCAATATAAACTAAAACAAAGGTACTTTATAGAAAAACAAAAAAAGCCCCTTCCCCATTTAAGCCCCCTCAGAACATTTTAATAATGATAAAGCTTACCTGTTATTAAATAACAACTAATTTTCATTAAACATAACGAATTTGATAAAAATCATTAAAGCCGTTTTTGAGATAATCGATCAAAAAGGTAAAAATTGGACAAAATTTATTAAGTAAAGTCCCCCCTCCGGTTGATCAATTTTGATGAAATTTTAACAGTCATATCTCGGGCATATACATACATCAAATACCGAGTTTGATCAAAATCGTTAAAGCCGATTTAGAGTAAATTAAAAAAACACGTGAAAATGTTACAAAATTTACTAAGTAAAGTCCCCCCTCCGGTTAATCAATTTTGATGAAATTTTTACAGTCATATTTAAGGCATATAAATAGATGAAATACTTAGTTTAATCAAAATCGTTAGAGCCGTTTTTAAGAAAATCAGTACAAACCTAAAAAGTTATTAGGTAAAGTACCCCCTCCCTTTAAGTAATTTTGATGAAATTTATGCTGTCACATAGCGGGCATATACCTACACTAAATACCCAATTTCAGGATCGCACGGTTTATAGTTTTTGAGCTAGTCTGTTCACACACACACACACACACACAGACACACACACACAGACACACAGACACACACACACACAGACCATTTCGCGGGACTTGGTTATTTTGACTCAGGGGACACTAAAACGTGTATTTCCGTTGAAAACCGGAAGTCGAAAATTTTCACGATCGCAATACTTCCACTTACTATATATTTCATATATAGGTAAGTGAAAGTAAAAATCTGGTGCGTGCGCGCAACACACAACTTTCACTTACCTACTAACTTAGATTAGAAATTGACGTGTTTTGCTAAATATCATTTCCCAAAGTCACCCATTTTTCTACATTCATATCTTATTTTTGTTAATCGTTAAAGCCGTTTTTGAGTAAATAAAAAAAACCCGTGAAAATGATACAAAATTTATTAAGTAAAGTCCCCCCTCCCGTAGATCAATTTTGATGAAATTTTTACAGTCATATCTCGGGGATATAAATACATCAAATACCAAGTTTGATCAAAATCGTTGAAACCGTTTTTGAGTAAATAAAAAAAACGTGTGAAAATGATACAAAATTTATTAAGTAAAGTCCCCCCTCCGGTTGATCAATTTTGATGAAATTTTTACAGTCATATTTCAGGCATATAAATAGATCAAATACTCAGTTTAATCAAAATCGTTAGAGCCGTTTTTGAGAAAATCGAAAAAAACTTAAAAAGTTATTAAATAAAGTACCCCCTCCCTTTAAGCAAATTTGATGAAATTTTTGCTGTCACATCGCGGGCTTATACATACACTAAATACCCAATTTCAGGTTCGCACGGTTTATAGTTTTTGAGCTATTCTATTCACACACAGACACACAGACACACAGACACACACACACACACACACACACACACACACACACACACACACACACAGACCATTTCGCGGGACTTGATTATTTTGACTCAGGGGACCCCAAAACGTGTATTTCCGTTGAAAACCGGAAGTCGAAAATTTTCACGATCGCAATACTTCCACTTACTATATACATATTTCATATATAGGTAAGTGAATGTAAACATTCACAGAAAATAGCTTCATCCTCATTTATTTACTTATTTTTGTTTGTTGTTCTCCATAAGTGTGTATGTGTGTGTAAATTAATTATAGTAGAAATCTACTTGGAGTATTAATAAAATGTTAACAATTGTGTAAACACGATATAAAAAATCTGGTACGATGCGCGCAACCCACAACTTTCACTTACGAATTTACTTAGATTAGAAATCGACGTGTTTCGATAATTTTTAAACGCCATCCACACATTTTTATGCTTTTATTAGTATATCTCCATACGTTATTTGTATTGCAAAATTTGAAAGTTCTCAGTACTAATCGATTCATTATTGCTTATATATTTTTTTAAGGGACCTAATTTCATCGAGTTTTTTTTTACTGCTTGCTTGTCTTTTATTACGAGTTGATTTTGTAAATATACCGTGAAGGTGAATCGATAGGTGCATTTACGTCTCGTTGTAAAGCTGGTCTCTTATGCAATTCAGGAAATCGAGAACGATTACTGTTACTCTAAAATCGCTTTATATTGCGAAACTTTATTATGGAACAAAATTTTCTAGACTAAAATATAATTAATTATGACTATAATCTTATACAATATTTTTGCACACCCTCCATGCTTTAAAAAATTTAAGCATCACGTATTTACTTTACATTCTTAAGTAGAATAAAAGGTTTTATATTCATAACAGGTTAATAAAATTTTGGCTGTCACATCGCGGGAATATACATATATCAAATATCCAGTTTGATCTAAATCGTTAAAGGCGTTTTTGAGTAAATACAAAAAACTCGTTAAAATAAGAAAACATTTATTAAGTAAAGTGTCCTCCTCAGTCGACCAATTTTGATGAAATTTTGTCTGTCGCATCGCGGGCATATACATACATAAAATACCAAGTTTGATCAAAATCATTAAAAGCGTTTTTGAGTAAATAACAAAAACACGCGATAATTTGAAAACATTTATTAAGTAAAGTGCCTCTTCCGTTGGATCAATTTTGATGACATTTCGGCCTTCACGTCGCGGGCTTATACATACATCAAATACCCAGTTTGATCAAGCTCGTTAGAGCCGTTTTTGAGAAAATCTAAAAAAACTTAAAAGTTTATTAAATAAAGTACCCCTTCCCTTTGAGCAATTCCGATGAAACTTTTGCTGTCACATCGCGGGCATATACATACACTAAAAACCAAATTTCAGGTTCGCACGGTTTATGGTTTTTGAGCTAGTCTTTTCACACACACACACACAGACATACACACATACACACAAACACAGACCATTTCGCGGGACTTGGTTACTTCGATTCAGGGGGTCCCAAAACGTGTATTTCCGTTGAAAACCGGAAGTCGAAATTTTTCACGATCGCAATACCTCCACTTACTATATACACCTGATATTAGTGTGTGTTTGTTTGTGTGTGTGTGTGTGTGTGTGTGTGTGTGTGTGTGTGTGTGTGTGTGTGTGTGTGTGTGTGTGTGTGTGTGTGTGTGTGTGTGTGTGTGTGTGTGTGTGCGCGTTTATATGTATGTATAATTTAATTATAGTAGAAACCTACTTGGAGTATTAATAATTAAGTTAATAATTGTGTAAAAACAATATTAAAAAATCACAGAAGAGCTTCATCCTCATTTATTTACTTATTTTTGTTTGTTGTCCTTCATAAGTGTGTGTGTGTCCAAAAAGGACGTTATAATTCCAAAACTTGAAATCATTAATCGATTCATTTTTATTTATTTATTTTTTAAGGAGGGGGTGGGGAAATTCTAATTTCATCACTAGCAGACTTTTTTACTGTTTTATTGCAAATATATATAGAATGGAAATCGAGATGAGGGGTTTTTACGGCTCTTATAAAATTGTAATTTAAGTTTTCGAAGTTGAGTCTCTAATGCGTTTCCACAAAACGCTAATTGACAATAAGCTTATTGCTAATTATATTTATATTTTGTTTAGAAATCCATTATGGAACTAAAGTTTTAAACAGAAATAAAATTAATTATTAAGGATTATGATACTTATCCACTTATGCATTATATCTTAAAAAAAAAACAAAAACAGCTTTAAATATTTTGAGAATTAACGCATTTATTTACTCACTAAAGAACTAGTAAAATAGTTTTTATTTTTTCTTCGGCAATGCGACAATGCACGTCTAATTTTATTTCTCTATTTAGTTTCCTATTAACAATTAATTTAGTTACCATGGATACAAATGATTTCTGTTTAATAGGTATGTTCACAAGCAATGAAAATAAGTACCGTACTTGTAAAAAATCGGCAGTTAGTAAAGTATTGCGCATGCGAAAGAGTTGACAACTTGTTTTAAGTGCTTTTTGAAACAAACCTTATATTTTTTTGTATAAAATTTATTAATGCTAATATAAAATTGTAATTTAAGTTTTCGAAGTTGAGTCTCTAATGCGTTTCCACAAAACGCTAATTGACAATAAGCTTATTGCTAATTATATTTATATTTTGTTTAGAAATCCATTATGGAACTAAAGTTTTAAACAGAAATAAAATTAATTATTAAGGATTATGATACTTATCCACTTATGCATTATATCTTAAAAAAAAAAACAGCTTTAAATATTTTGAGAATTAACGCATTTATTTACTCACTAAAGAACTAGTAAAATAGTTTTTATTTTTTCTTCGGCAATGCGACAATGCACGTCTAATTTTATTTCTCTATTTAGTTTCCTATTAACAATTAATTTAGTTACCATGGATACATATGATTTCTGTTTAATAAGTATGTTCACAAGCAATGAAAATAAGTACCGTACTTGTAAAAAATCGGCAGTTAGTAAAGTATTGCGCATGCGAAAGAGTTGACAACTTGTTTTAAGTGCTTTTTGAAACAAACCTTATATTTTTTTGTATAAAATTTATTAATGCCAATTTTTTCCCTTTTTGCGACGATATAAACAAAATATTTTACTTTCTCAGACTTTTTGCTTTCCAGAGATATATAATATATGTGCGTTAAAATATAAATCTTATCGAAAAAATTTCTTTTTTTCTCCAGTTTATGTTTATCAAATTCTTTCATATTTCGCCATATCTTACAATAAGATACAGCAAATTTCTCCAAGTAAGCAAAATCTAAACTACCTTTCCTTTTTTCCTTTTTCTTTCCCCTTGAAGCCCCATCAGTAATGGGGATGATCATGAATCCTGTCTGATATTAAATATTACTTGATTCTCATTACAATTAATTATGCATGGCGAGTTTAATCAAAATTGTTGGAGCCGTTTTTTAGAAAATCCCCAAAAACCTAAAAATGATAAAATTTATTAAATGTTATACCTCCTCCGTTTTTTCAATTTCGACGACATTTTTGCTGTCACATCCGCGGGCTTTACCTGCCCCAAATATAGAATTTTCAGTTCCGTGCAGTTTATCGTTTTTGAGCTAGTCTGTTCACTCACTCAATGGGACTCTTAAATTCGTATATTTCCGTTGAAAACCGAAAAACCAAATTTTTCACGATCGCAATACTTTCCCTTACCTGTATATTCCATACAGAGGTAAGTGAAGGTAAAAACCGTTTAATTTATGTTACTAATTATACTAACAACGTTTAAGCGAAAATGCTTCTTCTTCTTTCACTAGCTCTTATGTGCCTTTCAGCGTAGAGCTCGCTTTGCCTCAGCCCACTTCTTCCAACCGTCTCTGTCCATAGCCATTCGCTTCATCTGGGCCATTGACATCCCCCGATCTTTGCCTATCTTCTCTATATATTCACTGAATGTGATTCGTGGCCTGCCAACTGGTCTGCTTCCTTCTGGCCTCATCTCCATGTACCATTTGACTTTCCTTTCTTCTGGCATTCTGCATATGTGCCCAAACCACTTTAGTTGCCGCTCCTCAACCCTTAACTTCATGGATGGTACCTTGAGCTCTTCTCGGACAATTTCATTTCGGACACAATCCCTTCTTGTTTTCCCCACTACTCTTCTAAGGAACCTCATTTCCGCAGTAGTGAGCCTTTTAATGTGTTTATCAAGGGCAGTCCAGTGTTCGGCTCCGTACAAGAGGACTGGGAGGAATACGGTCTTGAAAACAGTTAATTTTGTGTTCCGGGCAATTTCTTTTTTACCGACTATGGTACTGTTGATTTGGAGGTACACACTATTCGCTTTCCTCACTCGATTCCCGATTTCTGGGTCCAGCCTTCCATTCCTGCTTACCAGAGTGCCAAGATATTGGTAGGTATCCACGCATTCTAGAGGTTTCCCATTGCAAGTAATGTTTACTTCCTCTTTCGTCCGTCCTACCTGCATCACCTTACTCTTGGTAGGATTTATTTCCATGCCCTTTCTGTGCAGTTCCTCTCTCCACTCCACTACGGCCTTCTGGAGATTCTCCTGTGAGTCGGCTATTAGTACGATATCGTCGGCAAATATGAAGAATTGGGCCAATACTGGGTATAGGTTTCGATAACCTACTACTGCTCTAGGTGATCTTCTTTTGCATATTTTGGCGATCTCGTCCATAAATGCGACAAAGAGAAGGGGACTGAGGCTGTCACCCTGCTTTACACCCTTCATAAACTGAAACGGCTTTGATTCCCTTCCATTCAGGCGAACAATTCCTTTTGGATCTTGGTAAACAGCTTGTATCACCAGTATAAGTTTATTAGGGACTTTTCTGTTGCGAAGGGATGTCCATATCTCCTCTCTTGGGACGAAATCGAAAGCTGCTCTAAGATCCAGAAAGGCCAAGTAGACACTCTTCCCTCTATCCCAGGCCTTCTCCAAAATCATTCGGAGGAAGAATATATGATCTGCGGTTTGTCGCTGGGGTCTAAATGCTGCTTGTTCTTCTCCGATTTCTTGTTCGATCCGCCTCCTTAGTCTCTGCTCCAGGATTCTAGAGTAAACTTTATAAGCTACAGGAGATAGGCATATGGGCCTGTAATTATTACAATCACTTTGGCACCCCTTTTTATGAATTGGCAAGATTATATTAAACTCCCATTCCTTGGGAATTCTGTTTTCATCCCATATTTCCTGGAAGAGCGTCTGAAGTTTCTTGATGATTTCCTTTCCCCCATACTTGATCAGCTCTGGGGATATTTCATCTCTTCCTGCTGCTTTTCCTGACTTCAATCTTTCGACTGCTAGCGAAACTTCATCTTCATCTATACAGTCTTCCTCCTCCAATTCATTTTCAGATACGGGATCGCTTTGTTGCTTTTTCTTATTCTCTTGTATGAGGCTATTTTGGCTTGAGAACTTTTGTTCATAGTGAAGCCTCCACTCTTCCAGTATGCTATCGTCTTCTGTCATAAGTTCGCCAGACATATTCTTAATGTTCCTTACCTGTTTGCCTTTCTTTCCCCGTAATGATTTTACTATGTTCCAGAATTTTCTTGGGTTTTCTTTATAATTCTCCTCTATATCTTTTCCAAAGTTTAAATTAAGCGAAAATGCATTACAGTTAATTTTTATTAGGGGTGGCGGGATGGTCGAGTGGGCTAATGCGTTAGAAAATACGCGTTGCCACTGACAACCGGACAGATGATTTGAGAACCAGAAGATAGCAAGTTCAAAACCAGTAGCCAGGGGAAATTCAATAATACTCGGCATTAATCTCCCACCCTCTCCCCTGGCCCGGGTAACCCCGTATAGCCTATAAGGTGAGGAAGGGGAGGCCCAAAAAAAAAAATAATAAAAAAAAAAGTTAATTTTTATTAAATCTGGAAAATTAGGAAGATAAGATACATGCCACTACAGAAAAACTACTGCGTCTTTAAAATTTATCATTCTATATTCTTTAAAATTTATCATTCTATATTCTATATTTCTATTTCGTATAATAATAACTTTTTGAGAAACAATGTACTAGTACTGTAAAATTAGGAAAAGTGGACTTTTCAAAACTAAACGATTCAATTAGTTGTGGTGCTTTTATACATACATTTTTAAATCATATTATATATAAGGTTTTGAACTGATTGATACGTTGCATTTTTACAATAATGTGACACGGCTTTCACTGAAAAGTATTATATCAATGGAAAATCCAGATTAAAATTCATATGAAGTAAAAATGTTAATTAGGTTAAATGTTTCTGAAATTCGAGAAGACTCTAGTTGAGCAATGACCGGATAGGATAGGAGGGGTTACCATTCCTATCCCTGATAATAAAAAGTTTAGGTTAAAAAAGGAAAGTCAGATTTTCAAAAATATTTCAAATAATAAAATTTAATTGTAGTAAAAGTTTTATACTAACGGTAACTGAGTTTTAAAACTTTAACTTAATTCATCCTACATCAAGGATCATTTGTTAATACACTAGTGTGCAGGAATGAGACTGATGATTTTTTTTATTTAGTCCCTCATATATATACCATGAATTAAGAAATAGGATGCTGTATTTTGGGAGGTCCTTAACATTTTTAGAAGGTCCTATATATTTCTTTTTTCAGATTGGCTAGAGGATTCGGTTGGAGGAAGAGGATAGATAAGAGGCGAGGAGATGTTGGATATAAATAGCGGGGCAAGCCGTGCCGGGCAGAACTGGGTCAGCTGCCGATCGATCCTGCCACCTCAACAAGTCCACACAGACCCCCCCCCCCTCTCGCTGCTCGCTAGAGTTTTGCTCGCCAGATATATCACAAAGTTCATGGTGAAGGATCGGGCACCAATTGAATATCTATTTTTAAATCTTGTCAATTAGCATAGATACCATGACTGATACTGATAACTTTTTTAAGAGATTGATCGTGAAAATAAAAAAGAATGGGTGTACAACAAGGATTGAATACACTTGAGCGAAAACTGTATGGACTAGAGTTATTAATATAAAATGATAACGAAATATGACTAATAAATTTTGCCAATAAACAGTTAAAGTACCTACTACGTTTAAACATAAAGATATACATAAACATACTTGGTCGTCACCGGATTCGCTTGGTTCAACATAAGTGGCAATATAAACATAGTATAATTAATATTTGATCATATCCTAGGGCCGAATTGGGGATCTTGGACTAGTAATCGCGAAAATTCGCCAGAGACTTGCAATAAAAAAGGAAAATGAGGTTTGTTTCTATTGCGATAATTTTAATCTAGAGAAATTAAAAAGTCCAACAGTTAGAAAACAATGCTAGAAGTCAAAAATAGGTCTGAGGATAACGAAGGCATTGACAAGTTATAGGAAGGAATCATGGATAACATTAAAGAGATCGGTAACCCTTGTTTTGGAAAATGGGAAAATAAAAAGAGCAAATGTTGGTTCGATAAAGATTGTGAAGATTAAATAATCCTCACGAAAACAATCTCTCTTACTTTACAGCATTAAGAGAGGAACTGCAAACAACTCAAATTTAAAAAAAAGATGAGAGTATCTCAAAATTAAATAATAGCAATTGAAAATAGCAAAATCAAATAATAACGTCAAAACCATGTACGAATACATCAACAGAATCCGTTAATGGTCGGGACCTGTTACGACTGGAATTGATATGAAATTAATAATATCTTGGCCGATCCGGTAGATATATTCAGTTCAAGAATAATTCCAAAAATATTATAATACGGAAAATAATAGTTTATCTTCTCCTTCGCGATAACTGAGTGCTGAACAGTTTATGTTAGAACGAGAAAAGAGGAAGTTTAAATACCCATTGGAAAATTAAAATCGCATAAAGCAGCGGGAACAGATAATATTCCTTGTGAACTAATCAAGGCATGCGGAAAAGCCTTGATCTATCACAAAATACATCTTTTGGTTAAAAAGGTCTGGGAGCAGAAAAAATACCCGAATAGTGATAGAATTTATTCTTATTCCGATACACAAAAAGCGATCAAAGCGATCCGTGCGGATTGCAATAACTATCGCAGAATAACTCACACCTTCCGATTTGTTACAAATATTTAAGTTAATCATGATTAATCGGATCACTGAATACGTCGAGGATATCGACGGAGACTATCAAAGTTATTTCAGACGGAACCGTTCAACCATAAGCCAAATATTCTCCCTCCTTCAAATATTAGAGTAAAAAATATAATGTAACGGTACTGTAGAGCAGAATTTCAAAAAGGCATATGATTCTTTGTATGATATGATCCGCCATACGTTGTATAATATTCTTGTCAAGCAAAGAACACCAAAGAAGTTATTTAAATTAGTAAAAATGTGTTTGACCGAAATGTTCAATAAAATTGGAACGAGTAGTTATTTTTCTGAGAAGTTCGAAGTTCACTCTGGTTTAAAACAAGGTGATTCCCTATCACCAGTTTTATTTGATTTAGCAGTGAAATATGCCATTAGGGAGATGACACGAACCGAAAAGGGTTTGAATTTGGGAGGAGATATACCCATGCTCGGATATCCCAATGATTTCGTTTTTCTGGTGAGGACAAAACAAAAACCGTTGATGAAAGCCGGTCATGAACTTGAGCTGGTAATAAATACGGATAAGACAAAATGTATGATTATCCTCAGAAGTGTTGAGGATTTTGCTTTTATTAATGTAGAAGGGAATACGTAGAGAAATTTAAATATTTAGCTGTTGGTAACTAGAAAAAACGAAATCGTTGAATAAATTAACGCTAGATTAAAATCCGAAATGCTTGCTACTTTTCAGCAGGGAAATCACTTAGCTCGCGCCTTCTGTCCCGAAACTTAAAAATTAGGATTTACAAAACTATATTCTTCTACGGTCCCTTATGGATACGAAACCTGGCCGCTTACATTAAGGAATGAGAGAAGGCTGAGGGTTTTTGAAAATATGGTATTGCCTAGAATATTTGGACCGAAGAGGGACGAATCAACCGGAGAATTAAGACGTTTACACAACGCCGAACTGTGTGAACTGTATCCGGTAAGTAAAATAGTGGTGATTGCAGCGCGGCGAATAAAATACGAGGGTATACGACAGCAAAATACGGGGGTATACGTACAAATAAAGTATAGGGGTCGACTGGGAAACATCCAAGGGTTAGGCCAAGACTGAGGATTATTTCTTAAAGCGGTACGCTAACCACTGCGCCACCGATCTCGCTTCCAAGCGTAAATATTTAAAATTAGTATAAAATTAAAATAAGGTAGTTACTCGCGAGCTATGATTAAATTAATATTAAAGATGTTCTGTTCATTCAATGGAAATTATTTGTTTCATAGTAACTATATGAAGTTTTCAACAACTACATAGAGAATTATAAAATCAGACGACTTGGAGTATTATGCTTACACTGCCGAATTATCACAAGTAAAAACTTTTATTTAATAATAAAAAAAATTTAGTCTACTTTAAAGAGCAAATACAAACATAGATAAGTAAATGAATGTGGAAAAATGTGTGACCTTGAGAAATGGCATTTAACAAAGCACATCAATTTCTAATCAAAGTAAATTTTGTAATTGAAAGTTGTGTGTTACGCGCATCGTACCAGATTTTTTTATTTGACTTTCTTCACGCACGAAAGGACCCTTCAGAAGAAAAGAAGGAATAAGGCCATTGGTCTGTAAGATTAAGTATTGATTTCTTATTTCTCGGATCAATGCTTCACTTGTACGGGAGTTCTAAAAGCCCTTCAAAAAAACCTAGATTTAATTTCTTACTCTCTGCTTGCATTGTTGCTTGAAATGTGGTAGAGAATTCTAACAAATATATGAGAAGCCTCAACCGCTAGTGATAAGTAACAAATTTAAGTAGTAATGTACCACTTTTATGTATTTCTAATAAATCTTATTCATATTTTAATATAATCGAAATCAACAAATAAAAATATAATCGAAATATTGTACCGTCATCTAGTTGTATAAAGTTCACAGCAGTGATATTCCGTGGAATGGGTTCGTGATTTCATTATTTAAATATTTGTTGAAAATTATTCGTTTATTTTTTTAAAAATAATTAATTTATAATTTTATTAGACTGAGGGGCATAAAAGGGATCGATTCACGGATGTCGACAATTTATTCTCTTCTCATAAAATTATTTATAAATTATATATTAATCATTTTAGAAAAATAATAATAGAATAATTTTCAAAAAATTTTTATATAAACAAAAAACATTTTTCATATCAACAAAAAATATTTTTTTTCAACAAATATTCACAGGTGTGGAATCGTTGAAAAGTGAAGATTAACACGCCAGGAATTGAGCCATCGGTTAGATCGAGATGTAGAGGACCGGATTCGATTCGCGGCCGTGAACAATCTTTTCTCTTTTAATATCTCTATGATTTAAAGTTTATGAAGCTTAGATGGGTACTATTACAAAAGAGACGCTCTTTGGTGAGTGGCCGTCACATTATCACTCGTTGGAAAGAATTTCGAAAATATCCGAAAGTAGACACAGATGGCCCAGCAGTTTAGTATAGCCCCTACACTAGGGGTCAAGGTTCCCTTGACTGAAAGGAAACCTTGGCGATTTGTTTATCTCCTTTGAGCAAGCGAATAAGTAGCTAGTGAAAAATTTGGTATTCTAAAGATTAATAATTTTGAGACATTACTAAATATATATATAAACCAAACTAAAATTGAATCTCCAGAATTGCGTTTAATTTACATCTGAATACCAATTATTGCTTCACGAATTATATATAAATATTTTTGAACCGATAATCGGACCTCGGTTAATATTGATTATCTTTTATTGATAGGTGGATTAATATTTGACCTACCATGCTATGGTGGTATTATACCATATTGTGGTAACTGTGATTCCTGAGCCTCCTCTTTATTGGTGCAGCAACGATAAGATAAACAGTATCCATCATTAATGGGAAGCAGAGACGTGTAGAGGTCACTAACTGTTTGGATTCCTCGCTATCTCAAACAATAACCAGTAAATGAAATATTGCCCTCGCCACGTGGAATTTCCTTATCAGTTTCATTTATTTTTTTTCCTTCAAGCTTATGTAACTGACATTAGCATCAAATATACAGATATAAATATAGAAAACCCAACAGCCATGTGGTACACCATGGCTTATTACTAATCAATCTTCGCATCACTGCATCAGAATAATTAATAATGCTATCCATACATATTTGCTATATCTAGATAGGTATCGGTATTTCAAAACAATCGCAATGGTTGTTATTTTTCTTTGACGTCACTTTATGCCACTAAGCATAATCTGACGATATTGGTGGTCCTGTACCACTACAACCCATGAAGGGTCTTGGGTGTAGTACTGTGTAAGGAAGTACTGTTTCATGGTGCAAGGAGATGATTTTACCGTGATCACGCTCAACCGTCATGTTTTTTCGCCTTTATTTTAATTTAAAAGTGCCCACAATTTAGAGTCTAGGTTTGCCCCAGGAGGATCTCTTGGCCACCGAGAAGATCTGTGCCAGAATATTAATGATATCCTGCGCCAAGCCATATTCGAATTCGAGAACGAAATGGTGTCCTACATGGCTAATGTTGTGTTTGCTTTGAGAATGGTGTGGTTGTGTTATTTTATCATGGCCGAAGGGGTTATACTTCGTCGTTTCTTAAATCAAGTGGAGAAAGCTGTCTCCTTTTATTAATCGGATGAACCCAAATAAGGCTATTTTCGCTTCCTCTTCCATCCACAACGAAATAACAGTAATACAAAAATTTGTTCTCTATTTATGTTATGCACATCACAATTTAAAATATAACAAATCGACAATGAAATAGCCTCTTTTTGCTCAGTGTCAGATCTGTGATTGACTGATATGGCGTTGCACAGTGGGAAAATTTTGTGATTCAGCAGCTAAAAATCTACAACTAACTAAATTACCTTAATCGAATAAGTTTTTTTTTTTATGCATGATCATGAGATTATCTTTATTAGTGAGAATAAAAAAATATAAATCAAATCACTCTCATTTCTTCAAGGCCTTTTACATTTAAGTTTTTGGAATGATGTTTGGAATAAAACGTTGCTTTGCTTTTTGGCCGCCAGGGAAGATTACAGTTTACGAAAAATAACTTATTACAGGGTCGTTTTTTTTTAATCAATTCTGGGATGAAAATGTTTACCGGAAAAATAATCATCACCGGTTAATAATAATCCCATGATTGAACCTTTGGTACTAGAAACCTTTGGTTCTAAACTTAGTTCCAAAAATGTAAACGTTTATAAAATCTGTTACTATATGTCGCACTTTTTCATATAATTGGAATAAGTCGAACTTTAGTGATATCTTTTTAAAGATTTGGCTGTTAGCTTCTAAGTTAGTTGCCGAAACTCCTAGGAATTCTAGAGGAAGATTAATTAGTTTTTAATTACTGGTGAATCTCCAGGCTTTCTAGTAGAGTAGTTGGGAGCCGCTGGCCATCACCTCTCCTAACGCAACCTCCTTTATCTCTGCCCATTTATAATCGATCAATCACTTGTTATCCTAGGCCTTCCTCGCCTCACCAGCCTCTTAGCTCCTCTCCTAAAATTGTTTACACTAATGGAAAAGCTCATAAAATCAATCATACTTCCATATTTCTCAATTATTCATATTTTTATATATATCTTATTTGTTACACACCCTTCCCTATCTATTAGCCAAATGGGTATCGCGACAACATTAGCATATAACGCTGGATGGTATTTTTGCTTGGATTTTACGCATCTGCTATGGAACTCCTAAACTTCCTGGTCCAATGAGCTCCTCTATCTGGTTATCTGCCAGAAGAGGTATCCTTCTTCAGAAAATTATATGAAAATTTCCATTTTTGCTACCATCCATAGCTAACTGTTTAGTAGCTGAATGCAATCGTTCTCAAAGAGGACTGATATTTGAGTTTTAATCATGAACCACATGAATGCAAAGAGATCAGACCTGCCTGGCTCAGCGCATAGGATATTTTTCAACTTAAGAATTTCCCTGTCACTTTCTGCTGAACAGGACGGTAGATAAAAGCATTCATATTTACTTGTATTTTTTTAAATAGTCAAATATCCATAAGTCGATCAACGAGTCCCGTTAAAAAATGTTCAATTTACACACACGATTTACATTTATCGAGGTTATCATTCGACTTATTTACATGTGAATGAGAAAAACATCAAAGAAGTTCTTGTAGATACCTAATAATATCCATTCAGATAAACAAGAAACAGTTAATTAAATACATAATGAGTAATGTACATGTGTGCACCTCCCTGTACCTTTTTTGTTCTTCAAGATGGTTGAAGGTGTGCGGTGACTTTCAAATTAATTGGCAATGATCGCTAGACTTCTTTCTCCTTCCTACACTTCACGAATAAGTTTTGATTTATCGCTAATTCTAAAGTAACTGATTAATTTATTTTCAAACAGAATTTTGAACTTTCGCGCAGCCATTGCTGACAAACACTAGGACTGAATAACCAACAAGTGACTGCAGCATGTAAAAGGAAAACCGACATCGATGTTCACCGACAGGAAATCAAACTAACCATAAAATTCTCTGAAGTTTGAAATTTCAATTAGAGTTACAGAAGTTATGATTTCCAAGAGTTTGATTCATGGGGGTATAAGTCCTAGAAATCTCTAACCATGACCAATATATTGGGTTCAACAAATTGACAAACTTTTCCGCGTCTTTAGCCTAAAATCAAGTTATTCAGGTGAAATTTAAGAGTAATGACTTTGGATCACAGTTCTGTTCGATTAATTTAATAATTCGACTTATCAAAGATCGACGGATGGAGAGTTGGCTTTGTTTTAATAAAATTTAACATTCGAATTAAAAAATGAATAAAGAAAAGAAAACATCGATAACGCGTTAATTATAGTTGTTAGGTATTACTTAAAAATAAGTGAAGTAGTCGACTGATTCTTTTTTAAAAAGAGATTTTTCAATTTTCCTTTATAAATAAATATGGTTGTAGAGGATCAAATCGAAGGACTAACAATGAATGTAAAATTCGTAGCAATGACTCATGAACTTTATATCTAATTTTGGCTGCCGGTAAAGGAAAAAGCTTTGTTCCATATATAATTGTTCTTATCAAAAAGATAAATTAGTAAACTTGGAAGCAGCCTTAAGCTTTCTATCTTCTCGCTTCCCATTTACTATTTACTCCCTCCAAAGGCTTTCACAGCCACTATGCTCCTTTCTTCAAGCCCATAGAACTCGAGGCCTTCCCGGGCTTAACATGCTAGGAAGCTTCAACCCCTTTGTGCTCTGCCCTACATTATTTTCTTTCACCCCCGTTCACACCCTATTCCCTCTCTCTCGAGACCCTTAGATATCCTTTAATATATTTAGCATGTATCAGGTCTATCAAGTGTAAAGGTTTCTTGATGATACTTTGAAAATTTACTAACCAATACAAATTTCAAAAGTGTTTTAATAAATCTGTATAAATAAAATCATAAAAATTAAAAAGATTAAAATCGTATTGTTGGTATCAAAGCGTATAAGGGTGTAAGGCTATTGGTAATATATTTATTGCTATATTAACTTATTTCATTTTTAATCCTCCCTTGACTATCAAGACCGTTCACCCTAACTTCGCCCGTCACGTCCACATTCATTGGTTTCCTTAAAATTTATTGATTTCGATCCTTTAAATTTAATTTTGGTTTATCCAATTAGCCAAAATTGGTTTATTTGAATTCTCAATGTTTCAAATTTTAATTGTTAGTTTTTCATTAGATAGATAGATAGATGTGTTTATTTCTCACAATTTACAGATATTTACATATATAAGTATAAAATAATATTTTTCTATTTACAACAAAAGACGGTTATATACAATTTTAATACACATTAGACTTGGTCTCTATGGACCATCAGCCGGGTGTGCGGTTTTTTAACTAAAACAACTTAAAATAAATGCTTTGTTTAAACGCTGTAAAAAAATAAAATAAAATGCTAATTATACATAATATATAAGTTGAGTAGGTTCAGTTTACACATTATAAGATTGTGATATGGCTATGGGACATCCTACGGGCAAACATTTTAAGCCTATGCTATAAACAGAGTTATACAATGTAAACAGTTTGTTTATTACCTTCTATTAATGTATTATACCTGCCTTTCTCAGCATCTACAACATATCTAAATAATGGTTCCCAACATTTACATTAGTTTAAATATTCTAATGTTTCGCCGAGGTTTAATTTATTTTTGCCTAGCCATTGTTTCCTATACTTTGCTAGGGTCGGACAGATAGCTAAAAAGTGAAAGATATCTTCATCTTCGTCTAATTGGCATATAGTACATTTAAATTGTTCAATTGTTCTATTTCTGCTATAATTTAACATTAACATTTCACCCCTGACTTTCATAATTTTACTTATAAAATACAGCTTATTTTGATTAGTTATATCTTGGTATAAGGATTTACTAGCACATTGCAACGCATACAGCATAACAAAACCAGAAACCATTTATTCTAGCAGTAAAAGTAAAGAAAGTCTTTAAAATAACTTGAACTTAGATTTTAAAAATAAACAAATAACAATCGCCAGAAGCGCTACATTTCATAAAATGTACAGAAATTTAAACTATGACTTAGCAGAAGGGCATTATATATTTTTTCATTATTAAACCATTTTAATTTGCTGTTATAAAAGCGATTATTTCCTTTTTCTTTAGATGTATATCTGTGGATTTATTTGCAAACGACTCCGCAGATTATTAGCCCATTTATTAGTTTATTTTGTACTTTGCACGGTTAGCAAAACCTGAATTTTTAAAATTACTCATCAAAATGCCTACACTTTTTTATACATCTGCTAAATCACGTGTAAGCAATTTAAGAATTTTTTTTTCAGTTTGGACTTGACACTCGTTACGCAGCAGCCACAGATATGTATGAGTTATGGGCAAAGGTATATTTTTTGAACTTTACACTTGGCAATATAATACTTCTTGAACAAATCCTAGTGAAATTTTTGACTGTCTCAGCTTTGTTTCTAGCTGAGACAGTCAATCGCATTCGAAATACTGAATCACTTTATACACAATATAAAAATTAAACTAATATTTTTTGGGGGTAAAATGATTACATTGATTTTTTTTTTAGAAACATGAATATTAAAAATTAAAAATACATGAAGAACAAAAGTAAAAGTATAATAGGGAATCGCCATAAGATGCAAAAAATTACAAAAGGTTTTCCCTCAATTACTTTTTCAGCTTTGCTATCGATCTATAGTTCTAATAATTTATTTATAAACTAAAATTCTTAAGAAGTTCTTTAAACTTATATTATGCATGACGGAAAAATAACACAATAGCCTTATCTAATTCACAGAAACAAGTAAACTATGCAGTTGTTGTAAAATAATTTTGGGTCTGTAGCATAGAGGTATTTAAGGTGCTATAGAGTTAGTTAAGAATGTTCAACTGTGACGCGAAACCAAATCAGAGGTATATTTTCCTGTTGCGTTGTAAAAGTTCTAGATCTGCCTGAAAAGTTTACACTCATATATCGTTATAGGCCGTACTGGTTGGTTCCTTAGCAGACCATATATAAGATATATAAGACTAAATATATATATATTGAGTAGCTTGAGTAGTCTGTAGGTTATGACTAAGATTCGGATTTTCATGTAAAATAAAAATTTGAATGTGTACATATAATTGTAGTTATATTTTCACAAGTATGTAACGTAAATATCTGGTGCGATGCGCGCAACACACTAAGTTCAACCTACATAAATCTTTATGAATATGAGCACATATTTTTTTATTATCATTATTATTCTCCACAAGTGGAGAAGAATTCGGGAATGTATCAGATGTGTTGGCTACCACACAAGAGGTTTCTGACTCTTTAATTAATATCTTCAAGACGTCCTACCGTGCGTCATCGGCTAAAGCCACACACCACCTGCCGAATACAAATCCATGCCAAACCGATAATATTTTACTGATGACGTTAGAATCTACCTTAAAAGTAGATATGGATGGTGCCAGACAGTTTGTATGAAGTCTTTACTTACTGGAGCAACTAAGTTATACAAAAATCTGCAAGTTTAAAATTCAAAAAAAGAATTACATTTATTTAAAATACTTGTTATTCCAAATTTACATTTTCTTTCAAAAGCTACCAAAGACTCACAACGTCAAACTCATCACGAAAAAGTTCTTCCAAAAATTCACTCATATGATTCGAAACTCGAATACAGAGTTGATTTTAATTTAGTCATCTAAAGATATAAGTAACTATTTTTTTTTTTTTAACTCAATGTTCAGAATTTATCACCCAGTATGTTTATTGATGTTATTTTATTACTTGTGTAATATGCCCTGTAAAATTAAATTAGAGTTATTACAAGATCTGGTATCAGAAGGTATTTCCGAATGAAACATGACACGAATATTGTGAAATTTGCAATAATTATAAAACTGAATTCCTTAAAAGGGATTAACAGAAATAAGTAAATAAGCAGGAATGAACTTTTTCCCAATAACTTGCTAAACTGCCTTTACATTATTAAAAAAACGCTTCGATTTGTATCTATGTAGGTTGAACTTAGTGTGTTGCGCGCATCGCACCAGATATTTACGTTACATACTTGTGAAAATATAACTACAATTATATGTACACATTCAAATTTTTATTTTACATGAAAATCCGAATCTTAGTCATAACCTACAGACTACTCAAGGGAACAAGAAGAGAAAGATTTATTTTTGGCCTATAAAGAATCAATCTAAAATATCTGAATTGAGCCTTTATTCCTGCAGCTCATTCGATTCTAACATTATTTATTTTTAATATGATTTTTCCGCTACTGTGACTTACTAAAAGCTTTAATCAGAAGGGGTTCGAAGTTACTTTTAGGAGTTGATTCATGAACAGCATGTTTATCTGGAATACCCAACAGTAGATTATTATACAGTTATTTTGAATACATTTCTATTTATACAGTTGGTAATGAAATGAGGCACGTTCGTTTGGCAGGATGGCTGAGTAGGCAAAGGCTTTAGCAACTACAAGTTGCCATGGACAAACTCAAAACCCGGAGCCAGGGACATTTAATAATGCTCCGCATTAATCTCCCACCCTCTCCCCTGACTCGGGAAAATCCCGTATAACCTCAAGGCGAGAAAAATTGAGTCACAAAAAACGGTGGTATAGTAGTTTATACAGAAATAAGATTCTGAAAGGCTGAATTAGCTTTAATAAACCACCTACTTCTTAGGAGGTTTCCTTCTTCAGATCTGAAGGTTACATCAATTATTTATGGGAACCATTGTTCTGTAAGTGAGACATCACATAGTTCCCGATTTCAAGAAGTAATCAAAAGGCATGTCATACTGCTTGGTATTGAACCGTCTTAACGGAAAATAGAGAGAAAGTTGGTTTAATAATTCCTCATGATTTGTGAAAAAAATGAAAATAGATCAAATTATGAAATTATACATGAGATATATGAGATTATTCACTGCCTCTTGGAAAACAGTTTCCTTGGGCCAAGGAACATACCGAAGTTTTCAGCTGTTACCTATAAACCTACTAAACCCCCAACGCTTACAAAAACAATCACTGTATACCAACCGCAGCTCAGAAAAACATTATATAATTAAGAAATGAATACCATATTGTTTGTAAGAATAGTTATATTTTTACCATAAAAAATTTAAAAATATTTTATCCTAAAAATTTCCTCCGAAAAGAACAGCCCATTCGACACAAGTGGGAACCAGTTGTGCTGTTACCTGACAGATTGATGAACTTGTTGATCATATTACGGGATCGGGACGGAAGGATGTAGCTAACGGATTGACCGCTAGCAATCTGGCAGGTGGCTAAGACAGGTGCCTTCGCCCCACAACTGCCCCTCACCACGTGCCTGTGTCTCCCTCCAGCCTGCTACATCTGGACAGGGGCGTTTGGAAACTGATAAAAGTTCGGCAACAGCTGAGGCAGTCAGTGACCCCTAACCTCTATCCTTACCTCACACCTTGCAGCTGAAGATATTGAACTCAGCTAAAGTTTTATAACACGGAGTGATACAGAAGATTTATCCTTATTTCTACATACCGTCTGTTAGTGACCCTTGATGCCACAGCCTCTAGAGATAGCCTCCCTGGCTGGACTGATGGATCTACTGTGCTTCTGAAAACCGCAAAAGTAGCACTTTTGACTGACTGATGAGACCGATTTAGGAGCTTGTTGAGAGTCTTCTTCGTTGCGGCTTGGAACTGGTTCCTTGTTTAGTGAGAAAGCGTTGATGGTCGATGGAATCAAATATTCCTGGGATTGCTGTTCAGCGAGCTCCGAAGATCTAGTTTAAGTAACTATTTCTTCTAGCGTTTTTGAGTGCTTTTCCAATAATCCCAGACGAATATGAGATGACCGCAACCCATACATGAATGCTTTTCTGTTTCTTTAAGCACTAACAGCATTGAAATTGCATTCCTTAGCCAAACGCTTTTGAGAGTCAACGTACGTGTCAAAAGTTTCACTAGGCTCCAGGCGTCGAGTCTTGAGTTCATTACGACCAAATATTTCATTAAAAGGTTTATTACTGCGTGTTCTCTTTCATGGTCTCTATAATTTAAATAGAAGAAAAACCGCTTTTGTTTAATAGTTGTATATTCACTGAATTTACAATTATATTTTCAAACAAACAACGATCATATATATATATATATATATATATATATATATATATATATATATATATATTTTAACGTCCGCTTTATGCCACGAGGGCTAATCGGGACGGGTTATCTACGGATAACCAACCTCTTCTAATCCATGGCAAGCCGCTGAGACTGTTCAGTGAGGCCGTCACCGAACAGAATCGAGCGGGCTTGGGCGGGATTCGAACCCGCACCGCCAGCGTGGAAGTCGGAGACGCTATCCCCTCGGCCACGCCGCGGCCCGATCATACTTTTAATAACAACTTAATACTAATTAGAACATATGTTCAGTTTATCGATTAATGATACAAAAATAAAAACATTGTTTTTAATCGATTGTTCTTCTACATCACTTCCTCCCAAAGACACAGTCCCGGCAATGATTCTAAAAATCAAATGTGATAATCAGGATTAAATTGTCTCTTATTACCGTGATGGAAACTTCACTGCACGACCACTGCGTGTAGTTCATGTCAGAGGTTGTTTGGAACTAACGTTCGAAATTGGTTTGTTAGTCTCTTCAGGAGTTGCTGGCAACGATGGACAAAAACCTGATTCTGTTTTATGAAGGTGAAGCCGATATATAAGCTGGCTTTAAGCGATCTATGGAAATATTTCCTCCTCTGCTCTTCATTTGCAGGGTATTTATATTTCTCTGTTCTGGCAATCACTTTGAAAGGGCCCTCGTAAGCTGCTTCTAAAGGTTTCTTCACTCGGTTAATTCTAACAAATACATAGATACATACATACACACATACAATAGAAGACTCAGACAATTCCTCGTGAATGAAAAATGTCCTGTTCGTCTTGTGCTTTGCTGTAAGAGGTTTAAATTGTCTCATTGTATCTTGGAGTTACGATACAAAGGTTTCTGGGTCTTCTATGCGTTGAGCTGGTTGGCCGAGAAATTTACAGGGGCAACTTGATAGTTGTTCCATACACCATTTGAGCAATGGAGACACCAGTCTCAGGACTGAAAGAAGCACGCAGTCCAAGAAGAATTATTGGTAAAACTTCAGACCATTTTAGTGAACAATTCGCTTTTAATGCAATTTTTTAATTAGCGATATAGCCTTTCTACTTTTCCGTTACACTGAGGGTGGTATGGGTTGTCCATTGCAATTTCATTCCACACAACACACTAAAATTCTTGAATAGGTGCGCTTCAAATTTTCTGACCTGGTCCGAAGTCAGGGAATATGGGACGCCAAATCGTTGTCGTAAAATGCTCTAGCGACAACTTCTGCTGTTTTCTCAGAGAGTGGTATTTTTTTTTAATTATCTGCCCTGGTCCGAAGTCAGGGAATATGGGACGCCAAATCGTTGTCGTAAAATGCTCTAGCGACAACTTCTGCTGTTTTCTCAGAGAGTGGTATGGCTCTATCCAACTCTATCCAAGCTGTCTATCGCAGTGAGCAGGTAGGTGTCCCCATTCGATGGAGGTAATGGACCAACCAGGTCGATGTGTACAGCGAAGAATCTTTCATCTGGTTGTTCAAATGTCCCAAAAGGTGACTTGGTGTTCCTTGTCGCTTCTGTCTTTTGGCAAGGGACATACGATTTTGCCCATATGGACTTCCTTGTTAAGATCTGTCAAAACAAAACGGGCACCAACCTGTTTAATTGAAGCCTTGACACCTGGGTGTTTTAAATTATGGATGTGGTCAAAAAACAATCTTCGGAATTCTTGAGGTAAAAAGGGTCTCACATATTTAGTAGAAATGTCACACCACAAGGTTTTACCGCTTGGAAGTTGGTAAGATCGGAGTTGTAAGGAACTTGTGCCATTCTTTAGTGCCAATAGTTCAGGATCACTGGCTTGGGCCTCTGCGACTTGTCCTAGACGATGGTGCTGATGGTTTCAATTCTTGAAAGTGCGTCAGCAACCACGTTCAATTTGCCACTGATTTGCCTAATATCGGTGGAATATTCTGAAATGAATTGTAAGCGTCGTAGTTGAAGTGGAGTAGCTTTTTCACTCTTTTGTTTAAATGCGTAAATGAGAGGGCGATGGTCCGTGTATATCACGAACTGTCTTCCTTCGAGAGTGTGCCTGAAGTACTTCACTGATTCATAGACACCAACAAATTCCGTGTCATAAGTACTATAGTTTCTTTCAGCACTTTTTTTTTTTTTTTTTTTTTTTTTTTTTTTTTTTTTTTTTTTTTTTTTGGGACTTTAAGGCTATACTGCCCATACTTACACCCAAGGCACTGAGTGATTCTCCTACGAAAGAAAAGCACCACCCAGGGCGGGACTCGAACCCGCAGCTCCGGCATGGGAGTACGGCGCTTTACCGTACAGCCACACCGGGCCCCCTTTTCAGCACTTATTAGTTTCTTTGAAAAGAAGGCTAATGGTTTCCAGTCGCCGTCTTCTAGTTGCTGTACAGCTCCACCATTTGTCGTTTGTACACTTCTCGAATTGGTTTATGGACTCTGGGGTCCAAGAAATTTTCTTAGGATAGGATCCCTATCCTAATTATACCTAGATAGGCAAAATTTACGATATGGTCAACTGTGATTCTTTGTTGGAGTGTTTGTTTTACACACTCATAGATTTCACTGAAAGACATTTTTTTTCACTATCGATTTCCCGGAAAGATTTCACATATCGGTTTCCCGGAAAGCTAGTGCGCTGATTCTATTGACTGAAATCGCAAGTTTTGTTTGTAACTCGCAAATAATGGCGATGATCAGAAAAGTGTACATAACCAAAAATGTAAGTTTCGACAGACTGAAAAAAAATGACACCTCCGATAAAGCCTTGCGACCATTTTCGCTGAGAATTGCAGTATTTCTTTTAAAACTCGCAAACGAAGGGGCTAATCGAAAAAATGTATAAGACGAAAAATGTTCTCTTAGAAAACCTGAAAAGATTGACACCATTTAGAAACCTCTACGACCATTTTGTCGATTGCACTTATAACTCGCAATCGAAGGGGAAAAGAGTATTTTTCGGGTGTGGCAGTTAAGGTAATCTTTAAAATGATGCTCATTCCTGAAATTTGGTTAATTATTATTATAATTCTTGAAAGTTATGGCGTACCGACAAAAAAAGGCCTCGAGAAATAATATATATGATAGATGAATTGCAATAGCATTCTACATATTTGCAAACATTTCCTAAGATGTAATTTAGTTCTTGGAATAAGACGTTGCATAATTCATAAAACTAGTTATAGATTACAAAACGTTTTGCTTCAATATGAGGAAACCCCATTTACTTTAAAGCCGGAAATATAATATTATTAAATTAAAAATTGGTACTCTTAACTAACTGTATCCTTTGCTACAATAAGATATAATCTGTGATGACCATGTCCCTTATCCTTACCATTTTGTATATTCTCTAGTATTTTTTTACCTCGATGAAATGTTTATGGAAACAGAAACAATGGATATTAATTTTAAATACCTCATGAAGCTAAATACCTCTATACTTTAATTAAGAATAAACTCCATTCTCTCGACAGAAACATTGAAAATTATACAGAGCTCCTTCCGTGCGTATGAGACAGCTGTCTCACAATGACAGATGTAGCCCAGTAACGAGTGCTCCTTATTCACCATCCCATTTATAACATAACATATTTCTCAAACACGCTAAATTTATAACCTCTTCTATCCAAACAGATACAATCTATGTCTGTGGCAGACCTGGGCAAAAAGTATTTTAACTACTATTTTAAAATACTTTATTTAAAATAGTAAGTATTTTGTTATTTTAAAATGAATGTTTTTTCTGATAAAAGTATTTTAAATACAAAAATTATTAAGCCTTGTTCTTTTCTTTTTTTTCACAGGACACTTTTTCTATATCGTACATAATCGGGAACATGTTCCTAAAAGGACCATTCAAAACGAGTGTTGTTTCTACGATTAAAATAAATTTATAATATTATTTGAAAAATATCTCTTTTCTATTATGATTTTGAAGAATCAGACAGTACAGTGGTGCCCCATTCGACCGGAATGATAGATTATATGAAATTCCAAACTCTATCTACTTCATGAAATGTAGAGGTCTCGAAGCATTTTTTTTTTCTTTTCAAGTAATTTTGAATCATTGCTTCATTTAACACTGAACCATTAAATTCAATAAAATAATAAGGATGGAATCCTTGAAATGAAAACTGCTCCACGGATCGTGCTGGGTAAGAGAAATGACACCAGCGGAAATAGTGGTGTAGTTGATGAAGATGCAAAACTTCCTGGTGACGTGTCGACATCCTGCACTAGCTGTGGCCTCCAAATCTTATCTAGCCCTAACTGCCCCTGCAATAGAGAAGATAACATCTGCATTTATTAATAAATATATATTTTAATAAATTAAACTTATTTAAAAAATAATACAGAATATGGCATTAAAAAGTGAAATGTTTATAGAAAGTAAGTCCATTTTGACCTTTGAAAAAAGAACGACATATGAGCCTTTATTTATAGATGCCTATTATTTGTAGATGCAGTTTCATCTAGGCAAAATCCATAATTATAGAGCTTTAAAATATAATCGTCCATTATATTTTATTATGAATAAGATTAAAACATAGATGCTTTAATTATTCTTCCTGGGCATGGATCGGAATAAAGATCAATAATTTTAATCAAGATCCATAGCTGCTCTTTTCAGTAATATGTACATCTTTATTAGCCACTACAGTAATTATTCAAGAAATTTTTTGTACTTGTTAATCAGTCTTGTCAAACGAATGTTTTAGAAATTGATCATGACATTATGAAACAGCAGTAAGATCCTTAAATTCAGATGATAAAACTAAAACTATTATTGCATTCTTAATTATTATATTTTGAAGTATCAGAGATCATTAAATATTATAACGGGGGTCACCTGTGGTACAGTGGTTAGCATGGCAACCTACAACACTAAAGGTCGTGGGTTCGCGCTTTGCGGTGGCCCTAGGATTTTCTTAAGGGGAGTAAAAAATCCTTGGGCATGCCGTCCCTCAGACAGGACGTAAAATGGAGGTCTCGAACCTATACGATGTCAGGTACTCATTAAAGATCCCTATCCTAATTATACCGATTAGCCTTAGTGGTATAAAGTGACGTTAAACAAACAAATATTGTAACGTGAAACGAAACAAAACATACGAGTATGATTTTAAATAGATCTAGAAATGTTGTTGGAACAACCTCTAATAGTACATGTTTGTGACTACGATGTTCAAGTGCCATTTATGCTGGCCTAGAACCTTCCAAACAGTTCTTTTTTAGACTAAATATAAGAAACGATGGACAGCAGAGTTAGTATTTTCTGAAACTGAAGTAATTTGGTCATTTTTGTGTTACTGCGTAATTAAAAGTGATACTTTTTGTAACCCGTTTAATTATTTGTGTTTTCATAGTTTGGAGTGGCATTGTAAATTATTATTTTCTTTTAATAAAAATTATTTTAAACCGCAAATTGTTACAAAATTATTCATTTAATTAGTGGTCCATAATGTAAACAACACTAAATTCCTCTTACAGCATTACACTTCATTCAGCGTTTTATATATATACAATTGAATAAGCTAAGAGAATTTTATATTTTTTTGTGTGTTTTTTTTTTTTTTAAGTTGGATAAACATTTCAATATTTACATACTTCTACGTACAAAAAAGTTCCATAATTTGAGAAAGTAACTTTGGGTAAATAATGATCAAATAAAAAGCCTTGTCGGAGATAATAATAACTTGATGAAATAATAACTTTTAAGAAAAAGTATGCCTAGTCCGAGATGGCGCATCAGGTAGACTATACCGCATGACAAACAATCCCCACAGAATGTGAAGAATTTTGGATACATTGAAATATGTAATACTTTATACCAAACCTTCTATTACATTCAGCCATGGACCCTCAATGCAAATAAGCTATATGAAATAAAAAGTACTCATCTAACGCAAACATTTTTAGGGTTTTCAATTTGACTAATTCACCTGGGACAGTTTCAATAATGCAGTTACTCATCTACTGTCGGGCTTAGGTAAAGTAAACACTCAACTTTTCATTAGAGCCAAATAAAAAGTTGCTTATCTTCAGCGTGATACGGTATCCGTCTTTGTGATTTTTAGAAGATTTAATTGTATTAGATTTCTCCGTTGAGAATATTTTGCAATAATTGTCATAACGATGTCAAGTTTTTCAATCGCCTGGAAGTGCAGATATGTTAGATTAGAATTATTAATTTTTTTTTTTTTAAAGATTAATATTAAGTAACGAATTTGGTATTTTCGATTATATTGTAATAATCATATTATAGAATTCGTCCTATTTTTGTCATGGTAAATTAACAGATATGGGAATTTGTAACATTACCAAACGGTAATTGCTAAAATCTTTGCAGGTCATCATTCATCATTCAATAGTATAATTGAAAATAAAATAAGTTAAAAACTATGTAATATATCTAAACTATCTATCATATCGCTACTTTACCAATATAGAAAAGATAAAGAATGATATTCGGAAAAATTTAATTACTTTTCTAACTACAGAGCAATATATATTAAATCATGTTATTATTATAAAATTTAATAGGCTGTAAAACACAAAGTCCTTTGTATTTTTTTTTTTTTTTTTTCAAACGCAAAACAACATATGTTAGCGAATAGCACCATTTATACAGCCAGGGCAAAGATACTGTTTTCAAGTTGGAAATGACATTTGGCCAAAATGGCTGCGCTTCACTTAGTTTTTGCTGGTCACAGAACTGATCATCGAAATTGAATTCTGACGCTCGAAATTAAATTGACATTAATAAAGCAAATGACTTATTTTACGATGAGAATAATTATGATAACGACTGGACCGTTAAATCCGCATTAAAACACTGAGGAGAGTAGGTATTCCTTAATGAAGACCGAAATCCACCAGGGAGCAGCCTTGCTGGAAAAAAGAAGGGGGTCAGGATTCGATCCTAAGATTTTCACTTTACTAGTGCAGTGCTCTAACTACTCTGGTGCCTAATATATTGTAAATTATAAGATAGATAATCCTGAATCAAGATAAAATTCAATACTCATTTTTTTTCCTAACTTATTTGATGCTGAAACAGAAAGTAAATACATTTACTTACTTACTAAAGCAGAATACTATATATATAGTATATATGGATATATATATGTAGAGATAGATAGATAGATAGATAGAGAGATAGATAGATAGATAGATAGAGAGAGAGAGAGAGAGAGAGAGAGAGAGAGAATTGATAAGAAGTGTTCTTGACAGATGAAAATATTAAAAGTAATGATGTATTAAAAAAATTAGGTGAAACTTAAAGAAATATGTAAAAATGATTGTGGACTGAAAATTTTCACTGGAATTAGAATTACCTATATATTTTATACGCCATTTATTAAAATAAAACGTTATATATGTATGGTATATTTCCCTACTAACTTAAATATTATTATCCTTTTTTTAATATGCTATGAGATCTTTCAAGCGGCGAAAAAGAACCAGAGTTCATTGAGATTTTTATTACTTGAATTTATTAAAATTAATCATTTTATAGCAAAGAGAAATATATATAGTTTTAACGTTTATTGCTTTTTGTTTTAATGATGCTAAAGCTATCTTGGAGCCATGGGAGGTCGCCGTTGGTGGAGTTTGGGAAGTGGCCTGGATGGGAAGAACATAACGGGCTGACAAGGTGCGATGACCCCGCGGTTCCCACGACGTACGTGGCCAGCGGACACCCTCGTCAATCAGATCTCCGGCCGTCTTTTGGCATCCAACTGGAAGGATCTGGAAATGGAGAAGTGCGTGTGCCAATTAGATTGGAATCCTTTCAAATATATATATACCAAGTCATTTAATGAAAAACAAACAAAGTGAATACCTTGTGGACGCATACACTAAAAGGTTTTACTTTCCGGCTTTCAGTGAAAAATCAAATACGAAATGTTTACTGTATCTTCGCTAATATTGGTCCTTTAAAAATTTTATCTTCTTTCCTTTATTTTATTTAATTTAGGTTTAATTGGTTTTGCAGAAACCTAATCATTTAATTACTCCTAAATAAAATCTCCTTCTGCCTGAAAACTTATGAAATTTTATTGACTCATCTGTTGATTTTTATTTTTTTTAATAAATGTTCAAATTTAGTAAGGAGGAAACAAAAAATCTATAAGGCACTTCGAATACATATATTCGAATATTTTATATACATATAAAACAATTCAAATCAAAGCAAAATGTTTATTTATAGATATTACATACATACATGTATATAAATAATTATTTAATTTATAAATTAAAGAAAAATCTAAAAGTTATCTAGGTTTTACATAAACAGATTTTTTAACACCAGTTTTTGTTTTTTCGAGGTCAAACATTTCTTCTTCACTAGAGATTTAATTTTCGTTAGCACCATTTTATCGCACAGTGATGCATCGTCTTGCTCCTCTAGATGTTGAATAAGTCGATGTGTAACACTCATTGTAAAATAATATCACGAATCACAAACAAGCTATGTAACTGCTAAGGCCAGGTTGACAAAACTGACGTGAACGAGAAAATGAAATGACGAAAGGAAAAAGTGGGATGGAAAGGGAGTTCTGAGAGTTGTGACTCTTTCAGTCTTCGGGGATTATACGGCAGGTACACATGAGTAAACGAACTGTTTTCCTAATTATAAAATGATTTGAATAGTGAGGTAACCCCTCTTAGTTAAATATTTAATTATTAAACAAGCAATTTCTGTTTTTGTGGGGGAAACAAAATTTTTATTTGTCTCGTTTAAAGGCTTGTTCATGTTTCACCTCACGGGGAAGTGTATACGCTATTGTAGAAATGTAAATTAACAGAAATTGCTTGTTTGATAAACTTTTTTTCGTTCGTGTTTTTCGTCGTAATATTTAACTAATCTACCGCTAGAATAAAAAAAAATCCTAGAAAGACCGCGGGTAATCCGCAAAGTGGATAATCCGCCAACGGATAATCGAGAGTTTACTGTATATATATATATATATATATATATATATATATATATATATATATATATATATATAAACTTATATTTATACATGGATTTGTAAACATTATTCTTGTGTATATAGATATTATACTACTTGTATATTTTTAAAATTATATTAACTAGTATTTCTACCATTAATCACCCATCTTTGTTTATTTTATTTATTTTTTTTGTAAATATTAAGTTTAATCAATAGCCACACTGGTGTATTATCTTCATTAAGCATCTAAAATTTATTCTAAAGGGATATCAGTCCCAGGAAAATAAAATTATTTTTCATTTCTTTTTATTTCAGAAACTAGGAAAATGAGAATAGAATACAATGAAAACATTTACACCTATTTCACCTTAGCGCTATTTGCTAATGAACAGTGGTCAGATGAAGATGATTATTTTATTTTATTATTGTTCCTTTTTGAGAGAGAGAGAGAGAGAGAGAGAGAGAGAGAGAGAGAATTTAATTGTATTTCCAATAATGCTTGAAAACAAATTTTATAATCAGGGGGCTGCTGAAAAATCTGTAAACATCATGCAGAGGCTGTCCTCAAAAAAAAAAAAAAAAAAAAAAAATTGGGACGGATTTGTAAAATTAATATAAACAACGTATATAACCCGAAAAACAGCACATATACTTATTTTCGAAAAGATTAAGAACTTTCATGGAATTCATTTATAAAAATACAACTATAATAGACGATTTTTTATAATTAGATGCGTAAATTTATACCACTAATCTTTTATTTCGAAATTTCGGAGGAGGGGGATCTCCGCTCTCGGCACCGCCCCTGACATCACGTAACGCTCTCATACATTAAAAATTAATTATTTATATATTATTAGTGATACTGAACTGATTGTAATTATTTTATTGGTATTATATTTCAATTATAGATCTGCGCATAGTTAAATAAATTTTAACTAAAAATCTGTTATGTTCAATAACATGAAAAAGTTGGTCTTATGGATCATGATACGATTAGAAACTGAATAAGAGTAAATTTCGACTATATACGATAAAAGCTATAATTTTTTTTTTTTTTTTTGCAGTTTAACCAGCCGGACCGTGACGAACAATGATTACTATCAGGGTGAGTGGACTTAAATAATTTTATTGAATTTTAGAAAAAAATCTCACTATATCTGTCAAGTACAAAATGTACTATATTTTGTTTGCCAATGAAGTGAACGGAAAAGTGCTGTTGAAAATTCAAATTTAATACAGTATGTGATTCTAGTGAGAAAAAATAAGTTTCTTTCTTTCGTCTGGGGTGGGGGCTTCTCCACACAGCCTTTGCATCAGGGTCAAGTTTAATCCGTAAGATGATAAAGACAGAAACGAAAATACAGGGCATTACTTTTAAGAATAGTTCTTACTGTAGCAATCTGTCGGTAACATATACAATGATGTAATAGAATTTGACAAGTTCTCAGATAAAGAATCGATGACCCAATACAAAGAACTTAAGAAATAATTACATTTTAAGTACTAAAATAATAATAATAAAACTGCTTCAATATCTGTTGTAGTTGAAGAGTGCGGAGCGTGGAAAAGCGAGGTTGCGGAACGGTGATGAAGTTAAAGCCCTGATCTATGGCACTTAAGCTCCATGTCCGTTTTCGCTAAGTCCCTTGGGTGCTTCATTACAAGTTTATAAATTCTGCTTACTACTTTTAAAGTGAAATATAAGTGCTTTAAATTTCTATTTTATGATTTATTTAAAACAGGCTGACCTAATAGAATTATGTTACATATTACGTCCTACCCTGCAAACCCAACTTTGAAATTCAACAAGCTGTTGAAATTATTATAGTCGTTGAAAATAACAGTTTATTCATATTGTTTGTAAGAAAATAAAATTTCAGTTTTTTTTCAGTTTTTTTTTTATTATTATTATTTTGTGAGTAGGTATATTGTATTTAATTTTTATGAAAACTTACAAAGAAATGTAAAATGTAAAAGATGGAACAAGGAAACTATAATACAAGCAATGAAGGTTGCGAGGCCGAAACTAAAAACTACTCACACATGTGTAGTATATATAACATAACTATATACGAATACATATATGCATATACCTTAATCCTCGAAGGAATAATACAGCTAATATACCTTGAAGAAATATAGCATGGAGGCATGGATTCTTTGGATTGACGCTCCTCGACTCAGGGAATGGCGTAAAGACAAAGAAAATAAAGAAATTATTGAAAGAGTTAGAAAGTGAAACACTCATTGCTGGACTAATTAATTCCTTAATTAAATGTTAAGTTATTGGAATTAAATGTATAATTTATATAATATTTCTTAAGATGATAATAATGTTTCAAACAGCCTCGATAAACCAATAGAGATTTACTAATTCAGGTCAGTCAGATTGTTTTTTCTAATAAATTCATAATTGCTACTTAAAAAAATTGTTATACCTAACAATTACATATTAGATATCCTTAAATCATTGATTGTAGATCGATCATTGCTATATCTCTAAGGAGACCTGTAAATAGGACCATTGTGTGCCGGGTGTATGGATTGGATTTTCGCATGTTCGATGGCCATTGAGAGAATTCGAGGAAGGTGGATATTTATTCACTTATCAGATTGGAAAGCAGTTTAGCATAATTCTCCGCTGAACAATCCTAAGTTCCATTTGCTCAGAACGATGAGCATTTGTTCTAATTATTATCAAGTTTTCGAAATGAATAGAAGCATATTGTAGGACTGTGAGATGCGATTGACAAGTTAGGGGCACTGGCCTAGTGGCACCTGGGTGCATATATATATAACAAAAACAACTTCCTTTATAATTTTTCAATACGATATAGTGAGACGAATAATTCATTGGGATTTCAAGTAAACTTTAGACACTGCTACTAGTAAAAGTGGGGACACATAGGTGGTTTTTACAAAACCCGAAGAGCATGAATGAAGGCTTAACTTCTTCGAGCTCTGTCCTCATGATGTTTAAAAGGAACGAATTTAATGGATAAAGCCATTTGCTTTGGTAGTCATAAAATGGTATAACATCTACGGAAATCGCGTGTTGTCATTCAGTGTAGAAAAGTATGGCACCTGATTTTTATATCAGCTATGGCCTATCTGGGTTGAAATAATTATTTAATCTGATATCATTACTATTTCAGCCTAGCCTCAAATTTAGTTCTGGAGGAAGGTTTCTACCTAACATGTAAAAATTTTTACTCCTTTTTTTAGCTAGCATACCAGCAAAAATTGTGTCCTTATATTCTTTGATTTGATTGTATTATGCATAATGACAATGTTAAGCAATGTCAATGTAAATGAATCTTATGCATAATACAATCAAATCAAAGAATATAAGGACACAACTTTTGCTGGTATGCTAGCTAAAACAAGGAGTAAAAATTCTTACATGTTAGGTAGAAACCTTCCTCCAGAACTAAATTTGAGGCTAGGCTGAAATAGTAATGATATCAGATTAAATAATTATTTCAACGTTAAATAATGCACAATGGCAAAATCATAGCACAAATAATTCATTCATATTCATTTGCCTTACCGATTCCTTAATGGTGACGTACCACCACCACCCTGATATATTTAAAAAAAAATAAAAATGGTAAGATACTAAAGGGTCTATTTTAAGCTACCAAAAGGTTTTGTTAAAAATTATTTGTTTTATGTTCATTTTTATTGCTTAAGAAAAACCGAAAAAATATTCCTTTTTTATTTCTTATATTCATCTACTAATTACTTTTATTTATATTATATTGATTATTGATATTGGTAGTAAGTTGATATTTATTAATTTGAAACAGGCAGACAGTCCCCCCTTCAATGTTACATTATGAGCGGAAAGTTTCCTTATTCACCGCCCACGTTAAAGAATATCACGAAGGTCGCGCAAGCCGAAAGCAGGAAACTGACAACGCTGCCTCCGGGGGTGCTTAGCTCACTAACATTGCGTAATAATTTTTAATAATACAATAATCATATATAGCGTATCAATTCTATCAACATCATCACAAGCTCTCAATTCAGCTCAGTAGTTATATAATATCGACCTACGCGGTATCCTAGGATTAGGCCTTCCCTATAAATAGTTGTGAGTCAGGTTTAACCTTCTACACATTAAACGCTCACACACAGCCGAAATCCTATTAATGCTGGTCGCAGATGATTTTTGAATTAAGTTTTTAAGTATGCAATACTTACACCTTGAAGTGCTATTCAAATTTTCTTCTATTTTCAATAATATTGAATATTCATTGAATATTCAATAATATTGAAAATAGAAGAATTGATATTTTAAATCAAATTTTAAGCTTTTGTACCTGGCGTTTCCGCAGTAACAGATAGGCACCTACATATTTTGTGGTAGCGTTAAATGGTAATAATCTATTAATCTACTATTAGAAGAGAGGTATGAATTCATTGGGTACGAATCTTAATCTCTTAAAGCCTATTTACAGGATTAAGTTTTTTTTATCAAACTTGGGATGACATCATAGTTCACTTATCCAGCGGTTTAAAAACTATAACTGCGCCTATAAACCGCATCTACCCCTCTAATTTTGGTCTCTTCAATTTTTATTGCTAAGCTTCTTCCCTTCTAGCTGTGATTACGCTCGATTTTAATTACTTTATTACTGTTTTATAGTTTACTAGCTAGGTTGCCCGGCTTCGCTCCGGTAGTTGTGTGCTAGTATAACAGAAAAAATTAGCACCTTGAAACTTCGGTTTTAACTTGGCATTAATATTAAGATTCGAGATCTGCAGAGTCCACCCAAATAAGGGACCCTATATACTTTATGGGGGATTGAAAATGGTAAAAAAAAATTAATTTTACGCAAATCAAATATTCCTTTTTATCCTCAAATATAAGGAGTGATACAATATTATTGAAAAAATGCTGAAATTGGAGTTAGCCATTTTGTCAACTGAAAGGCTTATCATACATAGTAATCAAACCAAATTCTTTTTAAAAACTACAATAAGAACACTTCAAACTTTTTGTTTTGATTTATATTCAGTCAAGTTATCTCTTTTTTATGTCTATTTTTATTCGCTCACTGTGCTACTAAGAAATGTTCAATCATATTGCATTAAATTTACTTACATATTATATACTGATTAAATGTAATGTGTTGATCAATTAGCCTGTTTATGTAAAAATTAATTTGTAAAGGAATCCAGTTGGTTTTCTAATTCATTGCAGAGATTTAAAATCATTATGCATTTTTTTAACGCAAAGGAGAAACTACTTATTTACGCTTAATTTTTTAGAAATTTTGAAAGAACTGTGAAAAAATGTATAACCCTTATGGACGAAAAATATATAACAAACTGAATGAATGGAGAATAAACATTGAGTGAATCGCACCCTAGCGCTTCCTGGCAGTCTGCAGCTCAAACTAAATTTTTCATTCACTAACCCGTAAAGGAAGGCTAATTAAATGGTGCGAGAGGCTTAAAATTCCGACCCTTTTCTCTTAAATTTTATACCCTAAAAATATAAACGGAAAACTTCTTCACGGTTAGGGTGTATACTGCTAAACAATGACATAGCTTTCTTGGTAGTACGTGGAGTCGTTTTTGAGCCTTTACGGCACGCACATTTTACACTTTGCTTTATAATATATATATTGATTAACTGGCTACCTACTTCGCTGCCATAGATGACTGATGGCGTACTAAGCACTTTTAATTAGTTACAAAAAGAATAGAAATTTAATTAAGCCCATATACATAAGTACTTCTATACTAGAAATGTTCTAAGATTTAAACACGTTAATACATTCTATTAATCCTTTTCTAAAATTGCGGGCAGCATCCCTGCAAAATGGTCAGAGCGCTCTATGGTTGGATATGCACTCTAATTTGTCGAGGACTAAATCATTGGTCCTCCAAATGCTAATACAAGTCAATTAATTTCGAACGAGAACAGGGTGTCTTAATATATTTTGCAGGAGTATGAAAAACCGCAATCGTTATAGTTCTTCGCTACGGCGAGGGTCAGCTTTATAATATATATTGATTAACTGGCTACCTACTTCGCTGCCATAATTCTTTGCTTGACATAACATCTTTTTTCATATACCTATACCACTGGAAGACTGTTTCTAAACATTCAACTTATATTTTGCCTAGCATTTTCAAGGAAACCTTAAGAGCTTGAAGATTTGGCCGATTTTTTTTTCCATCGTCCAATAGAATAACTCGTTGGGGGTTCGCATGGACTCATGATTTGCTTTATATTTTTTATATTTCAGTTTATAATAGAGAAGATTTTCTCGAAATTCCCTTCCAGGAAGGTCTCTTTTTTTTTTATGGCAATTAAAAATCGGAGTAATCACTTACTACAGAAATGGTGAATGCAGAACTAATTCAGTGAGAACTATCGTATAAAACCAATGTAATAAAATGTCATAGATATAATTATAAAAAAATTTAAAATAAAGGACATGATATATCTATATCATTTCCAGGCTAATTTAGAATTTTCCACAGTTTAATTTTTTCTCTTCAAATTTTGAATTTTAAGACAAAATTGGGAATTTTCCGAAACAAATTTAGAATTTTCGATTTCAAAATAAAATTTTACTAGTTGCGTTTAATTAGTATAGAATTAGTACCTATTGCGAGTAATATAGTTTCCATATTTCTTATTATGAGTACTATAAAAATTCATAATATATATATATATATATATATATATATATATATATATATATATATTATTCAAACATATAGTGGCTAAATTTCAAAGTGGAGAAGCTATAGGTTCGTAAGATGGTAAAATTCTCAGGATACTGAAAAATGTGACACCTGTTTAAGATTTATAGCCCAAATGGATTCGGAGGTCTAACCAAAAAACTGTTTAAAAACGCACAGTTTTTCTTCTTCTTTTTTTTTTTTTTAGTATTACTTTAATATTATATATTTCAAAAATCATAAGTCGGAAAAATCTGAAATTTCGTATTTTTCTATACAATGACTCATACAATAAATTACCGAAAAGCTATTTGAAATCAAGACCTTATGGTCCAGACCCTCGTTGGTATGAAATGGAATGGTATGCAATGGACCCATATGTTAGAAGACAACATACGTGACAATATTTCCTAGACTAAACCTAACTTATTCTGAGGTTAATATCGCACTACAGTGTTTAAGCGAGTTATACATCTGTACCATGGTTCTAAAAGGGCCGATGTCCAAAATGGAGATATTGAGTGATGCAAACAAATGATCTCCCTAGACGAAGTACTTTTAGAGTAAAAAGAGCCAATGTCCTGGAATTCATTACCAAATATATACCTGAAGTGAGTAGAAAATGAAATGTGTAAGAAGATGATGAAAATTTCATAAATTTTATTTAGCATTTTCGGTGAATGGTAAAAATGGACATTGTCTGTTTTAGAACCTAGGTACAGACAGATATGTGCTTTAACTTTTTATGCGAATATGTAATGCTTTAGCCGATTCGGATTTGTTGATGATTGACTAATTCAAATTGATATGTTTCTTTAATCTTCATGATTGGATCATCAAGTTCTATAAAATCAGTTTAATAAGAGTAAACCTATGTTAATTCAAATAGAGATTTTTCAAAAGGTATCGCAGCCTTGTTAATCATCATGTGCTCATATTGAGGAAAACGAACGATTAGAAGCAAGAGGAAAAAACTCGTTTGTGTTGCCACTGGAATGGAGGAAAAGATGAGGTCGGTTGCATAACAGCCCCGCGGATTACATAAACGACATCGGACGCTCCCCCCACCAGCAGTGTAAGCGACCTCGTAGTTTGCTTTTTTTCTTTTTTCCTTTAGTCCCCCAAAACAAGCGGAAGTACATTGTTAAGCTCATCACAATTTCGGGAAATGCTAATTATTGAGCTCGGCTTATAGGCCATTCCCATCTGCCAAAATGTAGTTTCGACAAACTTAGTTTTAGAGCGCCAATGTTTCATCTCAATTTTCGAATATTAAATAATCTTTAACAGAGAGATTTATATGAAATACATAGTTACCTACATTAAAAATTGTACATACATTAGAATTTTCGATTTAGTGAAAGAGAGAGAGTGAGAGTGAGTGAGAGAGAGAGAGAGAGAGAGAGAGAGAGAGAGAGAGAAAAGCTTTATTTTAACAATAAACAATGCTTCCTAAATACATCGGGCTGCTAAAAAACACAGCATACGAATCACTAATCCAATGGGTACATACATACTTACAACCAAAATAAATTGCTATATTTTATCATAAATCTATTATAATATCATAATATTTTTTCTCAATATACGGAAATTTTGTTCCTTTATATCTTGTACCATTATGTTTTTTCTTTCCTTTTTTTTTTTTTTTTTATCATAATCTTAGTCCTTTTTTCTTCCTTCTCTTTCGTAAAACTCGCACTACAAATGGGCACAGATACAGAGCCGATAGAAAAAAAAAATATATAACAATAACATCCTTATATCTCATAAATGAAGAAATAATTATGTAAATAAATTCGTGTTTAAAACATGGGTTTTCCTAATGGTTGCAAGGTTCAATAGGAAAGAACTAAAACAATAAATCGTTAATCAAAAGTATTTTTTTTTCAAGACTCTAAATGTAAACAATAAAGTAAATTTACTTTATTGTTTATATTTATAAATGCATTTATATATTTAGTTTTAATAAAAAATATACCTACTTATGGGAAAATGTATAACTCAAATAAAAATTATATACTTAGACTCCCTCTCTTTCTAGACTCTCTCTTTCTTGGCGTATTTACCGTAAGCTGAACGAAAATAAAATAAATATGTTCCTTTAAACATAGGGAAAAATTATATAGTGCCTGAAAAAAGTCAAGTACCTACTGGCCACTTTGGCTGATAGTGTCAAAGTACATATTGGTGGGTGGATTGGGAAAAGATGTTATTGAGCCAATGGCGCCATCTCCAAAGGTATTTAACTAATATCAAAAATCTAAGTTTAAGTAAAATAAGTAATTTTAATAAACTTTTTAAGTTCGTAATTTTTCCCTATCTTATCCTACGTCACCCATTTTCAAAAAAAACTTATAGAATTTATCACACATCAATTATCATTATTGATAACTAACCAATTAATTATCTATATTAACTAATTAATTATTAATTAATTAATTGATAAACTCCTCCTTAAATCTACAGTCAACTATCTTCCATCATTACGAAAATGATATTCTAATAATAATCAATAAAATATTTATCTGATAAACTACATGAAATAATTAGATGAAATTAAAATACCAAGGAGTTCTTAATTTTTGCGTTAAAAGTAAAAACTACAACGAAAATAATGAACTTTTGTTATTTTTATAAAGAACCTTTGATATTTTTATAAAGAACATTTGTTGTGAATAACTGTTGTTATTCTATATTATTAATAAAGAACTTATTGTTGTTGTTTAACACAGCATATAACAATAGAAACATTTCTCACCCGCACCTATGAACAAAAAGCTTTTCAGGTTCTGACAATCCTTTTGGTGTAGGTTTACAGTAAAAATCAAAAGATGGCGTTGATTAACTGATTGAAATATTGTTAATATTTTATAGTCTTATTTCGTTCTGTAAATATTAACATTATCAACTATAAAACTAAATAGTGGTCACTCTTAAATATAAAACAGCCAACGATCATATTGAACGCAACCAAATAGCATATCCCCCAGGTTTACATGAAAAAAATACCTGGTTTACGGTTTTTTAAACAACTTTAAAAACCAGGTTTCCGGGTTCAGGAAAAAACCCAGGTCGAAAACCCAAATAAAAACTCAATTATGTGCCTCTAAACCTTAGAAATCTATTATTGTTTCTTTTTGCTAAACCTCACATTATATTTTAAACTTGTTTTCTCTAATCTATCGAATCTACTTGTTCCCGACCTTTTTGTAGACGGTTTTAGTTCAACTAATATTAAACTTTGTGATCTCAATTCTATCATAATAAGCTTTTTACCGTTGTTCATTATATTTTAATCGTGAACGAATTTATACTCATTATCTTTTCGGTCTCATAATCGTTAAGATGAAACCCTGCTAAAATAAATTGAATAATAAATTTTGAAAGATATATTTATTTATTGCTTTTACAAATTATTTCCATGCACTAGTAAAATCCAAGGAATTATATATTGTCTTTAGGTGCAAATGGTGTTATCAAGTAGGTTGCAGGGTAGGTTGGTGGCTGCCTAAGCCATCTATCATTGTAGCCAACGCCGCTTTATCTTCCGCCCTTAGCGAGATTGATTTATTATCTTCCCCACTAGCAACCAAACCCTTTAAAATTTTATTTTTAGCTTCAAGCCCAGTTCGTTAGGACCCTTTATATGAAGGCCTAAAAACGAGTATTTTTAAAAGTTAAAATAAAAAATCTGGTGCGATGTGCGCAACACACAACTTTCCTTTACCAACTTACTTTGATTAGAAATTGACGTGTTTTGTTAAACGCCGTCCCTCAAAGTCACACATTTTTCCACATTCATTTACTTATTTTTGTTTTTATTTGCTCTCTAAATTACAGTAAATTTCTTTATTATTAAGTAAAAGTTTTTATTTGTTCGCCGTTTCGGCAATGCAAGCTAAATACACCATCGCGTCTGATTTTATAATTCTCTTTGTAGTTATTGAAAACTTCATTTAATGACTATAGAAATATATAATTTCTATTGAATATCTATAGATATTTTACGAATAGTTTATTAGATAGTTTACATATATATATATATATATATATATATATATATATATATATATATATATATATATATATATATATATATAATATCCGTAAACACCTTGACAACTCTTTCGCTTGAAAAGAACGACTTTCCTTAAACAATGATTAATTTAATTAATTAAAGGTAATATTATGATTACTTATATTCTGTTAGAATAATCTATATTTTTTGAAATTTATAAAAAGCGGAGATTTGTCTTCATGGATTTCTGTTAGTGTTTTCAAAAGGCTTGTTTTGTTCCATATGTTTGGTGCATTCTGTAAGTAAGTGTTTAACAGACTTTAGGACATTGTCGTATTCTTCAAAGCGGACGTTTCGAAGGCCTCTTAAAGATGCCTTTTGTGAATTGGCAGTGTCCAATTCTCATTCGGCTAAGCATAATCTCCTCTCCAACATTAAAACACAAAAAACAGAAAAATATTTTAGCAATGTGTAATAATATTGTCTCACTATTGTGGGTTTAAATAATTTTATTCGAAGAAAATAATAATTAACAATGCCGCAAAAACAATATAAACTCAAATAGGTAATCAAGAAGGTTACAAAAAGTATCAACTTGTAACGACATTTTAGTACAAACGTAACCATACGGTTCGATCTTCGGAGACACAGACTAACTCTCAAATCCATCGCTTCTTATATCTAGTCTGAATTAGAACATTCCAGATGGTTCCCAACAAGCCTAGAAGATTCTCGAACAGTTACGAACATGTACTAGAACAGTTGGTCATTGTGCCAATAAAAATGTATAACCTTTTAAATCATATGTTTCACTTTTTTAAAATTTAATTAAAGTTAACATATACCACAGAGCACCATTCCAAAACACAGGCCTATAAGAGAAAAAAAATGTTGATGCCAAATTTCGTAACTGAGTCAGCTATATTTGTGGAAGCTGAATCTAAATATGAAATCATTTTTCTTTGACTAGCACTAAGTTTTGAGATAATTGTGATGAAAGAGGTTAAACTGCATGCTTGGCTACTCCCACATCCTTTCCTCTTCATCAAGCGGTGAATCCCAATAACTAATTTTAGGTTAGTTTGTGATTGTTAACCGTCCAGGATAGATTCAAGATAATACAAAAATGATGTTAATAGAAGAACTTGGGTAAATCATCCTTATGTGTTTCGCTATTTATACAGGGGATTTTAAAAAGTGCGCAAAAAAGAAATTTATATACAATTTTTATCTTAATGCAAACAATTCTGTCTTTCGAAAAGAGCGAAAATAAAGGAGTAAACCATCATGGACCTGTAATTAAAATTAAATTGACAAAAATATGCATTTCTGTGAAATTCCCAGTCGATTTTGTTTGTTTGATTTTTTTTTATTTTTTTTTTTATTTTCAGACTTTTTTTACATTGAATAGACCATGTATGCTTTTAATTACATTATTGTAAATTATAAAAATCCACTTCAGCAACCTACCGGACCTCCATGTCAGCAGTTTTTTTTTTCAAATAATCGCAGGGAAGAAGATGGGTGGAAGATGTAATACACAAGCCGCCAGGGATGACGAACTGGGCAGATCAGCTAGCCCATGACCTTGGAACCAAAGCCACGCCAATAGCTTCACCTTCAAGGTCACTCATCCAACGGCTAATAGCAAGCAATCTTCAACCATCATCATTCCTACCTTCTTAATTCTCAATATCATCGGGAGGAACTTACTAATTTCCTACGTTACTTACTAATTTAAACGTACTATTAAGTGATTTTCAACGTTATTTTACTAATGGACACGGTGATATCAACGATGAACTATAAAACGTATTGTTCGCCAAAGAAGCTATGGTGTCCTTTTCAGTTAAAAAATGTCGTTAACAGCTTTAATAGATCCCAGAATAAATTTCTTGCTCGCTCAAATAAATAACCCCCAAGCGGGTCCTATTAAGTTAAGATCGGGGCCTTAATTAAACGTCGCCATATCGGTCAAACCTAGATGTGATTCAACGATTCTACTACCGATACTGACGTGATTTGTTAGTTACAATAATTAAGCAAAGAAACGACCGCTTTCCTCGCTCTTAAGGGATAAACAAACCCTATAAGTCACCGAACCTCTATAGCAGTATTCGACCCCAAAAACAACTAGAAATTTTCCTTTTCAATGTCAGTTAAATTTAGCATTTTCAGTGCTGAACTATACGCTATTTTTAAAGCTATTTTATATCGCGAAAAAAATACATAAATCACAAAATTGTAATCCTGACCGACTCTGCAGCTGCATGTAAGCACTTGGAGTTGTTATATTCTAACAAAACCCAAACCCGCAACGCGTTTAAAGTTATCTCACTGATATACCGAGCCAAAAAACAGTATTCTTTCCAGTGGGTGCCGGGACACTTAGGATCATGAGGAAATGAGAAGGCGGATCGAGCAGCAAATAAAAATCAAGTTCATTGGATTAATGCGAAACGGCCGTTATTAGACCTGATCAGAATAGTGAGGGGAGAAACAATCAAAGACTGGCAACAGTTTGACGATTCGGAGTCTGCCTCTAAGGGGAAGGATCATCACGCGGTGCAGCAGAAAGTAGCCCTGACTCCATGGTTTGATACTCTTCGATTTCATCTTAACCTTCAAAATTTAGTTGATCTGACAAGTCTAGGAATAATTTAAGGGTGGATGGGTAAGTTCCTTCATATAATGGCACTGTCGAAGAGTGAAAACTGTTCAACATGTAAATGTCCTGAGGATCCGAGACACATTGCGTTGCAGTGTAGGAGATTTCTGAAACAGAGGCGTGCTATTTTAGAATCAGCTATAATAGAAGACATTTCCAATTACCTTTGATCAATAAACAAAGATATGGTCCGTGATTTGAGTAGATTTTTGGAAGAAATAAAGTTGAGGATATAAATAGGTGTGACTATACTGTATATTAAAATTACCTTCTTTATGCTTCATTAACTTATATTCTCGATAACTTGAGAATAATGATGTATAGCTGTTTGGCAATATAGGGCTTGTCAAGGTGGCAAGACGCAAAAAAAAACAAAAAAAAAAACAACCCAAGAAGTCGCTGTTATATGAGATATATGAAAAATACCATATGTTTATAAATATCAATCATTATTACTTGAATAACCTTTAGTAAATAAAGAGCTTTCCAATTTAAGTTTTTCTGAATACATAATAGTGGCGACGAGGATGGTTAAACCAAAGGAAAGCGATGTCAAAGGAAATGAAGAAGACCAATTTTGCAAGAGAGAATGGTCTTGCGATAAGTTTGATGTGGCTTGCGATGACATCGAAGTCTGGTATGTCATGTTTACTAATCAATTAAAGTTAAATCGTATAACATCAGAGGAAAGGAAACGCGAATTGTTCATAAGTGGATTCCGGCTTAATACGTTAAAAATGTTGATAACATTATGTGCACCGGATTCTTTAAATTCGTTTCCGTACGAAGAATTGTTCAAAAAGTTAAAGACAAATCTATGTTCAAAATCAATTAAGGTGTCTAAACGAGTCCAATTCTTCAGTCAAAAACAGCCCGGCCATTCCCTTTCAAAATTTGCTCTAAAAGTAAAAGAAAAAGCACTTAAATGTGAATTTCCATCTGATTTTTTCCAAGATGCTCTTATCACGGTGTTTGTCATGGGGATCGATGATTTTCATATTCGTTCAGCCTTGTTAGAGAAAGATTACGACGATTTTGCGACGGTCGTTGAACATTCAAAAACTTTGTTTTTGGTTCTCAGGGTATCTCCCGAAGTTGGAGAAATTTCAAATGTCGTTCCAAGAACAAAACGTGAGAATTACAAATGTTATTCGTGCGGGGAGCCACATTTACGGAAAACCTGTCGTTTCAAAGAACTTATATGCCATAAATGTGGTCGAAAAGGGCCGGCGAAATCAACGTGAATTCGAGCCCACGCTTCGCTTTCTTCTGGCCAAGAATTCAAATACCTTTCTTGTGGTTCTGCTCGCGCATAGGTATTGCAAGAAGTGCAATTATATACCAGTTCTTCAATGTCTTTACCAAGACCTGGCCACCAAAAAGCGTGGGCTCGAATTCACGTTGATTTCGCCGGCCCTTTTCAAGATAAAATGTTCTTATTAGTGGTCGACTCTTATTCTAAATGGATAGAAATAATTTCGATGTCGAGGATCACCACGACTAATACTGTTGTGGCATTAAATCAACTATTTTACAGTTATGGCCCGCCCATAAAATTAGTTTCAGACAATGCAACCACATTCACGTCAAAGGAATTTGCGGATTTTTGTCGGAAGTGGGGAGTACAGCATATCACAACACCTACCTATCATCCTCAATCGAACGGACAAGTCGAGCGTTATGTGGGTACATTCAAGAGAGCTATATATAAGATTCGCGATGCTATAAGAGGGGGAAAGTTATCGGAACAAATTCAAAAATTTTTGTTGAACTACAGAACTACGATACACCCAGCAACCAAAACAACCCCGGCCGAAAAATTTTTAGGAAGGAAATTACGGAACAAATTGGATATACTACGTCCATACAATTCAAGAGAGAAGGTGGAGAAGGACAGAACTGTATTTAAAAAAATTAGTACAGGGGAAGAGGTTCTGGCTAGGAGTTTTGGGAAAAACCCCTCATCCTGGACTACAGGAGTAATTGAGAAGCAAATAGGCCGTAACACTTGGTTAGTAAATATAGGTGGAAGAACCATGAAGAAACATGCTGACCAATTACAAAAGAAAAACAAAAACAGTAATTCTTCGCGATGGAAACCTAATTAAGTGAAGAGGTGTTATATGAGATATATGAAAAATACCATATGTTTATAAATATCAATCATTATTACTTGAATAACCTTTAGTAAATAAAGAGCTTTCCAATTTAAGTTTTTCTGAATACATAAAAGTCGCAAAGCGATACTATTGCCCTTATTTCTTTCAAAGTTCTTTATAACGTATTTCAGCATACGTTTTCCAGTAGTTGGAATATAAACTAAATAATATATTATAAATTTGTTCACGAGAATAATTACCTTTCCGTGATAAATAAATACCTTTTCCGTAGAACTTCTGAATAGTGGCTCGGGAGCCGTTCAGTACGGCCCAATCTCCACTGAAAAGGACTCTTGAAATGAATCTTTATTGCTCTAAAGGATACATGTCCTTGTAGCAAGGAGTACAAAGCTGGATATCAATGATATATAAACATAAATAGTGCTAATATCCTTAAACAATAATAAAAACAGAAAACAAAAATTAAGACTTCGTGCTCTATACCATAAGACTACACTATACCATTATCCATACTTTACAAATATTTAGTAATTAAAATAAATACCTCCTCATTGCATATAATTGTCTTTCTTATTCATTGACAATAAAAGAGCGGATTTTTAGTGCCTCTTGCATATAACAATATATATTTTTTACATCTTTGCTATTTTTGGGGTTTAATATATGAAAGTAGTTATCCTGGTCATATGTTAGGCATTGCGGAAGATAAAATTTACGGATGGAGTTGTACATTGGGCAGGAGATTAAAATATGAAAAAGGTCTTCGGATGTGCTTAGACTGCATATCGTACAATTTTCTTTGGGGTTAATCAGGTGTGTGATATGATTTGTGGTTATTTTGATGGTATGTACGCCAGAGGTTCGCCAGAAGTTGTGCTGCAGTTCTAAGATATCGAGATGTAGTATTGCGGTAGAGGTAATAATTGGCTTCATCCTTTAATGGTTCTAATTTACAGTACAACAGACTATATTTAGATTTTTAAAGTAATTCTTTATCTTTTAGGTTAATTTTTTTGATATTGGTGTTGGTTATTTCGCCGATGTCCATTCTTATTTTTACAAGATCAGAAAATATCAATGGGTCAAAATTTGAGTAATTTTCTAAGAAATCCTGTACCTGTGAAACCCAGTTAAATTTTTTGTTTGATTTTTGGCTATTATGTTGAGACAGTAATTTCAGGTAACATAATTTAGGGTATCTTATGTTGTCCATTTCCAAAATTTTTATTAGCCAATTTAAAGTCATTTTTATTATATAATAGCTAATATGTGTTGAGCGCGCTTCTATTCTAATAATATGTTGGGGGGTGGATTTGTTCAAATTTAACAATCTTTTATAAAAGCTCTGATGCACGTTTTCAAGACTGTCGATGTATCTCAGTGTCCAGATAGGTGAAGAGTACAGAAGTGTGCTAAGGCACACTGAAAAGGACTCTTTTGGAAATTTATTTAAGAACAACAAGCGTAATATAATAAATAAAGCTAATCAATGCCCTTTTAAGTGAAAAAGACGTGATGAGAGTTGGATAATATCACGGTCACATAACCTCTCAAAACAGGCCAAGCCCATGAGGCAGTCTTTAGAAGTATTATACAATTTCCAGTTTTGACCATTCACCACTTATACCCACTTTATATATGTATGAACAGGACATCCTATCCACTCCCCCGTTTTCAATGAAATTCGACATCCGCTTCCACCTAGGAAAAGTCAATCTTAACATTATTATTTTTTAAGATATGATATCTACTAATGATAATCTTTAAAAAATGCCTTCATAGGGATAGGCCAAAATTGATAAATAATATTTGACCGTTTCAGAAGAACCTAAGAGGAGGTGCAAAGGATAATGCAAAGCACCAATGCACCAATTAACAATGAAGATCTTTTCGAAATATAAAATTACCAGCTGCCTTAGATCATTTATTTCATGCACTAATTCATAGCCTAAAAAGGGTGCCAAATCGCTCTGAGCTCTTAATGGTCTATTAAGCTGCTGTTGAAATTTACCATGTTTCTAGAATTTTGGTGTAGTAAGAGTAATATAAGTGAGAATTTAATTTCCTGTTAAACTATCAGCCGGCAATCATATCACGCGGAATAAAAACTAAAAATTGAACGTTGAACCCCAGAGAATCTGAATATATGTAACTGGAGCATGTTAGAACTGAGGGCATGCATATATAAACAATGAATTTGGGAAAACCTTCTCTAAGCTAGCTGACTATGAAAAAAAATCTGGTGCGATGCGCGCAACACACAACTTTCACTTACCAACTTACTTACATTAGAAATTAACATGTTTCGTTAAACGCCATTTCTCAAAGTCACAGATTTTTCCCCATTCGTTTACTTTTTTTTTTTTTTTTGTATTTGCTCTTTAAAGACCACTAAACTTCTATTATTAAAAAGTTTTTACTCGTTATAATTTGGCAATGCAAGCATAATACTCCATGTTGTCTGATTTTATAATTCTCTATGTAGTTGTTAATGTTACCACGAAACAAGTAATTTCCATTAAATGAACAGAACATCTTTCATTATAAACATAGGTCCGTCATTATAGGCGTACTGGTGGGTTCAACGTGTTTTATGGGTTGGCAGGATATTTTTCATTTTTCTCCTGTATATGTTTACTTGGTTTTTTACATATTTCATATTTAGCCAATTTTTAGGCGAAGCGAGAGACGGATAATTTCTTCATGTAAAAAAAACAAATAAATTTACAGGAAAACAAAAATGGCCCCTTCCCCGTTTAAGCCCCCTCAGAACACTTTAATAATGATAAAGCTTACCTGATATTAAAGAATACTTGATTTTCATTAAACATGACGAGTTCAATCATAATCGTTAAAGCTATTTTTGAGAACATCCAAAAAATCTTAGAAATGGGAAAAAAGTTATGAAATTATGCCCCCTTCGTTGGATTAAATTTTTACTGTCATACCGCGAGCATATGCATATATCAAATACCTAGTTTTATCAAAATCGTTAGGGATGTTTTTGAGAAAATCGGAAAAAAAAGTAAAAATGGGACAACATTTAATATATAAAGTACCCCCTCCGTTTGATCAATTTTGAAGAAATTTTTGCTGCCACATCGCAGGTATATATATATGTATATTTATACACCAAATGCCCAATTTCAGGTTCGTAGGGTTTATAGTTTTTGAGATAGTCTGTTCGCTTAGACACACAAATACACACAGACCATTTTGCGGGACTTGGTTATTTGGACTCAGGGGACCCCAAAACGCGTATTTCCGTTGAAATATTCAACACAGGCTTGAGTCTCACCATCTCAGATTTTCTTGAAATTTGGAATTTGTGTACTAATGGAATCTACTAGAACAATTTTTAAATATTACTGAGATATGTCTACCCGTTTTTGAATTATTGGTCTCTAAAGCCCTCAAAAATAGGTCCGAAAACAGGAAAAATCATGATTAAAAATAGGTGTAGATGTTTTCCAAATTTGACTAGGACAATGAAATTGGTGTCGTGGGGCATTCCATGCCGTTTCATATGATATAAAACAATGCCTAGGTTGTTACTAAATAAATTTTCTTAAAACTAAATGTAAAATTTTAATTTCAATTTTCTAAAAAAAAAAGTTTTTTGGAAAGGACCTGTTTTTGAAGGATTTAGAGATCAATAATTCCAAAACGGGTAGACATATCTCAGTAATGTTTCACAATTGTTCTAGTAGATACAAGTAGCACACGTATACCAAATTTCAAGAAAATCTGAGATGGTGAGGTTCAAATCTTTGTGTTGTTTTGATGTGGAATGGCCCTGTTATTGGTCGGCACATAAAAAATTTCACGCAGAAACCTTGATGTCATAATCATTTGAATTCGCGGAATGAATGACTAATAGTGACCTTCCTTTGCGCGCAGACCTTTCTTAGTAAATAATACGTAAACCCTCACTCTGATCGTAAACTAGGAAATGTAAGTTTTTCTTATTTATGACTAAGAAATTAAAATTAATCCTTTTCCACATTTACTTAAATGTGGAATAAGATTAATTTTAATTATTAAGAGAAATACGCTCAGGCGGTTGTACGGAATGTTTAATCATGAGTGTTAGGGTCCCTTATCTCGTTAAAAAATTTTTTATTAAAAAAATTAAATGGGGAAAATTAATACTGATTGCATATCTTGTTCCTATTACCCTTATCAACTCCTGATTGCTCCTAGTTACCCTTAACAGCAATAAAGATACAAAGGAGAATTTTTCTGGAGAATAAAACAACATGGCATACTTCCAATTTATTAGATATTCTTTCTGAAATAGTTAATTGATTTTTTTACGATTGAGTTTTGTTTATTTTTGGTAAGACTGAACAAGGAAGGAATCAATCAAATATTCTCAGATATCTTACGGTGGGTTATTTTTTTTAAATATAATAGTTATAAATACTTGGGTACCAGTTAAAAATAGTATGAGTCTTATTAAGTGTACAGTGAAAGAGTATTCCATGAAAGAAAGTTAATATCCCCTCAAATGTCTTCCAAAAAAAAAAAAAAAAATTGACGAAAATAGAGCTGTTTACCTGACATTCTTCACCCAATATCAACATTTACACATAAGGGCGCTTTGCTTTGCTATGTTCCAGACTCAACAAAGAACAAACCATTTTAGGCTTTCTAAAGTTGATTCAGCTGTTTGGCTATTTCGTGGTAACTAAAGCTTTCAACATTTTGGCCGCGAAATTTTTATTATTCAATCAATTGTTATATAAATTTTATATCTTTTATCAATTGTTATGTACAATATATAAAAAACTAGGGGTAGCGGGATAGACGAGTGGTCAAATTTCAGGAAGAAATACGCCCATGGTAACGAACATAGGATTGGGAACCCGAAGATAGCAAGTTCGAAACCCGGAGCCAAGGGAATTTTAATAATACTCGGCATCAATCACCCAAACTGTCCCCAGGCCCGTGAAGCCCCGTATAACCTGAAAGGCGAGGAAAAAAAGAACCAGAAAAAAAATATATATCTTCATTTGACTGAAAACGTGTTTATTTAAAATCCATAATACACATCACTAAATAGAGAAATTAACAAAACACGTCGACAGTGGATAATCCATTTACATACTTATTTTGAATTTCTTCCCACAATTCTTCTACAAAAACTTCAAAAATTAATTTTCTAAACCTAAAATTTAACCTTAATTTTATTATTAGAAACTATAATTTCACTAAATAGCTAAGTCATTGATAGAGATCCCCTGAATAGTTTGATTAATTCGAGCTCTAAACACAAATCATATTCTATTAAATAGTTTAATAATTTCTTTTTAGATAAAGAACATACAAAAACTTATAGTTAAGTGGTTTAAGTGAGAAGGATTTTAAATTATTAACTAGAATCAGGAGTTTATCTCCTATTAGGCCACATTTTGCCTAACCAGGTATAATTAAGGTAGGGGTCTTTAAACTCCATTTTACGTCCTATTTAGGGACGGCTTGGCTAAGGATTTTTTACTCCCATTAAAAAATCCTAGGGTCACCGCTGGGCGTGAACTTGCGACCTTTAGTATTGTAGGCTGCCATGCTATCCACTATACCAAAGGTGACCCCATAAAAACTTTTATTTTACAATAAAAACAATTATTTTACTTTAGAGACTAAATACGTGATGCTCAAATTATTTAAAGCATTTAAGGTGTTAAAAAATATGGTATAAGATAATCTTTAATCAATTATATTTTAGTATAGAAGCTTTAGTTCCATAATAAATTTCTGAAGGCAATATAAAGTGGATTTTAGAGGAACACTAATCGATTTCCAGAAACGCATACAAGACAAGCTTTACAACTTGTCGTAAATACACCTCCTATCGATTCATCTTCACGATATATTTACATAAAGCAAATAGCTGTAAAAACAACCAAAGAAAAAAACAACAACCAAGCAGTAAAAAAAATAACTTGACTGTTGGTCCCTTAAAAAAAGAAATAAGTAGTAATGAATCGAAAAGTACTGAAAATTTTCAAGTTTTGCATTTCAGATACATTATAACTTATGGAGATAGACAAATGTGGAAAAGTGGCGTTTACATAGTATCGAAACCCGTCGATTTCTAATCTATGTAAGTTCGTAAGTGAAAGTTGTGTGTTGCGCGCATCGCACCAGATTTTTTTTTAATTACAATTTTCCTTCAGAATCTGTTAGAATAATATTATAGCTCATTAGTGGAGTACTTAAATCCGAAATTTTTTTTTTTTTATTTTATCCCTGATTTTTCAAAGTAGCATACAGAAAGCAACTGTAACATAATATTTTATCAATCACTAGAAGGAAAATGCCAGATGTCGCTGAACCTCATCATAACACGATCATTTTAATTAATTTAAATATAATTTATGTCAATGTCACTTTTATGCTAGAGATTATTATTATTATTATTCTGGCAATTTTATAATATTTCCATATTTCATTCCTGTACGAGTTATATACGTAGTAAAGAGGAACTAAGGAAACAAAAAACTTTTACGCTAGAGATTATTATTATTATTATGGCAATTTTATAATTTTCCATATTTCAGTCCTGTATGATTTATATACGCATTAAAGAGGATTAAGGAACAAAAAAAAAACTTTTAGGGACAATAAAAAGTAATCTACTAAACAAAAACTAAGCGAAGGATATTATTGCACATAAACCCTAGGCAACCGAACAGGAAAGCAGATAAGAACCGAAATACACAGAATAGTGGCGTCATTCTTCCCCGCTTATCTCATCAGTTAACAGATAAATAGACTGACGCAACATTCTTCTCATATAATTTTATTTTGCTAACAGTATTTCTCAATATTAACAATGGCAAAAGGTTTTTTTTTTTTTTTTTTGTAGATATTCCCTATAAGGCACATGTTTGAGTGGCAAAGCTTATGATACTTTACGATTGAAGAAGCACAAGGAATCATACTAGGAATGATTTTTTGAGTTTTTCCAAAGGTTTCGAGATCTCAAGATCTGCCATTTACAGACGATAAGTCATGATTGCCAGAAAATTATGTGCAATATACGCTTTGAATACCTAAAGGGGGGCGCTCAAAGTGGGGTTCAGTAATAAACAAAAATAAAATTGCATACATACCTTTCAACCCAATGAGCTCGTCAGTAGTGGTTGAAAATTGAATTAGGCAGGGGAATTAATTAGTTAGGTTTGTTTAGATTAATAATATATGAACCATGCATAAAGATGCCTTAGTGAAAACATCTCGAAGATAAGAAGAAAAATAAATAAATTCGTCCTTTTTTTTTTTTAACTTATACGCCGAAACATAGACTTAAAAACGCTCAAAGCTCAAAAATCGTTGGCAGCGCAGAAAGAATTCCTGATAAGGAGCTTTATTTCAAGGATCCACGACATACTTTAATATTATTTGAGACAATTTAGGCGAGTAATATTAATATTGTAAAATATCGAAATTATAACATACCAAGTGATGAAGAAAGAAAAACGGAGATCACTAAAGAATCTTTCTTATGCCTGTTAAAATATAGTTAAGGAGGGGACTGTCAAGAATGACACGGATGCTTGATGTAAAGGAAGGAATGGCAGCTAGACTGAGAGAAGATTTATTTATTAAAAACTAGAACTGTTACTGAAAAATCAAAGATTCAAAGAAAGCACCTAAGAATCGTAAATGCCCATTCCATAAATTCATGCAAATATATGTAAAAATATAAAATACTAATATAAATATATTTTTATATTATATTGTATGAGTAATATAATAAAGTTAATTTCTTGTTGGTTAGCACCTATTCAGAGTGAGAGTAAGTAAAGTTATTCATAATAAAAACGAGGTGTTTCTGGTTTGACATTTGTTATGTCCTTTATAGTGCAGCTCGTCATCCCGGTCTTCTTAAGGAGAGGAGGTCTCTCATCCAAGATCTACAATAATAATCAAGAGCTATTATCAGATTTAAAAATAAAATAAAAGGACGAAGTTCATTACTATAAATCTCAGAAGAACAAAGTTCGTTGTTCATGAGATTCATATATTTTGATTAGTATATTAGCACAGTATTGGTTAGATAATAGAAAATATAAGTTATCAATCAAATCACAATTTTATTTTTCCTAAAGTTTCAAAATTGATTTGATCATAGGAGCACTATAATTTACATAGATAATAATATCGGTAGAATTTTATATTCGGAAACCAAAAACACTCTTTATTTTACTTACTATTGTATCTTACTGGTTAATATTAAATAAAATTAATAATAATAGATAAAACGGTGGACTGTAATTAGGTGGCGGTAAAAGATCCGGTACTCGTGGGTATCGGCACTTACCATACGAAGTTTTTGGACTGGCGAAGCGGGAGTCAGGTTTCTCTCTATGACCTGAAGATGCACGGAGAATCGGTGCGGTTGACAATTTGTTTGGTTTCTGAAACCGCACATGTAACCGGTACTAGGTTTAGACGCACTCTGAAGTACTATGGCCGGTTTAAGACCCTGTGCTCTCTGTACAAGATAAGGCTTGCAACGAAACAACTACCTTAAAAAAAAGGAACAAAAACGTTTTCCTATCTTTGGATTTAAAGATTATAGTTGAATAAAAACTAAATACTTTACCCCACAAAAAAGTACTAAAAAATCATGTCAGCCTGTATATTAAATGCTCGCTGTATTTTTTATTATATTGTATTAAATAATAAATCATTCCGGATTTTCCAGAGGAGACCCTACCAGCAACGGTGACGTTATTGAACGATATCCAAATTCAGTTTCCATAGGTCTTAATTCGTTTTGTATTTAAAACAATACCTTTGATTTTAGCAATATTCATAGATAAATGTTGAATGTCTCTTTATGCTACTAAGGCTAATCGGACGATGCTACAGTGGGAGTCCTAAATTTTGCCTGTCCAGGAATAAATAAGATAGGGATCTTTAACGAGTAACTGACATGATTAATTAATAAGGCTCAGGCCCTCCAGTTTACGTCCTATCCGAGGGATGGCATAGCCAAAGATTTTTTACTCCCTTTAAAAAATCCATGGGCCACCGTGGGACTCGAACCCGCGACATTTATTATTGTAGGTTGCTATGCTAACCACTACAACATAGGTGACCCCCTTCACATAAAAATAATTAATATTTTTGTTCACAAATATTATTATTTAATTATCGATATAACCATTATTATTTGTGAAAAATATTAACTAATTATTAAAATATACGTTTTCAATAAGCCTAAGCTTGGTCTTCAAGTATTTACAAATGAGCTATCTAATTAAGTTATTAAATATCTTCGTCATCCTTATTTTTTGCAACAATTTCTTTTTGTACTCTTCTCTTCTGCGCCTTTCTCTTTGTTCTCATAGAAAGATTAATTTAGGAGTTCGCCCCTATCATTTTTGGGTATGTAGACAAACCAATTCAACCTTTTGGGCTCTATTTAGCAGGCTGGAGTATGGAAATGGCACAATAGTTTTCCCAAAAGTCCAATCCAAATAGCTTTTTCTCTTTCTTCAATCACCCACGTTTCGGATCCATATAGACTAAAGGTTTCTTATTAATTATTCCACTCTATAGCACTACTAGGGTAATCAATTAACATTACCCTAAAACATTATTGAGATTTCTGCCTTTTCATAGGGAACTTAACCCAATTTCAGTTAGCATGTGCAGAAGTAAAAGTTTTTGTCACGTCGAAAGCTAAAAAAATTAGGTTATCAACAATAAAAACTCTAGTAAAAGCTGGATGATCTTGCAGAAGCGCATTGAACATGTAGACGGAGCGGGGGAAAATTTGGGCACTCTGTGCGACCAATGAACAGCTGATCGAGCCTTTGATGATTTGTTCATTCATTGTTTAATAGGGCCAGTGAATAATTATTTGCAGAGAGGTGTGAGCCCCATTTAATTAAAAATGCTTCTCAAACCGCAGGTCCATTATCACGTGAACATTAATTATTAATCACGTTCTTTTCTTTATACTAATTCTCTAAATTTGTGTTATGGAAAGTAGTTTCATGTTAATGAAATAAATTACATTAATTAATAACTTTTGCCAATATATGCACATGTATGCACATTTTTATTCACAGATGTTGGGCTTTATTGTGGCCTAACCTTAAGTATGCTGGTATTACCTGCTTAATCGAATTCCATGAACATATTTTTTTTTTTTAATAATGTAAAAACATATATTACCAAAAATTGATAGAAAAAATAGACATATTCTTTATATAAAAGCTTTGAAAACAGATTTAAAAATGACTATCATGTTTTTTTTCAATACAATAGTAGTTTGATTAGATTTAAAGGTGGGGGAACATCTCGGTGATTGATTTATTTTTATACCACATCAGCATTAAAGAAATATATAAAAATTCATCTCTTGTTAAAAAGCGTGAAACGTAAATTATGATATTACAGTAAAATAAAAAACAGTCAGCAACAATGAATATGATTGGTATATTTGCGGGGACAATATAACTAGTTTGGCTGTGGACCTAATCTCAGCCTGACCTGGTTTGTACCCAAATATTTGGACGCTTGTTGACTACGTCAACAGTCTTGCTCGGTCAGACATGTTCGCATCCTTTGTATGCACATCACATGTTGGTGACATCAGTTTAATTACCCAAAATCGGTACATTTGTAAACCAAATAATGTAGTGGGCATGATTTCATTATATAGAAAATGAAAAAGAATAAATGATCAAGTTTATTGGAACTAGAATTTATTATAAAGGCAAAATTCAAAAATAACTGCTATTGAACAAGTTTGAATCGTTTGAATGTGAATATTACTGAGAACAATATTTCTTAAAAATATAAAGAATTTCATTTTATAAATTTTGTACAGATAAGTATACAAGTAAGCGAAAAACGGAAGCTTTGAATTAGTCAACACTCGAGGAAACGATCTGTCAAGAGAGTATTTCTTGTTAATCCAATGAAAGCTAACTTTCTCTGTTATTCAATCTCAAGTGTATTTATAATTAATCACATCTAAAAGCCTGAAGTTACAACATTCAACAATTAATTATTACGAAATTGATTTACACAACCTCTTGCTTCTCATGTTAATCATTATCAATTATTAAACCTAACTAACTACATATATAGTTACGTAAATCACAGGACTATAGTCCTGTGAGGACCTGGGCCTCCTCAACAATCTTCCTCCACTCCTCTCTATCCGCTGCGTTTGGTCTTCACTTTCTCACACCCATCTTTCGGAGGTCAATTTGGCAAAGTGTCTACCAATCTAAATAGTTCTATGATTATATATATATATTATTATATATATATTTTATATATCCCTTTTTTTCTTGGTTGTTTAATGTTTTCGATTTTTTTTTTTTTTCATCGAGCTATCTAGTTTCATGCGAATTGCCACCATACTCCCGACCTTTTTCTGCCAATCCGTTTGAAAACTATAACGGCGCACAGTGGTTGAAAATCGACTATTTTCGGAAAAAACCTTGTGAAACCCGATCTGTGAGCCGCAAAAAAATAAAGTTGATATTATCATAACCACGGTTGAATTTCCTATCAAATGTATAGGTTCGAGCCACGATTAACCGGCTATTCAGATTAACCGGCAGTGTAAGGAAAATAGAAAAAAAATTATACATCAATTTTCGACTCGAGATCGGCTAGTTTAAACACTTTTGCTGTTCTATGCTAGTAATATCATTGATAGTACTTGCAATATAATTTTATTTCATGAAAACACTCAAGTTAGGTAAAAAAAAAAAATCATACATAGGAACTATCAATTATTTTTGCCGTTATGTTTTAATTCTTAAATATTAAATGTATATCATATTAAAATATAAGATTGGGATCATCCGACTTTAATATGATTTTGATGGATTGACTGTTCAATGTAGGTTTAATAACTGCAACTGTATCTGTGAAAATTTAGTTCCCTTATTCACGCTAAATAATAGCTAAACCTTTTTTTTAATACCAATCTTCTAAAAACAAATGGATGCTTAAAAATGAAAAGTGCCGAAGCCTTTAAGTTATCGGAGGTCATGTTAATAAACTTAGTATTAATAATTTCCAAATTCATTCTAAAATCACGGTAGGTGAAAAAGTTGATTTATTATCGACCTAACAACGATTCAGACTCACTTTATAAATGATGCTACAGACCTGGTAAGGAAGGCATGATGTTTTACCAAACGACTAGTAATATCCTAATTCGAAGCGCAAGCTCCATAACGAATAAACTGCACGAAATAGCTTAGGTATTTTAATAAAAATTTTAATAAAAAAAAAAATTCCCACATGTACAGACGCAGGTGGACGCAGCTAGAATATGTTTTAATATTTCCTTGAATGTATCTTCTTCTTTAAAAAATGGATTTTAAAACTGCGCTCGGCTGCGCTTGAAAAATATGGATTACCAAAAAAATTTTTTGTCTTAATTTTATTGCATTTATTCGAGATTTTATTTCAGGGTTAAAACATAGACCAAATAGCATCATATTTATGCTAGTGTAATATGTGAGATCGCTTTTCATGATTATGAAGGAAAATCGCTCTAAGAAACAAAAATGCGAGTTGTAAAAATTATTATAGTGCTATAAATTTTCCGTTGAAAAATAAACTTTTTCCTAACAAGTTTAAAAATCAGAATATATCCGAATAAATTGATGGAATGTGTCAGGTAACTATTCTATTAATTAATATTGAAAAGAAAAAGAATATTCCAATACCTTCAAAAAATGGGTTTTTTCCGCCTTTCAACCACTGTGCGGCGTCCTTATTTTGCAGTTCAGGTGCATCGGGCCATTTTATCAAAATCATTAACTGCTCCCCCCCCCCCCACCCCCCCGCCTCCACTCTTTTTAATAACTCGGGACCAAACAGAGGTTTGATAGTAAATATACAAATGTATAGCATTTAAAATTTGGGATTTATTTAATGCCTGAATCTTAATTTAAATAATCCAGCACGCAATACCTGTAGGAAATATAAAACACGAATCTAACACAGATGTAAAGATAGACTGCTATCAGATAGAAATACCATAAAAGGTAATGCAATTGAAACATTCATCACTATTATTGCAAGAACGAATGAAAACTGCAAACGATGATCATATATAATTTATCTTGTAAAACGTCACGACTGAATAATCCTTCTTCACATAATAACAGAGAAAAGATAAGAATTTGTATGTGTAGTTATTTTTTAGTTATTATATATTTGATTTATTTATATAAAGTTAAACTAAAATAAAAATTCAGTTAGGCGATGATAACGATATCGGTCAAATCCGGGATAATTAAGACCCTTATGCCAAAGCTATAGAGGTTTTTAACACTAATAATATTATTTAATGATTGGTATCTCCGGATTATTAATTACAGATAATTTTTCATTCATGTCGCCGGAAATCTAATCATCTTTCCAATGAGTACCTGGTATAATCCTAATAAAATCTACAACAAAAGTAAATAATTTTAATTATTAAGTAGCATGTTTTTTGGCTCTCATTGTTGGATGCAACAGTCTTTATGTGAACAATGGATATAAAGATTATTAATTGTTCACAAAAAGACTTAACAAATTTTAATGTTTTTTTTTTTCCTCTTACACGCCATGGAGTGTTGTGTGTGATAAAAACTATTTTATAGTTCTTTTGTAAGTTGAGGCGTAAAAAAAACGTGATGCCAAAATAATTAAAACAGTTTTTGTGGGGTTATGAACATAAGATATATAATAATCATTAATTATTTTATTTTAGAGTAACACTTTAACTTGATTTTAATGGTCTTAAAATTAGGTTTCAATTTATTACGAGTGCCCTTCTATCGATTCCAATTCACGTATCGCTATATCGACAAAAAAAGGTAACATTCGACTATTGATAAAATAAGTATTTACTTTTGATACCCCTTAAAATAATAATAAACCGAAAAGTACTGACAACTGTCAAGCTATATCACAACCTTAAAGGGATTTACAAAGTAAAAGAAGTAAACACGTGTGGAAAAACTGTTTCCTGCGAAGTTGCTAAATGGCGCTTAGACCTAAAAGTTGTGTATTGCATGCATCCCATCAGTTATTTTAAGTTTTACTTCTATAAATCTTTAATAATTTTATACAGATTTCATTATTGAAATTGATCAAAAAGAGGAACAATTAATAGAGGAAAAACTTAGGAAAATTGTATCAGAGCCTCTAAAATAGAATTTGAAGTTTTCCTGGATTTTGTAAAGTATATTTTTCAACCAGGGATTCATTTTTGTCCATACACCGCTCCCCATCCCCATTTTTCATTTAAAACATACTGAACATGTAGGGTAGTTTACCGTACCCTTGACGGATTTAAAATCGAGGATTTGCACGATGCTATATCTAATAATAATAATAATGAAGTCTCAACGATACCGAAGGTTACAAACCTCGATCCACCGACCGTCATCCAGACCCAACTTCAACAGGTCTCCCTTTAAGCAATCCTCCCACCTCCGTCTCAGTGCCGGTTCGCTCAAGACCGATTTACGATCTTAACATGAAAACAGATTTACAGATTTACGTTCTTTACATGAAAACCAATAACATAGTGGTTTCTTCATATATTATATACATGGTGTACCCAAACAAAACGGCCAAAGTTCAGGGATCGATAGAGGATCGAAAGACTAAGAAAAAAGTCCTTTGGCATATGCCTCGTTTTCGTTTCGTTTTCGAGAAAATCACAAAAAATAAAAATAGTTGTGCAAAAACTAGTTAAGGCCATGGAAGAGCGGATTTCATTCCTTGAATGAATTTTAACAATAGTTGTTGTACCAATACAATTATTGTATTTCAATCTTATTCTAATAGAAAAGTAATTGAAAAAAAATATTTTTTACTAAAAAAAAAAATAATAAATACTTTTTTATTCAAATATTCATAGTATAAAGAAAATTGCCTATCTAAAGTACTTAACATTATGAACAAAAACTGAAGATTAAAAAATTTAAAATTTAAGTAATAAAAATAATTTTAAAAGTAAAAAAAAAAATAAAAATTTAGAAAATAATAATATAATTAAATAATCTTACTACGCAAACATAGATGTTTCAGTTTTCATATAGGACTACCTTAGTGAGAAAAAAACTGAAAATTTTGAAGGTTATACCTTCTCTAAAATTACATAACTAATTTCTCGGCAGCATCAACATAAATGTTGTTCGAAGTGCTGGCCTCACGCTGCAATACACGCATCACATCGCGTACTCACATATCGTACTGCATCTAAACATTGTTCTGCGGTGAGCTGGTTGCAAATAATTCTGATGCGCTCGATGAGATCATCCGTTGTGCGGACGGGCTCTCGGTAGACATTTTCTTTCACGTATCCCCACACGAAGAAATCTAGTGGCGTGAGGTCCGGAGACCGTGGAGGCCAAGGCACCGGCCCACCTCGTCCTATCCTGGGTAGATGATGTCTAACAAGTCTCGCACGGCCCTTCCCTAATGTGCAGGACAACCATCGAGTTGAAACCAGTTCTCAAGACTTCTTTCCAAAGGGATATCTTCCAAAAGTGCCCGTAAGTCATTCTCGAGGAATAGATAATAACTTTCAGCATTAAGTCGAGCAGGTAAAAATACGGGACCAATTATGCCATTATTACAAAGACCGACCAACACGTTTACAGAAAACTCTGTAAATGCTGGTAGTGAAATTCTCTAACAGCGCGAGGATTTTCATGTGCCCGAAGGTGGTAGTTTCTTAGATTGAATATGCCCGCATGTGTAAAATTCGCTTCGTCCGTCCAGATTACTTTCGAACTTAAGTTTTCATCGTTTTGCAATTGTTCTTTGTACCAATTACACAAAATTTAATCGGCGGGGATAATTAAATGATGTACCTTTTGTAAGTGGTAAGCATGCCTGCGGTCAGCCCTTAATGTGCGCCAAATGTTACCCTTGGTAAGCCAAGAACTGAAGCAGCTCTCCGGACGCTTGTACCAGGGTTGGTATTGAAGTGCCACAGTGAACACTGAACACTGCTAGCAACACCACTAATGTGAGAATGCGAGGCTGGGTTTCCCCAAAAAAGGATTAAAAACTTTAGTATAATGTCTAACATTTTAATCCTTTCTTTTTTAATTTAAACACTCAACCAAGATGTATTATTGATAACGAAAGCGTGAGAATATTTATCTTTTCTAAATTTACTCCTCGTAAATTAAGAAATTAAGCTTACTCAAAAAGTCAGTACATTTTTGTAATTTAAGTACATTATTAAAAACAAATTATAATACACTTTTTGTTCTTTTGTGATTTTCTCTAAAACGAAGCGAAAACGATGCATATGCCAGAGGTCTTTTTTTCTTAGTTTTTCGATCCTCTATAGATCCCTGAACTTTGGCCGTTTGGTTTAGGGACACCCTGTATATTGGATGGGTCACAAGTTGATTAAACATACATTGCCGTCTGCTCGGCCTTGCAAACCTCCCCTCCCCCTGGCAATGTGAGCTAATTAGTTCACAAAGGGTTAAGCTGAGTATAAATGCTATTGCAGATGAGGAAGTTTACCCTGGCATTGATATATTTCTTCTACGAAAATATTAAGTAGTGAGGTATAACAATGTCACAGAAAGAAATTAGAGGTTCAGGTTCAACTGATGGTTTGGAATATTCTAGGTCTTTCAGAGATGTTCTAATTAAAATAAGCAAAAGGTTAATTTTGAGTCTCGTTCTGTTACCTGCAGTTACTACTTGTAACGTTTTACTAGTTTGAGCTTTTGTTGTTTGACATAATATTACGCAAATAAACATAATTTAAACCTACATGGGTGTTACAATAAATAAACTCATATTTATGGATAGTTATTAAGGATATTCAATGTTCTTAAACCCATGGATTGGGTTTAAGAATGTGTGGTATGGGGTGTGTGGGTAGCACACAGCGGTTTTGGAAAAATTGTACAGAACTGTTACTACATAAAAATCGCTTTAATTCAGTACTATGTCTGTAATTGAAACAAGGCATTTATTTTAACCATTTAATTCCTAATTATAGGTTTTGGCATGCGTATTTCGCATTAAATCTAAATCCTAAAATAGCTCTTTCCTTTTTACACTACATTGTTAATCAGCAAACGGTCCCTACTCTTATTTTAGTTTTAGAAGTAGATGAATGGTCTATGATCCAAATACTTCGCATAGTTTATTTTTATTATGCATTACAAATTAATCATTTTCAAGCTTTCAAAAGATGGAAATAAGGTGAAAAGAAAATAAGGGCACTTCGAGAATTTTTCTCAATCTGCTACTTTCTTAAAATATTAGTAAGACTGAAATCTTCCCAAGAAGTCAATCAAAAGTATTTATAATATATATAACATAGTCCAAATCTGTTGTTTTATTTTAATCACCTTTATACACTGTCATTACTATTCATTCTCAACATTCAATTTGCAACAGTCCGTCAAATTTAAGCATAGGCGATTCATACTCATTGAAAAATGAAACAAAAATTATTCTTTTTTTTTTTTTTTTTTTATTCTGCCGCCCTACTTAAGCTTGCTTTAAGGCAAATTCCTAGTATGTAGTTGTGAAACTCATAGCCTGATTAGATTTTCTAATCTTCATTGAAGAATTTATTTATTAGAATTCTTCCATAATATTTTTCCATTCCTCCATACCCAAGAATTGCGTTTATCTGATTCTAAGTACTTAGGTTTTAGACCAGTTAATTCTTGGTATTTTATAATGTCAAATAATCAACATCAACAAGTCGGAATCATGAATCAATATTGCAAAAAAGGGTTTTCTAAATTTCGATTTTGTAGTTAACAAATAAAATAGGATCATTCATATTCAAGATGATATACCTTTTTCTGTATTCAATCATTACATGTTATATTATAAATATTAAATCGGATAAATTTGTTTCAGCGTTCTGCTAACGATTACTTTGTTTTAGCGTTCGTGTTGAGTTGAGTGAAGAAAATCAGATAGAAGAAGGGAGGAAACCTGTAGCCAGCTATTAGCTACCTAGCTCTGCCCGACTCTACCCCTCAATTATCTTACAGTAAAACGATTCTGGAAGAACAAATAAAAAAACAGCAGAGATCGGACTGGTTCCAAGAAGGCGAAAAATGAAAGACTCTGATCCTTCTGATACAGGTCGTATGCAGATGAAAGGAATAACGTTTTATCCAGAGATTTTAACAAGAAAGCCTTTTTTTTAATGAACTGGCTTGATAATAATTTCAAAATAAATAGATTAATTACTCCCAGAGAAGTACATAAGGGTTACAACTGATACTTCAGTTCAACAGTTTTTTTTTAATTGTGCCAAAAATTGGCACTTTTTTTATTAGTGCTAGATAATCCATAGACAATACCTAAAAAAACATTTTACAGAATCAATTATATAATTATTTTCGTCCAACAGGGGGGGGGGGATTATATTTTCTCACCAAGAAAATTATCAATAAGTTATCTGGTGAAATGCAAGCATCATACATACAACTTCCACTTATTACTATTCCTTTTTTTTTGTAAACTAAAAATGGACATTATTTTTTACAAATTAAGTTACTTAAGTGCCATCGGAGAGAAAACTTTGTTTTCGATCCAAAGTACTGTAGTAAGTTTTTCATAAAGTAATGTTCCAAGAAGGAAATTGGTCTTCTTAATCTTGGATGAGACCGTTTGGGCTGTAGGGGCTGCAGCACCCCCTTTTAAAAAAAAAATGTCGACATTTAAAGGTATAATTTAACTATGACTAAAAGTAAGGAAGTATGGTATAGAACAAATAATCGGCAGAACAATTTTAGTTGTAGGAAAGTAAAAAAAAAAATATTTTTTTGGGGGGGAGGGGTTATTGAAATAAATTGTCCCAGGCCCAAATGAACCACGCATGCTTCAGCATAAAAGATTTTTAGACAGAACTACTGGGCATTTTGACAATATACCGTGAATAGGAACTTAGAGAAAGTGCTCATAATAAAGGTCAATAATGAATTGGATCTTAATTTATTAAAATATTACTGATTCTTTTTCAGAAAACAACGGTGATATTGAATCAGATAGTGTATTTCTTTATTTAAATCTCCGCGGGCTGCTGCACCTGACAGACAGATTAGCTTCGAATCATTGAATCCTTTTACTATCTTTAATGCCAACGAAGAAGATCAAAGTAAAAAGCCCGTAGGAAAGATGACGTAAGACCGCCACCAAGTAACGTAAAATCAGTGAAGAATTTCAAAAATCTTTGCGAAGGTTTAGTTAAAGAGTTTGGTAATACAACGTTCGAAAAGTTTTTATATACGATTTCACCTGGGATCAACAGAAATATTACAAATTACCTGAGGCTAAGAAAGGCTTAAATATACCAGCTGCCTGAGGATCGTCCTCCGCTGTTATTAGCAGTCTGCATCACACTTTTAGCAGCAGTCTAATCAAGATAGAATTAGCGAAACCTCATTATTAGACCCTAGTTTTCCATAAAGTTATTCATCCGAAATGAAAGAACCCATTTCTTTTTCATAGTTTTTCTGATTTCATGCCTATCCATCTTATTGAAGCCTCATGGCAGATTAGTCCCAACTAAGTTTAATCATTAGCTTCCTAACTATTTAATCTTCCTTGAGACAAATATTATTATTATAAGCCTTTACGTCTGATGATGCGGTATGCTGATGATTGTCAGATTTATAAGTCCATCCAAGTGGTTTCAGTCAATTAAAAAAGTGCAAAAAGATAAAAGATGGAAAGTAAAAAATGAGCGTTGGCTAAATATGCTAAATATGAAAAAAAAAAAAAAAAAAAAACTAAGGGCATAAGTACATTTCCAAGCAAATTATTAACTCTCTTTATTTTCCTCTAATATACCTCAATATGGACCCATCCTCTTTCACTCTACTGTAAAAAATCTAGGTGTTATTAGCATCTTTCCTGCTTGATTAACACCTTTCATGGAACAACCATACTTCACAGATCAGTAGAAAATCCATACTATACTAAGATTACATGATTCTATTCCTAAAATTTTCATTCATACACTTGAATTGTTACATAAGATTTATGCACCTTCTTGGTGTTTTCCTTTTTTATGTCCTAAAAGCCAAAAAGGAATTGTCCTTAACTTAAAAAAAAAAAAAAAAAAAATGCTCCCTTATAAAATTAAAAAAGTAAAATAAGTTAACCCTTATTTTCATTTATTTTTTTTTTTTTTGTTATTAACTCTTCCAATATCAACACTTATTCAAAGCCTGGAGAACACCTTATTCTTCGAGGTGGAGAACTTTTCAAAGCCTCTCAACCTAACAATCTATTTTTATTTTGTTTTTCTTCACGGTACAAAAAAATTAAATGTTGGAGAAAAAGTTGGAGATGAAGTCACTGTGTTGCTGGAAGCGGAAGGTTACTGACCGGAGCACATCTCGTTACATACAGTTAGCCACACATTCCACAGCGACCAAACCAGATTCCCGCACAATAACAGCCCACGCCAGCCCAATCCCTCCACCCTGTATCTGCGCTTCTAATCTCCATAGTTGAGTCCCGAGGCAAATGTAATCTGCTGTATCGCCTGTATCGAAGAACCCGGTCTGCGTTGTCAAGTTACTGCAGTTGTTTTGAAGGCGTTATATGATTCACTAATTAGTATTTCATGATATTTTATTTTATTTTATTTTATTTTTTTACGTAGAAACCGCTTGGTTTCATAACATATAAAGTCAAGTAAATCTTGGCCATAGCAGGGCACCCCTAGAACATTGCTTGGTCCCCTTTTTGCTAGTGGGCAATGTCCTTCCTACCTCTGAGGTCAATTTTCTCAGGTTTAAGGGCAGTGACAAATTAATCTAGGTGCTTTGCTTATGAATTATCAGTCAGTCGGAGCATAATTGACCGAAACCTATGGTTGGCGGAACTACTTCTGAACAACGGCTACAGGGCATGACCTATTAATTTTAAGAGCTTACATGACCGTGATATTATATAACTCCCATCGCGTTTTATAAAAAAGTCCTGATTAGCTTAATTTACCCTAACTTTACACTCCCGCTCGCTACACTCACAATTCAGATGTAAAGAAACTCCCCAAAAGGATCCTTTACAGTGGAGATCGGTCCTTACTGTGAAGGGTACCTAACTTACTCATGGAGCTGAAAGTAGCAAACGGGGAGCCACTGCTATACTTGGAAAACGGCAATGCTCGACCGAGAACATGGGTGACCTTCCCCCAGCGAGCTGTCACCCATCCAAGTACATACTTGCCACATACGACATTCCTAAACTTATATTACCAATTACAAGCGTCAGCCCGCTTAGCCACCCTGGCCCCCGTGCACATACGTATATTAATATTATTATAAATATTAATATATATTTTAATTAAATTACAAACTATTGCCCTTGAATTTCGCTAATTGGTCTAGTTTCTTTATGATAGCTGCAATAACCTGAAACCTATCGACTAAAACATATAACGATGTGTATGACGATGGTTGATGAGTTTCAATATCATTGACAAAGAAATGTATCTTTCCTGGATAAATATATGTTTCCTAACGAAGTAATGATTTAACCTCACAAGGAAAAATCTAACTCAGGTATCAGAAAGAAAACTCAAACGAAGACGGTTGGCAGTGCCAAGAACTGGCTGGCAAGGAATGATAATTATACCCGGACTGTTATTAATGTGGCTAAGGTCATCCACCAAGTGATCTCCACATTACATCCACTCTCAGCCCGCCGACCAACAAAGATTTACGAGACCCTCTTCCTTGTATAAAATGGAGCTTTTCTCGAACACGTTATCCTGTAATACCAATTCCTAGCAGGCGTTATTTTTGACACTGTACTGAGCATACAGATCTGTACTCAAGGGGTAATTCATTAACTTTGTGGGAATCAGTTTCCCCCTTAGATACGTGGCATTAAAATGGTAACAAGGGGCCCCTCCTACAGCGGAAATAATTACGATTCAGTGGTCAAAATTTTACAACTCTTAATGAAGAATACGATAAACAAATTATCCATATTTCGTTTTATGAGCATAGGATTTCTTTCATTTGCAAGAAAAACAAAACAACAAAAAAACACGTAGGGTCTCTCCAGGCATTAATTACTTCATTTAACCGAATCGTTTTTTATCTTATTTCAAATAGTAATATATATTATATAAAAAGCCAATCTAATGAGATGAAATTAACTGATATCTTTATCTTCTAAATGATAAGTATCATTTACCTCATGCGTATTTCTAATCGATTTTCAGGCATTAAACATGATTAAATGACATCAAAATATTCACTCTTATCGATAATATGTCCTTTTTAATTATGGAAGTTTAATTCTTTGAGGCAATAAAATGGGGGGGAAATCAGATATGTATTGTAAATATAGGGTGTCAGTGAATATTGCATATTTTTTTTCTTTTTTTTTTTTTTACTTTCACTTAGTAAGGGGAAGTATTGCGATTATCGAAATTTTCGACTTCCAGTTTTCAACGGAAATACACGTTTTGGGGTCCCCTGAGTCTGTGTGTGTGTGTGTGTGTGTGTGCGTGCGTGCGTGCGTGCGTGCGTGCGTGCGTGCGTGCGTGCGTGTGTGTGTGTGGGCGGCAATTTTTATCAAACTGGGTATTTGATGTCTGTATATGCCAAAGATGTGACACCCAACATTTCATCTAAATTGGTCTTACGGAGGGGGCACTTCATTTTATAATTTTTTTTCCAATTTTTATCTTTTTTTTATTATCTCAAAAACGGCTTTAATGATTTTGATCAAATTCGTCATGTTTAATGAAAACTAGGTGTTCTTTAATATCAGGTAAGCTTTATCATTATTAAAATGTTCTGATGGGGGCTTAAATGGGGAAGGGCCTGTTTTGTTTATATAGAGAAATTAACTGTCTCTCGTTACGCCTAAAAATAAGAAATGGCTAAATATGAGATATGATAAAAATCAATTAAACATATTGAGGAGAAAAAAAGAAAAATATTCAGTCAACTCATAAAACACGTTGAGCCCTCGCATGCGTAGTACGCCATTAATGACAGACCATTGTTCATAATTAAAGCCGTTCTGTTCATTTAATGGAAATTATTTGTTTCATGGTAACTAAATGAAATTTTTAACAAGTACATAGAGAATTATAAAATCAGACGACTTGGAGTATTATGCTTGCATTGCCGAATCATCACAAGTAAAAACTTTTATTTAATAATAAAAGAAAATAGTGTTTTTTATAAAGCAAATGAAAACAAAAATAAGAAATCAATGTGGAAAAATGCGTAACTTTGAGAAGTGGCAATTAACAAAACGCATCAATTTCTAATCAAAGTAAGTTGGTAAGTGAAAGTTGTGTGTTGAGCGCACGCACCAGATTTTTTACTTTTACTTACCTATGAATGAAAAATATAGTAAGGGAAAGTATTGTGATCGAGAAAAATTTCGACTTCCGGATTTTAACGGAAATGTACGTTTTGGGGTCCCCTGAGTCCAAATAATTAAGTGTATAAAATATACCTGAGTGTGTGTGTGTGTGTGTCAGTTTTCATTCACAAAAAATATTAAAATAAAATAAAAAATATTATATTAAATGATATAGAAAATTAAAATCTACTATTTCTTGGAATAGCAAAACTGAAAAACAAACGATAATTAATAAAAATAAAAGTACTTATATGTTAAGATTTTGTCTTATTAAAGCCTAAGGAAGTACGGAATGTTTTAAAGTAAGGGTTTGAATCTTTAGATCTATAGAACACCGATCGATCACATTTGATCGATCAAATGTTATTACGGCATTTTAGTGCTTTATGACAGTGAAAAAAAATATATATATATAACCAAATAAAGCCAATACAAATTTTTATACATAAAACACAGACGAAATCAAAAAGCATTATTATTTAATAATTTTACAGGGTTTTTTTCTAAAATATATTTGATGAAAAAAAAATATAAATCAAAAATAATTTAAAGAGATGACAATAAATTGTACTAAGAATATAATTTTATTTTTATATTGGGCTTTATTTTAGGGGAATTTACTTTAAATACATATTTATTGTGTAGCCACAATTTGTTTTGTACGAGTATAACACATCCGGCACAGGGGACCGCTGTGTTATCAGAGCCACAGTTTGTCGGTTATGGCTGCTAGTGTTAATGAATAATGAGTCAGTAATAAGTGGACTACATTTTTGGTAATAGTTGTAGATGAATATGTTGATATACACCTTACATGTACCATTAATTCTTCACGAATGAAGAATGGTCGGATATCGAATATCCGACCAAAAAGTTCCTTTATATACATGGTCTACAGTCTAGGTAGTACAGGGTCAAAGATAAAAATATTTTGAAAACCGGGGGAAAGGTTCAGTTTTATAAATAACATTTTTTTTAGTATTTTCTGCAATTTCAAATTGTATACATACATTTCTAAAATTAAGGAATTGCAGTTTTTTTTAATTATTTTTTAATTTAATAGCCAACGCGGCAGACTTTGATGAGAGACCTTCTCTCTCTTGGAGTGTCGAGGAAGTTAGTCCGACTTATTAGAATGACCAAGCAGAATACGAGATGACGGGTTAAATTGCAAGGGGTGCTCTCCGAAGAATTCCCGGTTGAATCTGGAATAATGCAGGGAGATACCAAGGCTACCACCCTCTTCAACCTATGCATGGAGAAAGCAGCTAGAGCCTCCAGAACTAATCCGGGAGGCACTATATTTGATTGCTTAACACACCACTTGGCATATTCGGATGACCTGGAAATCGTCGCCAGAACCTTGCCAGCGCTGCAGGGAGCTCTAGAGGAATTCGAAACGGCAGCTAAGATCCGAGGTCTACTCATTAACGAAAATAAAACAGTTTATATGAAGAGCACACGAAGTCGCCCTCAGCGCGACCCCGAGCGGATCAGGATCGGTCCACACTAAGTGACGTGCAAAGAATTTAAATACCTCGTCTCCCTAGTGACTACTAGTGACAGAGGACAATAACATTGGAGCAGAGATAGGTGCCAGAATAGCTGCGGGAAACCGATGCTACTTTGACCTTCAGCGAGTTCTCAAATTCCGAGGATCGTCAAGAAAAGCACCTGAAATGGTCTATAAGACCATAATCCGTCTGGTCGTACCCTATGGAAGTGAAACATGGGTGATGACGGCCCAACAGGAAAGAGTGCTAGGTGTGTGGGAGCGAAAAATATTGAGAAAGATCTATGGGCCATTCTGTGAGGGAGGAGTGTAGAGATCGCGTTACAACAGGGAATTAAAAGAGTTATACAGTGGTGCAGATCTCGTGACCATCATCAAGGCAGGACGAATTAGATGGCTAGGACACGTGGAGAGGATGCCGGAGGACCGAGTGCCCAAGAAGGTCTTGTATGGCCGACCTGGAGGAGCAAGACGGAGAGGTCACCACTTAGATGGCTGGAGGACGTCGAGGCGGATATGAGACGGCTTGGCTTCAGGCAGTGGAGGGCTGCTGCAGTGGACCGAGAGCAGTGGCGAAAAATCGTTGAGGAGGCCCAGATCCCACGCAGATCATAGTGCCTAGGAATTAGTTAGTTTTTTATTTTAATGGTATCATTAGTTGTTAATATTTTATAGATAGAAATTCCTGCAATCGTATATAAATGATCGTTAATTATGATCTATGAAACTGCGTCAGACATTGGCCATTCGAATTGCCTACCTTCTATTGGCTATTAAAATGAAAGCAATAAAAAGTTCGCTAATCATCTTTTAATAGCTCAATATATTGTGATTAGTTGCACCACTAGAGTGTTCCAATGAACATATGTTACAAGTTATGTTATGTAAGGATTATCAAAGCAACATAACAATCGTGAACCGTTTGCTAACATAAGATATCCTTTCAGAGAGTAGTTAATTGTAGGAAAAGACATTTGATACTATATTCTTAACTTATAGTCTTTTTTGCTTACTTTCTTGTTTCGTGCTTTATTTTTGGTGGTGAAATCAATGCATCTCATATATTTTTGCATCATTTTTGTTATTATAATGACCTATATATTTTGTTTTCTATTCAAGTATATCAATATTATTTAGTATATAATCATAACATTTGTTGTAATTTAGTGGCGGATTGATGGCTGGGTAACCTAGATGCGTCGGACTGGAGGGTGCGTCCGACACTTGTTTTGAACTATAAAAAAATAGCAAAACACTTATAAGCTGCATTAACTTTATTCTTAATATAAAACGACGATATATGAAATATATTTTGACTAAAAGGAAGAATATAATAGAAAAAGGAGTTAATATTAAATTCATTTTTCAGGGGGACGCACATGGTCGTCAAATGGCTAAAAATCATACTCAAACTAAACACAGGAAAAACACTTTTTTTCCAATTTACATGTATCTATGTATAAATTAAGTTCCATATAATATATAAATCTTGATATAAGTGTAAGTAAGGATGAAATTATTATTATATTTTAAATATTTAATAAACTATTAAGTAGAATCAAAAAGGAAATGTCCATAATATTATTATTTTTAACCAATCTTAAGAACCGATTTTGAATTAAATCGAGTATTAAGAAGAAAATAAAAAAAATACTCTGTATGATTGTGTGTCAGGGAAGATAAGAGGTGGTTGGTAGGGTTGGAGTATCGTTTCCAATTATTTTCTCGGAACTGTTTGTTGTTGCGTAGTAAACACTTAGGTATTTTAAGTATAAGTAGCGAGAGAAACGTACAAGGACAGCCTATTAAGTCAAAACATTACATCGACAGCGTAATTGGATAATGAAGGTGTTCAGTATCTTCAGATATTCCAGCTCCGCTCAGCAAAATGAAAAGATAAAACCCATGATTTAGAATATTGATAAAATGTTGTGTATCATTGTTTTACATACTGTTTTGCAAAAATTAAATAAGAAATTAGCAATGTATTGGATGATTAATAGTACGACCTAAACAGTTGATGAATTTATTTGATTACCCGTTGATAGAAAGACCCGTGACCGATCTAATTTTTAATTTATTTTCATTGTAATACTCTGCCACAGTTCCTCTCGTGGGCCGAGAGACCCTCCTGGGGCAAACCCAGCCTCTATAAAGTGGGTAACCTTAATTAAAAAAAATTAAGGGGTTAAAACCTGGCGGTTGAGCGTAATCATGGTCAAAGCATCTCCTTGCACAACCGCTCACCAAGAAACAGGGCTTCCTTGCAAAGTACTGAACCCAAGAGTTGTAGTGGTATAGGTTTTTTTTTTTTTTTTTGGAGTTTTTTCATTGGAAAATTTTGAGAAGTTAGCAGCTTTCAGAATATTCGACCTAGCTCGGCTTCCTTCAAGAGTTTTCGGTTCCATATTCTCGATCTTATTTATTTGTTTCTCCTTAAGTTAATAATCAATTGCTTTCGTATCATATTAATTCGGGCATTTAGAAACTGTCATATTTCAATGAAATAAAAATACCTACTTCGCATCAAAGCATATTTTTATATCACTAGAAGAAATCAGCTTGGAAGACATTCTTGAATAATCGTACACCTTAGAAGAAAAATGATACGAAGACTCAATAGATAATTTAAGATAACTATTAGGCCAAGGAAAAATCATGGGTGCCTTTGCTGAATTTCCGGAATGTCAATGAAGAGGACATATTAGGAAATTGAAATCACTTGAATAAAACATAACAAAATAATTGAGAAACATAAAAGATGAAAACGGAAATATGTTGACAAAGGTAGGTCTTTGATTGATTACTCCATCCAATTTTCTGATCCCGAGAAACCTCTTTGAAATTATTCAAGTGACACAATATGACGTCTAGTGGAGTTCCACTTGTCCAATTTTACTTGCACTTGAATAATTTTACAATGCGGATTTCATTGTTTGTATAGCAAATTTCGTGGAAGGAGGAATACTTCCCCAGAACCTTAAAGGTAAGTCATTATCGCTGTCCTACTTCACTGGTGTAACATTCTACTCACACCACCATCTCAATGCCTGTTTTCGCGCTAATGTAATTTTCAATTGAATTGCAAAAAACATCGACCATTATGCCCTGATAGATGCAAACCGTATGTATATCACCGAATTTGACCCTAACATTCCCTCTCATTCTCAAAATCAACAGATCAGAAATAGAGCCTTGGTATTTTCCCATCCCCAAAATCCATAAAATAAAATCTAAAAAGCAGTTCCCCAATCATAGCCATAATGGATTTTAACCATTTCAAAAGCCGTCATCAAACTTGGTCATTTATTTTCACTGATGATTCTAAAAGCAAATGGGGAATTGGCGCCGCCGGGGAGACGGAAACTGGGCATATAATGCTATCACTTTCAAATGTTCTACCGTCTTTACCGCTGATAACTCAGTAGAAAAATACAAGAATGTGTTCCGACTCAAGATCCGCCCTCATATCACTTTGAACTGTTTTTCTCAGAGATTTTAAATAAACTTAAAGTACTTAGGAGAGGGCTGGTTTACGGTTCAACTTCTATGGTTACCGAGTCATGTCAGAATCAAAGGCAGATGGCAGATACTTTGGCTAAGGAAGCTGTCAAAGAAGGCCAGCCAATCATCACCACACAACACACCGTTGTCTTAAAGTTGTATTGTATAATTAAAGTTTTCTCTTTAATTAAAGAAAACTAATGGCTGGCATGACAAAGGATCTGGTCTGCTACCAGAGGTAACAAGTCAAGAATCGTAGAGCAGTATGTTTGTCGCAAGACTCAAAGTCTTCTCCTGACCAGAAGAGAATAAGTCGTACTCACAAGTCTAATTGAGCACACGCGGCGTACCCACTAGTATCTGATATGTAAGAAATCTCAACCTCAATGTACTTCCAGTGGGATGCCTCTCACAGAGATACATGTTACGCGATCTAATCTTCCCGAGAGCTTGAAATAATTTATGTCTTGCCTCTACATATAAATTATTTATGTATTCATTATATTTTTCTGGTCAGATAGGACCTGGACTGATTCAATTTTTTTCAATATACTAGTGTATTTTCACGTTGGGAGGTGACTCTAGTGTATTTTCACGCTGATGTAGCTCGTGATATAACCGTCGCTGTCAAAATATAACCTGTCTTAAATACGGACCCGATACTAGGCCTCGCTTCAGACACTGATTGCTTGAGGTTGACGGGCTCGTGTCGGGTTTACTCAGCTACTATCTATCCTCGGTGTCTTATTCAGATTCGAAACACGCCAGTACTGCGTGTTGGTCGTGTGTGACCAGACCTTAAGGCGAAAATAGGAAAAGACGACGACATAATTCTTATTCAAATCATTGCATCTTCCGTGGCTAGAGTTTTAAAAAGATCAAGTTTTTGACGATATTGCCCATGATATTTAATTAAGTTTGCATTCATTGGGTTAAAGCTCTATAAAAGGAAAAAAAAAAAAAAAAAACATATACACTACCACCCGTTCAAAAGATGTTCACATACTTTGCCTAGTTACGGTAAGAAAGTATTTTTTAATTACAATTTTCTACGAAATTCATGGTATAGCTATTCTAAAACCACTTTTATTTTTTTCACTATCTCCTTAACCGGAAAAATAGGAGGGCACACAGCTAGGAACGCACACGTGGCGAACACTGCCAAGGTTTTCGACTAATAGAGATTGTAGAAGCACTTTAAGAATTACTCGTTACGAAATTTCCTACTAGATTAGCCTTACCTTTCGAATTAGTACATTATAACATCGTAAGACACATTGGACATCATGGAAATCTGAAAAGCCATGGTCCTTAATAATGCTCATAAAATCTGAGAGCGAGGAGCGGAAGGGGCGACCGTTGAGCACGTGGACCAGTTGGCTCAAGATATTGGCGGTTGGCCTTGATGACGTCATCTTGGGGCACCTTACCCTTGCCGCCAACGCTGAGCAATATTTCATACAGATCCGGTCATTTTCAAAGAAGTGTTTTGTCATATTTTTTTTAAATCATGTAGTAGACAATGTCAATGATTTTTTTTTTGGAATCTTACATAAAATTTTTACATATGGAATCTCTGATGGTTTAGTTGATAACCGCACTAGTAATGGGATCGCTCATGGCCAATCTTTCCACTTCACTTAAAATTATTTAAAAATATACAGGCTCGACACACAATTCTCCCATGAATTTGCTTAATTTGTTCGGAGCAACCTTTTTGTACACTATTTCATTTTCAAAGACCTTTATATAATATAATTCAGACGGTCGACTCCGATACTAATTTTGTCAGGGGTAGTAACTATCCAAGAACTATTGGCGGAGGCAAGCATAATTAGGTATATAATTCGGTAAATAGGTAATTTCTGATGAAATAACTTGCAGAAAAAACGAATATCTTCAGATACACCAAGAATTAATGAAGTACCATCATTGGCGGAACAGGGGGAGGGAAGGCTGTGGGAGGCTGCAGCTCCCAATGGAAAATATTTTGTCATTTAAAGATAGACTACTTTTTACTTTACTAAAATTAAGTTAGTAATGTGGAGTAAGTTAGTATGGGCCGGGATAGCCGAGCGTGTTGGAGCATATTACATGTAGCATGTTCGAGACGAACGGCGGAGGTTCGAATCCGTGGATGTCCCATGGAATAAATCTCGACCTTCCCAACATGGTTAGAATAGATTGATTACACCTCTAGGGTAACCCCTCGTATGCCACACATACCCAATAGGTAGGGGTACTGAACAAAAAAAAAAATATATAATACAGAACCAGCAGAATGTGAGTTTAAGGTAAAGGAATATGAAGGTAAAATAGCTAATTGGCAGATCCAGGGGAAGGGGTGTGGGGCTTCAGCCTCCCCCTTTACACCCGGCTGGATCCGCCCATGAGTACCATAAGATACCTTTACTAATTACGGTGACACTTTCAGCAAAAAAAAAAGAAAAGAAAGTGAACCTCCAGATGAATATAATGGACAGTTTTCATGATTAGTTGGTCAAATGTAAAGAACACAAAACTGTCAAAATATCCCATAAGATAAATACAGAATAATAGGCTGCCTAGGGGATGCAGTGTTTTTCAGTCGACTCAACATTGTCAATCTATCGACGAAGAATCGTTTCCGTTAATAGAGTGTTGTTCTAGAGATAAAATCCAACCTGTTTTAATCAAGGGAAAAAAATATATTTTTGTAATATAATTTGGACGGTTGAATTTTAGGGTTAATAGATCGTTTCTTGTTATTCCATTGATTTCTACTCAAAGTTCAAATGATTAGAAGTTTTAACAAAATAGTTCTGTAAGTAAAACCCTAAAAGGGGTAGGCAAAGATTCACGTATCGTCAACTACCAGGGACATCATCACGCAAGCGCTAACATTGTGAATCGATCCAGGGGGCAATTTCTGTTAAAAGGGATTATTATTATACTATAGAGATTCCCTGGGCTATCTTTTTGTGATTTGCTGGATAAATAAATAGTGGGGTGTTACGGAAATAACAATACAAAAGGGCAAGGGTACATTAAGAACGGTGGATTTTAAAAGAGAAATCCAAATATAGAAGAGAATTTACAGGTTTTTAGAGAATAAAGTTGATTTTTCTATTCTAAGATCAGAATGTAAATAACTGATCATCATAGGTTTACAGTTAGGTAGAATCGAAATTGATATTCCGAAAAACACTCGATTCATCGAATCCGCTGGTTTTACAAATTACCAACATTTCATTTCAATTTTTTATTTTATAAGAAGGGTGGGAAATGTTTGATTTTTTTTGTTATTCGTATTCAAAATTATATTTCTGTTAACAAGCTGTTGGCTGAAACCCGCCAAACAATTCATTTAGTAGCTGTTCTCACGAGAACCGAATACAAACGTTACAAAATTAAAGAGTGCTTCTTCCTAAGTGAAGAATACTGCAGTTGGAAAAGTTTTAATCAACGCAGCTTAACCACACATTTAGCTGCTGAGGATCCATAAGCTCTTTAATGTAAGAATCAAGGTTTTTTTCAAGTCTATGAATTACAAAAACAAAAAAAAAAAATTAAAAAATAAGTCCAACAGAGTTCTAAAATAATATTTTAAAACCAATCGTGTATAAATTTAATACGACAAAAAAGGCGGTGATTAACATTTTTTACTTTAAGCATACATCAATTTTGAACAATCAGACATCAGATTATTGTTCAGCGATCATATCATTATTACTGAATGTGGAACAATCAGCGATCATCTTAAAGCGCATTACTAGGTTTTATGTGATAATGCATTTTAATTATCGAAGATTGTTTTAAAAACCATTTTGGGGAGAAATTCATTTCATTCGTCATTTGGTCCCAAGAACATCATAATAGTTTGTCTTTTATTTCTTTTCTTTTTTTTATTTACTATGATAATAGCTTCTTTTTTATTGAAGTATTACCAATCGTCTTTTAATATTGTGTTTGCGTGGTTCATAGTTCAAAGCAATTAATATGGATAAAAAAGGTGCCGTAAAAAAAAAAAAAAAATCATAAGCCTATAATAATGAAAGTAGCAATACTCATTATGTTAAGACATTACAGATGTATACTTGAGATTTAAGGCTGATTGCAGAAATGAATTGATGAGAAGAAAGTTGATTGAAAATTGATGAGAGGATTAGTGGTTGAACATTGAGGTGACTTCAGCTTTTGCATAATCCTATTCTTGCTTGCTGGCAATCTGTTTTATTTCTTCATAGTAAGGTAATAGCACGTACGGCTATGGAAGGCTCTCTTCACTTATTGCTTCACGATTTAAACTCATGAAGTGGATGAACTTACTGGATGAGCCTGGAAACCTCGTGGTGGTGGTTTAAATACTATGAATTTCAATTATGAATTATTGATTATTGATATAGTCTCCTATCTATATTAGATGAAATAAAATTTATGTCCTATATCAAATATTTACTGAATGAAAATGGAACAAACCGTCCATTTAAATCGGCCAGGCCATTGCGTGTCTCCCTCTCTTCTACCGAGCCGGCAGCTTCCCCCTCCAACATTCCACCTACCGGAAACTCCGATCCTTGCTATGTTGTTAATATATAACATATGTTGTCAATATATAACATATTACCTATATTAAATCAATTCCAAGATAATGATCACATAATTGATTTTAAAGGCTCGCGGGCAAAGCCGCGACGGGGAATGTTAGTACAATATATGTGTCTTCTTGACGAGTAGCAGCCTCTCTATCAATGAGCACAGGAGAACTTTCCACGTTTTTTTTTTTCAATTTCGTTCGCACTTCGATGCAAAGAATTTCTGCGAGCACAGTAGTTGATCAAGATATCACTGCTTTGCAATGTAGATAATTACTTATACGCCTCCCTCCAAGAACATTTCAAGGTATATGAGATGGGATATGATATGGGATGAATTCTTCTCTTTTAAGTGTCTCCTGGTAATGTTTGGAGTACCCTAGATATGTGGATATTTTCCTGTCTATTAAATTAAATTACACGAATAATTACAGAAGAGAAGTTTTGATTAAATTGTAGGTATTAGCTATTTTAGCTGCATTTCTCATGCCTCCTTAACACGATAGCACACTCGCAATTTGAAAATAGCAGGTTTGTGTTTCGACCGCACAGTGCTTCGACCAACGGACAAAAATCGAAAAATCAAGTTTTTATTTTTTTCTTGAAGTTGCATTTAAAATGTTCCTTAAGATGTAAATGATAATTAATTATAATATTTACATATATTTGTTGCCTCAATTGCTATAAAAATTAAGAAATGTTACGAAAAAAACAGTAATAGTGACCACTTACTTACTCGTATTAAGGTCTGGCCACACATGTCCGCACCGGATCCGCACCGTAGCATTAATATAGGTTATGTTCAGAATATTTTTAATTTAACTTACATATTACCTTTAGTTATGCCTAAAGTTCAGGCCACACATGTCAGACAAAGGCCACTTTAGGCATAACTAAAGGTAATATGTAAGTTAAATAAAAATATTCTTAACATAACCTATATTAATGCTACGGTGCGGACATGTGTGGCCAGACCCTAAGTCGAGAACGGATTTTAGATCGAAGGTAAATACTAGATGTAAACATTGGCTTTGTCATAATCTTTTCATTTTGTCTTCTTTCTGTTTAGAAGAGGTATATTTTGAACTTTATTTTAAGTGAAAGTCGAAATTATTTTGGAAAATATGGCCAAGGGAAAGAAATTTTTTTGGCTCTCTCGATGTTCTACTAACTTTAAAGTGAAATATTACAAAATTTCCGCAAAACACCTCTTTCATTTTTTTTATATTTGTAGTCTAGCTACTTTAGAATAAAAATCTATAAAGATAATCTGCGATAACCTGCGACTCTGACTTTGACAATTTTGTTTTCAAATGAAATCAGGCACTCAGCGCTTGCTTGAAAACCTTTTTCGCATCTACAACAATTAGATTAGCCGTTCTAATTAGATACATTTTTACACTCAAGTCCATAAAAAATATTAGTTTTTACTAAAGTAAATTGACCAATATCAATCATTTTAAGTAGTGTCTGAAAGTATGCCCTAATTAAAATATATATTTATAAAAGCAATGTATCTAGCTACTATTTTGTCTTTACATACATTTAATTTGTATTTGGAAATCGCGTTTACTGCATTATCCTATAAAAGTAATATTTGACTTTTCAATTAAAAATAAAACTCTCATTTAATTTTGGAACTGAATTTGTATTAAATTTTCTCATTAGTCATGGGTATCCTTTTTAGGTCTTAAAAATCAAAAACTCTTTTAAAAGTGGATTTCTGCTATTCCCAGCTGTAAGAAAGATGCCGTCTTGTCTCCTTTAGTAGTGAAAATTGGAGCCTGATTTAGTTACCGATTTGGAAGATAGATAGTTAGATTGTTTTGTTTGAAGTTGAGCCAAAAATGGAGTGAGTGCGGTCGTAGAAAAATTCTTTTTTAAAACGTTACGAAGAATGGTTGAACGTGGACTGCACATTTGCAGTAGACAACAAGAAATGTTTGAACATTGATGATTAAGCAGGAACAAGTCTCGGTAGACCTTTAATAATCTTTTCAGACGAGTGGAGGAGCTAATTTCCACGAGGACGTCAGATGAATTGATGCTTATATGTCTCTTATGTAGGTACATACTTTCAAAAATTATTTTACTATGTGAAATATTATTTATATCAGCAGTATTATTTGTACAACCACGAAAGTATCTTTTGTGTTTGGTTAATTATCTTATTAAAGATAAATTTTGATCAACTAACCGATAATGATTATTTTCCTTTAAATTTAAGATAATTTGCCAAAACCATGATTTGCCTTTTTTTTAATCTAACTTGGTCAAATATTATTTCCGACCCCGCATATGAGGTATATTCGTAATCAGCTCAGCATTCCCTATAATATTCCACGGTCAAAAGATTTTTGTCCAAAAACTCCATATACTCGAAGCACTGTGATGCGGTTGAATTCTTTTGGGTTTCTCTAACCTCTCAACTCACTGGATATTATTGGGGGTTCTTACTCGTTCGATTCATTATTATGCCGCGGAGGTAACTCTGCTACCTTCGACCCTCAACCATCATGCTCATTATCGTTTATTTTTATCGAGTTGTGCGGTTTAAGTAGAAGTTGCCCCTTACAGTTTAAACCAATATCTTTAATTTAGGCCTGGACCCAGTAGAACATATATTACTGTTCAAAATGTTACATGTAGCAGCCTAAATGGGAAAAAAAATTAAAAGTACTTCTTAAAACTTTTAAGATCAGTAACTTCCGGCTGATCCCCTCTTGTTAAATAGGAAGTTTGTATTTAATGTGTTGAATTTTACTTTCGCAAATACATTTTTAAGATTTAAATTCAGTTTAAGTCCATTTCTAAATAGTCTCCAATATGTTCCTTATCAAATTTTTATGGATGTATAGGTAGTATTTTTAAATATTTCATTCGTTTGATTCCAAATTTAAAAAAAAAAAATCTGCATAGTTTTCTGTATAAGTTATAGTTTTTACTGCATACTACATGCCTTATTTTACAGTTCTTTACATTTTATAATGCATAAATTTCCGTGATCTGGTAATTGTTGAACAGTTGAAGTATTGACTGCATCATCCTAGGAAAAGTTATTCTTTTTAGTATTAGTATTCTATTTAAAATACAGAAACTATTGCGCACCTCCCCCCTTCTAAAACCTTCTTAATTGCAAATGTCCCGGTTTTGGCTAACTCTTCAGCACTTTTTTCTTACTGGTTAATTCTATCCGGCAATCCGTCAATTCTTCTTGTAATAATAAGGTAGTTGTTCCGAATTAATTTTTTTTTCTATAAATTTTTCGACTGAGAGACACAAACAGTTACCGCCGCAGGACAACGAGCCCATTTTCTCAATATCTACAGACACTTTGAACATTACCGTGTTCCATGGATTAACCTTGACATGCTGCCTGCATTTAAAGGCAAGTGGTGCATGAAGCCATTATCAGATATTGAAGGTGGGGCCCCGTGTCCCGGAAGGCCTAAGCCCACGCAGCTCTGCCAACGGTATCCCTAACGGTAATCCAAGAGGTCTCCGTGTCCGGGATACTCGAGCTATAATCTGCCCTACTCTGCAATATTGCAGGATATTAAATAAAGAGGAGTTCTGAAACCGGGATGTAAAATATGTTGCCAAACACGAAAACGAAATTCGAAAAATTAATCCTTTTAGATGATGTATACAAATTGTCAATTTGTCTTAGTATGTAGAGAAATAAAACGAAATGTTGAAAATTTGAAAAGGTAATCAACCGAAAACGAAAGAGGAGGTTACTAAATTCGATATGTGGCTTTCTATTTTCTATGCATGTTCACCGATTACTCCCACATAGATGGACCACTCAGAATGAAACTTTTTCCATCTGGGATAATTGTTGTCAATTTTATTTATTTATTTAGACTTGCCAAACTTTACGCAGCAAGAACACATATAATTCCATTCGATGTTTTCCTCTCTGTTATTCAGTAAACTGAATTAAGGCATCGCAGGATGATATGAGAAATTTCAGAGCCAATCAGAACTGTGGATTGTCCATTGAGGAAATTAAAAACAAATAATAATATTTAGATTTTTTTACTTTCACGAAATATCTAGTGAGGGAAAGTATTGCGATCTTGAAAAATTTCGATTTACGTTTTTCAACGGAAATACACGTTTTGGGGCCCTCTGAGTTCAAATAACCAAGTCCAAGATCCAATGACAACATAATAAGAAAAATAAGGAGGAGAATCAAAAGTAAATTAATCACTTGCTCAAGCGATCAGACATTTTATGCTGAAAAAAACTTTATGTGATAGAAACAATGACTTACAAAATTGTCATACAAGAGTTTTATTCAAAACTGAGAAAACTTTAATGTTCAACAATACTAGTGAGATTTCCTATTAGAAAAATTTTACAAGTTTTGGGGGCCCCTGAGTCCAAATAACCAAGTCCTGCGAAATTATCTGTGTGTGTGCGTGTACTAGCTCAAAAACTATAAACCATACGAATCTGAAATTGGGTATTTGGTGTACGTTATGCCCGTGATGTTACAGCAAAAATTTCTTCAAAATCGGTCAAACGGAGGCTGTACTTTATTATATAAATTTTGTATAATTTTTACGTGTTTTTTCGATGTTCTCAAAAAAGATTCAAACTATTTGATTGATCAAACTTGGTATTTGATGTATGTATGTGCCCGCGATATGACAGCAAAAATTTCAACATTTATCAAACGGAGGGGGGCACATTATTTAATAACTTAGTTTCCCGTTTTTATCGATTTTCTCGGGTAAAAACAGCTTTTACGATTTTGATCAAACTCGTCATGTTTAATGAGAAACAAGTATTCTTTAATATCAGGTAAGATTTATCATTATTAAAATGTTCTGATGGGGGCTTAAATGGGGAAGGCCTGTTTTGTTTTTCTTTAAAGTATCTTTGATTTTGTTTATACGGAGAAATTAACTGTCTCTCGTTACTCCTAAAAATAAGAAATAGCTGAATATGAAATATGAAAAAATCAAGTAAACATATACAAGAGAAAAAATATTCCGTCAACGTTGAGCCCACGCATGCGCAGTACGACTTAAATGGCAGAACAATATTTTTAATTAAAGACGTTCTGTTTATTTAATCGAAATTATTTGTTTCATGATAACTAAATGGTAAATAAAATCAGACACGATGGAGTATTATGCTTGCATTGCAGAATTATCAGAAGTACTTATTTTTTTTTTTTACTTTTATAGGCGTTCCAACGCGGGTTGCCTTTTTATTTTTAGGTCCAGCCAGTCTCCATCCAGAAGGCCTCGGGCGGCCATTTCCTCTTCTACTTCACTAATTCATCTTTTTCTGGGTCGTCCTCTTCTCCGTCTTCCTGGCGGCCAATCCAAGACTCGTCTCGGCCATCGCTCACTGGACATTCTTCTAACATGGCCGTACCATCTTAGCCTTCGCTGTCCGATTCTGTGGTTGACAGACAAAGGGGCCTCCATCCTGTTCCGAACGACAAGTAATTATCACAAGTAAAAACTTTTATTTAATAATAAAAAAATAAAAAAATTCAGTGTACTTTAGGGAGCAAATAGAAACAAAATGAAGTGAATGTGAAAGAAAGGAATGTGGAAAAATGTGTTTCTTTGAGGAATGGCATTTAACAAAACACGTAAATCTCTTATCTAAGTAATTGGTAAGTGACAGTTGTGTGTTGCGCGCATCGCACCAGATGTTTTCTTTATCTAAATTGCAAACTATATACTTTAGAATAAAAAACAGGCATATAAATAACTAATTAATGTGATCGTTTTCAAACAAAATAAATGCCATTTAAGGCCAGAGAGTTGAATACAAATCCCGTCAAAAAGGGGTCCCACCCCTTTTGCTTCTCCATAAAACCCCAACGAACCACAAACACAATTTCATCCGTCCTCAATGCATGCTCAGACTCACCCTCCTGTTAGACATTCAGCTAAAATCAGATTTCGCCTCATGAATGTTATTTCTGACATCAAAATAAATAAATCTTAACATAAACAGTATTTATTTCGTTATGTAAGGCGTATTTTTTTAATAATTATAAGATTTTTTTTTTTTTAAAAAGGTATTGGCAAAAATGTATCATCCCACCATAAAATAAAATGTTATAAACGGTGAACGATAAGAACCAAAATACAAATAAAATCCTTAAGCGTGTCAACTACTACCGGTTCGTTTATCTTATCTATTTCGAATATTATGTTGTCAACAATGGATTATGGACGCCTAATTACTTTGGTTACTGACAGAAAATCACTCGGAAATATAAGCTCTTATACGACCGGTATAAAACCATATTGAAATAAGCGCGATACCAATTTAAAAAGTTTTTTTTTTATTTAAATCACCTATATTTCAATAATATAAAAGAATAAATGAAATATGTTGGTACTTCAAAAACGGTTTGAAGTAAACCAAACCCGATTCCACATTATTCAACTTTAAATTATTTTTTTTTCTGAGTATGACGTTACACTGACCGTCTTATCCGGAATCTCTCCCGAGTTCCCTGTTTTTCTTATACTCCTGTTACTCTCTGGTGCTAAAAATTTATGAACCTGTATCCGTTTTTTTTTTTAATTTTTCAACAAAATACATTTTATAGCCAGCGAATCCGTTATTCAAGCTCACCAAGTTTTTTTTTAATGAGGAAAAGTTTTTGATCTTCGCGGTTGCAAGCTACGGTGCTGCTTCCTAACTTGAACTAGAGGTACGGGGAGGATCCGTACCTAGGATTCATAGGATTTTGGGGGGTTTTACTTTATATGTCCATAATTAAAGTCCGATAGATCAAAATGTGATTTGAAAAATGTCTAATATGTGTTGCTCGGTCCCTCAGAGTTCTTCGCGAAAATTAAAAGAGGTGTCATTCCTTTGATTAATGGTCTTTTTAAATTACCAATAATGTCTATCACATCAACTATGTCCATTTCCGTCCCTTCATACATTTTTCAAAACTATTAGCGCACCCTATAGTCGATTGCTAGCGCGAATTCCTACAAGATATTCAAAAATTATATAACCACTCTATTCGTAAAAATAGTTTTTGGTACAAAGTTTTACCCAATGACATAACAGCCGCCTTGTTTTCGGCTATTATATCGGTTACACCAATTGAGGCCATTTAAATACTTCTATTGTTTTAGAACACAGGGTTGTAATTCGGTAGCGTACATAGGCGTCCGCGGGGCAGGGGGGGTCGGGGATGGCGGTTGCCCCTAAACATTTTTAGAAACAAAAACCTACAAATTTAATAAATTCTTATTCACTCGCGCTATTTATTAAGGATTATATAAAGGGGTGGCGGGACGGCCGAGTGGGCAAACGCGTTAGAAAATACGCCTTGATTGGCAAACCGAAGATAGCAAGTTCAAAACTCGGAGCAAGGGGAGATTTAATAATACTCGGTTTTAATCCCTCCCACCCTCTTCCCTGGCCAGGGAAATCCCCATATAGCCTAAAAGGTTTATTATAAAATATATATAATTTTTTAATATCAATTTCTAAAATCAATTAAAGGCTTAACTAGTCAGAATACGTCGACTTCCTCCCCCAGGCATAAGAATTTTACCAGCCTGTCCCCCTTAAAGACAATTTTACCAAGCCCACCCACCTATTATTATCGCTAAATTAACGGGTCGTTTTGTGTTGATCTAAAGCGGTAATTTTAACAAACAGAACATTTGAATGTAATAGAAATGAAAACCAGAAGCAGGAGAAATAATCTGGACAATACCCTGAGAGGATGTACAGTCACTACAGAGAGATACCGCGGCTCTGACGTCACCAAGGCCAACCGCGAATAACTTGGCCAGGCAACTGGTCCACGTGTACAAGCGACGCTGCAAGACCAACCGCGTAGAGAGAAACACTCACATCAATAGTTGAACGATATCATCAGTATCATATCAATGAACTTGTAATAAATCACAATAATAGTGGTAAGAGTAGAGCTGTGAAAAATAATTAAAAATAATATAATTATAATAAATATTAATATGCCCCTCCGCGCACATGGCAACCATGTTGCGCAAACACATACGACAGAAGATGACATATGGGTAAAAGTTACGGAAAGTATTGAAGGTAACTAAACAACTTTTAACGAAATATTTTCTACCACAAATTCCAAACCAATAAAATTATTAACACTAAATAACACAAATATACTCTAAAACATACTAAAAATAAATTTAAAAGTTTAAGCTCCAATAACAAAGTAATAAGAAAAATAAGGAGGAGAATCATAAGTGAATTAATCACTTCCTCGAAGCGATCAGACATTTTATGCTGAAAAAAACTTTATGTGATAGGAACAATGACTTATAAAATTGACATACAAGAGTTTTATTAAAAAATGAGACAACTTTAATGTTCAACAATATTAGTGAGATTTCCTATTAGAAAAATTTTACACTTAAATTTTAATTTTTTAACGGTTTTATTTCTTTACTTTCTTCGATAAAATACCTAGATTTTCGATCGTTTCTCACACACGCTGACTATATCAATGAGCTTCTAATTGATTGTTGAGGTACATATTTTTATATTGATTTTGGATGATCAAAAAATTCATTTTTTGTTTGTTTGTTTAACGTCACTTTATGCCATTAAGGCTAATCGGACGATGCTACAGTGCGACTCCTAAATTTTGCCTACCCAGGTATAATTAGGATAGGGATATTTAACGAGTGCACCTATTAACTTGGTTTTCCCCCAAATATGTCTTATAAATGACATCAATTATCATACATGTACGGCAGCCCAGTGATCAGGCGTCTTTATGCATTTTTTTATTTGCATTTACACGTGGATTCATGGTCTCCGCTTTATTGGGTCCTCCGCCTAATTGGGACAAATCATATTTTCCTGATAAGTCCCAATAAAACTGAGTTGACTATATTGCTTCTTCTGAACAAACACGGAATTGTGACTAATGGTGCTGTTTTTCCCAATGGTGCAGATAATTGTACCTACTCATATTTTTATGCTAGTTTTTTGACTTTAGGAAAAATCTATTATTTTATTTTATTTTTATTAATTTAATCATTATTTTGGGAAACCACCTATTTTTTAAATCATTTATTTTTGAAGAGAAAAGATTTGGCTCCACCGGGAATCGAACCCGGGTCTTCCGCGTGACATGCGCGTTATGCTAACCATTGCACCACGGAGCTCGCTTCCAAACGGTGGCAAATCCTTCCTCTTCACTGACACCTCTCCCACGATCTCGCAAGTTTTGCGAGTATTTAAGGGAGGTGGACAATTTTTGTCGTTGACGTTCGTCAATTTTTAAATTATTTTTATTTTTATCATTATTTTGGGTAACCACCTTGTTTTTAAATTATTTTAAAATGTGGAGGTGGACAATTTAGCACCGTTGGAAGCGAGCTCCGTGGTGCAATGGTTAGCATACCGCGGAAGACCCGAGTTCGATTCCCGGCGGAGCCAAATCTTCTCTCTTCAAAAATAAATTATTTAAAATAATTTAAAAAAAGGTGGTTACCCACAATAATGATTAAATTAATACAAAATAATTTAAAAATTGACGATCGTCAAGAGATGCCCAAAATTGGACAAAAATTGTCCATCTGCCGTAAATACTCGCAAAACTTGCGAGATCGTGGGAGAGGTGTCAGAAGAGGAAGGATTTGGCACCGTTTGGAAGCGAGCTCCGTGGTGCAATGGTTAGCATACCGCGCATGTCACGCGGAAGACCCGGGTTTGATTCCCGGCGGAGCCAAATCTTTTCTCTTCAAAAATAAATTATTTTATTTTTAGTTTTCTAGTGAAATCTCGCTCTGCACACATCAAAAGCTGAAGAACCGAGCGTGCTGAAATATAACAATAAGAAAAATATCAGAATCAGCAAATTAAATCTGTCACAATTATACATCGGTTGAAATCATTTCTTGTTACTTGTCACTTCTTGTTACCTTCTTCGAAATAATAAAAGGATTTTTTTATTTTTTCTCACCGTTAAGGGTATTCGGGGTTTCCCGGGCCATGAGAGAGGGTGGGGGATAAATGCAGTGTATTGTTAAATGTACAATGGCTCCGGATTTTGAACATTTATCTTCAGGTTTCTAATCATCTGTGGGTTGTCAGAGGCAACGGGTATTTTCTAATGCGTTTGCCCACTCGGCTTTTCCGCCAACCTTATAAAAGGATATTCCTGTGCAATACCAATGCAATATTATTTCTTTAGGTCATGTTTCCCTCCCCATAAGAACGATTTTTTTTTCTACCATGAGCCCTTCCAGGATATTCTTCTTTTTTTTTTTAATTTTATGGTATAGTTCAAGGTGATGGAATGATATAGGGGTAGGAAGGCCGGCCGTTAGGGCAAGTTATGGGTCTCTCGGGTACTGTAAAACAATCCAAAGCACTCTCTAGGCATGCCTCATAAATATGAAAATAGTTATTGAAATGGCTTTCGGAGTCAGATCAAACCATCTATAATAGGTGAGCGGTGCTACCTGGGTAAAATTTAAATAATGTTTATTAATCAACTAATATGTAAAATGTTGCTAGGCAAGTCTCTGTGCAAGTAGAACACTGGCGCAACTAGCACGTGGCAAGCTGACAAATAAAAAAAATAACTTCCCAATTTAATTTTACTATGTGAAGTCTCTGTATCTAGTTTGCTCCTCTAAATTTATATCTCTACGTCGTATTTTAGCAAATAATGGGATTGTTTGACGACATATAGACCTCCCACCTACAACGTAGACGTTATTGTTTGAATCTTAACAATAACAATAACTCAAAAGCTCCTATTAAAACTTAATAAATTATTACACAGTATTTTATTAAATCTGTATTCATCTCTAAAATTCTACACGTATTATACTCACAAAGTAGGGGAGGTGACGCACAATGAAAAACAGAAGTTTCTTTTACCCATAACACCCCACCTGAGACTTTAAATTCAATTTTTTATTTTTTACATATTGCATTACGATCAAATCTATGTAAGAAATGTGTTAAACGTTATTTTATGCATCATGTGCCACCGCGAGCAGCTATTTTAAAACAAAAAAATATTTTTTTTTTCATTGTGTCCCATGCCTGGGGTACAATGAAAAAGCGCGAGGGATACTTTGAAACAATGGAAAAAAGCAACACCATAATTAACGAAAAACTTTATTCGGCTTCCAGTGGGTTTTTCGTTCTCCTGCTATAGAATAGCCACGAAATTCTTCAGGAGGGAGGTAAGTTTGACTTGGTTGTCAGAGAGGAAAGCTGTCATAAATTAACAGAGTGTTTTTGGTGTTCCACTCTCGATTTCGCACCATCCTGTAGGAAAATGAAAAAAAAAAACCAACTGCTTATTGCACAATGAAAAACACATAGGGCACGAAGAAAAAGCCAAAATCAGGCAAAATCATAAGAGATATATGCATAATGAAATTTTGTAAGAGCAGATTGAATAAAATAATTACTCTTACCTAGAGACGAAAATCGTTTCGACGAAAAATTTTACTTTTACCACACAAAACCGCACTTCAGCACGTGGAGTCAGCCACGCAACAAGACGAAAAGGCGACAAATAGACACCCTTACCGCTTGGTTTCTGAATTTGGTTGCATTTTGGTTCGCCCAATGTACCGACTGTTTCATTGTGCCCCACCTTCCCTCCACTACTTGTACGTTTTGAAGTTATACTAAGATAAACGTAAGTATACTTTGGGTTCTCTAGTTCTAGTTTTGAGAGGAGAAAATCGGGTCAAGATGGCTTCGAGAAATACATATACGCCTTTAGAGATACCATAACATTTTTCATCAGGAATTATATAAGATATTATTGAATATATAATCGGAAAACTGGAGGCTGATTAGAAATGTAATCAATCCATTCCTCGACAGAAGACAGTCAGTCTGGCTAGTTTTTACGATTAGCAGTGCTCGCGACGGGTTTTATATAACAGACAAGTCCATGATTTATTTAGCCGAGGCAAAAAGCGCGGTTCTTTCATCCATTCATTGAGTTAGCCACATGGGATAGGGATTCCCAACAGAAAAATAAAATAAATGACGACAGGGCTGAGGGTATGCTTGGGAAAGGTTAGAGAATCCGGTTTTGTTGAAGCAAGCGCTGAGGGAGTGAGTAGCGGGCCGGCCAAGGCCGCTTTGTTGTGTTTATGCGGGGCTCGCTTATCCAGCTATATCTTTTAGATTAACGAGGTATTCGATTCAGTTTTATAGTCACTTGTGAACGACAAAATAACACTTCATTAAGTTTTGAATTTAGCAATCTGAAAAATACATTGTACATACATACATCCAACAAAGTTAGTTGACTGCTGAGGGAGCGTCCAATCGCGGAGTTACAAATTACTTTAGCAAAACTCTTTTATGGCTACCGCATTAGAGGTAGTGTATGTTTACCTCTGTAGATTAAAAAACATTAAATAATGCGTATATATTCATAATATATAATTATTTGATTACAAATATAATTTTATATTAATTTACTCATTATTGTGAGTAACCACCTTGTTTTTAAATTATTTTAAATAATTTATTTTTAAAGAGAAAAGATTTGGCTCCGCCGGGAATGAGTGTGTCAGTGAAGAGGAAGGATTTGGGTTCGGAAGCGAGCTCCGTGGTGCAATGGCTAACGCGCGGTATGCGCATGTCACACGGAAGAACCGGGTTCGATTCCCGGCGGAACCATATCTTTTCTCTTTAAAAATAAATTATTTCAAATATAATTTAAGTTTATTACAAAATTAAAATTAAATATTAATAAAACTTAAACTAAGATATTGAATAATTTATTTTATTGATGTAACCATGCTATTAATTAAATATAATATAAAAACCAGCTTTTATTCGAATCAGTATTTAGTAACTATCATGTAAAAGGCATGTCTTGTTATGATGTCTGTTAAAGTCCACTGAGGCACAATTTAGTGCAAAAACAAAAATATTGCAATTAACCATGTAATTTTTATGTATGCATGAGATATAGGATTTCACGAATATTCCTATGTAGGCCTTTAATATGCTATTGGGCAGCGTTCCTGCTCAGTAGAGTATTTTATCAGTACATTTTACAAATAAAAAAAAAACCAAAACTTTATTTTATCTAGAATACATTTCAAGATTTTTCATCTAAAATACTACCCGTCTGATGTGCACCTAGGACAAGATCACTATGAAATTCAATAATATTCTTAAAAACTGACTTTAATTATTTATTTAGAAAGGACATTTATTTATTCACTATAAGGACATGTTATTTATTTATTTGTAACTAACTCTCTATTATACATTATTAGATAATTATGTGGAAGTAAAATATACAGCAAGTACATACAATACATACAGTAGTACAATAAGACAGCAAAACATGAAAAATTCTGGTGCGTGCGCGCAACACACAACTTTCACTTACCAACTTACTTAGATTAGAAATTTACGTTTTTTGTTAATTGCCATTTCTCTAAGTAACTCATTTTTCTATATTCATTTCTTATTTTTGATTTTATTTGCTCTATAAAAAAATACTATTTTTTTTTAATATTAAAAAAAAGGTTTTTAATTGTGATAATTCGGCAAGCCAGCAAAATACTCTAAGTAGTCTGATGGTATAATTATCTATATATTTTTTAAAAACTTCATTTAGTTACCATGAAACAAATAATTTCCTTATAAGACATTAAGTTCTTGAGACTATATTGTTCAACAGGTTATCAAGAAGGGGACCAAATTAGTCTCAACAATACAGTTTTTTATTTATAAGACGTTTCGGCTCTTTTGAGCCATCTTCAGTTCAGCAAAAGGCAGTATCAAATATACACAGGCAGACAAATTATTTGAAGTCACACAGGGCAGAGTTTTATCTGAGTTAGCCCTAAAACTCCAATAAAATCGAATATTTCTGACATGCTACCTTTTGCAGTATCAACGACGTAATGTTTTGAAGTTCGCTTTAGAGGTAGGACATCAACAATTAGCATGAAAAAACAAATCAGCTACGCCCAAAGGGTAGAGGATCTTCACGAGATCAAAGATTCGTTCAATTGAAAATACTTCGGAAAAAGTCTGATTGTGAGTAACCTTCACCTTCCCTAGCTTTCCTCGATAGGAAATTCCTGATTCAGTCAATAAACTCTTTATTATTATTACTGTCCCCCCTATTTTAATTTTTTTTTTTTTTAATTTTCTAATGTATGACCTTATGTATGAACTCATAGTTCAAGAGGTTTAATTATTAGGCGTCCCAATAGGACAGTAAACAATTTTTTTTAAACATATGAAAGTTGTAGGTGAAGAATAACAATTAACGAGCCTAAGCATGGGACACGAAATGGTGCTTTTTCTTTTTCTAAACTAAAGTTTATTTTTATTTTCGTAGCCCCTTTTCTTCTCCATCTTACAATACGAGCAAAGCTTTAATGCTTTGAATGTATTCAGGTCTTTCGTCTAAATGGATACACAGAAAAAAATCCGTTAAAATCAGTCATTCAATGGCCAGCTGGCAAAGATTCAAAGTAGGTAAGCTGCTTTATTCTTATTTTCCTCTTTTCGTTTTTTATCTCCCATCTGTTAAACCTTTTTCTACTTTTTCTTTTTCTTTTGTGTTCCTTTTCATGTCCTCATACTTTTTATTCGGGATTTATATTTATATTTCTATCTCGACCCCTCATAAATCCACAAACTTTCTTCTGCTCATTTTTCATTTTCTATCCTTTCGGTTTTATAAGCCCTTATGAAGGCAAATAAATTAAATATAAATAATAATAAAACTTAAGCCGGAATCGCCCCGTATATTGAAAAAACCGGGCAACACAAAACTTTCACTAACCAACTTACTTCGATCAGAAATTGACGTGTTTTGATAAATATTTAAACGCCATTCCTCGAATTCACACATTTTTCCGCATTTATATACTTATTTCTGTTTGTATTTGCTCTCTAAACTACACTAAAAATTGTTATTGCCAAATAAAAGATTTTACTTGTGATAATAGGACAATGCAAGCATAATACTCCATTCCCTCTCATTTTATAATTCTCTATTTAGTTGTTGAAAACTTCATTTAGTGCTATGGAAATAAATAATTTCCATTAAATATTCCACGTTTCAAAACACGTTGACAACTCTTTACCATGAACAGAACGTCTTTAATTATAAACAATGGTATAAAGGCGCAGAGCGCACGCGTGGCCTCGACGTGTTTAATTTGCTGTCAGAATATTTTTCTTTTTTTCTCCTGTATACTCGATTTTTTTCATATTTCATATTTAGCCATTTCTTGTTTGTAGGCATGAATAGAGATAGTTAATTTCCCCATATAAATAAAAACAAGTTACTTTATAGGAATACAAAAAAGTCTCCTTCCCCATTTAAGCCCCCTCGGAACATTTTTATGATGATAAAACTTACCTGATATTGAAGGATACTTGATGCTCGTTAAACATGACGAATTTGATCAAAATATTATAGAACCGTTTTTTCTAGAAAATCGAAATAAATTAAAAATGAGACAAAATTAATTAAATACAGTGCCCGAACATTTCTCGGGATTTGGTTATTCCGGTCGCTGGGGACTTCAAGACGTGTATTTCCGTTGAAAACCGGAAGTCTAAACTTTTCGGGATCACAAAACTTTCCATTACTATATATTTCATATATTGGTAATTGAGTGTAAACAAAAAATATATATATACAATAGGTCGAAATTTGTGGCAATCACAGTAATCCTCTTACTATATATTTATGGGTGATTCTCATTCTACGGGTGTTTTACATTTTATTTTTGAAATTTTTCAGTGTGGTTAAAAAAAAAATTGTATTTGTATTTGGACCCCTCCACACCAAATCTATCATAATCGCAGTTCAGATCATTGCCTGAAATTCAGATAATTCAATCTATAATTTCATTGCCTCCGCAATAATTTCAGTTACCACGTCAATGAATAATTGTAAAACTGTCTTAATTGCATTCATTTTTTTAGTTTATTCCATATTTTATGCAGAATCAGATGATACTGTAAGAATTGCCGTTATAATTTTTCATTTTGGGAAAAAAATTCTTAAACCTAAAATCATATTTTTTCCAGAAATAAGTAAGGCATAAAAAAATAACAACAAAAATCTGTCTCAGATGTCCTTAATCATAATATTTCTGGAATAATAATACATTGCTGGAAGGAGGATTAAATTCTCAATCCAATGGTGGAATAATACTAGTGAAGTTTTAAATTATAATTGATTTATTTTGATACATAATACAGTAAAATTAAATTTAAAATTGCGCATATAAATTAATATCTCTAAAATCTCTTTCCAAATTTCCGCATACAACCATATATTACTGATGAAATAGCATGTACTTACTTTTTAAATAATATAAGTACTATATGTGGGCTTTTGAGTTCATAAAAACAACTCAGTAGTTATTTATAAATTAAATATTTCGTATTGAAAAATCAAGTCCAATGTTGCTATTGGAGCCATTTAAGTATTTCAGTATGCTATGGTATGATTTTCATGATGCCATAATTAAAACACCATTTTGTTTTATATCCGACGATCATGGAACGATAAGGCGTTCGTAATGTAAAAAGGTACAAAAATGAAAGAGGCACGTGGTGGTACAAAATTAAAAAATTATAATTTAAAAAAAAAGAAAAATAAAAGTATAAATTTACCTCAAACGAATCGAATGTTTATTTGAAAAATGGAAAGAGAGTAAGGAGTGTAAGGAAAAAAAAAAAAAAGAAGAAAAATGTTATACGTGTAGGAGAAAAATGGACATATATTTTAATATAAAAATTAAGCCATGTTATACATAAAAATTAAATGAATAATGAACTCAACATTTATTGTAAATTAAATAATCAATCATCAACACATCCGATAATCATCTCAAAATGTTAACATTGTATATAAATATTTTATGTATCTTTATTATATTATTTTGTATTTTTCTCCATATCGAGCAATATTTATGTTTATAATTTTATTTTCGTGCAAAAATATGTTCTAGCCAAACTCTATTTGGACGAGGCTGTGTCCCCAAATACAAATAAAGATTTCATTTCATGTGCAAATATTCGACTTTTGCAGATTTATTTAGAAGGATTTTCAAAACGCTAATGTGTGTCAAAACAAATCTTGCATCATGTCGAAGAATTTTAGAGAAAGAAAAGACATTTTTCCCACAATAAGGTACACCTGTATGCAATCAAAACTGTTGCCTCGAGAAACCGAAATGATCAGATTAAGAAAATGTTGTTTTCAACTGGTAGAAATTTAATTTTTTTAAATATAAAGTTGTTGCAAGTTCCTTGTAAATAAATAGTCCCCATTCAAGTCTGGAAATCAACATAAATTCTTTAACAGTGAAATTATTAGACAACTCTTTTATAAATCGTAATAGTTTAATTATTTTATCAACAGATTCATATTTTCGTGTCTAATACGCCAAAATTAATCCAAGCTTTTTTAAATCGGCAACATAATAAAAGCCTCAAATCGGCAAATACTAAAATTGCCAAGTTTTTCTAAGTCGAAGAGACAAATTTTTACTTTCACTTACCTATATATGTAATATATAGTAAGTGGAAGTATTGCGATCGTGAAAAATTTCGACTTCCGGTTTTCAACGGAAAAACACGTTTTGGGGTCCCCTGAGTCGAAATGACCAAGTCCCGGAAAATGGTCTGTGTGTTTGTGTGTCTGTGTGTGTGTGTCTGTGTGTGTGTGTGTGTGTGTGTGTGTGTGTGTGTGTGAACAGACTAGCTCAAGAATTATAAACCGTGCGAACCTGAAATTGGGTATTTAGTGTAGGTACATGCCCGCGATGTGACAGCAAAAATTTCATCAAAATTGCTCAAAGGGAGGGGGTACTTTATTTAATAACTTTTTAGGTTTTTTTCGATTTTCTCAAAAACGGCTCTAACGATTTTGATTAAACTGAGTATTTCATCTATTTATATGCCCGAGATATGACTGTAAAAATTTCATCAAAATTGATTAACCGGAGGGGGGACTTTACTTAATAAATTTTGTAACATTTTCACGTGTTTTTTTTATTTACTCTAAATCGGCTTTAACGATTTTGATCAAACTGGGTATTTGATGTATTTATATGCCCGAGATATGACTGTAAAAATTTCATCAAAATTGATTAACCGGAGGGGGGACTTTACTTAATAAATTTTGTAACATTTTCACGTGTTTTTTTGATTTTCTCAAAAACGGCTCTAACGATTTTGATTAAACTTAGTATTTGATCTACTTATATGCCCGAGATATGTCTATAAAAATTTCATCAAAATTGATCAACCGCAGGGGATACTTTACTTAATAAATTTTGTATCATTTTTACGTGCTTTTTTTATTTACTCAAAAACTGCTTTCACGATTGTGACCAAACTGGGTATTTAATGTATGTATATGCCAAATATGTGATAGCCAACATTTCATCAAAATTGATCAACCGAAGGGGGGACTTTACTTAATAAATTTTGTATCATTTTCACGGGGTTTTTTATTACTCAAAAACGGCTTTAACGATTAATAAAAATAAGATATGAATGTAGAAAAATGTGTGATTTTGGGAAATGATATCTAACAAAACACGTCAATTTCTTATCTAAGTAAGTTGGTAAGTGAAAGTTGTGTGTTGCGCGCACGCACCACAGAACACAGATTTTTGTTAATGATGGAAGAACTTTTGAAATTCCATTTATTTTAATCTTAAGATATTCCGTTTTTTTTTTTAGTATTATTTTCTTACTCTATCTTTTTCACCAATTTTCAATAACGCATCTTATTTTCTTATGTACATTAATGCGTATAAAATGCTTTACCACATTAAATACGCAATATTATGAATAACGTCCTTTTGCATAGGATATTGGAATATTGTGTATATTTTATTTTATCGTATTTTATAACCTTAAGCACTTCTAAATACAAACTCCAATTTCCATGATAATAGTGCCTACCTTTAACTTGAGGGCCCTCCCCTAGAAACGGGACCAACTAATATGCATTTCCCGCCATTACTAGAAACCCTACCCTATCTTACCAGATGTTTTGATACCCACTTAAATACACAACATATATTCACACACACGCGCACACACACACGCGCACACACACACACACACACACACACACACACACACACATGTAATAATTACGTGAGGGTTAAGATCTTGCTTGAAAATTAAACAAGGTTTATTTTGTACTTGCGAAAGTTTCGTCTGTTTTATAGACATCCTCAACGCTAAAATGGAAGAAAACAAAACAGATGAAAGAAAAAATTAAATAATGGAAAGTAGCAATTTAAATTAAAGTAATGAATGTAACTAATCCTAAATAATTAAACAGCAACATACGAAAAAAAAGTAGTTGAAATATGAAATAATTTAGTTATCCTAACCATAAGCTGACTTATATGTTATAGATCTATAAACTTATTCCCTATTTGGCAATATTTCCCTGGATGTATCACAGAGAGGACTTCTGAATAGTGTTTCAATTCGAATATCTGATGTGCTATGTTATATATAAGGCTATACAAGGTCCTTTTGCATACATTAACCCTAGTATATAGAAGTATAGATATAGATAGCATATTCTATATTAGCAATATTCTCCTTAGCTTCCTATGGCTCTTTCTGATTAGCTGAAACGCTAATTTTTTTCCCCTTCAAATCTCTATAAATATAATATAATATTATAGAAAATAACACGTGCTTAGTAAATCTTTTCATTCCGGATTCTAAGTCAACGGAATACTTACTTAAATTCTCCAACAAAATACATGAACTTAAGGTGTCCAAGGTTGAACTCCATATGCAAATGCAATGAAATAAATGAATTTTATTTGAATTTTGTAAAAACACGATTTATACCAAGGTCGATAAGAAAACGGGAGAACTAGAGGTCGTTAGGTTTAAAAGGAAATCTACAATATTCCGCTATTAATTATAAACTTAAAGTGTTTTCGCACTAACGAGTTTTTCTCTTGTCGCAATAAAGAAATGTATTGAACAGGATGTTTAAGGGTTGATGAAGGAGTCGATTGGTTAGCCATATCATTTTAATCTATATTTTAGCCATAATAATTTGAAATATTTATGTATGTAAATTGTACTTATATTTTTATTTTTTCAAATGATGAATATCTATACAAAAATAATAAATAATATTAATTTTTTTCTAATCTTTTGATGCGAAAAAGGGTCTTTGACGGCGTTATAATAATGATGCTAAATAAAAATGCTAATAATACTCAAAAAATGCTAAACTCAAGAAATAAAAGTCATACGAATATTTCTTTTTTAAACGTGGTAATACTAATTGTAAGTGTGATTTTTTATTTGCAATTGGTCAAAATTAACGAGGACGACTAAATTTAAAATACTATCATTTTATTGTTTTGTTTTTTATTAATTAATAATAAATACACGTATTTGTACGGTATTTGTTTTTTTATTAATTTTATTATTATTTAGAGGTATGCTGTGTGAGCAATAGATTCTTCTTTTGTTCAAATAAATTTTTTTAAAGTTTCATGAAAAGAATTTCGCAACAGACTGGGAGCATTTCGTGTTACAATCTTTTTTGATATAGATTAATTTCGGAACTGAGAGAATGTCTGAGCTTAAAATGATACTCATTGTTGAAGCATGAATGAAGGAATAATGAAAAAATGAAGTATTTACCTATAAAGTGGTTTGCGTTTCTAAGCGGTCTTCATTTTTTTTAAAATATTTGAGATAAGGAAACTTATGTACGTAGATAGAACGGGGGGGGGGGGGGGATCTTATTTAGACCTTTTAACCATTATTAACGTATATCATAAATTGCAGAATAATACAACAGGCGAATTTGGGCAGCAGTTGGAGCTATTGCCACGAACTACGCTAGGAGAATGGAAACTAGTTCCTAGAACACCCCATCAGTTGCGCTCATCAAAGCAACCGGTTTTCCTTACAAAACTGGTCACTTAAGCCATTACGTCAGTCGTTATAGTGCAAATGATTCAACACACGAGTTCCGCGCAAATAGAAAATTTGCTAATTTTATGAGACATATTTTGCAAAAAATAAAATGTATAAAAAATTAGGTGAATAACTTAATTTAACTTTTTAAGTAATTGAACTTTAAATTAATTAAAATTTATACTTTCGGCTCACTTTATCCATCAATCTAGATAGTCCATCGATATAGTTCTGAGCTCGAGACTAGAAAGTCTTGATAATTAAATTGTATTTGAAATTAGCACTTATTGCTAGTAAACTGATCAATAATAAAAGTGCTGATTACTGAAAAAAATAAAAATTCTAACTATAAATAAATCAGTCATTCGACAAACATATGTACCATTTTATATTTATTTTCCGGCTCAACTGATCCTGCTTTACACAGTTCGATTCCAGCTCATGGTCCATGTCTTAGATTAGGTTCATATCAAAACAGGAACAGCTGGCATATCGATTTTCGATTTCGAAGTACCTTTTTCGGTAATCTTGCAAAAAAATATTTATACACATAAAGTATACAAAATAACATAAACATCACAGTACTAATGTAAGTAAGTATTAGAGGGATAAGGGGGGAAAAATAATTGAAACTATTTTAACATTTTCATGAGTTGTTTGCAAACATTTTCAGATAGTTGGTTTTTAATGTTTTGCTTGATTTTAAAGTACATCATTAAATTTGTAATTCTGAAGAATCATAGCGGGACATATAATTGGAGAGCATTATATTGCTTATTTTAAGTTCTACTAAGGGATACATGTCGGAGAAAATATTTATTTATTCTACTAAAAATTTCAGGGGAGTACAACAGGTTAAACAAAACCACATGGGTCATACAACCTTGCCACTTGAGCTAGAACTGAACGGTTAGTATGCGTCTGTTCAGCTGATAGTATTAATTCCTCAGTAGGATATTTTAAAGAATCTGAACATTGATCCAAGACCAGCCCTAGTACTCGCACCATGTCTTCATCCACGCAATGGGATGGTGGAAGATCTTTGATTAGGTCTCGACAATTGCTCGACCACTTCTTGAGCACAAAACCTCCAGACATTAATAATGCAATGAGCTCATCCCTCAAAGGCAGGGTGTCGTTAAGAGTGTTTCCACCAGCACTGATGTCGTCAACAAATATTTTGTTCAAAAGAACTTTTGCTGCATTGGGAAAATTCAAACGCTCATATGACGCTAACTTCTTTAAGGTCGCAATGGCCAAAAAGGCGGCAGGACCTACGCCATAGGTAACAGTAGCTAAGGCATAAACCTTTACAGGCTCCGATGGCTCTTCACGCCATACGATGCATTGATATGGCATGTCATCTTCATGAATCATGATTTGACGGTACATTTGTTCAGTGTCACAAACAAAAACAAATTGACACAAAGTTAAAACATCATATAACAAGTTTAATGCATTCGGGGCTTTAAGCAACACCGAATTTAATGAATGAGAGGTGGATGTAGCAGCACTCGCATCAAACACCACTCTTATTTTAGATGTATCACCATGAGTTTTGTGTATCCGATGGTGGGGGGACATGTAGACTTTTTCTCAACGGCTGATTAAAATTTAAGCATTTAGAAGTTTTATTCCATTTGGTATTTCTATTTCTTATTTTAGAAGCTTATTATTAATAAGCCAACAAACAAATAAAAGTAAAAGATTCCTTATGCTCAACTGGAGATAAATAAATAAACAAAGAGAAGGTTCTTTTTATATCAGAAAAGGCCTGATTCATTTAAAACCAAGTTGTAATCATTTCGGATTGGATCTTCTGTTAAATTCTATCTACACTCCTGATCGAAATTAACGCACCACCATAAAATTTAACTATAAATCCCATTTTACGTAAATAAATTGCACCTCTTGATGTTTATTCATTTGCATATGATCCAATGATCGTTTACAAACAGTGATTGTTGCTTTTAATCCCATTTGAAATGGAATTAATTAAATCCACGATTTTACTCAATAGTTTGATTCCTCAGTTTATTCAGTTTTACTGCAGTTGCTTCCAAGTGAACGCTTGCTTTTCCACAAGTTTTGAAGTGGATTTGTTCAAATTTCGATTCATGGCCCTTACTAGACATTTATCCGATTATGAAGCTCAGGGCCTTAACTCTTCTCTCTGAAGGATACAGCCAGCGTGAAGTTGCCAGGAGACTTGATTTTCACTATAAAACTATAGGGAGAGCCCTCCAGCGATTTCAAGAGACCGGCAAGAAGGCATGGACAATGGCGTCCTAGAGCCACAACCGAGAGAGATAATAGATATTTACTCCTACAGGCTCTCAGAAGAAGGCTAGATACAAGTTCTCAACTTGACAATCTTATTCTCAGTGTAAGACGAGTAAACATTTCGGCCACCACTGTCAGGAGAAGGTTGAGGGATTTTAATTTGAGCAGTAGAAGGGTTGTCTCAGGACCTCTGCTAACCAGGGAGCACCGAGCAGCAAGACTAAGATTCGCCAGAGAACACCTTAATTGAAATGTCGAAGATTGGAGGAGGTTTTTGTTTTCTGACGAAGTGGCTCTAACATCTTCTGCTGGGCGTGTTCGCACATGGAGACGGCGTGGAGAAAGGTAGGCCCAGTGCAACATTACTCTTCGTCTTTCTTTGGCGGAGGCTCAATAATGGACTGGGGTGGTATCATGATGGAGGCTCGCACAGAGTTACTGGTTATTCGAGGACGATCCTTGAATACAGCAAGGTATGCGGAAGATGCTGTGCCTTTTGGTAGAAATTTTAGAGTAGGATTTTTATATATGCATAATAATGCACACCGGGCAATATCAGTTGAACATAAATGAAGAGGCGTTAATTTTGACCAGGAGTTTATATAATCTCTCTGTTTAAGTACATAAACATGTTTTTACTGAACGTGTAATGTTTTATTTTAAATTCTCACATTTCGTGACAAAATAAAAAATATTATCAAAAAATAAAAATAGGGTAAATAAAAAGATTATTATTATTATTAATACAATTCAGTTTATGTGATTAGCAATCTGCTAATTAGCAATTAGCAAATCGGTTGAATTCCTATTAGATGAATTGCTAACTTTAAACTAAGTTAGCATATCTCTTGGCCACCGCCTCAATAGTCACCGGGGTGGAATTTAAGCGTTTATGTTTGATGTTAGTGCCTTTGCTAAAGAGTCATCGTAATCAAGTGGTCCGAGGTTTCCTATACCTCTTTGTTATATAAAGAAGGTATTAGTGACCGTGCAATAAAATATTGAACTTCCTTAATGATTCTTCATCAAAAGATCTGTGTTCCATCATTCCATTTTTCCATCCACTTCAAAAACCGCGAAAAAGCAGGTTAAATTAAACAAGAATATTTTCATGGTTACAGGATATTTGATGAGGAGTCGGTTGTGGTATAATGGAGCAGGTTGGGGTAGGCGTGGCCGCTGACTAAGGCTGACGTCATGGCTTCCTCTACACAGTGTAGGCTTCTATTCCATCGCCCTATGCCTCTTCTCAACAACCTCATTTATGCTAACGCTGAGCTACGCACATTTATATAAATATATATTTAATAATTTCGAATTGTAATTCAACAATCAGCAAACAAATTCGATCGTATTTACGTTATAAAGACAATGTGATGCTTGTTAGAAAAATAAAATCACTCTACAGTATTTGTTTTTATAAATTTATGTAAAAGTTTGATTATAAAACAACAAAGCTTCAACAACGATTGCAACTTTTGTCTGAGTGTTTTGAAAAAAAAAAAAAGGTGAGTCGATATTAATTTTTCATTGGACATAATTCATGCGTTTATGAATTCCATTTCATTAAAAAAAAACTTCGAATTAGATCCCATATATGTACTAGTTTATTTTTTATTATTTTAACCATATCTTAATTCGAAATTTAAAAACGAAAAATCATCTAACATCTCCACCAAATCAATTTCTTCCTATATTTGTTTTTCTTAAATTCTTAATTGAAAATGCCTTGTAATTGCATAATAAACTTGAACATGTTTTAAAAAATAAAGATTGAACAGATTTCCTAAGTTTTTATCCAGATATGGCATGCAAGCAGTATAAATCGAAAACATAAATTTTTTGTCTACAATTTTTTTCAGAAGAACTAATTTTGAGCTTTGATAATATTTCTTCGTTACCCATTGATATATAATAATGCAAACATTCTCACATTGTGTTTATTTTAATTCAATTAAAAATTAGACACAGTTTCATTTATCCCTGAAGCACGGATGTTATACTTGCATAATAATTACCAACATGCTTTTTTCGTTGACCATAAATTTGCCTCGCAAATTACAACTCTTGACCCAAATCTTTGCATCCCAAATATGCTTTCTTTAGATGTAGAAATCTTTATATTGAGCTTAACATGAGCTTTAAGAAAGTCTTTTTTTTTTTTTTTTAATGCGAATTTGTGAAAAGGAAAGACCAAGTAAGAATAAAACTTCAAAATAGCTAACTTTGAATTAGTCGATTGATAAACCTTACAGTCCACAGAAAGTGGCGGTTCTAGAAATACTTTACAGATGGGGATCGGTCGGCTTAAAAAAAAAATGATCAGCATGTTATTAATTTATAAGAAGTATAAGAACTTCATTTAATGCTTATACCAACATAAATACTATTAACCTAGAAAATATTTAAGAAATAGATGCGTAAATTATTAATAAATCCATTAACCTTTTTTTATTTTTTGAAATTTCGAATTTTCGGGGGACTATTCCTCATAATTCTTTCTCTGACTACTACGCATCTAATTCGATTTTTTCTAAAATGTGACTCAGACCCATTGTATCTATATTGGTCCCAAAAATATTATTCTTTTGAATAATTTGTCTCAGTATGCAAGGAATGCCAAAATAAATATAAACAAGGACCAACTTTTTCGGGCCTATCGGGTTTCCTCAAACAACTAATGCAGTTATAGTTAGACTTTTATTTTAATGTTTACCAGGCTACTAGTAATCCGAGCCGTGATTTTTAATTCTTTACTGTAATATTGTCATAAGTTACTCGTCAAAAGCTGCCTTTGGTTCGGATGAATATCATCGAGATCATATCCGCTTTCTCGACTAAATATTTAATATTCATAGTGAACTTGTGGGAAAACAATCTGTCAACAGGACGACGTAAATATTGGAAGAGGATAGGAGAGGGATAATGCAAGGTTTTAGGATGGGATGGAGTAGGACTAGAGATTGGAAGGATGTAAATAATTGACGAGGGATATTTTTTTTTTTAGTGCGTGGTGGGGGCGCTGCGCAGAAGGACCCAATGGCCGCCTGCCCTACGGCCTCAGAGTTCTGCTCTAGTCTACTTCAATTTGGACCGGCAGCAATCAAAATTCTTTAAATTATCAATAACAAATAGTATAGTATATGGCGACTAACATAAATTAGACCAATCAGCGGTGTACAGACAGCTTCTTGAAAAGTGGCGATGAATATGGGAATTTGTTCAGTTCCCGCATGAATTGCTACAGAATGATGGAATGAAAACAAATTCATAGGAAAAAAATTAAGAAACGTGGTCATGAGGAAATATCGAAAGTAAAAAAAATTTCCACTTTCCTATCATTACATTAAACTTATTTTATGTTAATCTACTTATATTTCTGTCTTTCTGTAACATAAAAAAGTTTATAGGGTGCAATATTTTATTTTACATTTTATTAGTGTTTATTAAAAATACTTCTTTTTTTTATTTTCACTTACTTGTAAAAGAAATGTATTGAATGTATTGTTTTGAAGATAAGTATTGCTCTCGTGAAAAATGACGACTTCCATTTTTTAACTGATATACACGTTTTAGGGTCTCCTGGGTCCTAATACCGACTCTAGCGAAATGGTCTGTGTATGTTAATGATCAGAGTACTAGCTCAAAACTGAAACCGCACGAAACTAAAATTTGGTATTTAAGCCCGTGATTTGAAAGCGAAAATTTCGCCAAAATTGACTAAACGGGTACTTTATTGTATGGCTTTTATCATTTACCCATTTTCGAGATTATGTCAAAAGAAAAGCGCTAACGATTTTGACTAAACTTGCCATGTTTAATGAGAATCAAGTATTCTTTAATATCAGGAAGGTTTTATCATCATAGAAATGTTCTGAGGGGGCTTAAATGGGGTAGAAAAAAAAATGTTTCCTACAAAGTACCTTTGACTTTTTTTATAGAGAAATCCATATAAAACTGTCTTTCATTATACCTGAAAATCAGAAATGAATAAATCAATATATAAATAAAGATGAAATTCTGTTTGTTTGTTAGTTCTTTATAGAAATCCTAAGCGTTTGTCCTAAATTCTCCAAATTTCGCTCAGTGGTTCTTTCATACCAGGTGCGAACACCTGTCCATGTTAAAATTGCAAACCTTCAGCCAATCTCGGGTGTATTCTTTATTGTTATAGAAATCGTTATGATCTCACATTACATTTGTTCACGTTCATCAGAAAAATAAAATTCCCTAGGTGAAACCGGGATATAGAGCTGAAGTATGAATGAATTAGACAAACAAATGCAGGAGAAATAAAGAAAAGTGTTTTCATAAGCTGAAAAAATCGGAAAGCTGTGAACCTCAGAAAGAATAATTTTTAGTTTATACATGCCCGAAAAATTCGCATAAATAAATTTTGTACATAATAATCTGGTGCGATGCTATAACTAGTAAATACCCCTTATATCGATTCCCATTCGCGATATATTTATTTACAAAAAAAGGTAAAAAAAACCAACAAAAAAAAAAAAACATTCGACTACTGATGAAACAAGGGTTTATTCCCGTTAAATAAGGAAATAAATAATAAGAATCGATACTTATTGAAGACTTTCAATATTTGCAATAATTGTAATAACCTAAACCTTATGGGAAATAAAAAACAAAAATAAGTAAATAAATGTGGAAAATATTTTATTTGAATTTTTTAAGTTTTAAAACACGTCGGTTTCTACTCCAAGTAGATGGTAAGTGAAATTCTTGTGTTGCGCTCATCAAACCAGATTTTTTTAATTTATTGAATGAACTAATTTTCATAGAGGTTTAAAATCATTTTATTTGTCTAATTAATCCAAATCCAGTTATGAGAGTTCAAATGGTCTACAATATTTTTCTTATAGCATTACTTTATTTTAATTATAATTATTATAACTGTACACGATTACTCAGATAATTACGGAGATGCCATTATTTATTATTTTGTTCGAGAAAAAAGACAATGAGGTCTCTGTTGGCGGAATTAACCAACAGAAGTTTTTTTTTTTTTTTTTTTTTTTTTATAGTGTACTCCTTAATGATGTAAATATTAAGTGACTAATTAGAGCACCCAATTAATAAGAGCCAAAAATATGTTTATTTATGCTAGATAATAAAATGTAGATAATAAGCATGCCATTTTATTAATGTGTTTTTACCCAACGAATATAATTGGTGCTGTTAGCCAGAATCAGCGGTGTTTTAATTAGCAATTAGAAATGATGTTTTGATTAACACAACTCACATAAAATTAACCAGAATGTAGCTAACAGGAACATAACAACTTTGCAAAAAATAATTATGCGATCCCACAAATGGAAGTGGGAGAGCCGCCAAACGTAATAAATACAGATGAACAATTAATGGTCTTATCATTCTCAGGATAATAATAATTGTACAATTAAAAATTAAAAAAAGAAAAAAAAACTTTCTTAAAATTCGATTTATATAATTTAAAAAAATAAACTTTTAAGTATTTACTCCGAATAAATTAATATCAAAATACATATTTACGTAAATAAATATATATAGAGTACGCATATAAAATTAAACGCCCGTGCTGGAAAGCAAAGAGATACCAAATACTTTCTAAAATGTCAATACGTTTCGCTATCTGCAAGTTCATTTTCTGAATGAAAACTTCATTTAAATTCGTAGTAAATTATGTACATGAACGAATGTGCTTGCGTCAGAAAATTCATAAGAGCCCCAAGACAATAGACGTCTAGACGTGTTCTGCATAATGACCAAATAACTATTATCATACCATGATCCGTCTCATATTCTCCAGTACGAACTTAGAAATGGAAGGCCTCGATAAATTTCTCTGAAAATTAAAAAAAAAAACTGGAGATCATTAGAATAAAAAAATTATCTTGGACGTGACCAATATCGACTTATAATATATGCCGCCCCGCCAAGGAGAAAAGCAGCAACTAAAAAAGTATTTAATAATGGTATCTTTGGAAATATTTCATTCGAAACTCATAAGAAAAGAAGTAATCAGACATTTTTAGTTTACGCTTAACATTTACGATTGTTAGTCCTTTTCAATAGATCATGGAATGGAAAATTTAACAACGAATCCAACGATACCATTTTATCACAATTTTTGGTTATTATTTACATACATAGACCTTTTGATTTCAAAGCATATTTATATTTTAAACAAGCCTGCTAATATCTATTTTCATTATTTCACTCAAAATTAAAGACCTACAGGACATAACTAAAATGATTCCAATAACACAAAATGCAAGTAAATCGTATTACATAATGCAGAAAAAAAGAAATATGACATTTCAATCATTAATTCAACTGATTCAAAGACGAAGGGCTGTAGATAACAACACCGGAATCAATACTTAGTAAAATGTTCTAAATATCAATAAAAAAATAAATATACTGTACCCCTAAAGCAAAATTAAATTAATATTCAAATACCTATTGCTGTGCAACGCTGATAGGGAATCCTCATCATTCCATCATTTACTACTCTTTGGGTGTCGAAACGTTCCTGAACCACTGTTTCGATTTCTTGAAATGTATTCATCTTTTTTCCTTTTAAGAAGTGGACACTGAATTGAAAGAAATAAATCTGATGGCGCAAGGTCCGAACTCTTAGGATGTTGCTGAAGCTCTATACCGTCAAGATTGTAAAACCCTTCCTAGGTCTGATGGGAAGTAACCGACCGAGCAATGTCTTGCTAAAAAAGAACTATTTTATAAATGGCGTTTAGATGGCGAGACAGTATCTTTTGACACTCCACAATCCTTAGCCAGATCACGAGTTGATAGATAGATGCTAAGCATTTCTTCCTTTCAAAAGAATTATTTCCACTAAACAATGCCAGTTACTTTATCATGGAAACCTTTTCTTTCAGTTTAGTTGATATCACTGGTCGCCTCAGCAGCTGTTGAATTCTGAAGAATATTTTCAATGACGTTAAAATAACAAGAATTTCGTAAGAGAACCGTGCGTGGTGCTTATTCAAGAAATGTTTTTGAAGGAATTCTTCATTGAACCAGTCATTGTTGGTATTGTTACACTTATGTAGGTTAAACAATTTTTATTGAACGAAAATAATAATTTACAATCCCACAGAAACCATAAAAACCCAAATAACAAAAACAGGTTACAAAAATACTTTGTAATACAAAAATAACCATATGGCTTGAGCTGCAGAACAAAAATAACACTCCTGTCCATCACTCCTTATATTTAGTCAGGAAAACTCCTTGGAAGGTTCTAGGAAAGCGTAAATTGTACTTTAACATCGTAGTCACAAACATGTACTTGAACAGTTTGTTCTAACTGTTAGTTCGTAGACTTGTATCAACAACAAGTCTATAACTCTTTTTAAATCATATGATTTGTGTTTAGTTTTGTTTTACGTTGCAATATATAGCCTAGGTTCTAAAATGAGAATAAAGTGAACGTTTTTATAAGTTTTGGAATTGATCCATTTGATGAAACATTTATTAATATATTTATTTATTTTTTATTTTTTTATACACAATATTAAAGGGATATATAAACTTGTGAAATAGAATAGTACCTAATATGTTTTGTTTAAGTGGTTCGTGTAAGCTATATGGACTTTGTAATCAGAGAGAAACGGTCGAAAGACGAGCATAACTTGAGATAATTAGAAAGCTAGAAGGCCGACCGCGTTCCTCTCATAGCTACACCACGCGATCCGGCATAGTTCATCAACACCGCAAAAATGTAACTCATAACTCAATCCAGTAATTCCCCACTTAATTGTGTTTCTTTACTCAGTAAAAAAAAAACACCCACGGTAGGTATGCTGAGATAATAGGTACAAACTCATAATAATAATAAAAATGATGAATTTAATGAAATTGGTCCCAAATATTTAACAGGAGCAGTAGAGAATAGAAACTAACTGAAGCCTGTTCTTGAAAGAGTATATGTTAAAAAAAAATTCCCCTTTATTAATGTTTCCATAAATCAGATATCGTTATATAAAAATTAAAACAACAGCATCCCATACTACAATGAATAAAATGAACTTTTAAGCCTCTGGTTTATGGGTTGGATTATTTTTAAAAAGGTGTTTAACTCATTAAATTCTGAATAAGTTAGGAATGAGTTTCACAATTCAAATATGAAATATACACATCAAGAAAACTATAATAACCTAAAACAAAAAGAAAAAATAGTTAGTTATATTGAAACACTTATGTAGGTTTAAATAATTTTATTTAAAGGAAATAATAATTTGCAAGGCGACACAAACTCAAATATTCAAGACGGTTACAAAAAGTATAAATTTGTAACGACACTTTTAATACAAATGTTACCACAAGATCGATCTTCGGAGCGAGACTAAATCTTCATTCCTTCGCTCCTTATATTTAGTGTAAAATAGAAGGTACTAGGCAAGCGTAGATTATACTTGAACAGTCACATAGTCACTGGGCGAACAGTCATAAGTTTACTCCAACAAGTCTGGAACTGTTTTAAATCTTATGTTGTTTTATGTCTTCTTTTTTTTCACAAAACAATATATAATAAATAATATAATTATCAACATTGGATTATAATGTTTTTAATAGAAAGCAATCAATGACTGATAATCAAATTTATAACATTTTTACATCACTGGGAGATGGTAGTCAGAATAAAAAATTATTGAATATTTTATTAAGAGAAATATGTAATCAAACATTTTATTTTATTTTAGTAACCTTTCACCTATTTTTGTTTAATTTCTTAAAATTAGTTATCTACCACATTAATGCTTCCGGAAATGCCATTTCCGCACCTTGTTCGTATGTATTAAAACAACTTACTGTCATACATTCATTTTTTACACATTTATCTTGATAACCATTCGCTTGGATCAAATCTCTGTGAAACCCCTCAAGGCTCATCTGGTAAACTTTTTAATTTATTGCGTTGATTAGTTACTTAATCATGTACTTATTTTCTTTTATTTCAACGTTGGAACGTAATCCAATTATACTTCTCAGTATTGATTGCATGTAAACATATCACCACTAGTTTTTTTTCTAATTAATATGCATTCTTATTACCTGCAATTAACTTTATTATCAAACATTTTCTCTTGCTATGTATATAAATTTATATTTTCCCCTATATTCAGAGACAATTTGTTTCATTTTACGTTAGCTCTGGTGGTAAATCATGTATGTTTGGATCGAATCACAGGCTAGTAACTAAAGAAAATTTCTGACATAAAATCTTGACTATTTATTATACCAGATATAATAATTTTTTTTCTAATGGAATTTATATCATAAATAGTGAGATATTCGTGACCAAATACGATTATATGAAATAATTTCGTGAGGGGACAAGCTTTATTTTTTACTCGTCAACGTTTCGTATATTTTATCGACTTCCTCAGGGCTACAATGGAAGAAAACAAAAAAGATGAAAGACAAAATTACTTAATGGAAAGTAGCAATTTAAATTAAAGAAAGCTATGTAACCAATCCTAAATAATTAAAATTCAAACCAATGAAAAGTAGTAGGTTGACATATGAAATAAATTAGTTATCTTAACCGTAAGCTAACTTATACATTATAGATCTATAAACTAAATACATATTTGGTATTACTTTCCTTAATATGTCACAGAGAAGACTTCTGTAAGGTTACAATTTGAATTCAAAATTTCATACGTCAACCTACTACTTTTCAGATGTTGCTATTTAATTATTTAGGATTGGTTACATACCTTTCTTTAATTTAAATTGCCACATTCCATTATGTAATTTTGTCTTTCATCTGTTTTGTTTTCTTTCATTGTAGCCATGAAAATGTCTATGAAATAGACGAGATGTTGACGAGTAAAAAATAAACCTGTTTAATTTTCAAGACCTCAACCCTCACGAAATTATTTCATGTATATATATATATGTATATAATGTTTTGACTATGGGTCAGGCATATACATTAAAATTAATTTGATCAGTTATCTAACATAATATTGCAACAAACTTTAATTCTAAAAGAGCACAGAGATTATTGAAAGAAGTTCTAAGCTGTATGAATTAAAAATAATCGATTATTGGCGGAGAAGTGATCAGATCGATAAAAGGCTACTATAAATAGGAGACAACGGTGAGGCCAGACATTCTGACGTCTTATTTTTCCTGTCCTTTGCACAACTTACCTCAACGGTACATCTTACGTAAATGTAAATTCAATGAAAAAAAAAAATTATGTAACGTACAGAAGACAATTGATCAATATTGACAGCTTTAAATTTACCTTCGAACAAATTTATTAACATGATTATGTGACAAAAACCTCTTCGGTAGTGGGTTAAATGAAGTCAGCTAAAAAATACATACAATGTTCCAAGAAATACAATTAAAACGACTTAAAAACGAAATAAAATAAACAGCGACCTTTATAATTTAGAATTAGAAAGAAATCTTTTTAAAATAGCATGAAACTTGAAAAGGTCCTCTCAGAAGTAGGTTTTCAAATAAATCGTTTACTATTTCATTTATAGAGAATAATTTTTATAATTACTTTTTTAGATTAGTATGTAAATAAAACAATTACACAATTGAAGGTCTTCCTCTGTTTCCACTTGGTCTACTTTTATTTATTTATTATGTTTTTTGTTTATAAAAGAAAAGGTTGGCTTTGGCCGGGAATCGAACCCGGGTCTCCCGCATTATTCGTGCGGGGCGCTATACATATACATAAGAAATAATTTCTTTTGTAATCATTACGTATTTTTAGAAGTTCGTTATTTCGAAATAAAAGATTAAGAAAAACTTACAACAAAATTATTTTAAATACACATCAATACTATCAATACATGTTAGTGATAGTATTGATACTAGAAGGTAGAAATCCAGGAAAACAAACCAAATACAGACCGGTCTTCCTCCGAAATTCCTCCAAGAATTTTCATAGCAGATTCAATTACGTCAGATACTGCAGAAGGTATTTTCCTTTTTGTTTTAACAGTAATCAAACGTTTTTAGGACATTAAGCATGTAATACTACTAATAAATAAACTATAAATAAATAAACTATAATAAATACAACTAAACTAATAAATACTCGAATATTGTTTTCATAAAATAAATTTTTTAATAAAAAAAAATGGTCAGAAATGGTGTAAACTGCAGTTAACAAAAATTTAAAAATAATAAACCAATTATTTATGGAAAATAATAAGTTTTATTATTTAATAAGTTTAAATTATTTAAATGAAATTAATATAAATTAAATAAATATAAATATAATATAAAAATATAAATATAAAATTAAAAATTAAATAAATATTAAATTTTTTATAAATTTTTATAAATAAACATTAAAATAAAAATTAAATAAATATAAATATTATAAGTATAAATATAATAAGTTTAAATAATAAGTTTCGAAGTTATTTCTACTTTCATTCTATTGTTCTGTTTTACTTTATTGTTTTGAACTACATTGGTTCATATCGCGCAATTTAAATGTTTTTCAAGTACTCAAAAATGCCACAAAACATTTTGAAGAATTCTAGGAACATAATAATCCACTCACTGTACATACCTTATCTATCTCTGACCGATTAGCCTGGCGTAAACATCGGAAGACCTCAATACGGCAATCTTTGTCCACTTATCTTGGGCGTATGAATGCAGTGGCTTCTTTATCCCATAGTTCCGAGTACTATCCATATCTCTTCTTGGAGCTATCTTTCGCTGAATTAAATTTTGTATGTTTATTTAATAAAACGAGCAGTAAAAAAAAAAAAAAAAAAAAAAAGACATTTTCTTTTTTTAGAAAAGAGATTTCTACTTATCAGCATTATTTGTTTTCCAAAGCCAGTTAAAGTTGATAACTTAATTCTTAAACTGAACTAAATAAACAAGCGATGCGGTATCGAATACTTTAAATTGATATCAGAATATTTATTTACCATTCCGCATGATGACTGATAAATGTTTTTCTTTAATACAAAAAACTTTGTAGCTACCCTTTTCAATATCAAAATTTATAAATATATTCAATTATTTATAAATATATTTAATTACTTGAAATTTACTACTTTATCTACATTAAATACATCTAGTAAATGTGAAAGCAATAAAATAAAAGCATGATATTTTCTTATAACAAGCATGAAAAGAAACTACTCATCGGTAGCACTTAACTAATACAACCAACATTGAAGGTCCCTAGACCATCTTCTTTTCAGACGTCTAGGAGGATTATATGGAATAGAGGAGGAAGCGAAGTTGGAGACAAGTGGGTTCTGATGGATTTATATGTCATTTCCACTTCTATTGTAACCTTTTCCACGTCAAATGTAACCTTTTTCAGGCTTGAATGAATCTCTAAATATTATGATTTATTTATGTATTTACTTAAAAGTAATTATTTTTAAGAAGTAACAAAGGAAACCAAATTGGCCGTCTATAGATCCACTTTTCTTCCTATTTTGTCGTACTCATCTGAATCATGGACACTAAGTACAAAGCACAAGAGCCTAATGCTGTCTGTGGAGATGCGTTACCATCGAAAGGTAGAGGAAAAGGTAAGACGAGATCGAGTACGATACACCACCATACAGGCTAACCTCAAAGTTAATGCAGCCGAAACCATCATGGAGGAAAACAGGCTAAGGTGGTTCGGGCACCTCCTAAGGATGGAAAAACAAAGAACAGCAAGGAAAACCTTTGATACCCGCGTAGAGGGAAAGAGGCCTAGAGGAAGACTACGTATCTCCTGGGAGGACGGTGTCAAAGAAGCGTTCCAGGGGAGAGGAATGGATTGGCTCGGAAGAAAGGAGTTGACTCGGGAACGAGACACCTGGTCCAGACTCTGCAGATTGGACCCTCACACTGCTTACCGGTAACAGAGGGTAAAAGAATATGATGATGATGAGTAATTATTTTTAAGTATTTCTATAATTAGTCAATTAATAAGTATGTAATTGAAGAAATTAAAAGAACAATTATGAATTGAATCGTTTGGTTTTGAAAGGGCAAAAGTCCACAATTTCAATTTTACAGGAGAAAAACAAAATGTGCCATGTTCCAAAAATTAATTTTTTTTTAATTTTTGATTAAATGTAAAATTATCCTAAGTAATAGCAGGAATTGTGGTTTTGAATGTTTTTTAAAGAATTTGCAGATGGAGCACTTTTTTCACGTGACTGCATTACATACTTCCTAGTTAGTCGATGTAACTGAATTAGAAATATTGGTTTCAGGAAAAAAAATCTTCTGGATCGGTGTTTTTTTTTTAAATATTTACATGGATGTACACAATTTCTTCTTATTCACAAATATCAATCGCTCAAGAAAACCTCATCACTCGACGATAAGCTCTTTGAATTTAATATCTCATCGCTTCGATACGACTGTTGCTTGTAATTGGTCGGCGTAACGCCACATTTAACTATGCGCCAAAACCCATATTTTGAGGTTGAACTTGCATGATGTTGAGCAGGGCTGTGTTTATTTCACTTTTTCTTTTCTACTATTGAAAAATAAAGAAGTGTGATTTTAAAAAATAAAATAGGTAATTTAAAAAATAAAATAAAAATTTATTAAATTGGTTCGGCACTTAGTTCACTATGAATTGTTATCGACCAATTGAGATTGGAACCGCTAATGAGATTCTAGTGAGAGCCCCATAATATTTTTTTATGATGGGATAACGGTTAAAAATAACAAATAGTAAAAGTCCATCTCTAAAATAATCACATACTGCTTTTTTATTTATTATTTTTTTCTGATAACAATACCCGTAAAACTACTGAATGAAGCTTATACCCAGACAAACTGTAAAAGGTTTGTTATGCCCAGCCATGACATTAGGGGCTTCCCTTCCAACCCTCCTTCCCCTTCCCCTCCTCAACTCATCTAGCGGCAGTAACCGCCATCGGAGCTTAGAGGTATTTAAGGGTAGCAGCCGTTATGGAGGCGATAGAATTAACTGTCGTCCTTAAGTAAGGAAGCACTCAATATGGCCACTTATGGTTTTTGGGTTTTAAAAGCAGTTCCAATTGTACTACTATAATTAAAATATATACTTTTAATATTAGTCTTCCAATACTTGTTACAGATAGGAGTGTATAAATATAACAGCCATCCCCAGTCGGATTTCTTTTCAGGACACTTTTAAAGTTTGGCCAGTATTGATGTAAAATCAGGTTTTCATTACCAAGCATTGAGATTTCTTGAAAAATTTGAATTTATAGTTGCTAAAGATTTCGACCAACCAATTGAATAAATGTTATCAATCATGAGGTATTGGAGTTGATTGATCTTCACCGACCTATTAATTCAGAGTTAACGGAAATTATACATTTCAAATGAACGCTTGACTTATCACGAATAATTTTGATGCTTCGTTTTAGCCACTTAAACCATTTTGGGCTAAACTTACTGACTTATTCTCGGGGGTGAGAGATATAAATACAGTGTCTAGGTTTAAATAATAATTAGTATTTTGTTTGCTATTGGTAATTAGTTTAATTGTAGGATCAAAACTGACAACATTTTTGTAGATTATTTTTATTTAACAGCGTAGACCCTCCCGTTTTTATCTTCAATTATCAGTTGGGTTTTTTTACATAAAATCTTACCTTACTACCTTAAGGTACCTTAATGCGGCTTCTTGCTTTGACTTGGCCATTACAGTCCCTAGATATAAACCCGAAAATGTCCCAGATGTTCCATAGTAGACGTAACTGAGCCATTTATTAGTGTGCTCACGATTTCACTGAAAAGGAACAGTTGGGGGGTTGTTTATCCCTTTTGAGCGAGGGAAGCGATCATTTCGTTGTTTACTAATTGTTTAACCAAGAAAGGGTCAGTATCGGTACTAGAATCGCTACATCACATGTAGGTTTGACCAATATGGCAACGTTTAATAAGGCCCCGATCTTAACTGAAAAGGACGCTATGAGAGTCCTCGTACACTGCGGTAACATAATCTACCGAAATAGTACATGCCTAGTCTTCCCTTATAACCAACCAACTTCTTCAATGAGCATACTTAGATGTTCTTTTCCACAAAGGCTTTAAAATTGCACTTAATTCTAATAAGTGACATTTATAAGTTTCATCAATGATTTATCACCAAAACGTGGAGAGATAAAATTGAGCAAAGATGGTTATTTTCCTTGGAAAGTTCACTGCCTTAAAACACCTCCTTATCACCCAAGGACGTCTGAAGATAATGGAATTGTCTGTGTCTGAGGGATAAAATATATTCAGGGTAATAAGATTTAAAAACTACACAAAAAATCAGTACATTGCACATCAGGCTAATAAAGGTTTTATTCAAAGAAAAAACAACGTTTAAATCGCGCGTTAAAATAAAAAATCAATTTTGGTATTATTCCTGCATTAATTGAGTTTTAATTTTTCTGGAATTCGGTATATAAAAATTATAACCATAATTATACAACATTAAAAATTTTAAATTTCCAATGAGATTACAAAAAAATAAAAAAAAATAAAGTTAACCCGGTGCTTATATATTACAAAAGTATGGATATGAATAAAATAAACAAAGGAATTTTGAGAAATGAAAAGAGTTAAGTTGTAAGGAGTTCAGCCATTTGAATTTCAAAGGGTCGTTAGTTCAATGCAACCAATAACTCAATTGAGAAAAGGCTTTCTAGCAAACGTCAGCAAAGAAAAGAATTTAGTGGTGCAATATACTTTATCAAATTACGCTGTTTCCACAAAGGCACTGTGGTCCCAATTACAATATAATTGACAAAAAATTTATTGTTGCTTGTAATTTCAAGCTAAATATACTATGATCTGTTCCAGAATAACATGTTTCTTGTTCAGCCACTTCTTGTTGTTGGGGTTTTGTCCTTGTCTTGTTGTTCATGCAATTTTCATTTGTCAACGTATTTCATTGATCTATTTTACTGAGCCACGAGCGGACTCATTGCCAGCTGTCTAAAAATATCTTGACAAATATATAAAATTTCGGTAGTGACCCAAATTGAAAAAAATAATTATAATGATTGAAACATTTAAACTTGAGCATTGGCGGAAACAGAGGGAGGGCTGTGGGAGCTGCTTTCATTTATAGATAAAATTTAAAGCATTTTTTTACTAAGAGAAAGGAAGTGAGGTAAAGAACAAATAATATGCAAAACAAGTAGAATTTTAATTTTTGGAAAGGAATATAAAGGTAAAATAGCTGATTGGCAGATCCAGGGGAAGGACTGTGGAACTGCAGGCCCCACTTTAAAACTGGCCAGATCCGTCCATGAACTAGAGTCAAATAAAAATGCATTAAAGCCTGTAAAAGCTTTTATGCAATACAGGCTAAAATTTTCTTTTAAATGCTGAATGTGCTTTTTCAAATTTATGAACATAATTTAAGGGCTGCAGAAAATGGCTCCCTCCACATAGTTCATCTACATATACATAAGTAATGAAATAAAACAAGGCTGAAATTATTTAACAATTCTTCTTAATTATATCCAACTGCAACTATACCCATAATTATTTAACAATATTATTCAGTCATCACTTGATATATACCTAATAGATAGCGAAGATAAAAAAATACAACCATAGAATTGGAGTTTAGGCAAATGAGAAGAAGTTAAATCAAATCGACTAGATAAATTAATGAATTTCCAGAATTATACACCATAAAAAAAAAAGAAGAGGAATTTAAAAGGGATTTGATTAGCTTTGTTAGATCACAACTCCCGAAAAAAGAAGAGGTAACGCTTCTGCTATGTTACTTCCGGGCGTGGCCTATTCGACAGGTTGCTTTACCCTAATATAAAGGAACTCCCGTCGCGTCCTTTTTAGTTTAAAAGGAATTTGACTAGCGTTGTTATATCACAACTCCCGATTCCCGCTCGCTACGCTCTTCAGAGAGACAAATCCCAAACCGGTTCTTTTAATAGTAGTTGACTTTAATTTCACAAAAATCAAGAATCGACATAAGGTGTGTAAATCCTCAATTCAAAGTAGGTATGAAAGTATTTTTGATGGAGACTTTCCAATTCTTAGCATTTGAGGAGAAAATAGGAAGGATGTACGATTTTAATTTTCACATCACAAGCTTCAAATTTTGTTCAAAACTATTACTACGTAAGGATAAATTTAAAAGGCAAAACAAAAAAACAAAAACTTAATTCTTTGGTCGCGTTATACAAGTCTAAACGTGTTAGAAAAACAAACTAATGCAGGAAAACATGCGTGGGTCATCAACCCTATGATCCGGTATTCAAATATCAACCAGTCCTTTATCTTAAAAGATATATACTTTTTTTTTAATCCGTTATTATTACAATGATTTTTACTCATTCTTCGAACATTGGAGCCTAGTTAGTAACAGCAACTGACAGTATTTTTTTAAGCTAACAAATCAATACGCAATATATACTGTTGACTAATAAATAATACTTTCCGCATTTAATACCGTTATTTAATTCCAGAGATTTTTTTTCAGAAAACAAATTATCATTAAAATATTAAATAAAGTGGCTGCGGTCAAATTAATAAAATGTATATATTCAGTTTTTTAAGATTAAAAAACCTGTACCACTACAACCCATAAAGGGTCTTGGGTTCAGTACTATGTAAGGAAGAGCACTTTTTAAGATTAATCGAAAACTAAATCTACCCTCATTACTATTGTTTTTTTTTGCATAGAAAAGCAAAAAATTGTTATTAAATTGTTAAGCCACCAATGATCATTTTTCCTAGGAATAAATATGTTTTCATGTTAAAAACATAAATTTTACTCTTATTATAAAAAGAGCAATTATACATAATTCTTATATAATTTATTACAGGTAATAAATTATATTTAATTTTTCCTAAATTTTCTTTAATAACACAAAAACCAGGTTTTATACCATAAAATATTATATTTATTTCTTATCATGGTGCCAAATATTACCAGCACCAGTGGAATTTATCTGAGAAGGTAGATAGTAGTAATAAAACTTTTAATACCTTCAGTTTTATTTTCAAAGAATATAATTATAGCATAAACATATAATTTCTCTTAAAAAAAAAAAATAGTATTGCAAATTATAAGAATTTAAGATCATAAGTATATTGTAACTAATAAGATAATTATTATATTTAAGCTATTCTCTTTTTATCAAATTCAAATAATTAATTTTTTTTTAAATTTATATTTAAGTAATAATTGATCACTATAAACTAAAATTACTATCATAAAATAAATAATACTATTAGACCTTGAAAGTTAGTATATCGCGAAAAATATGATTTTTTTTCTGTGCCTCAATACACCCATAAATTGTTAACTGCATAAGTTTAAAAATCTAGATTTACGTAATGATTTATTACCATAAACTAAATTTACTATCATACATACCTCAATACATAATACTATTGGAGTTATAAGTTTTTATATCGCGAAAAATCTGAGTGATTGTAAGCAGTTAACAATTGAGGTATGTTATTAATGTAATTTCGATTACTTCCAGAAGGTTGTAAGTACAATTTAACATTGGTAACTTTTATTCAGACTCCATAATTTTGTTCTAAAACTTCAACAATGAATAACGAGTAATGAAATTATTTGCCATTAGAATACATTATTCGAATAATTCTATTACACTGGGATTATATAACCAACTTATAAAAATTATAAATAACTCCAAAACAAGAATTTATATACCTCGACCCAACCCAAAGATTGGTTGTGAAGACATGTATTAAAAATCTGTTTAGCTTATGAATTAAAATTTAAACAAATAAGTTGATGGCGAATAGTTATCTAATCAAAAAGATAATACAGTTAAAATATTCTTTTCCGTTATTTAATTTGCCAACGGTTTTGATAAACTAACGTCTGACCTAAATTGATATCGCATGTGCTCTCATACAAAATTAATGCGCATTTCACGTCGGTTTAAGAGAGAGTATATAGAGGATATCCATTTTTTCTTTTATTTATAAATTTAGTTAGGAGAAATCTGATAATACTTACTCATAATTATTACTAGTGCTTACACTACTACAAATTTATTTTGATCAAATCAATTTTTCAACTATTAACAAAATATACTAAGCAGAAGTTTTAAATACACATGAACCAAGCAAAATGAACGTTAATAAAATATAATAAATTAAGCTTTAATAACACTGCATAAATACATGCGCATACATTTTTTAAAAATTCATTTGATGAATTTAAAGAACTATGAAAAAGTTATTAATGTACTTTAGAAGAATATAAATTAACATAAATATTAATAAAAACTAAGCGTTGAGAAGTAAATAATCAAAAATATCAGAATACGTAAACACCTCGAATCACAATCAAAGAAAAAAACAAAAAATAAGAATCTTATAAGTAAATTTAGGACAACTCTAGTTTTAACAATTTCTTACTAAAACTTTTCTTAGTCCAAATAATTCTCATAAGATCTCAGTCAAAACAAATAGAATACCTTAAAAAAATATTTCCAAAAAAAAAAAAAAAAAAATCTGAAAATATTTATTATGAATTTAAAAAACTTATGAAGGAAGAAGTTTCAATAAGCTGAACAATAGAAGATTATAGCTTAAAAAATGTAAAAGCATTAAAACTTAATTATCTAAAGCTAGATGACATTCCTGAAAATGATAAATGGGATGATAAATTATAGAAAACATGTAAATTTTAAATATATTAAGCATATGACATGGTAATACAGATGATATATATGATACATAAATAAACATGAGTTATTCTTGATCCATTCATGCAATATCTAAACACAATATACTCCAGCCACTTGACTAAATCGATAGTGAACAATGCTCTTAACATTAAAATGTCTTAATACTAACAGGTACAGTAATAAATGATACAAAATAAAAATTAAAAGCCGCCTAACAGTTCCTTGCCCAAAGAGGAAATATATTTTATCAATAAAAAGTAATAACTCTGTTTGCCGGATGTAAAATATACACCGAACGTAAAACTGACTTACATACGCTGGACAAGAAAAAAATTGGGGCAGAAAACTGTAAGCAGGCTAGCAAACAAAAATAACATCACTACTATATAAGGAAACATGAGAAAGATGAATACATAAGAAGTATGAAAGAACAAAATGGCGTATTGAACGCGAACAGAGGGAAAGTAGGACACGGGGCGATTTCACAACAGGGTCACAAAGGATGAACGAGGTAAAGAAACAGCTTTCTGAGGAAAGGAATGGAAGTAGGAAATGGTGAAAGATGATTGATGAACGCATGGCGCTGAGCAATGGCGACGCTAATTCGGTTGGCCTATAGGAGAGAGAAAAAGACTGACTAAAATAATCAAAGCCAAGCCCAATTCTCTCTCCGATTAAACCATACACCGACATGGATATCCTCGAAGGTGAATAATCTTCATCACTATAGCACTGAACACATCACTAAGAGAACCGCGCACACACGAGCACTTAAGGCACACAGTCAGCTATTGATCAGGAGTGTATGAGAGAGATGACTATGTGAACCCTCGGCCGCTTCCAAACTAAATGGAGGAGCAGTAGTGGTCCGAGGAAGGGGGAACTTTCCGCGCCGTCGCTTCTAGCTTCCTCTTCTCCTATTGGCCCAAGAGTCCCCTCCACCGCCCATTGGCAGTGACGTCACACCCCCACACGTGCACCCCCCACCACGGAGGGGTACCCACCGCATTCCTACCACGTGCACAAGGACAGGGCGGGTCAACGCCCTACTCCCCTTCCTCTGCTAGACCTACAAATACACAACCATCTTCCATACCAAATATATTAGACAATTGATCGAAAAATATCTGTTTGTAAAACACAAGATCATAACAGAAAAACCTAATAAAATATATATATATAAATCATTCCAAGGGAACTTAATACAAAAAAAATTCCTAAACTTATACATACATTAAATAATACATTCCTAATTTCATCCGAATTTTATTCAGTACAATAACATGGCATAATAATAGAGACTAAGTAATGAAAACATTATTTAATAACAATTTAAATTTTCCAAAGACAAGCTAAGAAAACAATTATTTTAAGTTTTTAAAAGAATATAATCATTATAAACTAAAGAGCCAGTTAATTGATCAGAAGAGAGATGAATGAAGTATAAACAATATATTGATAACACGAATATTAATATAGAATCCAAAATAAGTAAAAGTAAAAAGAATAATTTATCCTATCTATCCTACCTGAACAAACAAGGCGAAATTCCCGCTATTTGACATCGATGTGGAAGTAGGTTTGTGAAATGTGACAAAACTGGGACACACTAATGATGTGTCAGGGTGGAAAAATAGGTCAGGCCTACGCCATCTCGCGGCCGAGTGGGCAACTACGTTCACCCGTCCCGTCTCGGAAGCCATCTGCCGGATTCAAACTGAACTATTAAATGAGTTACTCATAAAACTTTTCCTCGCTACTGAAAATTGGGATTAATTTTATTTCGATATATTTAGGAGGCTAAAATTTGATTAAAACAAAAAATTAGATAAATTATAGTTTGCAATTAGATAGAATGAGATACTAACATTTCTATGTTTTACAGCGTTTCTTAAAAAATTATTAGTTAAGTGAAAATTTTAAGTATTTCCATAACCTATTAATTGGAAAGATATTTTATTGTGGTAATAATTAAAAATAAAGGTTTGAATGGAGAAAAAATTATCAGAGCTATAATTACACTTAAACTCTCCAAGTTGTCGGCACGTGTAGTTTTGACGATACATAATCGCTTTATCGAAAACATAATAGATACAAATAAACATTCAACTGATAACATAATAAGTTTTAATTGATTATACCATCCGATCAAAGTAAAATAAATGACTAGAAAAAAGTATATATCTTCTGATCTATGCTATCATATGAACTTGGTTCAAAGATTTCAGAGATTTACATAATCTTTTATGATTTTTTTTTTTAATAAGGTTTAAGCATGATAGGCAATATATTAAATTTTTTGTCGGTGCAAATTAGTTTAAGACCGTGTGGTATTTCAGTAGTAAATGTATTTACCATGAATATAAATATTAAAAAATATACATTTGAATTATTTAAAATTAGAAGGTTGAACATAAAATGAAGATATAAGAAAGTATCTACATTAAACATATGATTAACAATAAAAAATAAAATAAAAATTTACACAGCCTACCATAAACTGAAGCTGGCAACTGCGTGTTCACACTGACCAAGAACAATCACTCGATTGGACAGAGATTAATGATAATTCCAGGAGCACATTTAGCACATAACGAATGATTCCTTAACGAAATAGTAAACAAATAAACATAAATAATATTACTCCTACCTAAGAATTGAGGATAAAGGAGAGGCGGACAGAGACTAGAGGAGAGCCGAAGGCGGTTTGATAGCAGAGCTCGGGCGGGCCTGGGCTAGGGAGTGGGGGCCAGCACATGTCTACCGGATTCACTCACTACAGCGCCCACCGTCCGCAACCTCTATATTTCTCTCGTTATAAGTGCGTATCGTCTTGCCTGTATTCATCCCATCCTTTTTACCATACGGTATGCACTAGCTAAAATCCCAGTATTTTTTTATTTATTATTATTCAAGATACTGTTTGGTGTTTTTTTGTTTTGTTTTTTATAGTGTTAAGTGCCGATAAGGGTTTTCGGTAGAAAAAAACATCTGAGAAAATAAAGGTGCATTAACATACATTAAAATGGTCAATTGACCATAATCTAATTAAAACTAAATGATCCATTCCGAAACGTATAATGTTAATTTAATTATATTATATTATTAACAAGATCCATAAATCATTAATTTGATTCTTTGAATTATTATTATTTGCTTTTTCTTATTCATTTGACCTAATTAATTATTTAAATTAATAATAAAAAATTAGCATAAATTACAGGCGTCAATTTATATAATTGAAATAGAGAAATATTCAATCTTAATAACTTTTTTATTTTATAAATCTAAATATATTTTTTAAATTAAATGTCACTTTTTATAACTAATTAATTATATTATACTTACAGATAAAATTATGAAAATGATTAAAAACATTAATTAGATATACCTAATGTCACTATTTTTTTTCTCATTCACGCATTTCTTCTAATTTTCGCAATTAATCACTATAAATGAGGTTCATAGATATCGATTGCAAGTGTCACATTGAACAAAAATATTAAATTGTAACCACCTATTGATGTAATGAATCTAATTAAACTTTATAATTAAATGACCCTGATCAAAGCTCAATCACAACCAAATCAGAAATTAATTAGTTAATTTCTTTTCTGAATGATAAAATTATGAATAGAATTAAAAAATAATTAGTAAATTATATGTAATTATCAAATATCGTTTTTTCTTTTCTATTCACATATTGCTATTAATTTCTTAAGAAATTTTGACAAAAGAAGTTCATAAATATAAAATCATTATCAATTTTTGATTTTATGAGTCTGATTACAATTTCTTTCCTGAAAAATGAAATTATAAATATGATTACAACAAATTAATTAGAGATAAAATATAATTATCACTATTTTTTTTCTTTTTCACGTATTCTTCATAAAATTCTAGGATAATTGTAATAAAATAAGTCAGCATAAAGAAATATTTACTCAATGTTTCTATACCTTTCTATATCTTAAGGATAATTATCTTAGTAATTCTTTGATCCTAGTAAAAGCGTTCATTCATCTGAAAGATGAAACTATAAATTTGAAAAAAACGTTATTTAAAATTATTCTGAGGAAGTTATTTGTTTATTCTAGTAGTACGAACTAAAAAAAAAAAAAAAAGGCATAAGTAATGTTTCTATGAAGGTAAGTATTAATCGATTTGTTAATATTAATAATTTATTATTAATTAATAATCAGCATCCAAATTCGTATTGAGAAAATACTCTTAAAATTTTAAACTGTTAAACTTCGATAGTTAATGAAATCTTTTACACATCAATTCTTTGAAATATTCATTAACACAGAAAAAAGTAGTTTCAAAAGTTCTTAACACGTAATATGTCCAAGAAGGAGGATTATATTTCTGGTTCAGGATCTAATGAGGTTTATGGGTCTGAAAAAGAAAATAATGTAATCAAGTGAATCTCTAAGTGCAAAAGCAAAACTTTTTTTCTTTTCTGTTTTTTATAAATTTGACATGGTGGATTTGTCGGGTTTCTCAACCGACTTATTAAATTAAATGCAATTTTCAGATTAATTAAAATTAATTATTTTCTATGAAATTGTTAATTAATTTGATTAATTAATGAAGAAATTTAGATAAATGGATTTGAATAAGGAAGGAGCTCTATTTTATTCTATAAATGTTTTGAAAAAAAAAAGTTTTTAAATGATTAATAAATTGCCTTTATCTCCGATAATGCTTAAGCGATTAGGTCTTGGGATGGCTATTTTACCATAATATTTATCTTATGGTAAAATACATAATTATACCTTTATCTATATGTATACATAAATTTATTACATATTTATTTCATTCTTCTAAATCACAGTCACTGACTTTTTTTTTCTTACTGATTTTGTGATAATTTAAAAAACTAATACCTCTATGCTTAATTATCACTAATTTAATATATGCAGGCGAGTATTAAACCTATTACTTTGTATTTAACCAGCTAAATGCGTTTAGAAAAAATAATTTTTTTTTTGGTAAAAAAAAATAGTGAATATGACTGCCTTTAATAGTTAACACGACGTTTTGTTAATTTATTGTATATAAATAAATTTATAGCAAAAAGTAATTGGTATGCCTCTAAATATATAATACCTACCATTATAACAGGGTCAATTCATATCATATCTTAAATGAATATGTTAAAAATGATTTGAGTAAGCGATCGTTATTTAAAATAAAATAGGAGGGCTTTAAGAATTGATAATACACTATAATTTTTAATTAACTCGCTAAAAAACAATCCTTGCCTTATATTGTTGTAAAGAAAAAAATTGAATTTAAGGAACATTTAGGAGGAATTAATTTGAGCCTTCTTTAATAAGCTGGGAACACTTTGTAAAAGGGTGAATGGAACTGACAAATAATTAATTACATTCCAACCCTTTCCGATCGAATAGACTTTAAAAAGGTTTCCGTAATTGGTGAATTGTTGGATTTAAATTTGAACTTCATGAATAAAATTTAATAAAATGGTTTCAAAGTTTCTGTTTTCTTTTTCAGTTCCCAGTGCATCGTTATATTATATATTGTACCAAAACCTTATTTTAAATTCTTGTTATTTTTAATACAAATAGTTTTGAAAATATAAAAAAAAATTTAGATAAATGTTAATAAATCTATACTTCTTAATCTATAAATCTACTACTCTATATTATACTCTATAAATTAACTCTATACTCTATAAAATAAATCTACACATCTATATTTTTTTTGTTTACAGTTATTTAGCTGCTCAATGCATAAATATATTGAATACATTTGTGTGGACATATTGAAAACTTTTATGTAGCTTATTTGATTGAATTATACAATCCTTACCTTATTTGAGTACCTTTAAGCAGCAACTACTACAACAGAGTCTGAAAGTTACTTTACATGAAGAAAAAAAAATAATGCCAATGACCCCTTGGGATACAGGCTAAAACAATAAATAATAATTTTAGCCACTTTATAAGCTTTAAAAACTATGTACATACAAGAGAAAAATCTAATTTGAAAGTATGTTTCCTATACTACCAGCTAATACTACAGGTATCAGTGTTTCCAGCTAAAAATAACTAAATTTTTACAAGATTTTTTTATAAATACATATAAAGCCTTAATTCCAAATTTTCATTACGGTTTGGGTTCAATGTCCATGACATTAAAAGTTATTTCTTAGTGCTCCCCTAAATAAATCCTTGCCCAACCTTTCCTGTAAGGGATGGGGTGGCTCTCGGATTTGTTAGGGAAATCCCAGCGGACCGAAAGAGAGATCGGCTAATTTCCGGCTTCCCACAATCCCAATGAAAACATAAAATATTGATAAATGAATTGTTTACGAGGCAATGTTGGATATCTATATCCATACAACATATATACGGACAAACTACTCGAGTCATGGACTTGTCAAACGTTGATTGATGAGTGACAGCTGGGGAACAAACACAACCTCTCCAAACCAACCACACGCAGCTAGGTCTTCATCAGGGCAATACCAATTTCATATAAAAAATAACCCAATATATATGGTAATGTCATGGATTAACAGAGAATATGAATATCAAAATAAAAACATAAGTTAATGTTTATGTACCAGAAGGACATATCTTCATGCCACAGACTTCTCAGTTGTCATTAATTTATTGACTGGTGCAAATTTATAGATTATTATGCTAATTGTTTAAGGATTAATAAAATAAAACTAAAAAGTGAAAGGTACTTACACTCCCGTTTTAGTAATACATCGTTAAAAGAGCGTATTTGGAATGATATTTTAGCTATATTTATTGGTACACATAACGTTAAGTTTAATTTTTATGTTGTATTGAAATTGAAACAAACAAAAAAAAATAAATAAATAAAAACTCGAAATCCACTAATATTATTTCAATATTTGAAATCGATTTTAATCCTCACTGTAGTTGGTTATTTAGGGGACTTGGAAAGACATTTGTGCTTTAGGTACGTTTCTATGCCTTATCACGTCTTTAAAAAAATATAAATTTTTATGTTTATTAATTACTTTTCTTATGACGAAAAATGATAACTCTATACTTATTGTATAATCTGGTTCTGTATGAAATACATAAGAAACGAATTTTTAAAGCAGCCTGCAACAAATCTCATTTTGCACTGGAAACTCCAAAACATACAATTTTGTTTTTACCTCAAGTTGCCTTCGGAACTTCAAATATCCCAAAATTTCAAATAACGATAATTCTGAAACTGCTCGTTAGAATTAGGTAAAATTTGTCATTCTCCGTTATTTATTGCATATGCTTTTTTTATGGTTTTTTTTGCCCCTGGATGATCCTAAACAGATCAGGCACTTAGTAGTAAACAGAGTTTGTGTATTTGGGTACACAGTACTAACATAAGTTTACTTAACAGAAGATTAATTATAGTTTACTTATATTAATCGAGTCCTCTTTTACCGCATAGGAAAGTGAGGCACCTTCTTTAAGAGCCTCACCCGTTCGAGTGGAAAGTTGGCGGAGTTTACATAAACAAATGGTTCAACAGTGATTTAAAAAAATCTGGTGCGTGTTAACCAACTTCCTTAGATTAGAAATTAATGCGTTTTGTTAATTGCCAATTCTCAAAGTCACACATTCTTATTTTTGTTTTCATTTGCTCTATAAAAAACACTAATTTCTTTTATTATTAAGTAAAATTTTTTGCTTGTGATAATTAGATAATGCAAGCATAATACTCCAAGTCGTCTGATTTTATAATTCTTTATGTACTTGTTAAAAATTTCATTTAGCTACCATAAAACAAATAATTCCTATTAAATGAAAAGAACGGCTTTAATTATGAACAATGGTCTTTCATTACAGGTGTACTACGCCTTTGCAGCATGCGTGTGCTCAACGTGTTTTATGAGTTAACTGAATATTTTTCAGTAAAAATTATGAAATAAAGTGCCCCCTCCGTTTGACCAATTTTGATGAAATGTTGGCTATCACATCTTTGGCATATACATTCATCAAATACCCAGTTTGATCAAAATCGTTAAAGCTGTATTTGAGTAAATAAAAAAAACACGTGAAAATGATACAGAATTTATTAAATAAAGTCCCCCCTCAGGTTGATCAATTTTGATGAAATTTTACAGTCATATCTCGGGCATATTAATACATCAAATACTCAGTTTAATCAAAATCGTTAGAGCCGTTTTTGAGAAAATCGAAAAAAACGTAAAAAGTTATTAATTAAAGTGCCCCCTCCTTTCGACCAATTTTGATGAAATTTTTGCTGTCACATCGCGGGCATATACATACACTAAATACTCAATTTCAAGTTCGCACGGTTTATAGTTTTCGAGCTAGTCTGTTCACACACACAGACACACACACAGACCATTTCGCGGGACTTCGTTATTTGGACTCAGTGGACCCCAAAACGTATATATCCGTTGAAAACCGGAAGTCGAAATTTTTCACGATCGCAATACTTCCACTTACTATATATTTCATATATAGGTAAGTGAAAGTAAAAATCTGGTGCGTGTGCGCAACACACATCTTTCACTTACCAACTTACTTACATTAGAAATTGATGTTTTGTTAATTGCCAATTCTCAAAGACACATTTTTCCACATTCATTTCTTGTTTTTGTTTTTATTTGCTCTATAAAAAACACTAATTTTTTTTATTTTTAAATAAAAGTTTTTACTTGTAGTAATTCGGTAATGCAAGCATAATACTCCAAGTCGTCTGATTTTATAATTCTCTAATTAAATGAACAGAACGGCCTTAATTATGAACAATGGTCTGCCATTAAAGGCGTACTGCGCCGCATGCGTGTGCTCAACGTATTTTATGAGTTGACGGAATATTTTTCTTTTTTTCTCCTCTATATGTTTACTTGATTTTTTTCATGTTTTATATTTAGCCATTCCTTATTTTTAAGCGTAATGAGAGACAGTTAATTTTTCCATTTATACAAAAACAAAGGTACTTTACAGGAAAACAAAAAAGGCCCTTTCCCCATGTAAGCCCCCTCACAGCATTTTAATAACGATAAAGCTTACCTGATATTAAAGAAAATATTATTTTCATTAAACATGACGAATTTGATGAAAATTCTTAAAGCCGTTTTTGAGATAATCGAAAAAAGGTAAAAATTGGAAAATAAAAGTTAAGAAGTAAAGTGCCCCCTCCGTTTGACCAATTTTGATGAAATGTTGGCTATCACGCCTTTGGCATATACATACACCAAATACCCAGTTTGATCAAAATTATTAAAGTCGTTTTTGAGTAGTTAAAAAAAAACACGTGAAAATGATACAAAATTTATAGAGTAAAGTCCCCCCTCCTGTTGATCAATTTTGATGAAATTTTTACAGTTATATTTCGGGCATATAAATACATCAAATACTCAGTTTAATCAAAATCGTTAGAGCCGTTTTTGAGAAAACCGAAAAAAACTTAAATAGTTATGAAATAAAGTACCCTCTCCGTTTGACTAATCTTGATTAAATTTATGCTGTCACATACACTATATACCCAATTTCAAGTTCGCATGGTTTATAGTTTTTGAGCTAGTCTGTTCACACACACACAGACCATTTCGCGGGACTTGGTTATTTGGACTCAGGGACCCCAAAATGTGTATTTCCGTTGACAACCGGAAGTCGAAATTTTTCACGATCGCAATACTTCCCCTTACTATATATTTTATATATAGGTAAGTAAAAAATCACATTTATAATAATTTGATTATATAATCTTTTATTATCGTTGTATGTTTAACAAAAGCTGCCATACTCAGAGGCTGTTTGTATTTACGTCACAGGTATATTTACAGTTCTATATTTAAAAATTAAAGAATAATAATGAATTTGTGGAATAAGGAAATTTATTTTTGTACAACCCTTATACCCTTATTCGGATCAGTATTTGATGAGGAAGTATTTTTTCTCGGAGCAAGCTCATCCATAACGCCATTTTTTTCCTCTAAACAAATATTTAATTGAAAGGAAAATTTGTAAAGGCACAGGGTAAATTTTCATATTCACAGCATATCACTCGTACAATGCAAGACGCAAATGCAAGAAAAAAAAAGAAGGAATTTTTCAGGAAAGCCAACTAAAGCTTCTCCTTATCCATTCCTTTGTTATTCGTCGTCTGCTATATCCGATTGATTCATAACTGGCCTTGCTCAGAGTAATTAGACGAAAATTAAAAGATAATTCGTGAAAAAAGTAAATTGTACATATAAAAATAAAAATAAATATAGGAAAAAACAAGATAAAATTAAATTAAAAAGAAATGAAGTAGATTATCTTGAACACAATAAATAAATCATAATGATTGAAAGACACTCATGAACTTTAATGGGATGTTTGATGAGAAGAAGATGGAGTCTGTGGCCCATCAAAGAGTACTCAAGAATACTTCAAAGTTAAATCGTCTGACTTGTTAATGTTCCTTTAAAAAAGGGTATAATGGTATTTTAAGAATGCTTTTATCTTCAATTGATATATGGGCCTTTATTACATGCGATGTACTTAATTAAAAAAATTTAATAAAAAAATTAATATTTAAAAAATATAAAAATAATGGAACCCTAATCCTTATACATATTTATTGAACTAAAATGGACTATAGCCAATGTGAGCTACAAAATAAAAAAATCCCAAGTGTTAAAAATTTATGAAAGTAGTTAGGACTAACAGTGTTACAAGCCTTTGTTACTTGAAAAGCGAACTGCTTAGGAAGTTGAAGAACGAATGTCGAGTATACTCTTATTCATTAGGAATGTTGATAATGGTGCGTCTCTTCAATATTCAATAGCTTGTTACGTTTATGAAAGAACTTGAAATCACCTACAAAATTCACTTGAAAAATATGAATATTGATATAACGCCATTTTATATTAATATAACCTAGTATGGAGTTTAAAAAATCTTAAAAGCAAAAAAAAACAGACTACTATTTTTGAAATAATATCACAATATGACTTGGAAAAGCTATTTTCAATGTTTCGTATGTGTTACGATGCCGTTTAGAATTTAATTGTTAATAATGTGATTTTAAAGAATAATGCTATTTTAAAAATAAAATAAATAAGGAAAAAACCACTAATTAAAATCTAATAAATAAGAAAGAATCCCGAGTTATACTGTAACACCAATTTGGGTTTAAATAATTTTATTTACTTAAAATTATACTGTAAAAGTTTTATACAAAATCTCAGTAACTACAAGTGACTCAAAGGTAACCTTATGCTTTGATATTCGAGGCCTAAATAAACACCTAGTCCATAACTTATTATATTCAGTCCGGAATGAAACAATTCAGAAAGCTCTAGATCATTCAAACATGTGATTACGTACCAATACATGATGTAAAGTACATGTAACGGTTCCACAAAAGTCACCATGTAACAGAAATAATCATTTGTTTTTTTGTTTCACGTCACAAAATTTTTGATTATATTTTGAACTGTAATATATTATATTTGAGTATTACTGTCAATCAGATATAATGACACTGACAATCAATAATTTGTCTGTATAAATTATAGACAGATTGTTAAACAAGACAACAATAATTTTTAAATAAATTTGAAATTTCCAAATGGTTGTCATATGCAATAAGTTAAAAGTGAGAGTGTAGGGGACCTCCCATCCCAATACTCCTCCCTCTACATGCCTTGGGTAAACCTGAATTCCAAGAGTATCAGCGTTCCTTCTCTTTACATCACTGCTATTGTATTGTTAACTATTGATGACTGGAGTACTGGAGCTAGGCGCCTACTGCAATACAAAAATAGTCACTTGCAACAATAGATGTCGTGACAAACTACCCCCTCTAGAGGGCTATATGAATGGATGGAACTTTAAAGGCTTGACCTGATTTCAATGATTGGAAGGATTCTAATAAAATTGTATATAAAAATTTAGAGATATAAAAATATGAACATAAGAAATAATAGGGTCATGAAATGGAAACATTGAAAGAAGCCATTCCGAAAACCATATCTATTGACAAAATAATTTTATTAGAAGGGAAAAGATCGAACCCAGGTCCCCTCCAATTCCATTGAAGCGCTCTTACGACTGAGCTGAGTCAATAGCTCAGCGGTAAGAGCGCTGCAACGGAGTTACAGGCAGAGGACCTGGGTTTGATTCTCGGCCGGGGTCAATCTTTTCTCTTCTAATAAAATATTAAATGAATTATTAAAAATAATAAATGACTGAATGTAACACATATCTATTGTAAAAAAGGGCTATTGGACTTCATTTATCGCTCGTTCCTAAAAAAAAATTCTTTTTAATCCAGGATGATGTTAAAATGCAATTTAACATAAATACCATATGCCTAAACGTAAATCCTCGAAAGCGAAATTATTTTTAAAATTGTAATTTTTTTTTTGTTTTTAATTTTCGCAACACATCAACATCGAGGTCTTGTTTCAGTAGAGGTCTCAGTAGAAGAGTTTCAGTAGAGGTCTCTCATCCAACTTTTTTTCAGTCGCGTCATAAATGGCATGTCAGCAGTGGACATATCATTAATAAGTCCGTTGTTATGTCCGTGCAATTTGAAAGCCAGAATAGAGGGTTCTTATTTGTTCGTCGATAGTTCGTAATGGTAAATCGGTATGTAGTATTTTGTTTCTAAAGTACAAAGTTTTAAGGTCGTAAAATTTTAGATTGAATGGTTTGTAGTTTTTGTAACTGTATTTTGCTGAACCATAAAATTTATAAGGTGTATGTAGATATAGGTTTCAGTAACTATGTGTGTGCATTGAGTTTCTGATTTTCAATTTTGATGATTTGGAAAATAGTGAGTACAGAATCTTCAGTCGTTTGTTTAATGTCTGTCTTTTCATTTTGATATGAGGGCCCCAAGTCATCCTTCTATCAAATATTAGTCCAAGATACCGTTCCTCATCTGTTTCGAGGAATTCGGTGGTCGCCAATATAAACTGGTCGGCACGTATATGGTCGGAGTTTGAATGTTATGTGTTGAGATTTTTCAGAGAATATTCGAAAGTGAGTAATATTTTTTCAAATGTATTAAGTGGTTTTGTAAATTTAATGAAGGTTATGGTTTTTTTTTTTAATTGTTGTATCGTATGCAGATTGCAGTCAATGTTGAGGACATAAAAAAAAGTAAAGAAAAAAAAAGTTGGTTTTATATAAAGATAAGTGAAAGTAATAAAAAAAAAATTGGCCAGTATCAATGCAATATTGAGAATATGATTACTTTATTTACGGGCAACCAGGCCGAAACGTCAACACGTTAAGTAGTAAAAGAGAAAACTAGTAGGGTTTCTAATTCGATAAGAAAATAAAGTAAGTAATTAAAAACTTGCTTAAATGTTTTCCTATTTTTAAAAATGTGGATAGCATAAAAAAAAAAAAAAAAAAATCTTTAACATAATGTAATGAAATTCGATTTGTCTTACAAGTAAAAATTTCCCCATTCTAAAAAGAATTATGATTCATCCATTGACTTCAGGACAGGCCTATATGTAACCAATTTTCGACACCGCAATATACGGTGATTAACTCAGTTCCTAAAACCCTAATATGATGTCAGACCTCCCGTCGGTTCTGAGTCAGAGCGAATCCGCGATCTTAGATCATCAGTAGAGCCCCTGTCACAAGATTTGATTTACCTAGGAATCGGCTTAAAAAATAATTCAATATCTAAAAAAATCTCATTAATTTAATATTTAAGTAAAAATGTCGATTAAGAATAGGGCACTGAGATTAATACTTTGTTACTTTGATAGAATAAATACATACGCCAACTCATGATGTATTTAAAGTTTTAAGAATTCCAGAAACCAACGAGGTGACAATAGTAAATAAAATTCTAATCGATAACTTCGTTAATAAAATAATACTTACAAAGCATAAAATATGGAAGGTAATATGGGGCAAGTAAGAAGCCAAACTGAGGCCATAAAGAATCCGAGCAAATGGACCTCCTCCAACAAAAAATCGGGAAGAGAGGAAACTGCCCTTTCTGGTTAAGAATAAGGCCCTGTGAGTTCTTACGCACATACTAGATGAAAGGTCTGGAACTCCCGAATGCGAACATGTCATATAGAAAAAACAGTGCAACACATACTACAAGATTGCTAAGTCCGACAACCTTAGAAGAAACCTAGATTTAGACGACGAGGGAATAGTAATTAAAACTATTGAATTATTACTTCAGAGTCTAAAATATAGATGTTGCCAATGATCCTGCGCGGTGGAGGCAACAAAAATCAGATAAAAAAATAAAACACAAGTAATAACAACAGCGATAAAAGTAATAAACGATTAATACAGACCAAGACAATTATTTACCGTAACAGGATTACACTATAATGGTGATAGCAGAAAAAAAATTAACACCTGGATAAAATACTTACCAAGATTTTTTGAAAATATGATCTCTATAAGTTTCAATCCGGTATATATCCAATCGCTTGTTTACGACCAAGTCGCATAATTAAAATATTTTTTCAAGAATTATTTTCCAATTTTCCTCTACCATCTCTATGCGATACCGCTCATAGACCGCGATGTGATGATCCCTGAAACTATATCAAAAATCATATAAATGAAGCACTGGATATCAAAGGAAAGGAAAATACGAAACATTAATTGGGTCTTCTAAAAGTTCGCTTTTTTTAATTAGACGAGCCTTTTACCAGCGTAATTTACTGCAACAGGAACAAGGTATGAGTTAAGTCCATCATAAGATGACTTGGTTCATCAAGCACCTTGCAGTGCATTTTGCTGGGCACGCACGATAATTATCTCTATCACAAATGAGCGATGCCATCCTGATTAGGTGGTAGGCAGCTCTAGGGACGAGATGTGGCAATATAGGCCTAACCTCCAAAAATGGATTACACTTCATCCAGTCGCACGCTCTAGGACAGCCTCATTCGTCCTATCATCCTCTCGCTCACGAGTTTGCCGCTCATCCTACCTCCGGGAAGCCTTCCTGCTCAGGGAAATTTGTTGGTTCCAGGAACTGGGGCTTGACATCAACGATCGACTGAAGATCGCGTGATGGGCCCTCATACCGGGAACATTGAGGCCAGCTACTTCCAGGAAATAACCAAACTCCAAGGCTCTTCAATTATAATAAGTTAATAAGGGCAGCTGTGATGTGCTAGAGTGTACTGGACAGGAACATAATTTTCAATAGTGATTTCCAATGAAAAAGAAATAATGAGGAGGTGCACGAACTGACTTTTCATAATTGTAATTATTTATAGTAGAGATTATGAAAAGAACTGTAGCTAACAAGAAAGAATATTAGAACTTGTAATTTTTCAGTAGAATCTATAGAGTAAGGTTCCTCCAAAGATCGAAATAAATAACTGTAATATAGAGGCCTTTTTCAATGTGATTCAATTTCTTTTTTAAGTAAGCCTTCCACCTAATGTCATATAGTAACCAAACTATTTTTAAAAAGAGAAATTAAAAAAAAACCCTGGAATTGGGACTGTTTTTGGAATTTCACGCCTAAAATATTATTAAAAATAAACTATTACCGTTACAGGACCAACTATTTTTATTTTTATTATTTAATGGATTACTTTACAAAATAGTACATAGACCTACTTTACTTCAAAGCAGAGGGTCTTGTAAAAATAATTTTTAGTTGATGAAAAGACAATTCATTGGTAAGATTATATATAAAACATGTAACTTATAAACCGATTCTAAGACTTTTTGAAATGTATGTGATGTAGTAAAATCTTTCTCTCTCTCTCTCTCTCTCTCTCTCTCTCTCTCTCTCTCTCTCTCTCTCACTCTCTCTCTCTCTCTCTCACTCTCTCTCTCTCTCTCTCTCTCTCTCTCTCTCTCTTTTTATTCTATTCAATTTATTCTATAAAAACGGACTGATATATTTTTAATGTTCTTGATAATTCCATAATATAGTGATTTCTTAAAATATTTGGTTCAGTGAGGTATTTCCCCATGTCAACCGAAATATACGCTAGGCTCACTTTGTCTCATCAGAAGGAACAACTAAGGGGAAGGGTTAAATAATCAATAGGAGCTCCGTCGTATCATATTATGAGATGCGAGGAACATACAGATAACTCGTAAAGATATCTTTGAGGACTTTATATTTGAAAGATGAAACTGGTGAAGAGTGGAAGCCCCGAGAAGTGATCATTCGGTAAGTTGGAATGGCAGAGTGTTCTATTGTCCTAGCCGGACCCATTGTCAGCTGTCTGTTTAAAGAACAGCTCTCTTTAGTTCCGGATGCGATCTCATGACACCTCTCTGCTTAACATTTCCTTTTTTTTCCCTCTCTCCCTGGGTAGGGTAATCGGTAACCTTAAAGAAACTCCTAGTGAGTCCTGTCTCAGAAGGGCCAACGACCATTGATGAAGTTGGGAGAGTATGAAAGCAGTAATATGGGAACTGTACATATTGAATTTCATTTTTCCGTAATTGATATTCATTAATTCTGATAAGTGTATCTTTCTGAGTTGTCTTCAAACATCAAACGAAACTTTTATCTAGAAGAAAATTGGTTAATCGCTCATTCAGTGCAAGACTGGACTAACTCAAAAAAAATTTTTGTTTATTTCACTATCCCCAAAGTGCCTTTAAGATCTCCTATAGATCGCGATAGTGATGATTCGTGAAACATCTTATTGTTAAGTTAAAGCAGTCCTATTGTTAGGATAAAGCAGGCTACGGATACCAAACGCAGGGAAAAGAAGAAGCTTAATTCGTTTCGTATTTTATCCTGGAAGAACAACTGAGCTGTTGGAAACTGATGCAATTAGTTGTACCAATCGGCTCACTATTTTTCCACCGTAAGTTACTTTAGTATAAGAATCAGTGTCATGATTGATGCGATATCCAGTTTCTTACGAACATCATAGCTAACAACATGGATTGTGGGTTGTAACGCATTTTCAAAACATCCAAGTATGAATCTGATAAGTGTTAATAGAAACATAACCGATCACATCCCAGTCAGAAATGCGAAATCGTTTTAAATTAGTTGCTACCAAACACTGAGAAGAAATAAATTTCATAACAACAATCGTAGCTCTCTGAGATTCGTATCAGTCAATAACTACAAAAAGTTATGGGCTCAGTTTATTAGTTTTGAGAGGGCGTGGAACACAGAGATCATCAACGCTCATTTTTTATTCATATTGAACTCGAGATGGGGGTTTCCTACCAGCCCAAGTCTTTGCGAAAGACTCCCAGGTCCAAATTCCAAAACTCTTTCAAATATTAGATGAAAATTACATGTTATTTAATTAAGACAAGAGGATTGAGTATGTGGTTAAAAACTTTTTAACTTTTAAATTAGCTTTATTTTTTTCTAAAACAATATTCATCCCATTAGTAATGAAAATGGGATGGTTAATGACCAATGCTTCAAACATTCAACTGAATTATAAATTATAGCGTAATCTGACTTGGAAGTATAACAAACATATTAATAAATTTAAACGTTCTCATAATGCATGCCACTTTTCAAACCATTAAGACTTACTGTGTCCGCGGGAGACAGGTGAAGGAGATCGGATATTGTTCTCTGTTTACTCCTTTTCATTTTTCACTTTTCTTTGTTTGTCAATTTCACATGTATGAAAGTTGTATTAATAAGTATGCTGTGTGTTATAGCAACCCAATGTATTTGGGCAGCATTGTTTTATTTAAAAAAATAAAGCATTTCTCTCTCGTCTGAATTGACTTTTGGTTATTGGTAGATCGTTCAAATACCCCAATGTGCCACGGTGCTGTGCAGTTGACGGGAAAACAGAATTTTGAAAATAATTATAAATTATAAGATAGTAACTGTGGCTCTGGCCCTTACGATCAGGAGTTATGGTGAGAACTAAGACTGTTAGTTATAACATAACATTACGTTTTAATTTCTATTGATTTATTATTTCCAAATAAAACTATTTCAGTTTTCCTAATTTTTGTGTTTATAGACCTTACTATATCCATTACCATAACAATATAAATCACAAATCGTTAATTAGTATTTAATGGCCATTGCTTAAAAGACAGTCATTATGATGTCCGGTTAAGTCTATTGTCTAGAAATATTAAAAATAGTCTAAAAAGGATAATAAGCATGCTGTATGTTAGCAATCTAATACAGTTGGCCAGCATCTCTTTCTTTTCAATAAAGTTTCTCTCTGTAACTATTTTGAGAATTGTTAGTGAATGATTACAAGGGCGAATGATCACACCTTTATTTCAGTAAAGGTTGTTGGCCTATCCCAGGGTCCCATTGACTGTCAGAGCCTTGGCAGAGGAGATAGATTGCTCGCTGTTAGGGAGAGGATGCGAAGTAGGTCGGTCGAGGAACTGTGGGAGGGCCGTCTATATCGGGCTCTAGCGGATAGGTCACAGCAGCATCCCTCCCGAGGGCGTAGTCACACAAAAAATAATTACTCCCGAAGAGAGATACGAAGGAGAAACTGTATTAGTTAGCATGTCCTTTTCAGTAAGATTTCTAATTATTAACTGATATTTTATTTTTAATATGTTTTATATTGGGAAGAAAGGCAGTAGGCAGGTGTCCCTTCTGGATAGGCCTTTGATGAGTGTCTCTAGCTTTAAGCAGGTGATATCAAACTTCAACAACCTGTCTAGTGCACTTCCGTTCCAAAGTAACTCCTGTCGCGTTGATTGGCACAATATGATGATAGATTGAGACAATATCTCGACGCTTATTGGCAACTTGGAAGTAATGAAAAAATACTAAGTAAACTATTGATAAAATATTTTCACTTTCATATACCCATATATGTATAATATTGGAATGGGAAATTATTGTGCGCTTAAATAGTTTCAGATCGAACTTTTACATTGAAAATAGGCATTTTCAGTCCTTGAATGAACAAATCATATGACGTGTATGTGAGTATTGTAAGTATCAATGAAAGTTTACAAATTATTTTTCCTATACTTCCAAGTTGGTAATAAGCGTCGATATATTGTTTCGATTCATCAGAACTCAATCCAACCCCAAACCGATCAACGCGACGGGAGTTACTTTGGAGTGAAACTTAACTAGAAAGGCTGTTTCCACTTGATTACAGTTGATGCCACTGATCATGGGCCTATATAGATTTTTATAAAACTCTGTCAGTAAAAACTTACATAGCGAAGGTTCTGAAAAAAAAAAGATGAAATGAAATAACAGGTAAAACTTTCATTATATTCATTATTACTTTAATTTACCAACAAATGACGTATATTAAAAGTAGATTATTGAGCTCTTGAAAATTTTCGATTCGAACTTACTATGGAAATACCTAAGTATTTTTTGAACATGTCATGTAACATATATGAATGAGATCAACTTTACTGTAATGGTTTTGATAAAACTAGTTACTTCGAATGTTCATTAACATCATATATAATAGTTTGTAAAGTTTATTTGAGACAGTTTATTTAAAATAATTAACCGTCCCCCCCCCTTAATCACGATTAATAAGAGTTAAAATACCAAGCTTTCCCCGACTTTAAAGAATTCTATGTTCGATGCTAATCAACATTAAATCCAGTGTTTCCTGAGAATGTGAGAAGAATTATACATATTGCAAGGGGGGATGTCTAAAATAATTTCATTTAGACACTCTAAAGCATTGTGCTGGTCGTTGACGTTTATGAATTCCCCCAAATTTCGGGGGATTTAGAAAACAATTATATTAAAAAAAATTAATCATTACTTAATCAAAAATGTTGATTATTGAATTTCTTATCATTTTTTAAATGATAAATACTTCAAATCGCTAAATAATTTATATTAATTAAATATAATTATCTTGTTTGATCATCACTGTTGCAATACTGCGGTATGTTCATTAATTTAGTAGAACGCTTTTGCTAATCAGACCAACAATTTTCCGTAATCAAACTTTCTCTTAAGAAGGCCTGATCAATACGAAGCCAAGACAAGTCATGCAAACTTTACCAGGAATTCCTTTCCACTTCTACTTAATGCTATTAATAATAAGTCGGTTTGATTAAATCAGTATATACTTTGTGAAAAGACAATCCAATTAATTTACTTTGTGAAGAGAAAATTTAATGAAATACTTCATCTTGTTACATTAAGATATTTCTATATTTAAATGCCAAGAATAAGTTTCTATATTTTATAAATAACAAATAGTTATGTGTTCATCATGTCGTTTTTTTGATTATTTTTTTTTATAAAAAGGATAATGCATTTATACCAAGTTCTTATACGAGGATCACAATAATCATGGCTATCATTGTATCCAAATCTATTCACTTTTCACTACTGGCGAAAGCTTTTTCTTTTTAGCTATTCCCAAAATGCACGTCGAATAAAAAACCGATAATATTCGCACCTGTCCCAACTAAGAGATAACCAGCAATATCATATTATACTCTTAAATTATAATTTTATTACACATTAGTTATGTTATTATGTAATCTTATAACCTGTTAGTTTGAAGCAACACAACACTTAAATTGAATTGACTTTCTTTATTTCATCTGACGTTTTTTGGTTGTCAAAACAAAACCAAAATTTCAAAAAATGTCTTTAAAATCTTTATTTAAACATTTCTTGTTAATCTTAAAGTTTCTATTGTCAGAAATTTGAACTATCACTAAAAAACTTTAATAAATAATAAAGGGACAGGGCAGAGGGCAATATGGATAAATTAAGGATTGATGTTGTTAGGTGATAAAAGTTTTTTAGTTTTATTTTTGACAATAACGAACTGAGCGTAAATAAGTGAATATTGTTGATCTTTGAAGATGGGCAGATAGCCCGAAAAGTCAGACGAAATGAAGAAAGTTAATTCAAAATAAGGGTTGTGTTGCTTCAAACCAACAGGTTATAGTGAGTTATTATAGAAAGATATGATCAGATTTTTTACCCATGGATAGAGTCCTAGCTTAAGGACATCTTTTGATAACACAGCAAGATTATAAAAAAAGAGAGGATGTTAGATAATGGTGGGTAGGTACTTATGTGATCTTTTTTTATTAATCATACATCCAAAACGTATTTATGTCAATTGAAGGGAATGTCACAAATTTCGTGAAATCTTAAAAAAACGAATAACAAAAAAATTTCTAAGCTTAGATTAAACATAAAATTACATTTCTTGAAAATGTCAAACATAGAATTTTTTTTTAGGGATATAGTTTAAATATATCATTCCCATGTTTAGATCTGCATGTTTCCCATGAAGGAATCGCAAGGAACCCAAGCTCTTAGGCAGGCTATCGATTTTAGGAGGAGGAGGTTCCTGAACTTGCTGATATATGGAACTGTTTCTCCGATTTAACGCTAGGATAAACTTGTGAGAGATTCATGACCAGACGACGTGTAAAATGTAGCACTTCTACTGTACATCTTGTCCAACGTAGGCTTTGTTATTTATGAGGAATGTCGTAAGACAACATCGTTTATCATGCGGTGGCATCATTGGAATGAAGTTCATACTTCATGATATAAACGGGTTATTTCAAATACATTCAAAGGCGGCTTCTTAAAGGGTTCACTGACTGACTGCCTTGTACTCTCGGTTACTCAACCTTCAATCATCGGTTCCAGAAGACTTTGATAATAATAAAATTATTTTTAAAAAAATATTGATTTTATCTACTCATTTTGAATTAAAACTATTATTGAACTTCAATTTTTTTAATCGAGAAAAAAAATACGGGGCAGAACATACAGTACCAGCATAACTGAAACGTTTTGCGAATTCAGAAACACCTACCTTACTTACGGACGCAAGATTCTTATGGTATAGATGTCACAGGTCATGATCAAAACATAAAATTGTCTTTAAAAATTTCTTGTAATCTTAAAAATATCATATATAACTTAAAGCTTATATCAGCCAGGCTGTAATATATGTCATTTGTTGAATTTCCATTCATTTTAATATATATTTAATATAATAAAGCTTCAGCGACAATAAGCGATGTCACTAACATAGTTAGATATTTGAACTTTAACTGTTACCTGAGCTAATGCTTTAGAATTATTTATTAACATTAAATAGAAAACTTCGCAAGGGTGCCTAAAACTTTTGGCCAAGGCTATATTACATAATAATTTTTTTTAATGAAATTTTATCCTCCTTTTTTAATATTAAACTTTTTTTTTCTTTTTTTTTAGTCTATAGAATTATAGGATTATTTCACCATATGATAACTCTCTGATTAGAGAAGGACAATGTGCAGTACAACTTACCATCCTCTCTTTCGGCGTGCACATTATGATCTATTTCGAGGGCGGTCATCTGTCAGGATCATCACCTTGAAGATGACAAGCTCTGAGGCCTTGAAAACACGTGCTACTCATCTACGCGCTATTGCCCATTCTGCTTGCATCCGCGTCAAAAAACACAACCTCTTGCTCGAAATGTCGATAAATAATCATTACAGTAATTTGTCTGCGGTCGGGAATATTAAACACTCTTTTTTTATCAAGGTGAAATTAGTTTAGCAGCGTGGGTAGGGAGAATGTGATGCACTCACTTAAAAAAAAAAAAAATCAACAATAGAAGATTGATTTATAACTCTATATAACCATACCCAACTTAAAATAACTGAATAACTGAGTGTATTGTGCTGAAGAAGAGGCTTGTAGAAACATATCCTTGAGAAGCGAGAGCTGGATGAATGGAACTCCTCAGCGCCGTTCGCTATTAATGAAACGACGCAATAGAAAAACATTCCATTTCCGGCACTGGCGAGGTCAGTAGGTCCACTAGCTCTTTTTTTTTTACATTACACCGCAACCAATTCTTGTTATGCATCTACATGAATTTCTTTAGCCTCTCCACGCAGTTTAAGCATGTATCGATAGTACCTAGATGGTGAATGGTTTGAAATTCAGACCACGCAATTTAAATCTAAAATATTCTTAACCTTTATATTGTAATTAATGAACATTATTTTGAGTTATTTTATACTTAACTATAAATACCACCAACTATAAACTTCTTGCTCTAAATTTAAAAATGTAGTCGCTATAATAAAACTGTGGCCGTATGCTAATGATAGTATCACAGATAATATAATTTGATATTATTATATGCTAAAAATAGACTAAAATAGTTTGAAACACTTCGTGCCTTAACTTCTTCTTCATAGAAATAAAACGCAAAAAGGAAGGAAGAAGAATAAATAATGCATGTAGAAATTTAGAGATACATTTATAGTTTGTTAAGTCTCAACTACTGCCACAAGGTTAACTGGAAGAATAATCTGTCAGATGGTGGATATCCTCGGCAGAGTTGTTTTTTTTTTAATTAATAAAGATAATCAATACATATTTATTATTCATAATAAAGTTAATTTATTCTCACTTATTGAATACTCATTGCATTTGAGGAAGAGTTTTTTAACCTCTTCCAAATTTAGCTTCTTTAATCATTTATTTTTCTCTAACTTTTTGGGCTTCTGAGTCATCTTGAAGGGATTATCTAGAGCTATGTTAGCGAATATTCTACAAACATCCTCTTTGTCAATACTGTTATTCATATTATAAATATATGTCATGGATTAAAATTAAAAATGTTTGAAACTTAGTGTGACAATGAATTAGATCTACAAACACCAAAAAAGTTTTTAAAGTTCATAAATTTTAATCCATATTGGTTTCAGTAAGTATGAATTTTTGTCTCAGTCCGAGTTTTGAAGTTTTAGAAAAAAATCTCTTCACAGATATACGGAACAGCCAAAAAGACCCACTTACAAAGAATTCAGTCCTTTTAATCAAACATTTTAAGACTCACAGTAAAAGCACCATTGTATGTGACCAACAATACCCTACATACTTTCTTACAAATGCAAACAGTAGACCAACGTATAAAGACACTTTACAAATGTTTCGATACACACTTACACGGTCATCTCAACCGACTGAGTCATCTCAAAAGTTAATATGTCCATAAATAGGAATTTAAAAGGGCGCTAGATGAGAGATCTCCTTCGTTAAAAATCCAGATAATCTTGGTACTCTGCTTCATTTACTTGAAATTATTAAATTGAGTACATCCTATTACAGTCTAAGATTGCATTTATTTATATTTTTTACATAGCGGTGGACGTTTCGGACAATGTGCCCATATTCATCACCAATCCTTTTTCGTGTAAATATTAAGCGAATTCTTTTTGCATTCTAGCTAGAGAATTTGTCAAATAATTGTAAATTTTATTTATGTCTTGTTGCAAGCATGCTAATTAGTCTCTTACAAATAAGCATTCTTGCAACAAGACATTAAATTTACCATTATCTGACAAATTCTCTTGCTAGAATGTCAAAAGATACTGCTGGATGCCATCCTTCCCCATGCCTAACATGCTCTTATTTCATTTGCACAGCGCACATTTGCAGATTTTCGAAGTTTGTTGACAGGCGCAACTTAAAAATGGAGCCAAAAAAAAAAAAAAAAAAAAAAATTATAATAAATAAATAAAAATTTTAATCCAAGCCATGTGTTTATAACATAAAAACGATTGACGAAGTTGATGGTTGTAAAATATTCAATAATTTAACTCCAGATATTCCCTTTAAGATGGATTAGAAGCCCGCAACGATGGATAAATATAAATTAATAAAAAAAAAATATATATATTTATGAAAGAGGTTCCTTCATTTAAAAAAAAAAAAATCTGGTACGATGCGTGCAACACACAACTTTCACTTACGAACTTACTTAGATTAGAAATCGACGTATTTCGATAATATGTAAACGCCAATCCTCAACTTCACACATTTTTTCACATTTAAGTATATACTTATATTTTAATATCTCCATTAGTTATAGAGTATCTGTGTAGCAAAATTTGGTAGCTCTCAGCACTTATCGATTCATTATTGCTAAGTTATTTATGAAGGGACTAATTTCATCAACAGTCGAGTTTTTTTTTACTGCTTGCTTGTTTTTTACTACGAGTTGCTTTTTGCAAATACATCGTGAAGGTAAATCGATAGGTGTATTTAAGTCTCTTATGCCTTTCTGGAAATCAAGAACGATTACTGTTCATCTAAAATCGCTTTATATTGTTTTCAAAAACTTATTATGGAACAAAAGTTTCTAAACTAATATAACCTATATTAATTATAGACTATTATCTTATAAGATATTTTTACACGGCTGCGATGCTTCAAAAATTTGAGCATCACGTATTTACTCTCTTAAGTAAAATTAATCATTTTATAAATAAAAAAAGTTTTTATTTTCATAATACGGTTAATAAAATTTTGGCAGTCACATATACATACATCAAATACCAAGTTTGATCAAAATCGTTAAAGCCGTTTTTGAGTGAAAAAACAAAACAATGAGACAAAATTTAGTAAGGAAAGTGACCCCTCCAACTGATCAATTTTGATGAAATTTTGACCGTCACATCGCGGGCATATACATACGATGTTCTACAAGCAAGATAGAAAAAGTCCTATCTTGCTTGTAAAGCGTTTGTAGCCCTGAAGATGCCTGAATAGGCGAAAATTTGGCGTGTATCTGCATGATTAGGTGAGTTTTGGAAATATAACGAGACTTTGAGGCCTAACCTTTACCAGGTGTTTAAATATGAAACCGGAATTTTTCAAATAGCAAATAAGAGTTGATTGTGTAAAAATGATACATACTTTTTTATTCGAAGTACTGTCCTTCGCTATCTATGCATTTTTCCCATCATTCAGGCAATTTGTGGATTCCCCGCCAAAATAATGCTTCCTCTTCTGAGTCAAACCAATCACTTAACCAATTTCGTACATTTTCATAAGAAGTGAAGCGCTGCTCAGCTAGTGCGTGTCCCATCGATGCAAATAGGTGGTAATCGGATGGGGCCAAATCTGGTGAATAAGCCGCATGCGGAAGAATTTACCAACCAAACACTTGGATCGTTTCCTTGGTCCGTTTAGCCGAATGTGATGGGGCATTGTCATGGAGCAAGATCACTTTGTGTGTCCTTTCTTGATGTTTGGGACTTTTTGGTGCAAATCTTTATTCAAATTTATCATCTGTTGTAGGTAGCGTTCCGTATTAACAGTTTCCCCAGGTTTCAGCCGCTCATAGTAGGTAACACCCATCTGATCACACCAGACACAGAGCATTTTCTTCCTCCCCAAGCGATGCCGATCGTTCACCAGGAGATACCCAGGATTTTTTACGCTTAGGATTCTGGAAGTAAATTCACTTTTCATCACCAGTCACAATTTGATGAAGAAATGACTTTTTTTCTGTACCTGGCGAGCAGCATTTGCCAGGAGGTTTTTCGAGCTTCCTGCTGCCTGTCATTCAGTTGGTGAGGTACCCATTTTCCGACCTTCTGGATCTTTTCCATGCCTTTCAAACAAATGGATACGGTGTCACATGTAATAATTGTCCAACAAACGCTTCCGAATCAGCGTATTCAAAGTTTTTTTTTGTGGTTTTCCACGGTCTTTGTTTCTTTTATCGAAATCCATCATTAAATTTTTTGAACCAATCGAAACATTGAGATTTGCCTAGGGCATGCTCCCCGTAAGCTTCAACAAGCACCCTATGTGATAATGCTCCAATTTTTTTCAGAAGGAAACGGAAAATAAATCCTGTCCGCAAATCTTGATTTGTTGGCACAAAAGTCGACATGTTCAACGCCACTAAAAACACGGTTATTGAATGAAACTGATGTTGGTATCAATTGGATCTCTTTATTACATGTAGGCAAAAGCAAATAAAACCACTGACGGATTAGTTAGAAGATTATATTGACTGCTAACTCCTATCATTGGCGAATTCCGGTTTCATATTTACACACCTGGTATATCTATAATAACTTATATAATTATTATAATAAAATTAATTAATACATAAAATATTTAAACTTTTATTATAATCTATTTAATGTAGAAATGAATGAGATCATTCTCCATCATCCAATAATTCTTGAATATCGAAAAATGCAAATATGAGACTAAAGCAGAACAAGAGACTGTATAAAGTTAATTTAGTTACTGGATAAAATTGTATAACCCACATTAAACTAAAAAAAATTAAGTTCATTAAATGATTAGGGCTTAATAACAGCCCACGTTACTTGATAGTCATTCCAAATTATTCTTATTAATTAAAACGATCAAAATTAAAGCAAAAACAGACACACTCGACGGAGCACTTGCAAAGTTCCAGATCCACGATCCACACCTCAAAGAAAGTCCAATCACTTCAATAGAAAACATATCGGAGAATAGTGAATGTACCTTTCTATGCGGCAACTGACTTGATACACAATTTGTATGAAATATCAACTGTTTCAGACACTGAGATTTCAATAATATAAAAACACTGAGCTAAAACTTGATTCATTTGCCATAATTTTTTTCATCAATCTCGAATCATACTTTAACCCCAACGAACTTCCTGGCCGGGCCCGGATCCGTGCTAGAGTAACCAGTTGTGGTTGAGCAGATGTTTAAATTATTAAAATATTATATTTGCAAAAGTTGCACTAAGAAGCTAAGCGGGTCTGCCGGCTTTTACACTCCTCAAGCTAAGGCGTGCAGGCCACGCTCCGCCGCTGACTGCCTCAACTTCTTCAACTCCTCATAACCTTCACTGACTATTTCTTAATGTTTTATTTATTTTTTATGATTGTATAATACCTTTATCATTATTTCAATAAATTAAAATGCTAGATTATCGATTGAAATAACAGATTACGTGATTTAAGGAGGTAATAAAGAATAATCATATAGTAATGTTATTACTTTATATCCATATATTTTTTTAATTTAATCAATTTGCAATAAGTAACATTTTTCTTTATTTTAAGTAAAATTTTAATAATCTACCAATGATTAGATGGATAAAAAACTTTCAGTCCCCAAAAGTGAGCCACAGGTTCTTGTTCCATGGGCTCCGGAGAAAAACTGCACCCTTCCGAACTTTCGTTCAAAACCTCCTTATCAGTGAACACTTTTCGCGACATATTAATACCAAAACTGGAGAATTAATAGCGAAATGCGAAATGCATAGCATAGTAATATTAATTTATTAAACAAAAACTTTATTGGGAGAATCCGAATGTGTATAATGGAACTTTATTCTATTTTCATCCTTCACAAATGATACCATAAAAGAAACTTTTTAAAATTAACGATTTGAAAGGTGTTCCGAAACATTTTTTTATTGCGGATGTCTCTAAGTAGCATTATTAATACAGATGTTACTTGCTGTTGCATTAGGTTAGATTCAAAACAAAAAATTCAAGTATGAAATCTTTTGTGCTTTGTGTAATATTCATTCTGTCTTATGCTTATCTTAAAGGTGTTTCTCTTTTTCCAGGTAACTTGATGATAATATTAAAGATTCTACCACCTCCATGTTAACGGTTAAGAGAAAAGTCTCCATTACTCCAGAAAGTGAATGAGGGTCGCTCGCCGGTTATACGCCTCGCTGAAGTCTCCTTCGTTATAACATTACCGTGAATGCGACGCTTATTCGTTTAATGGCCAGTACTTAATTAAATAAATATAAACTATTTATTTATTTTATTTTACTTAATTTCCTAGTAATTCGTGAGTTCTACAGACAACACAAAAAATAAATGTGTTATAATGATTAAAGTACTAAAGAACAGTTAAATTGTACAATCTATTGTATGCAGATCGAATATGGAATTGTTTATGCAAATATACCGAGATAAATTGTGATTGATCTTCTTATTTTGTATGTTAGAGAAAATGCGTGACCCAATTTGTCTAATGAGATCTAGAAATAGCTACATCTTTTAAACATTTAGAATCGGGTAGTTTTATTGTGAATTCTATTGCTCTATTCTAACAAGGTATGTTTGTGACCCCCCAATATTTTTTAAAAGTGTTTAAAAATACTCTCATTTTTAATTTTTTAGCAATAGACATTTGTAACATATTTTTTAAAGGATAGGACAGCCAAAAATATATGTGTATAATATTAGTAAAACAAAGATTTCTATCATTGTGTGTGTGTGTGTGTGTGTGTGTGTGTGTGTGTGTTTGTTGGTGGGTGGGTGTTGTAATAACTTTATTGGGCCTGAATTGCAACGAAAACACGACAATCGTCAAAGGTTATTATTTATTTGTTTAAATCAATGTAATTTTAGAAATAAAAAGTTTCTGGCGTCTGAGGGGTATAAAAGCCTTACCATAACGAAAAGAGTATCTATATGTTGTTTTTTTTTCAACATCAGAAAGTCAATATCTGATGACCCTTATCCATCCCGTTGATGTGACAAAAAATGCATGGCCTGATAGTAGTTTTTCTTTACCGGAGATAGGAACCGAGCCATGAGGGGTCAGCGACAAGGGTCAGCGAAGATCTAGGTCAGGGCGAAGACGGTCACAAAGGGCCATTTGAGGGTCATCCTTTACTTTCACTCCAGCCGGCCCTTCTTCGAGGAATATCCATCTGGTATCTAAACCTTCAATATCTAAACATTTCTTAATAAGAGGTATAGAATCAATACAGATACACAGAAGTTGAATAAACACATTTCTACATTTTACCATAAAATAAATTCCACGTTTAACCAATATATTCCTGATGACCCGAAATCTAATCCGTTTTATAAATCCGAACAAATCCTCTGAACTAGTAATTATTTCGGGCTTCGGAGAGAGGCATTAACTAGATGCATCAGTAATCAAATGGAAACAGATCGGGAAAACATGACTGGCATTCAGTTTGTCAATGATTTTAATACGATTTATTCTTAGTAACAAAATAAGAAATAGGGGTCTAGCGAACGATATATTGATGTAAATTAGCTTGATAATACAGTAAAACTTCTAAAGAATTTCTAGTCAAACGGTATCTAGAAATTAATAGAACTCTCATATTGCGTCATTCAGAAAGCTTATAAGGAATTAAAATAGGTTGATTGATAGTCAGGATTTTCAGTTTTAGGCAGAACTGAAACTCCTGACTATCAATCAACCTTTAGTAAAGAAAAACACTTGACTATTATACACCTCTAAATTTGTCTATATCTTGGGGAAAAAAAAACGAAGATATAAGTTCATCATCATCGTCATATCACTGACAACCGAAAATCCTGACTATCAATCAACCTTTAGTAAAGAAAAACAGTTGACTATTTTAAAATAAATAAATTTAAAATAATTATTTATAGGTATCTTTCTAAACTATACAAAACTGAAGCTTAACATGGAATTTCAAAAGATGAAACATATCAATGTATCTGATTAGACAATGACAATTAGATTTAAACGTTTAGTTTCATTTTGAAAGACACAACTTATGTTCATTTGTTTACACACTATCCTGAGTGCATATATGTATAAGGGGGTGGCAGGGCGTATCACTTCCAATATGTATTGGCAACAATCAAATGATTAGTATATTAATTAAATTAAATTAGCTGGTCCTGAGGCCATCACCTTTTCAGGCCCTTATTTTTGAATTTCATGCTTGGGTGGGTTGGGAGTTAATTATGATAGTACAGGCAACTTAATCATACTAAATCTACATTATTTTTTTATTGATGTTCAGTAAATTTAAACGTTATTTAGTTCCTCAATTGAAGTATTTTTATTAAGAGGAAATTTCAAAGTATTGAACAAATATTCATTATCGTTCGAAAAGAATCTTTACTAAAAAACATTATTTAGGAGTGCTGAATCAAGTTAGGGATTCAGGTGTCGTCTAACATATTCTTTGTGTTGATGCAGATCCAAATGCGAGAGTGAAACTTTTGGTTTCAAATAATGTGATGACCGAACGAAGGTTCGTCAGGGGAGGAAAAAATTAAATAAAACGTGTTCTTGCATTTTTTTAAGTGACATAAATTTTCCACTATTTATCCTCTACCACTAAATTATTCCAATAGATTCCATTAGGTACTTCACTCAATTGAAGTATATTTATTAAAAAGGAAATTTCAAAATATTGAAAAAATATTCATTCATATCGTGCGAAAAGAATCTTTACTAAAAAAATAAAATAAAAATAAAATGGTGAAGCAAATGTATACAGCTCAATTTCAAACATAAGGCGAAGTCTGCTGACTCACCACACGAAAAATCAAAATATTTACAATAGCATAAAACTTTTTATTTTAACAGTACTCCTTTACGTCCGATCGAGAACATGTTGATATTGATGATTGAACGCATTTACACAACTTATGTTCATTTGTTTACACACTATCCTGAGTGTATACATAAGAGGGTGGCAGGGCGTATCACTTCCAATATGCATATATAAAACCTATAAAATTCGTTTGTAAGTCTTCATGTTAAGTTATATGTTCTTATCACTTCATCGAAAACACCTTATTTCATTCAAAAGAACCGTTCTGGCTAGCCATCTTGTCTAAAATTGACGAACTAATTAATTAATTCTTTCATAATTCATTCTAAGCCTGACAATCGTTTCATTCGGGTGAATTATTATCACTACCAGAATATGCAATGAGCCATGTACTTTAGTGCACTAAATCAGTACTCACACTCAAGAGAACTTCTCTCCCTGCTGCTTTATTAGGATCGTTGGGAAGTCATTGAAGGCGAATGATAAGTCATTAAATAGGAACTTTACATTCTGCTCTCCTTTATTCGACAGCCATTTGAATCCAAAATATACATATCTACGGAACTGAGAAAATCTAGTGTTCTCAATTAAGTAATATAATGGAATAAGGATGAATCATCTTCTAGTTTCTTTGGTATACAAACATCAAGAAATAACATATTTCTGTCAAAATTGATGAAGTAGTGGCCATTGCTTCCTTTTTTATTATTTTAGTTTTAGTGGCCATATGTTCTTAGATGACATATCCTAATGCTACAGGATGAATAAGGCGTTGTGATAGAAACGCGGCTATGAGCTCAGGTAAGATCGGACAATAATAGGTCAGTGATGAAGGTGGCACTGACATTTGGGATTATTGTGCACCTACACGCTAAGAGCCGTGAGATGGCTGACTCATTTTGAATGATGTCTTAAACGACTCTTAAGATTAATAGAGGAAATACTGAATAAAATTGTGCGCAACACATGATTTTTATCGTCGTATGATTTACATTTAAATATTTATATGTCAGTACTCGTTTTATTTTTACTGCTTTTAACAACAAATGATTACATGCTTTCAAATTATGAATGACTTACAAAAATATTATTAGCTATGTAATACTTCATCGATTAATAAGAAGGACCCATTTTCTATTCCAGGGAGAGTAAAAAAAAAAAAAATATGAAATTAACATTTGTTTATTATTATTGATGAATTCTGGCATTATTCCTTAAGGCCACTTTTAAACAAGAAAATATACTTTATTCTACCATTAGCATTCATTTATGGCGACACTCTTTATACTTTATACTTTTACTCTATATACTTTTATTTATTTTTTTTTTTTTTTTTTTTTTTTTTTAGAAAATATATCAAAGTAAGTAGATCTGGTAGTTTCAAATGATATTTTAGTAAAATAATGTATATTTATAAATCCATAAGTTCGTAGTTCTTATTTAGGATGTTGAATCTTTTGTATATTTTTAAAATATGAAATATGAAGAAAATACAGCTTTACAGAGAACATCAATGTTTTTGAAGTCAAAGAGTAGCTGTAAGCTTTAAAGTTCCCGTAGCCCAATAATAGAATTGTTAAGGAACACAATCTAAAATTATATCCTCGGCATCAGGTTCCACATATAGATATCATAGCGTTGCCAACCTGGTTCTATAATGTTTAATAACAAAGTATTTAATATTATAGTAATTTATTTTATTTTATAATAAAAATAAAATAAATCAAATACAAAACATTTCTTTCTTTATTATTTTATTGAATTCGTCAATTATATTAACATTGAGTACATGCCTATATCTTATAAATATGAGTACTTAATAAAAATTACGTCATGAGCAGGCTTGAACAGAAAAAATCTATTCATTGGCAACACTCAAATGATAAATTAGCTGGTCCTGAGGCCATAACCTTTTCAGGCGCTTATTTTTGAATTTCATGCATGGGTGGGTTGGGAGTTTATTATGATAGTACAGGCAACTTAATCATACTAAATCTACTTTATTTTTTATTGATGTTCAGTAAATTTATACGTTATTTAGAGTGCTGAATCCCTAAATTGGGTCGTCTAACATAATCCATATGTTGATGCAGATTCACATGTGACAATTGGTTTCAAATAATGTGATGGCCGAACGGAGGTTCGTCAGGGGAGGAAAAAATTAAATAAAACGTGTTCTTGCATTTTTTTAAGGGACATAAATTTTCCACTATTTATCCTATACCGCTAAATTATTCCAATAGATTCCATTAAGTACTTTACTCAATTGAAGTATATTTATTAAAAAGGAAATTTCAAAGTATTAAAAAAATATTCATTATCGTGCGAAATGATTCTTAACAAAAAAGAAAAAAAATGGTGAAGCAAATTTATACAGCTCAATTTCAAACATAAGGTGAAGTCTGCTGACTCACCACACAAAAAATAAAAATATTTACAATAGAATAAAACTGTTTATTTTAACAGTATTCCTTTACGTCCGATAGAGAAAATGGTAATATTGATGATTGAACGCATTTACACACTGTTTATAAAAAATATAAATAAATATATCAGAAAAAAGTTTCTGTATATAAGTAATATATCATATTATTATAATAACCTATGTAATCAAGAATAAATATTTTTATAAAAGAAATCTATTAGACCATACTTCGTTCTTGGTTATAAACAATCAATTATATTAACTACTTTGAGTTAACATTTGCTAAGGATGAGTTATATGTTACTAATATCTATAATTTATTATTTTTATCATAAAAAAATTCAATTATGAATACTGATGCAGGGTTTAATTTTATCAGAGGAGTTTTTCTGTCCCATGGTGAGTTGGTTAGTTATGGTGAATATTATTAATTTAACATTATTCTATAGCTTTATCGATGAATAGTTAACTTTTAATTTTATCTGATTAATATCCATATTTCCATGCTGCTTGAGAGATTATACAGATAGTGGAAGAACGATCAGCATTTCGTCAGCAATACCAGATTGCTGAATGAGCGGATTCAACGATACCGTTCCGATGTTTCTACTGCCTCCGCACATAACTCAGATATTATTCCGTGAAGCTTGCTGGAAAACTCAGCAGTAATAAATTAGTATGATATTTGAGATATGATATCACTTTGGTATATGAGTATCATAAGAATGCATGATAAAAATGTGTATGGTAAAATGTTTGGCTTACAAGTGACTAAAAAAGGAAAGTTTGATTGTAAGGTACGATTCCCGTTTTATAATGTGCTTCCGTTCTACATAGTCATACAAAAGGTGGACATGTCTTATAGTTTTATTTTTTAAAAAGTTAAAATATTGTTAAAAGAAATATTTAGTAAAAACTTAACTTACTCTATAGAATACGAAGACATTTTAGAAATTTCGTATAACAATGACAAACTTTTTCCATAGTTTTGAATTAATTTTTCCAAACTTTTAGAATAATATTTGGGTCATTCTCACCGAAGAAGGCACTTTTTTTTTGGCTTTTTATTTTAAATTTTATTGTCTCCAATCAAACATTTTTTTGTGAGTAATACTATTCGTTGGGCCATCTGAAATAAGGATTCGACGTGGCAGAACACCAATTCACACAAAACTTGATGTACAGATGACTACAAAAAAAAGTATACAGGAGAATGAATTACCAGACAGAGGAATATGGACAGTAAATAATTATTTAAAACAATAGATTATTAGATATTAAACGAAAATTGTTAATTGTGATGTGGTGTTGGAGATGCTCCTGAAAAAATAAAGTTAATGGACAAGATGAGCGAAAAAATGTAATAAGCAAGAGCATTGCAATCATAATAAAACCTTATTAACCATGCCATTTGCTTTTAATGCGGAGCTCATGTGCTGAATTTTTGGTCTTCCCTACCCGTCCTTCCATGTATGCATTGAGAAGAGGGTCTATATTGTTGTTTCAGTAGCTGCGGATTCTCACCATCTGTTGAACAAAGAGTTTGGATTTATAAAATCAAATCCATTTTTAAAATGTTTTTTCTTAACAAATATGCATTTGACTTAGATCCGTTTCAAACTAATTTCATGGGCGTCTTTCAATTTTTTTTTTATTTTTTTTTATTTTTTTTTTTGTCGATTCATTTTATATTTCTGCTTCTCTTTATCCACCTGAATTTCCAGAATATTTGGACCATTTTTAACTATAAAATAACGAAGTATTCCAAGTTCCCCTTTTTGATCAAGTACCTCCTCTCACGACTTATTTTTCATGGCAGTCTTTTTTTTTTCTTTTTTTTTCATTATTTGAAAGAGCGATAAATTTTCAATCAAAATTACAGTGATAAAATTATTCCGAGTGTTTTCTTTTTCTTTCTTCTTTTTTTTTCACCAGTCTATTTGGATGTTTACATTATTATTTAATTTTCCATTTTTAAACGCTGTTGATACTTTTAAAAAGTTGAGCGAGAAACGAGTGCTTCAATACGTTTCTTTCTTAACTTTTCACTTCTTACTCTTCACTTCACTACAGAGACTATCGCTAGAATGGCTGCAATAAATTCAATTAACCTTAGAATAAAATTACATAAAAAAATAAAGCAATAATTGTTTGTCCTTCAAATAATTTGATATCTCTAAATCCTTTTAACATTCCAGAACTTTTCCATTTATAATGGACATTTAACATTTCCGGTTATAAGTAAATCAAACTTAATGGAGCGAATAATAGATCCAGCAAATAAATATGTTTTTGTTATTTCACCTTTTCATTTCTTCCCCTAATCCATAAAATACGTTTAAATTAAGACTCATCTCAATTAATTTCAGATTAATGACAAATAAGTTTTTTTGGCCTTATTCATATTTTATTTTCTATCAGAGCATTGATCATAATAATAAAAAAGCGTATAAAGACAAACTAAAATGACAATTTAATTAATATATTCTAATTATAACATTTGAAGTTTCGGTTTTTTAAGTTGTGCTGTATTTTTTTGTATTAATTGTAGCTGTAGTGTTGTAGTTCTTCTGTTCCCTGTTAGGCTTCACAATAATGTAGGAATACTTTAAAATAAATAGTACAACGGTGAAGTAATTTTTTTTTCTCAAATATTACACTAACTGGTGGTGGTTATAGTTTTTGTTTGTTTGTTTAACGTGTCTTTTATGCTACTAAGGCTAATCGGCCGATACAGTGGTGTCCTAAATTTAGGCTATCCAGGTATAATTAGGATAGGGATCTTTAGCGAGTACCTGACATCCTACAGGCTCGGGACCTCCATTTTACGTCCTAGCCGAGGGACGGCACAGCCAAGGATTTTTTAATCCCATTAAAAAATCTACGGCAACCACGGGACGCTAACCCGCGACCTTTAGTATTGGAGGTTGCCATGCTAACTACTACACTACAGGTGACACCGGTTATAGTTTTTGTTCTCTAGCTAAATAAAACTCTAGGGAAAAAAAGGATTAAGGATTATTTCAGGTTATGGAACGAGATTTTACGTCCCAGCTTGACTGAGTATCATCAATTCAATTATGTAAGTGAAAACGAGCTTTTACTAGTTTTTCAAAGGTAATATTAGCTTAGTGACGGATATAGGCTCCATATTAACGAGAGACTGACGTACGGCAGAAGTAGTAAACACGATGACGTCACGGTGCCAGTGTCGTACAGCCAGGACAGGAATATCGGCTTCCACCTCGTCACTTATTTATAGCTGTCTGCCGTGGAAATCGCTCTGCTTGTATATACATAGGCTTATAAGTTGGAATCCTAACACTGAGCACAATGCTCCTATCGACGTTGCGACCAAGACTTATCGCTTCCAGTTGATGATTAGTTAGGATTATTATTAAATGATGTAATTTTAACATTTAAAAAATATGAAAGCTCTAATTTTGGTAATACTAATATGCCTCAACTCCGCGTGGCTTATTAGATCCAACTTCCATTGTGTAATTTTCAGTAAAAAAGGGACTAGATTAGTTTTCTTAGAAGCTGCTTAACGGATCCTTATCAGTTGAGTCCGAATCCACACTGGGCAGCTCCAAATACGCTACGCCTAGAAGTGACATAATAGTAATGCTACTCTATGTTTTTGGGTGACTAATTTCCTTTACCCAATACCAGTCATTCGGTTTTAGTTTCGCCAATTTAATCCAAGAATCTTTAAAAAAAATTATATAAAAGCCTACCCTTTTTTATAAAAACAACTTATTTGAAGAAATCTTATCGATCACTGAATTAATGAATAAGAGAAATCAGTGATTGTGGTGGGAACTTTAAATGATAACTTATCGAATCATTGTCTTCTAGTTTAAAATTGCGAAATCGCGTGTAAAAGCCCAGATATTTATCGCACTAAAATCCCCATCTTATCATATCAAGGGCGTCCGCAGGATTACGAATAGGGGGCCAGGCTTGTAAAATTCATATGACAGGGATAGGAATACCGAGGAATTCTGACTATTTAAGGCTCAATTAATGGTTCAATTAAAAGTTATTGACATTTGAAAATTAAAATATGTTTTAATATATTAATTAATACATATAGTGAATGAAAAAGAATTTTCTAGGGGCTCATCTGCCCGATCCTTCCGACATGTATTGATCCGCGTATTGATTGCACGTTAGATTGCAAACGTTGAACAGAACCCCCCTGCATATTCCCAGCCCTTTGACATAACTGATAATTTATTAAGTGGAAAAGTACGATGGTTAAATGTGACCACTGTCTAATCAACCTGTTTCACCAGTTAAAAATAAAAAAATCTGGTGCGATGAGCGCAACGCACAGCTTTTTTCTATGCCAACCTTATTGGCTTAGATCACATCGATTTCTTTGATAATTGTGTAGACGCAACTACGAAGATTCACAGAAAATAGTCTTATCTACATTTACTAACTTAGATTTGTTTCTTGTTATCCACGAGGTATGGAGTATTATAATTATTACAAAACATGAAAGTCTTCAGAAAGATTTATTATTATTATATTTTTTTTTTTAAGAGAAAACTTCATAACTTTATCAATAGTTAAGTATTTACTTTCACTTACCTATCTGTTTTTTGTTTTTTTTTTGTTTTCCTCCTCTCCCTCGCCTTTTAGGCTATACAGGGTTTCCCGGGCCAGAGAAGAGGGTTTGATACCGGGTATTATTAAATTTCCTCTGGCTCCGAATTTTGAACTTGCTATCTAGTGTTCCCGATCATACGTTGCCATGCCTAACGTTTGCCCACTCGGCCATCCCGCCACTTTACCTATCTGTATAAGATATATATAGTAAGGAAAAGTATTGCTATCCTGAAAAATTTCGACTCCCGGTTTTCAGCGGAAATACACGTTTCCGTGTCCCATCAGTCCAAATAACCAAGTCCATGAATCCCCAAAGTTTAAACGTATTATTTAAATAATTTTATTAGAAGAGAAAAGATTGGCCAAGGTCTGAGAATCGGTGCCAGGTCCTCTGTATCAAGGTCATCACAATCTTAATGCAGAAGACCTGAGTTCGATACCCAGTCCGTCCCCAATCTTTTCTCTTCTAATAAAATTTATTAAAAATAATATAATAATTATCTAAATATAACTAACAATTTTTTTTAACAAATAAATTAATAATTCATAATCATCCTTGAATTAAATTCAGAGTTTGGAGATGGGCGATGTTATTGAACCTGTGGTGTAGTATACGGTATTAATGACAGGGAGTAATCCAATGCAGGCAGCAGGTGGGGGAGTACTATAGTCGAGATCCGACGGTACAATGGTCCTGTTAACGGGCAGAAAGATGGAGCTGATAGGAGCCACCAACTTCCTCCCTAATTCAATCCACTGAATAGCTCCTCGCCTCTGTAATGGAATCTTAATTCAACGATATTAGGCATTACACCCGCCGCGGTCAAAACTAAAAATCGTAGAAAAAGTCTTGACAAGCATAATAAATCCGCTGTGAAATCGTTTCGGATACCTGCCTCGGCCTGGATATGTATACTGTTCTTTTTTCATGTCACCTGATTAATTTTCATGCCAGTTTTATGCGTGGTGTCCAGGATTATAACAGAGTATATAGAACCAAAAACCAGAGAAAAAACCTGACGGTTTTGCCTCACCCGAGTGGAATACTATAATTTCACTGATTTACAAACTTTGTTAATCGTTAGCACGAACTCGAACTCGCAAACTTTGTCTTAAACGTTAAAGTGGTGTAAAAAAAGATTAAGTCACTTTTATAATAATATAATGACGCAACTGCAAATTTGACTGAAATTTTATAGACCAGGCGGAAGAAAAATAATTCCAATTTGTCTTAATAGATTTGCTCAAAGATGCAAATGGCAAATTTTATGAGTATACTTTTGCCTATTAAAACATTAATTAAATGTATTTTCGAGCCCCTAATACCACACTAAAATTATTTTTTAAAAGTCGTACAGTAACAGTTTAGCAAACATAAATTTACAAATTAAGTTTTGCAGATTTTGATTTATTGTTGACTTCATCCACATTGATTGCACATGTAGTCAAAGGACCCGAATAATTAAAAAGCAATAATTGCCGGTACTTTCACCATGCCGCTACTATAGTATCGCTATACGGCTGCTAGGCGAGGCCAATATGGCGCCGTTTAGTGAAACCCCGATCTTAACAATAAAGGACCTTTTTGGGGTTTATCTACCTCTGAAGAGCGAGCGTAGCGAGCGGAAGTAGATTGCTAGGACTTAATAAAGCTAATCAAGGCCCTTTTTAACTGATAAGGGCGCTATCGGTGTCCCCTTGAATAGACTACACACAGGAGGAGCAAAGCGACAGCTTTACCTAATTGTCAAATGAAAATAGTAAGTTCACTTTTAAAAGACTTTCAGAGTATTAAAATCCTTTTTGAAAAAGGATGTTTGTCCTAGATTTTAATTAAACTTTTTATGGGGTGAACAAGCACTAAATATGAAATTGTGTGACATATGTAGGACACAACAGTAGCGGATCGCGGGAAGGAGCGCGGGGGTGCTGAGAGGTGAGGACAATTATAAACTTTTAATATTTCTATATAACATGCACTATATTTTATCACTTCAAGTCCTCGAATAAAAAATGGGTTGTATTTAAACAAATTAAAAAGTGTTTTACTGCGTCACTATATACATATTTTAATTAGGACCTTCATTACTCATGAAATGTCAAAAAAAAGTGTGCCACCCCTCGAAAAATTTCTGGGTCCGCTACTGAGACTCAAAAGAATGATGCTTTGAAATTTCATAAAAAACCAATGACGAATAAGATAAAAACCAATCAGATTCGATAACAAAGAAACACACACAGATCTGTCCAAATAAAATGTTTACATCTAAAAAAAGAGGCCACAATGCTTTTTTGTCTTTGAATAGGTAGTGACAAGAAGTTGCCCATAGTTTAGGAATCACCCGGTTATCTTTTTTTACAGTTTTTCAGTAACTCTTTTGAAATTATTCTCATTAAAAAGATAATTGTAAAAATGTGCCTCCCCATCTGGTACTTTCAACTCACCCACGTCTATCTGATGGCCAAAAACTCCAGCACCTCACATCACAAAACGCTACCTACTATCAGTGAGGCACATAATACAGCCGTACCCGGTTTATTCGTGAAAAAATGCTATAATAGGAATTCTTTGGTGTCTTCCTGGAGCACTAGTAGGTGACCATCTAAACATCATCCGGAAAGTCATAAATTTTATAAATGAAATGGTACACTCCCATTTAAGAGCAACGCCGTTTCAAAGCCATGGCCGATCCAAATAAAAACAACAAAAAACAGCATAAACTTGGGACGTGTAGAATTTCACCTATGTCTTATAATTTATTTTTTGTCATTAGGCTATGAATTACTTGATACCTGATCATAGATTTTGAGTGTTAGAGACACTTTTTCGGTTGGTTCAAACGAACCTCCGCCTCCTCCGATTTACTCCTGGCTAATCTTATTATAACGATTGTTATAATTTTATATACAATATAAATTTTAACCTATACAATTTTAACCCTTTGCACTTGGTTGTTCCCTCTGAGGAGTTTATTAGCGATTATGGAGAATTAAATTGTTCGCCGCAATTTTTTAAGAAACGCATGTTTTTCTGAAGTTTCCCATTAAAATAGAACAAAAAACAAATCTAATATACGTAAAAAAAGAACGCGAAGTGCTTTTACCACAGAATTTACACTTCACTATTCCGTTGAGCAATAGAGAAGTAGAGCAAATTCCGTATACTATACTATACTAATGTAGAATTAGTGGATTAAGCGTATATAGGTACACGAGTATGGCTCAATATTCATTATTGATATGGGGAAACTTCCGAAAACTGGGAAAAGAAATTTTCAAGAACTCATTTCGTATTGAAGCGTCGAATAGCAAAGATCTCTGCAGCAATAAGACAATGTTGTGCTTTCCTAGTAATTTCCAAAGCACTATTTAATCCTTTCTTTTATTTCATAATCAACATTTTTTTTTTATAAAAATAGCAAAACGAACAAGCACCAGTGAGTCTCATGAAGAAAGTAGTAGTGAAGAAGAGTTTCAGATAGACATTATACAGACTGATTTAACAAAATAAATCTGCCGAAACAACAGCCGGAACAAGCCGAAGAAGATGGTTGCAAATTGAGAAGTGCTCCAGACTTTAACATACTATAGAAAAAAAAAAAGTTGACTTTTTTTTTGTTGTAAATATGTGGTCTTAAATGTCAACATATACATTTAACCCAATTATCATTACAATTCCTTACTTGGTTATAAAATATACTGTGTAATATTGCGTTTCCAGGGCTTACGTTTTCGCGAAGTTATGTCTAGTTGCTGGTATGTAACGTCCAAAACTGTCCAAAGTGTTAAAATATTATATATAAAAGAACGGGATTAATGCTTTTTAGAAATTTCCATTTTTATTACCTGCATGTACTCCATTAATAAGAAGACTCCAACATGTTTAAACAAAGAGCTAAACTTATCCTATAGCATGGACAGCACTGAAAACAAAAAGAGGTTGTGGAACCGTGAAAGGCTGGTGTCGGGTTACGTCCATACACTCCCACGAGAGGGTCTTCCAGGTAAATTATTCAATACTAAACAGCTTTTAATGTTCCTCAGCATAGTTTTTATTGTTCACTAGTGGCAATCATATGACTGTCGGATGGAATAGACGACCTAAGTTGACGGAAGAAGTTCAAGGAACATAAATACCATGGGTAGTAAGTACGAGTATTTGGGGGGTAGGGGTTGCGGTTGAATCCCCATCATACATCTTAACTTTTATTGCTCACAGTGTCGTAAATTATTGATTGAGGGTTTCATGCAGGTATATTGGTGGGACTTCAAACAGGGCATAACACCGCCTTATGTCATTACCTTCCTTTATTATTTGCTCTCTAACAATATTCTATCATTACCTTATCCCAAATACTACTTAATACTAAATATATACAGTAATTATGTTTGAGCAGTTTCCTCCCCAAAAAGTTACTATGTGTCCAACATCTCTGGTTTGGCTATTTTTACTTAGTTGTTTTAGAATTTTTTTATTTTTTTTTTTAATCTTTTATTATAATTTGCGATAAAATAGTAAAATATTATAAAATCTAAAAAGAAATGTTTTATGGGACCACTCTGGAGACAAAGGTGAATTAAGTTATAGTTACTTCTTGTGACTTGGTTCAACTTTTCTTTCAACAGTTTAGCCCAAATACATTGTAATTTCAAACTTCAATAAGAAATGTTGGAAATGTGACTTACTTTAACCCCTTCATATAAACCTTACAAGTCGATTTAATTTAACAAAATTTATAGTGAAATGATGTTTGCAGTTATAAAAAGCCGAAATAGAAAAAATAACTTCACAAACTATATAGATTCTTGGTTGTAAAAGTCGCAATAAGACTTAAAAAAGAGTTATCGGTTTTGCTTCAGTAGATGATAACCTAGGTTCATTTTACCTATGGTGAATATCATAATAAATTTTATAAGGTGGTGTTTGGCCACAAAGGAATAAGGGTCAACAAACTAACACATCTCAAGTTACTTCCGTTAATATGGCTCTAATGTTAACAATGGCAAATCAAAACCAGATGGTGGGGAAACTTTATTCAAATTAGAATCGCTTGATTTTTAAAGTGTTACAAATAAGGTTTGAAAAGAACGATCAAACCTATATACATATTTAAAACGCATCAGATACAAATTAATAGTACGTATCACGGAGAAAACAATATACGGATACAAAATATAAAGTTCACAAAGAGGTATCTCATGTAATAATATTTTCTAATAATAATAGTATTTATCTCTTATTTAATATTATAATATGTATTTGTAATTATATATTTCCTAAACAAGACAGGGATAGAATAATGAAGTTACAAGACTAAGATATAGACCGGAAATTCAAACTAAAAAAAATAGTTAAGTCGCAATGTGGGAATGGAAAAAAAATTAAGTATATAATAATTTTACTGTTGTTTTATGTTCTAAATAACCATAATTAAACAGTACACCTTTTCTTAGCAAAGCAAAGATGAATAATGACTTTTTTAATTTTAAATCTAATTACTTTATTAATTCCAAATAATAATGGACTTTTTACAAATATTATCTCAACAAATGCATTAAAGTGGTTTTGAATGATGAATAGGCTTGTAAATAAGTAAGAGGATAACTTAAGGATTTGATTCTAATAACTCGATAAAGTAACGCTATATAGATATACCAAATATATCCACCGAAAGATCCCTTCAAACCCTATTTTGGCGATATAAACCTTAATCTGACCCTACCAGCATCCTTATGCTCGACAAAACGTTCAAAATCCCTTTACCCATCTAATCTATTTCCAATATATATATGCATTCCATCTATTTATTTTCTTTAATATAATATATATAATACACTTAGATAGTTTCAGGTCATTTAAACACTAATCTTAGCTATAATCTAGGAATTTTGGCCCAGAGATGAAATAAATCAGAAATAGATTTTTTCACGGCAAAAGAATGTTTACTAAAATCAAAAAAAGAAAAAGGGCTAGCTCGTTATTCTCTGAAAACTGATCAGAATTTAATTGAATAAAAAATTGTTTTGGTTTTTCCAAAATCATTCGCTTCCATACATAGAATCGTATTTCTGGTGAATAGTATTAAACGATTTTGTTAACAGTTACTTTAACAATATATTATTATATTCAACAAATATTTAAATGGAGATTTTGAAATAGCATTTTTCTAAAATCATCCAATAACATTTGAGATTTTTCAAGTATGATTGAATATAAATGATGTAAGTTTTAAATTTTTCATTTGACAAAAACGATTTACGATTAAATTAACCGTTGTATGTAACTTTTTCTTTGCTCATTACCTTTTCAAATTGATCTTATTAAATAATCTATAGAGCGCATGTTATTAAATTATTATGCACATTCGTATTATTGTACATCACGTAAATGTTTCTACTATTTTAAATAAATCACATCGAAAATAAAAAAAATAAAAATGTTTCCTATAAACTTGCGGTTAATCGAAGTGAAATTGCACCAACATTTTTCAATTTTTTTATATAGCCTATGAAAAATTTATGAGATTTGTTTTATAAATTACATGCATCTCAAAGGTTAAGAAAGTTTTTCTTCTAAGATTGATGGATGGAGAGATTGCATAACTTGGCATCTCTAAATGGTAAATAAAGCAATTTTATGGTCACGTTGCAAACATAGGTGTCCATAATGAGGGTGTCCACTTTTCATTATGAACTCCGCAACTTATCTGAAAAGTATTTGTGTTGAGGAAGATTTAAAAACAAACAAAAATGACCAAGAAATTACAATTAAATGCTTTATTGATCCATGTCTAATGATCACCGATACCAATCGGATCTACTAAAATAAAGGATCTACTAATACCAATTAGTAGGAGGATAGTCAAATTTCAAAACATATTTTTAAAAATTAAAATAATTATTATATGGACTTCACGATCATATGTATACGTACATATTACATACATACCTACATAGATATCTTTGTACCCATCAAAAGATTCGAAAATGACAGGAAGGTTAACGATTTTATAATGTTTTTAAAACAATTATCAACGTGTAAGAGAAACGAATTAAATATTGTGAAAAACTAATTAGTTTTCCTTTCTTTTATTATTACTGAAAGAACAAAATAAAACATAAGATTTACGACTGGAAAATTACTTTTAAGTGAGAAAACTTTCTTAACGACTTTAACAGAGTTACATTAGGAAATACAAATGAGCACAGTAGGTCTATTGGCCACCGCCTGCGTAGTCTTCGGAGTAGGTGTATGGATCCCGTGAGCATTTTAAATTTTCTGAACAATGGTTTTGTATTTTAAGTATTTGAGAGTTATGGTAATTTTCATAGGAAGTTGGATATTTATGAAGTATGTTTTTGGCGTATAAATCTTTGAGAATTATATCTTTGCTAACATAAAATGGTGCACCAACAATTTTCGCAAAACGTTCCATTAAAAAAACGCTGAAAGTTTTTGCAGAGCCCCATAGTTCAACTTTGTAGGTCCATATTTAATTAGTTACAGAAATTTAGAGCTTCTTGCTTCTCGGATAAAGATGGGTGAGTCAGAATTTAAATAATAAATGACTATGACGTTAAAAGACCTTCTTTCTTAATGGTTAAACCATAAAGAAAACAGTCGAGTATTTTAGATCTAATATTGGTCTATAAAAATGTTGATTAACTTTGATATTATATGTTAAACAACACTTGTTAGTAAACTGATTTTAGAAATTCAAAATGTGCATTCTATATAATCCAAGTAATTAGCAATTGTTACATTGATAGGATGCGAAGTCTGCTGAATAAGACAGAATTTCATACCTAGATTCCATTACTTTCACTTACGTGAATTAATTATAAAAATGCGCTTATAAATTTCAAAATTAATCCTTAAGCAACCCAACCTTATCAACAACTAAGCTAAGCAAGAACTAAATTACTAAACCAACTAAACTAAGCAGAAGCATAATATGTTGGGATGTCTCGAGATCTATGAATCAGGTCAATAGTTGCGAACTAATAAACTATTCATGAAGACAATTAGTTCACAGCATGATGATAACAGAGCGCAAAAGAAAACGTAACTCTGACCTACTTTTTCCCCCATGAAGCTTTTAAAAAGTTATTAATGTTTTTGTTATTTATGCTTTTTATTAATTCATTAACATCATTATACTTAATTAAAGAAATGATAAGATGTATATTTTATTTATTTATTATGTACACAAACATGTTTTGATTCTTTTGCAATTTGCTCATTGAAATATGTTATTTTTCAAAAGAAGTCACTTGCGATCGTTTCGAAAGATGTCCGGAAGATAATAACTAAATAATTAAAAAATGACTAATCAATCCGATTTACGTCTCGTTATCATTTTGAGTTTCATAATTTCCAGCGATAAGAAAAATATGTCGAAAGGAAATTTGTACACCATTCTAAATGTCGGTGATGAATAATATTGTAACACTGATATGAGTTAAACCATTTTTATTTAACGAAGATAATAATTTACAATGCCGCACAAATTATTGAAACACAAATAATTAAACAGGTTAGAAAAAATATCAATTTGGAACACAGAAATAACCATATGACTTGAGCTTCAGAACAAGACTAAAACTCTATCGCTCCTTAATATTTAATAGTAAAAAGACCAGCCTCGAATTTCGAGGCCAGCGTAGATGGTACTCGAACATCGTAGTCACAAACATGTACCTACTGTGACAGTTGGTTCCAACTTTCACTTTTTGGTTCAAGTAATAGGGTGTAGTACAAGAGCTTAACCAGAGGTAATCTTTGAATAATATAGGATATTTCTGAAGTATTGGGTGCTTTTGGCCACTGGCGCAATCAAGGGGGAGCCGAAGCCCAATCTCAGAAGACAGAAACATTTTTTCTCAATAAAATCACAAACTGAATTAAATTTAAATTTGAAGCAGCAATATTCCATTCATTGTCAACAAATATTAGTACATTTTCTGCTTGACAGATAAGTGAAATATTTTTTTTATATAATTCAATAAAATTAATTAAGCCCTCCTGATAGTAATCTTGGTTGCACCACTACTTTTATCGGATATATATATTTGATTTAAAGAGGTTTGAAGTAAATAAAAATGTATTGGAAATCAGATAAATTTTAATCCCAATAGTTACGGTTAGCAATGTACTTCATCAAAAATAAATTTAATTAATAGTCTAATACATCGGAAAAATAATATAATTGATCGAAAAACGATAGACAGACTGGAGTTGCTGGAACAAGTCTGCTGAGCAAATGACACTAGATTAATATCTTAAATAACCGTAATAAATATCTTAAATTGAAGTGAGGTGACGTAAGTAGGTGAGCTAATTTATAATATTTGGTTATGACACTTGCCAGGATTTTGATAAATTAATTGAGCATTTTGCACCTGAATAGATTATTTTTCTTGAAATCTATTTCGAAAAGTAATCTCAACTATTACTTTGGAAGATGATTTGATTTTATCCTAGTGATGTAGGAAAATAGGTTTCGCCATTTATAGGTATATTGAAGTTCTTAATTAAGTTTCAATATGTCGTCACAAGTGTTCTCTGCTTGCCTAATTGCCTTGGTACAAAAAATGGCTATGTCTTCGGAAAATGACATCACCTTTTAATGACAGTAGCTTTCTACTTCGTCGGGATTTGTGTAGCCGAACACTAACTAGATTAGCAAAATCACTGGCCATATCTGTTGTATTAGATAAACTGTTCTCTGCCTTTTTCGAACTGTTTCTCTGTGGGCCGTGATAGCCGAGCGTGTTAGAGTGTGGACCGCTTTAGCACACTCGAGCCGAATGGCGGCGGTTCGAATCCACCCTGGGAGGATTGACTTTTATTTCGTGGAGGCCCCACTGAATAAATCTCGACCTTCCCACCAGGGTTAGAATATGTTGGTTACACCTCTAGAATTATCCCCCGTTTAGCCAGGTAGGGTACCGAACAAAAAAAAAAACTTTCTCTGCATAAGAAGTACTTTAGGATAATGATTCGGACATTCTGAAAGCAATGAGCAGTTCGCACAGAATAAAGGGATTCGATAAATAATACTTATCACCATAGATTTTTGCTGGTATTGGAATTGCTCAAGTCATTTAGCTTTTTCACACAATTTAATTTGTTACTCTTCATTTTTTTTCAACAAGGGTTACAACAACAGCTAAAGGGCAAAGAAAACTTCTTTTTTTTTCTAACAAAGCTCCAAACCTTTTTGTAGTATGTTTGTGGCTAAAGAGACTGGATAAGCTATACAAATAGTGGCCAACTATTAGAAGCCACAATAGAAGTGGCTATACTATTGTCGGAGCTGGCCAAGAGGAAGTTGTTAACCCAGTACCGTTGTTACTCGGCTCAATTATAGAGGAAGGATACAGGCCGACAGCTGCCCACCTCACTGTGGCTATTATACTTGCTCCAAGTGCTCCATATATTGTTTCATTTAGTTTGATATGTTGAATTATACATAAGACCCTCCTCATAGAATCACAAGCAGTTAACCTGTCAACTGGCCTAATGGCATCACATATTCAAAATTTGTCACTGGCATAGAGAGTAGAACCGACTATTCTCTCCAGATCGATATCAACCAGTATAAACTGTATATTAACAACAAAAGTCATTTAGATTTATTCGCCCTTGATGAGCAGGAGACAAAAAATAAGCCCATCGTAAAAAATCCGGTTTTTGAGATATTTGGCATTTTATGTGTTTTACAACCTGTCAAATTATGGCAATTCAACCTTTATTTCTTCCTAGCTAAATTCGCTAGTTAACAGTGCACCCAACTAGGAAGGTAGAAAAAGGTAGAAGGTAGAAAAATAAGAGTTACGTTTTTCAGTTAACATATGTGACTGGACTAATGGAGATAAACTATGGAGGGGCGATTGCCAGACATAAAAATAATTGCTCAATATAACAGCGTTCCAAACTAAATCTCTGAACTCTGAACCCAATAGTAAATAACTTTAATTTTTTTTTGGCGCAGTTGAGTCATACCTTTCTGAAATGATGGAAATATCCGCTTTATATGACTGCTACTAAAACCCGTGTAATCATGGGAAAAGCGAACAAAATCTACAAATTTTGTTTTGAAATTTAAACCAAACGTCAACGGATCTGAAGGAATATCCCGCTACAGCTACATCGTGCAAATGGCTTAAGAACGTTAGGCCGTTATTCCCATCCAGCTGCAATAATTTGTTACCTATCATAAGGACGATTCAAAGATAGAATCATAAAACATGCTAAATTTCCAAATGATGTATTTGAAAGCGGTAGACGTTTCAAGCATTATTAATGAGTGCAGCAGGGAAAAAGATTGACTTTCGTCGCTCTCGCAGTGTTTAAGCCTTATAATTATATAAAAAATTGTTAATTATAACAGAGTATTTGAGAATTATTATAATGTAACACGAGTGATACATCATAATTAATTTGCCTCAGTTTGACAATTTTAATAATATTAATAAATTGATTAATATAGACTTATGTAGAAAGTTTGTAAGATATGATGATTAATCAGGCTTCCTCCAAACTAACAGAGCCAAGCAGGAAAATCTGTGAACGATGTGAGTCCTTATCAGGCGGTGGAAGAGATAAGGACGCGAATATCTCGACACGTTTATCTCGGCCATTACTGGATCAGAGCTGACATTAAAATTATCCAAGTGCCTCAGTGTTTTATCGTGTGAGTTATAAGGGTATTTGATAGCATCAGCTAGTTGGGGGATTTCGCTTTACCAAAAGTAAACTCATTAACTTTTCATCAAATAAATGAGTTTACTTTTCAATTAAATATAATTCAATCAATTGAATATAAATCGTTTTCAATTAACTGTTTGTCGCCGAGGAAGATATTTAAAAATAAAGAAATTAAAAAGAAGACGAATAGTAATACCAATAAACTATATTCTTAAACAATACGAAACCGATACCCCTCAAAACCTTTGGCATAATTATAGTTTTCGTGTTAAAAAAAATCTGTTTGGGTGTAAAAATAACCAATATATTGTAACGGAAAAAATAAATAAAAACATATCATTGAAAAGTCCTATACTTGTTGTTGGAGGCAGTTGGAACAAACAAAGTACATGTTCGTGACTAACCGAGAACAATCTACGCTTGTCTGAAACCTTCTAGACTGTTCCGATTTAGACTAACTATAAGGAGCGATGGACAGGAAAGATATTCTTGCTTTGAAGCTCTCATTTGGTTATTTTTGTGTTACTTTATAGTTACAAAAATGAGTTGATACTTTTTGAAACCTTCTTGATTAGTTCAGTTTTTATTGTTTGTCTAACATGTGAATCGTTATTTTCGTCCAATAAAAAATTATTTCAACCCATATGAGTTACAACTTTTGTCAGGTGTAGAGTTCAAAGAGAAAAAAAAAAGCCAGACAAACGAATTGAAGAACATTTAGTGGCGGAACTAAGGAGGGAATTAGAAGAGCTGGATTTGGACTGGACACTACTAGTACGAAAGCGATCTTGTTGGCCTGCTTACGTGAGTATTATTTGAGTCAGGGCATAGATCCTGAGATAGTAGAGATTGAAGATTTCTCTTTAAAGGCTATGATTAATAATCAGTCCCCTGAGCTTAGTGAGATGCTGATCAAATTTTAGGGTGAAATAATTGACAAGTTGACCAGCCAGTCTGCTGATTTAAATGGGTTAAATGGCAAATTTACCATCCAGTCTGCTGAGCTTAACGAAAAGATAACGTTTCCACCTTTAGATTTATGAGAACATTGTTTATTTTTTGGAAGGATTGAAGTTTCAGGACGTCAAATACTACAGACACAATCGTAACAACAAACAAATACTACAGAAGGGGGAGGCACACCTTAGAATATCCTCAACCACTCCTTATTATTGTCGCCGGGTATCTAAGTCCCCAGAATCCGCCTCCTCTCGACTAAGATTGTTCACAGCTTGGGCTACCCTACCATCTAAGTATTCCAAATGAGACATCACATTTTTAAGCCTACACCTAACCTAGCGCCTAGGTAGGTTACCAGATCATTTCGACGTATCTACCGGCCTTCCATGTCCATGGTTATTGGGTGAGCCCTATGTGACTTGCTCTTAAGAAGTATCGCAGCTGCTGGGGCACGTTGGGCCGCCATACATTGTCGAAAGCGGAGGGTATCGAAAAGCAACAGCACCACAAAGCGCTCCTCAACGTCTCTGTTTACTCTCAGTAAAGCATCAGCGGTTTCTCTATCCCCGGTGAAACCTTATTGCTGTTTGTGGCTTACCCTAAGAAGCACATGACGTAAACTATTCATCATGAGGTTCTCTAGGCCCTTGCTCATTGTAGGGAGTAATAGTCCGGTAAGAGTTAGGAAGTTGCTAAGTGCTCCCTTGTAGAGGATTCTCAGATCGGCGATCTTCCACCACATCGAAAAGTACCACGTTTCTATTCATTTATTAAATACATCTATCAATTTTCAATCTATGGGAGACTATTTCTCAAGATCGCCGCGTCAATTTGAGCATGTCGTTACTGCACCGCCTATGAGGCACTGGATCAAAGTTAATCCCGGGAACTGGACTTACTATATCTCCTTACAGAGTACAAGTTCCCTTAGTTGATAGCGGAACGGAACTACCCGTATTACAAAAAAGCCGTCGGTTCAGGAATTTTTAATCTCGGAAGGAGAGGGTCACATAATGGGAGACCACCTAATTGAGGCCTATGAAAAGGCAGAGGACTGCAAAATGCTGTTGGAGTAAATGAATTCAAGAAAAAGTGTTTTGGGGCAACAAAAGATCACTGGTGGGTATGGTTAGTGCTTCTAAGTTGTCACCAGTGTTGCCGAGAGGATCGGTGGATTGGAAATAAAAATAAAATATTATATAGAATAGTCGAATAACTATTTGATATAGTTCTGCTTTTACCTGCGCCGTCTTTAAATTAGGGAGCAATAAAATTTCTTGGATTCATTTAAATAACCTTCTGATCTTCTAGCCGGATTTTATTGATAATAAAAAAAAAATCTTCAAATATTGGGGCTAAAAATTAAAAAAACGATAAGAAAAAAGAGGCTTCTTTTCACTTACCTCCTTTAGTCCAAATCAGTTAATTATTAATAATATTACTTGCAATTATTTAAAATTTATTCCATTATAGAAAAGGTATTAGTCGATAAAACAGTCAAGTATGTGTTCTAATACTAATTACAAATATCATTTCCAAGGGAGGGTGTGGCCTGCATACTCCCCTATTTTAGGTCTTTCCGATTTTTAAAAATCCGATCACCAATTGTTAGCTTCTACCCTTACAGCCGTGATTCCACCAGATTTTAATATTTATTTTTATTCCAGCCCATTCCCGTCCAATTTGTTGTTTTTTAGGTAAGATATTTGAAGTCTTAAAGCAGGGGTAAGGGGCGGGTGAGGCTCGGTTACACCAATTTAAAAAAAAATGTTGTGGAATATGGTTTTGATGCATACCCCCCTATTTTTGGTCTTTCCAATTTTCGTCACCAATAGTTAGCTTCTACCCTTAGAGCCGTGATTTGAATTTGAAATACTGAGTACAATTAGGTAGTTTTTTTGCGATTCTTGAAAATTGTATCAATACGGAATACGACCCATTCATTCAAAATAACTTATCCAAAAGTGTAAGGGCTAGTAAGAAATTAATTTACTTTATGTTTTAAGGGAAAAATTCAATTCCTCCTTCGAAACAGTTTGATTCATCGGAATATATAATAACAGTTTCTCTGGTGTTTTCCATTTCGTTTATATCAGGTTTTCTCCTTCATTGTACAATAATTTCCAAAACTTACTCTGACCTGAAGTTTAAATCGCAGAAACCGGAAAGAAATGGTCTGATATAAGATGGAGAGAGAGCTATCGTGGAGGCCTAGGCTAAATATGTTTACGAGAGGCAGTTGGCGGAAGTGGGTCAGGGAGGCGGTGCCGGGGTATTGATTCCCCCTTCCCCTCCTTGCCTCCCTCCCCCCTTGCCCTACTTTCCGCCCATCGCCTCTCTTCTATTATTTACTTCACCTCCTCACTTTCCGACACTTGTCTCATCTGTTTTTTTTTTTTTTTTTTTAGTCTTCGTCTCCTTATAACCTACATATTTAGACTAGTAGTTTCGTTAACGAAGTCTAATCAATCGCCATAAATTAATCAAAAAAGCATTACAAGCTATAAAAATTAATTTAAAAAACTCGTTTCCAAGAGTCTAGTGATTAAAATCGAATAGGTTCTGAAGAATCAGATGTAATGCCACGTTGTTGAAAGACCATATTTCAGAAAAAGAAAAAATTAGAAAATTAGTTATTCATATGGAGCAGAAAAATTCGAACTTTTGAAATTCATTGATAAAACCATGGAAAAATAAGGTGTTTTAAACAGTAGTTCTAGGGAGAACTCACAATTAAAATGATAAATAAGTTTTTTAGAGATGTGTAATGGTCAATTTTTTGTTTAAGATTAGGATTATTGATAATCAATATTTAATCAGGAATTTTAGGTCCAAATCCTGAAAATCCTCATTATCAATCATCCTAATACTTAAGTTTTTATTTTCATATCACTGCATTTTGTAATTTTTAAGCTTTGTTTATACTTTTTGTTTATTATACAAAAGTAAGAACATTTATGTACAAAATTTTGTAAATATATTTTCAGATAGATAAATTTATTTTATTAATATACATCAAAATTATTTAATTTATTAAATTGGAAGAGTTTTGAAGATGGCCACCTGTTAAAAGACTATCACTAATGGGCTCTACCCACTTTCAAAATTTCAACATCTAAAGAAAGCTTCACATGATGTTTATTAGGCGGAAATTTATCAAATATAAATAAGTTAATTGAATAAATAAAAACGTTTAATTTTATAAATTTTAACACAAGACGAAAAAAAGGAATAGGTTCATTGATATAAAAAATATTATAGAAAAAAAAAAATAGAATAGACAGATGAATCAAATATTAAACAGTTCGAAGGACACTAATGACCTTAGTAGTTGAGTTTCCATGACAGAACCCAACTGAGGAGTTCTTAGTCCCAACTGAGGATGGCTCGTTCTGGGCGAAATTAAACGAAAAACTAATTCCACCTGAGGAACGATTCAGAAATCGGTAGAGAGATTCCATTTCATTTTCTCTCGTTTTTAGTTAAGATGTACGTTACAAAGATATACATTGATATGATTAATTTATCGTAAATCTATATAGAATACAAATTAATAGGAACTAAAAAAGCTGGTTAGGCTTGCATGCAATGATTCGTAGTTAGGCCCGATCCTATATAGGAATACAGTAAAGACCAGTTCTTAACTTAAGAACGTAAAGGATATTTATGGTAACAACACAGAATGGCAATAGAACTAACTATCCTGCAAATCCATTGAAGAAAAAATAGGAATTTAAATCAATAATGTCTTTATGGTAGATAAGCGGTCAAAAGTTCAGGATTGACGGAATGGAAAGACGGAAGCCTGATCATCCTGTTTCTTACCGTACCCACAAAATAACAGTATATTAGAAATCGGTTATAATAAAAAAAAAAAATCCTCAGTAAACATACATCTAAAAATATTGATGAAATTACAATTAACTTACGATGATTTAATACGTCTGTTAATTCATTCATGTTTGTGCAAAAGGGGTTAAGTAAAAAAAAAAAATTTTGTCTCGTCTTCTTTAAATTCATAATTGATTATAATTTATTCCCTATTCATAATTTATTACAGTCTCTGTTGAAAGAATATAGTTTGATTTATTATTCTGGAATAAATAAATATAATTAGAAATAATTTTTCTGGTGGGTCGTGGGCCTCTGAGGTTGTCAGGTGCACCCGCCAGGCGGGTTGTGGGCACCGAACGTGTTAATATCCTATCTAATTAAGCAAATGTTTTCTTCATGTTGTTCTTTTCTACGTACTTAAAACATGAATTTTATTATGATAATCTAAAAAAAGATGATTTTTGAAACGTTATATACTGTCCCTTTTTTTTCCCTTGTTCCATTTAATATATGATCAAAGTCCTCTGACACATCCTCGAATTTTTTTTTTTAAATATTCAACCCCAATCGTTCTTAAACGTAACGCATTAGATACTTCTGTCTTAAACTAATATAAAAAACTGTTTTAAATGTTTAATGAGTGTTTATTTCGCTTAGTGGACCAATGCTTGTGTTGGTCGAGAACGTTTGCTCCCTCCCTTCCAGCCGAATATCCGCCGCGAGCATTCGGTTCGTTTGCGCTAATGTGGACGCACCCTAAGGTGTATACCCTGTTTTGTATTATTTTTTATTGACCTTGATGTGCTAATATTGAGGTCAGCCAGAGTCAGCAGGTTATCCAATGTAATTATCGCATGATAGCAACAACTTATAAACCTCATACGGCCGCGACTCGTAACCACCACCTCCTTTGACGTAAAAGGAACTAGTTGACCTTATAAACTTCCCATAATTTCTACATGAGGAAAGCCCACGTCTCTTTATGTCTACGGGGAAACGTTTGAAATATGGACAAAGAGAATCCATAGTTCTTAATCCGGAATGCGTCGATAATTCGAAGAACCTCCGTTAAATTCATCAAAGTTATGTTATTCCAGAAGTATAGTACTCTTTTTTACAATAATAGCGATTGTTTAACATTACTCATAAATGTAAGGTAGTTCGGAAATTAAGTTGCAACTTAAGTAATATTAAAAAAGTGCGATTTTAAAGAGAAAAAACTGATGATTACTGATCACTAATGAATAATAATAATAAATGAGTTATAATATAAATGTTAAACCTAAGTCTGTAATCAGCAAAAATCTTCGCATTGAATCTGCTCTGAGTGGAATAACGATATAGGTAAGATAATACGAAGAATTATCTCTAAAAGATAGATTAAGGAGCGAATGGCAAGTTTACAACAAATATCTATCGATCGAGACCAGGAATTGTCAAACGGCTTTGATATTTTCTAAAATATTCAATATGTGAATATGGCAAAGTGAATAAAACTTCGTTGCGCCAGGCATGAGGCCATGAAGGAGTGTTTACGAATACGTATGATTACATAAGTAATCGTGGTCACCTGTGGTGTAGTGGTTAGCATAGAAACCTACAATACTAAAAGGTAGCGAGTTCGCGTCCCGAGGTGGCACTAGGGTTTTTAAATGGGAGTAAAAAATCCTTGTCTATGTTGTCCCTCAGAGAGGACGTAAAATGGAGGTCCTAACCCGAGTACGATGTCATGTACTTGTTAAAAATCCCTATACTAATTATACCTGGATAGGCAAAATTTAGGACTCCCACAGTAGCATCGTCCGATTAGCCTTGGTGGCATAAAGTGACGTTAAAACAAAAAAACAAACATAAGTAATCGTCAACATTGCTAACAATCAAAGTAATAATGCGGGTACATCCCACATAGGGGGACATTATGACTATAAAATAGGGAGTTTTCCGTCTTATATTAAACACATCCAAGATGAGCTATTTTCATATTTATATCAAATTTATTTTGTAATGCCGTTTGGCACCTGTCAAAGCACAGGTCTTAGAAATTATGAGCCGATCAGGTAATTTGATAGCAAGAGGATACTGCAATTTACTATGACAAATGAAATGGGCTGCGTAATGCATCACAAGAAGTAATTAGCCCTGTACTAGCAAGTAGAATACTAATAAGCGGATGTGTATGAGATATGCTTGTTGCATCAATGATGAATTTCGATGATGTCGACATCCAAAGTTCAGTTCTATGGCAAACAAAAATTTTTATCAGGATCGAATACGTTCAATTAGTAATGCGATTTAGTGAGGATTTTCTATTTCAAAATATTTTTTTGTTTAAGCTAACTTAATTTTACTATCGCAGATGTTTTTCGACGGCTCATGTATACCAGCAGTTCAACCAATTAACTATATGTTTCCCCAGCAATAATCATTAGCCTCCTTTAAGATCTGTTTTATAATGCATTGTATTTTGAACTTTTGAGAGTTGATGAGGTCTTTATGATAGCTGAATCGCTTTTCACTGCGAAGAGTAGTGCGCATGCACTATTATCTTGCAACTAAGCTGACGCCACCGGGTCCCATGAATAGCTACCCTTCTACGGCGTTTCGTGACATTTAGGCAAGTGGAGCGAGTGGTTCCGTGACTCCTCTCTTCTCTGTAACTGGCTTTCCCCCGGAGCTAGTCCATCCCCTCTCTCTCTCTCTTTTAGCAAGCATCTGACAGAATATGGTGTATTGGGTTGTTAAGTTCCGTGATAGCCTCTGTTTCCTATTCGCATTCTCGAGTCTTTTTTTTTTTGTGAGGGGTCCTCCCTTTCCACGCTGTTTATGCTATAGTTTCCCGGGCCAGGGAAGAGGGCGGGGGATTAATACGGAGTATTATTAAATGTCCCCTGGCTCCGGGTTTCGAACTGGCTATCTTCGGGTTCCCAACTATATGTTGGTTGTCAGGGGCAGTGCGTATTTCCCAACGGGTTTGCTCATTCAGCCGTCCCGCCATCCTTCTCGATTCTAGCTGTGCCGAAGCGGACACGGAAAGATTCTCAAACTTCTTAACCTGGCCATAAACGTGGTGCAGAAGGTACTTGTTGGATTGTTTCACCATAACATTAAAATAATTCCTTCTACTAAAAACTCTTCTAAAAATTCATATCTGGATTGTGTTATGGCCGTGATAATTTCCAATCAACATCTATACTTTGGATGTATCCGTGCTAAAGCAAACCCTGTCGGCCTATATTGTTGACGATTCAACTATTTTAAGAACGAATACAAAGGCTTCTCAATCACTTCTCTAAAGCATATTTCGATAAACTGTGAATGATAAAAATGAATTAGAGATATTCTCATCACCGAGGTTATGATTTCTATTGATATAGGATTTCCTTTTAAATAGGCATAGATAAAGATTAATAATATGCAACAGATAATATACCAGCTATTTGGAATTCAATGATTTAACATAAAATTTTATTTTCATCCTCGATCTCATGGAAAATTCCTGATTGTAAACTCTTTTAACCATGATTTCTTTTCTTCTATTGTTACTCGCAAAAAGGTTGGTTGAAAGCTGCGGGCTTTGTGTACTCCTATCAATCCGGCAACTCGAAGGATTGTGTGTCATCACAACTCCGTTTATGCCAACATTATTAAATTTATCTCATAATACAGGTGCCTTTTTCCCTAGGGCGACATTTCCCTCGGGACCCTCCTCTTCTTGCACTTCTCCCTGGGGGTCTCCGTAACGCTGCCCTGAGGTACTCCTTGAGGGATAAGAATAGGGACGGGTTCAATAATTTTGGCTGATATTCCAACAAAAACAAAAATAGCAGTCCTAATAAAAAAAGGCGGTTTTTCACGAAGCGCACAAATTTAAAATAAAAAATAAACCTTTGTCGAATAAAACAAAACTGCGACTTTTCGGAAACTTTAAACGAGGTTTGCTTTTCTGTTTCGATTTTGTGGAAACAGTTACGAAAGTGCCTGAACCAAGGGCCACCCCTTGGTTATAAAAGATATAAAAATATAGGCTATAGGTATAAATTATGATCTATTTTTTCTGATTTCTTACAATAAAATGAGTTTATTACTTTTTATTCTTTACTTAGAGCATTCCTTAGGGTTTGAGCCAAACAGAGCTTCTGGAGAAGATAAGGGGCAGTATTATCAAAAAAAGAGGTCATGTTATTTTGGAAAATAATCCATCAACTTTCATGCAATTATTCCAAAATCAATGGGATTTACAAGATATCAAGTTCAGTAGAAGACCCTGTACACGTAAATTAGTGGACTGGGAAAAGAACATATGGTTTATTACATATGGTTGTTAAAAACTAAAAACAAACTTTTACCAATAAATGAAAGGACTTAACAAGTTAGTTAACTGTAGTATCTGTATTAATATGTAGCTATAGTAAAAATTAACAAACCTAATAAAAAAATATGTTTCTTATATTTACACGATTAATCTTCCAGGAGATTAATATTCATATATATTTGAGCAATTCGTAGTTTGGATAAACGGTTCGGTACCTAAGAGTCAGACTCTGTCTCAAGTCCATTTTTAACAAGTTCGATGTAAGTGTAGATCTTTGTAAAATAGTGCACACTGAATCCAAAATAATTTAATTAAAATAATTGAATCTGTAAAGTTTCACGAGATTTCCAAAATCCAAACTGCTAACAGTAAAAATCAAGTAAAAGCATGCGCAGTACGCCTTTAACCCGTTATAGAACAGTGAGTGATAATGTCCCACTTGTAAAGCAAAAGATTATTTTTCTCATGCTCAATATAAGCTCATAGAACTGTTTCATTGAGAATATTTTTAAAAATGGAGCATAAGTAGTGCTGTCCTATAAATAATGTCAGACCATTGTTTATAATCAATGACGTTTTCTTCATTTAATTGAAATTATTTGTTTCATGTTAACTAAATGAAGTTTTCTACAACTACGTAGAGAATTATAAAATCAGACGCGATGGAATTTTATGCTTGCATTGCCGAATGATCACAAGGAAAAACTTTTGTTTGATAATTAAAAAAACTTTAGTGTACTTTAGAGAGCAAATACAAACAAAAATAAGTAAATTAAAGTGGAAAAGTGTGTGACTTTGAGGATTGGCATTTAAAAAAACACGTCAATTTCTAATCTAAGAGTGAAATATGTGTGTTGCGCGTATCGCACCAGATTTTTTTTATTAAGTAATATTATTTAGGAAAGATAAAAATCAAAATACATATATATTTTTTACAGGAACATATCAACTAACATATAAGCGAGAAAAAAAAATAAAGGGATTTTTAACCCTCCCTGGAGGTGGCTTGTCCGCGGCCGAAATTCGGTTTCGGTTTCGTTTTCGGCTAAAAAATTGGTTTCGGTCGGACACTATTAATATTAAATCGATTATTAAGAGTAAGACAGAGGAACGAGTGGTAAGAGAGAGAGCGGCCTGTAGGAATGTACACTTTCACTACTGGCCTCCTTTCACTGGATTTCTTCAAGCTTCATCAGGCCCTGTTTCCTTTCAAACCCGAATAAACTCTTGAATAAGTGTTTTATAATGTTCTGTTTGATAAAAAAACCCATATAAAATGTGTATGTGATGTCGCCTTTTTTTATATCATATTTCACGATTCCGGTCTATACATCGGAATCTGAATGAAAATGATATTATGAAGTTCCATTCTTTAAATTAAACTGTTTTTTAATGTCAGATACTTATCTATTAATGAGATCGAAAAATGAATGACTCAAGTAAATTGTATCGGTATCTCAAACATCATCATGACTTTACGAAAGACCTGTATTTGAATGCTTAATCGCATAAGCGATTTATTAATGTTTTCTAAAAAATTTAAATTAAAAAAATAAATCGATAATTTTACAAATAATGTTCTATATTTTTTGACGAATCTATTTTTTTTTTAATATATTGCATACATTGATATTCATTTCCAACTGTATTAAACATAAAATACATCCGGTAAACGTGAAAAAAAATTCATGTATAGACTTATTAATAGTTCTAAATTAGAAATTCCCTTGGTCATTTTCAGGCGTTTAGTGGACCGTCAAGAATACAGTAGGGATCAAGGAAGGAAACGAGAGGGCTTATAATATTAGGATGTATTGTGAAAAGATAGGTATTTGCAAGGCTTAGCAAATCAGTGACATGTGGAATATCAAGGTCTTTACGGATAATTTTAATTGTGACAAAATAAAGAGGCCCTAAGTCCAAATAGTGATCGTGGAATGGAATTATTAGTATCCAAACTGATTAGTTATCCAAATATCACCGACCTTAAATGGTCCAAAGATACCACGAGGGATTACTTTTAATTAAGTAAATATTTTTTTAAATGCTTGGCAGGGTTCTTTTTCCGATGTTTCCGAACTGTATGTGAGTACAGGTCCAATGAGTGTCCCAAGCTATCGGGATGAGTTTGCAGTAAATGATGTTCAAAGAATTCTTATAGACCCACTGAAGTAGTGAGATCCCAAGGTAATTGGAGCAAGCTAGGATATTACCATTCTTGTGCAGTGGATAAATTATGCCTTTCTTCCACTGATCTGGCATTTTATCTTCAACCCAGATGGTGAGGATGGTGTCGTAATGGGCTGTCTGTAACTCCGCAAAACAATGTATAAGAAGCTCGGAAGGAATCCCATCCTCTCCTGGGGTTTTGCTGATGTTCAGCATGTTGATAGCTTTAACTATGACTTCACATTTCGGGAGGATTCAGATCATGCTCAGCATTTCGGAGAACAAAGTCACCCGGGGCTCCTGCACCCTTGCTTAGAAGCGCATCGAAGTGACTAGACCATCGAGCCAGGATCTCTTCCTTCTCTGAGATCATGGATCCGTCTTCTTTTCGATATGATTGTTTTAATGATTTTCTACTTTCATTCACCATCTAATAGTATGCTCTTGGGTCCTTCTGTCTCCTCCGCTCCTCCTACTCCTCTAGCTACCACCTTTCCCATTCTCTCTTCTCTTTTCTGTGAAGTCTGCTTTCCTCCCTTCTTTAGCCCCTCGTGGAATGCTGCTGAACTATGCTTCTGTAGGCTTCATTCTTTGCATAAGTGGCAACTGCACACACAGCATCAAATCACGGGGACCGAAAAGCTCAACAATATAAAATATTTTAATCCTATTATTGGCTTCCACTGACTAGGCTTCAAAACTTTTTTGAACCCATGAAAATCAATAAAATTATTTAACGTATATGTGAAGTAATCACAAAGAAATCAATGAAAGCTGCTTGTTTGAATAACTCACAATTTATACATTTTCGCACGACTTAGTCTGTGTGACACAGTCACCATTTCGCGAACTTTGGTTATATAGACTAAATCGAAATTTAGCACGATCATAGTACATTTCCTGGTTAAATACTCTATATTGGTAGGTAAAAGGAAAATATAAAAAGGAAAAATTATAACTAAAGCTCGGAATTCCGTGCAGTAAAAATTTGAAAACGTGCAATAAAAACTTCAAAACGTGCAAAAACGTGCATTAAAAACTTCGAAACGTGCAAAAACATGCAATAAAAATGTAATGCTTAAAAATCAGGCATTAAATTATTTATGTGAACAATATATAGCTACTTTTGAAACAAATAAGTAGCGGAGAGTTATTTGAAGTAAAATCTTTTATTTTTAAAATATTGGTTTTAATATAGATTTTGGTAAAATAATGATTTTTTTATTAGTAAAGACAAATTAATGGAGTATATTAGAAATGTAACAACACTTCATTATTTTTTTAGTCAAATTTTATAACTAAATACATTTCTAAATTTTTTTCTAGTAATAGTTTTTAATTTGATAATTGATAACACATTTTCTTCCAATTCTATATTTGAAAATATTTCCGGTAAAAAAAAAAAAAAAAAAAAAAAAAAAATCAGAACATAAAATATTTACTTAAAATAGTAACAAGATGTGGAATGAAGAGTAAAACACTCGCATGTGAGCTGTAATTATATTGGAAAAAGGGAGATCTTATAAAGGAAAGATACTACTCAAATTATGGAATCACTCGATGCAATATCCGGTGCGTAGGCTTATTTTTAAATCACTCTGATGACACGCACTACCCCTGTTACCGATCTATGGTTAAAAAATAATTAGGTACTTAGGTACTTGTGCTGCAGTGGGCATTAATTTGTGATTTCCTCTCACATCCAATATTTTTATCACAAGATTTGCAAAACACTACACTACCATCCCTTTTGAGTCGGGATATTTTTCAATCCATTCCGCAATTTTCGAAGAGACCTCCAATTTTTGGCACTTTAAGTACCAATATACTCGACAGAAGCTAGATTGATAGTGCCAGAGCGATGAGAATTAAGAAGCAAAATGTAAACATCCAGGAACTACTGAGCGCTTAGTTCTTGGAAATTGGAGGTTTGTGTTTGTTTACATCTCCCAAGTTCCCTTTATTTTTTTCCTATGTTTTCTTTCCGTTATTTTTTTATTCCTATTCCTAATTCCCATTTATATTTCCACCAATTTTTTGCAAGTGCATTAAAGAAAAAATTAAAGTTTGTAATAGTTTTTTTTCTGAAAAATATCAAATGATGCAATTTCTTGCAATAAAACTTCAAAACGTGCAATTTCGTGCAGTAAACCCCAAAACGTGCAATTTCGTGCAGTATAAAACTTCATTAAAACATTCCATTAGGCTTGATTCGGATAAGTAACTTGAATTCGCTTTATTCTGACTTTCCAAAAAAAAGATGCAATTGCATGGGAATCCGAGCTCTAATTATAACTATTATGCAATATAGCAAAATAATAACAGTGAATACGTACTAATAACATATTTGACTTCAACTCTTGTTGGATTGACAGGCCCTCATAGTTAAACGTTATATGTCATATCAGATGGCTAGTTATTATTTTAATAGTTATAAAATAAATTTTATGAGGACAGAAAAGATTGAGCTAACGCTGGTGACTAAACCCAACTGGTGCCTGTCCCAGTCATGTCAACCGTTTCTCTTCAACGATCCCACTCGTCTGGTCACGCCATTATTATTATTTTATTGATTTTTTTATTTTATTTTTTCTTCAACTAATCACATTATGGTTTTTGTATTTTTAATAAATCGGGGTAGAAATTACATCAATATGAATCTGATGATCTGCATATTGCTTTCAGCTTCTGTGGGGGCCACGTCATTCGGATAAGTGTAACAAGGTAACCGACCTGTTAGAAGTCGGTCGAATAATAATGTTATTTATTCATTCCGAACAAACAGAAGCCCATTATTTGTAATTGTGGCTCTTCTCCCATGGCTAGCAACTTTTTCCACTCCAAAACCCTAATTGCCTCAGCCCCGACCCAGTAATTATTGTTTCCTCTCTTTCTTACCCGCTCCTTTCACTCCACTAATAGCATGGGAAACCTAACTACATTGAATCTTATTCTTGGGATATCAGTGCAAAACAATAGGCCAATAGAAAAACATTTTTATTTATTAAAGAAAAATGGAAGAATCATATATTCACTTTATAACTAATCTAACACAATTTTCATCCAATTTGTTATCTATCGTAAACACATAGATCTTTAATCAGAGAAACTTTTATTTGAAGATAACTGCAAACTATGTCTAAATATCCTAATAATCCTGATCTTGTAGAATAGAATACCACACCTACAGTAAGCGTGCTGTCTGGAAATCTAGTAATAATTTGTGGAGATGTTATTGTGGTTCCTATAGATGTGCGGACATGATGGAATTCTCTTTATTATAACCCCTTAACCGAACTTGAAATCTTATTTACATAATCCTGAAAGATTCATTGATACCATATAAAGAAATGGGAACTTGATCATATTTATTATTGACAAAAACAGTTTTTGCATTTCAAATTTTTAAATTCTTTCTTTCCTGCAATAGAGGCTTGAGCAGTTACAGGAAATACAGGCTAAAATACAGGCTAGAGAAACAGGAAGGTAGCCGTTATGTATATTTTTATTTCTCTTTTCTATTAATAAATTTAAGGATTCTAGTATCGCTCCAACATGGCGTATTGCTTATATATCACTTCATGTTTTTTTTTTTTAATTTACTACTCTTTAAGTAATTTCGAGTTTCGAAAAAAAAGAAATTGGTTAGAAATAAATAAAATACATCTGGTTCGATTACGCAAGGCTAAGCCTCCATAAATTCAATTTATTAATTTAAACTACTGATTAAAATGTTCATTAACAATTAATGAGTCTTATTATTCTTTCAATGAAATAAAGATTTTAAAAAAATAATTAAGATCATCAATGGTCGACCTAAACTCTTTATTCTATTCAATCATTAATAACATCTACATTGTAGCTGAGTGCTCTCTCCTAGTCTCTATTGGTTCTTAATATCAGTGATCCGGGTGGGAGAGAAGCCTGGGATCTCCTGGGATCCTTTGTCTGCCCAAAATGGGGCGGCGAAGCATCAATCGGAGTTTCCCAGGCTGATATTATATATATTAAATGTGAAACTATAATTTTATTTCATTTTTATTATTAGTATATTTCCCTTTTCTTCTTCGTGGCTCATGTATATTTGTTTTTATTTAGTAAGTGAATGAGTCCTTAGAGCTCTAATATAAATGCCATTGATTGTAGTGGAATGTTAATATATTATTCATAGTGTAAAATAATATTAGCAACTAAACCAATGTTAGCCTTTCATGCCATAAAGTTTGTGGTATTTTGGAGCTAATGAGGAAAAATAGCCTCAGGTCTTGTGGTAATAATGTTTCGAAATGCTGAAAAAATGGAACGATTCCAATCAGAGAAGTGAGGCAGTCCTTGGGCCTAGCCACAACAAAGTGAAAAGTAACTGGGAGAAAGTATGCCACCTTTCACATTCTTAACTTCCCACAACCCTACAATTCACTTTCATTCAATCTCATTACTTCAAATATATTTTTTTCTTTGAAAACAAACATGTTTAATCAATACCGGAAATAGGATAGGAAGTAATTATTTAAAATATAAAAGTCAAGTCAAGTAAAACTGTAGTTGTACACAAGATTTTTTTCTGATAAAACAAAAGTAAATGTGAAATATTCCTATTTCGCCTCTATATGTAGACGCACCTATTAAAAATGTCTCTTGTCATTATCATATCTTTAGACTCAAGCTTCGAACGGTTTTTGCTTAAATATACTTTTTGTTAAAATTCGTCAACTTGATGGCAGGTATTAAATAAAAATCTTTTGATAAATAAGTAGATACATTTTTTATGCATATTTTTTACATTGTTTTCCTTTAAATCACCTTTTTTGCTAGTTCTTAAAAATTAAATTAAAATTTTGATTGATACTTTTTCTTCAACCAAAAGTATATATCCCTTTAGGTTATTTGTCCTTGTAATCGGCTTTACTGACCGTAGGAATAGTGTGCCCTATGTTGTAAAAACACAACCAATTTTATATACACGTTCTTCTTTATAAAGGAGACAATAATCTAAAAATATATTCTATACTAATAAAATATATTATTTTTTGAGAATAAAATATAAATTATTATTCTCCACATTAACCAGGAAACAAATTAATTTATGGACAATATTCCACATAAGTTCCAATATGATCCTTATTTAATAATGAAAAAGAAGGATATTAACTAAGAAACTGATCTACCACTCAAATGGACCTAAGCCTCACAGATGAACGATTTCCCAACACAAAAATATTTTAAAACCAAAATTTATAGCTAATTACGTCAGATCCTTAGTACATAAAATTGAATATTAAGTCTTGGTGTACCAAAACCCGCCTGAAACCATTTTCTTACGCTCTTATATACTTCTTTCAAGTTCAAATTCTCTCAATGATGCCCTTTGAACAGATCTACTATGTTGAATAGATATGCGTCGTACTAAAAAAATGATCTCTGATTATAAGCTAGTATCAACCTGTTTATTAATGACAAGAAATACCTTAACGTTTTATTATAAGTCTACTTTTTTTTTTTTTCGTTCTGAAAAATTGGATTTAAAAATGGTTCTGCAGAACTCACAATGCAGACATAATATTTTCAACCTTCGACCAATGAAAAACGAATTGTGGTAACATGCATTGTATGGTTTAAAATAAAAGAAAACATTCCGCTTGATTTTAAGCCGAGATATTGAAAAACGTATTAAAAAATAAATAAGCAGAGATTAAGGCTAGTATTCATGGTACGTGGTCTAGAACCTTAGGGGATCGGAGTGAGTTCAATGCACCCTTGGTCCTATAGAATTTGAATATTGTCCCCTAGGGTCAGCGGTATCAGGTTGCAGGGGTGCACCTGCTACCACAAAAAGGTGTGGGGTGAGTATGGTATGGGGGGTGGTATAGTCTTCCAGCCAACTTCCTTCTAGTTCTAGGACCATCTGAGAAGTTTTGGAATGAGGGAAGACTAAAGGAAGGATGCTCCTAAGGCTCAAGGTCGGGGCCACTAATTACTTAAACAGAATTCTAACACTCAACGTTCGAAATGAATGTTGTGAGGTGAAGAGGTATTCTAAAAGTCAGAAAAGTAAGTACTAAAGGTTCATACGGCCCTATAACTTCAAGTACCACGAACTCTATGATGATACGATTATTATCCATAAATTCAATAATAATGAATCGGAAATCTATTAACACCACAAACTCTAAGTAATATATACACCTAAACTCAAAAAAGTCAAAATGATTACAGTTTGGACACTTCCAGGCTAAGTCTATCTTTGCCACTACGTTTATTGGACTATCTCAAGCATAAAAATTAAGTTTAATCTTCTTTCAAACTATTTCTTAGGTAGAATACAGAAGATGTTAGGTAGAATACTAATACAGAATGTCGCACACCAGGTGGCCATAGAATTTTTTGATGGAAGTAAAAATCCTTGGCTTGGCCGTCCTTCGGATGGGAGGTCCCGAGCCTGTACGATGTCAAGTATTTGGTGAAAACACCAATCCTAATTATATCTGGATAGGCAAAATTTAGCGCTCCTATGTTGCATTGTCCATTAGCCATGGAAGCATATAGTGACGTTAAGTAAACAAACTATTTTTTCGATTCGAGAAAACTTAATAATTACATTGAGTTTGTAAAACAAAACAAAATAGCGTTTCAAGACTTAATACTTTGATATAAATCAAAACATCGACTCTTAGGTGAGATAGGGCTAAAACTGTAATATGGCAGTCAAAATAAAGCTAAAAAAAATAAATAAATAAAAAAAAATAATCTAATAAATGAAAATAATTGTTTTCAGTTTTTTTTTGTCTTTACTAAATTAACGTAATGAACTTTGCGATGCAAGAATTGTTACATCAGCAAAAAGTTCAGAAGTTCCTGAAAATTACTGGTTGATGGAATACCTAAACTATTGTATATAGGAATTATTCATTATTTAATAATCGATTAAGTAACTACTCTATATTGGATTTATTAATGTAAATAACTAACTATTCGGTAGATATTACCGTGTTATTATTTCAGATAAATGATTTGACTAAAAAACTCTTTGGAATCTATAGATCCTTGCCTAATATGTCATTAGTGACGCAAAATGATGGTGTGTCAACATATTTATGCAATGCTTACGATTGAAGGACTCTATACAAACTTGGAGCCAATATTTGGATGTGGAAAAGTTTCAGTCTGTCACTTGCGAATAAATATGAATCTTTGTCGGTAATAAAGCCGAAATTTTCTGTTGAATTAATTTCGTTTGGCATAGTGCCGGTTCATTCTTAGCTTTATATTAGTGTTAGTGTAAACCCCCTCAGAACATTTCATTTCTATGACGATAAAACTTATCTGATATTAAAGGATACTCTATTCTCATTAAACATGACGAGTTTAATTCAAATCTTTTGAGCCGTTTTTGAGAAAATCGAAAAAAATCGTAAAAATGAGACACAAGTTATTGTAACGTTAAACCGTCAAATATAAAAACATATGGTTTAATATCCCAGACCGTTTGTTGGAACAAACTAAGGGGTTGGAACGAACTGTTTAGTTCTAGATTGTTCGACTTCCATCTACGGCGTTTCACCAGTTCCATGAAGACCTGGAACCTTCCAGAAAGTTCATTTTACAGGAGCGAGTGACTGGGCCAGCCTAAGTCTGTGAAGCTCAGGTCATATGATTGTGTGTTATAACGTAATCATTTTTGTAACCAGTGCGAATATTTAAGTTGTATTAATTCGTTGGCAATGATAATTGTATATTTCTGTTGAATAAATATTTGTTAACCACATAAGTGTTACATTATTAAATAAATTGCCCCCTCCGTTTGATCAATTTTTATTGACATTTATGGTGTCACATCGCGAGCATATGTATACATCAAATGCCTGCTTTCAGATTTGTACGGTTTATCGTTTTTGAGCTAGTTTTTTCACATACCTACCATTTAGCGGGACTTGGTTATTAGGATTCAGGGGATCCGAAAACGTGTATTTCCGATAAAAACCGGAAGTCGAAATTTTACACGATCGCAATACTTTCTCATATGAAAGTAATATATTAATTACTATCAGATCTTGTAAGCTGATCGTCAATATTGCTGTGATGAATTTCTTATCTACCTATGGGTTGTAAATTGTATTGGTTAAAAAAAAAAAGGTGTTTAATTCATATATAAAATAAAGGCATCGAATTTGGGTATTTTAATAATAGGAGAGTAAAAAATAAAACCATGTTGTTCCAATGTCCTTGCTAAGCATGAGGAGAATGTTTGTTACACAACACTTGAGACTATTTAGGTCAGTGTGTTAACCTATCTAGAACCATCAGGTCTTTATACCCAACCACTATATTCCAAAAGTAGATATTGGACTTCGTTATGAACGTTTAACTGTTATTACGAAAAATTCTTTTTTTTTAATAACATTTCTGCACATCGAATAAAAACAATGATGTATTTATGTGATCTTATTGCCACAAAAAGGGTTTCCCATTTTATGTTTGAAAAAATATGAACTGCTTAATTAATTTTAATAATTCTCTTGGTAGAAATTCCTCTTAGAAGAAGATTAAAATGATGCTCTCTTGAGATCCTAATAATCTCTCTCCTAACATGGATGGAAATTTTCGTTCTATCATTCCAATAAAAAGTATTTAGGAAGATCGTAGATGTTCCTTTTTATGTCTCTAATGAGACCTTACACATTGACCTCGGCATTACTTCCGTCCAAGCAACGACCATAGACCGCTACAGTAATTTTCACGACAGGCTTACTCTAAATTCTAACCCACTAACTCAAACACTCCCACAAACCGCCGGGAGTCAGCTTGGTGGTCAGCCACAATTTAAGATTGGATTAATTAAAATAATTTAAAACATTGACTTATGTCAATAAATATTATAAATTGGACAAAAATTGTCAACCTCCCGCTACTACTCGCAAAACTTGTGAGATAGGGGGAGTAGGTATCAGTGAAGAGGAAGGATTTGCTCTGCCTTGAGCCGAGCTCTGTGGTGTAGCGGTTAGCATCCTCGCATATAACGCAGGAGACCCGGGTTCGACTCCCGGCGGTGCTAAATCTTTTCTCTTCAAAAAATAAATTATTTAAAAATAATTTAAAATTGGTGGCCTATATTTGTATGTATATATTTCTAATGGAGGTAACTTATGGAAAATTCGACTAAACCATGAAAAATCAAAACACATAACGTTCAGTCTTCGAAAAAATACTTGCTCTCCAATTTATATAGACAATGTTCAAATTTCTCAAACTGATACCTTACATTACCTTGGTCTTACCTTTGACAGAAGGATGATATGGGGTCCGCATGTTAAGATGAAACGAAAAACCCTTAACAAACGACTCGACCTACTTTTCATTCACTCATACTTTACTCATTTTTTTCTGAAACTTCAAAACTCGGACTGAGACGAAAATTAAATACATATTCATACTTACTAAAACCAATATGGGCATACTCTTCACATATATACGGTACAACCAAAATGACCCACTTACAAAGAATTCAGACCTTCAATAAAAAAAATTAAGACTCATAGTATAAGCACCATGGTACGTGACCTACAATACCCTACATAATGACTTACAAATGCAAACAGTAGACCAACATATAAAGACACTTTACAAACGTTTCCATACACACTTACAAGGTCATCTCAACCAACTGATTAGAGGCATGGCAATAGCTGATATGCCCATAAATAGGAAATTAAAAAGGCGCTGGATGAGAGATTTCCTTCGTTAAAAATCAAGACTACCTGAAACAAGCCAGAAAAGAGGTACTGGTGGGTGCCATCTTTCCCCATGCCCGACATGCCTTTGTTTCAAGAGCACAGCGCACATTTGCTGATTGTCCATGTTTGTTGACAGGCGCACATTTACACATGAAGCCAAAAAAAAAAAATTATTAGAACAAACTAAACAAAAAAAATAATTTTTTAATGAGGGCAGCAAAGCTCTAGTATTGAGCACAAGGCTCTTTGCACAATCAATCGCTCTCGTTCAGCTGTCATTATGTGACAGGGCAAAAGAGGTTTCTGTTCCCGCTGATGGGGTAATGGATAACCGTGACTAGTGATTAGGGTGATAACTAGTTATATATTGGCACAGAGTTACGAGCTCTAACTTGTATCGCTGATTTAGTCAAAATAGACACAAATGTTGAATTGTTCGATTGATAAATAGCTGTTTGCTAGATTAATCGAATTCGAGACCAAACTGCAGCCACTAGCAAGTATTTCTCACTAAGCACTATTTTCTTGATTATATTTAGCCAGTGATTTCTTCAATATGATCAAATCATTTTTTACATAAAATTAAAAACAAAAAATGGCTGATCCCTAAGAATCGTACCTTTCGAATTCATTAAGAATAATCCTTATCTTTTAAGTCATTTTTTTTCTAATTAGATAAATTAAGTTAAACAAAGGGAAATAAGTAATTTATTATCAGGTACACACAATATTCAGACAGTTTTCCGTCAGAATGATTGCCGTACCTATATTTGCAGCTTTGCTAAATAGTTGTCTATAGACCGGCGTTTAAGGTTAACTACTGTTCATTTATTAAGGACTAAAGTGTAAAGCCTAATGAGACTTAAAAACGGTACAGTGAAACAGACTAAAATAAAATCTTTGGTACCACGCCGATCTGAACTGAAAATGATCGGTTGGGGCTTGTCTATTCCTTTGAGCATGCTATACGAGCAGTAGTCAGAAGCTGCGATCAAATAAAGCTTAGAAAGGCCCTGATTATTAACTGAAAAGGGCATGTGGGTGTTGGCTAATATGAAGGTCATGTGATATGTTAAAATAGGCCACGACCAGCAGTGCACTGCACGACCAGCAGTGATCAAGTAGTGGTATGAAATTTTGATTCAGTACCTTTTGGTAATAAACAGTACCTACTTTCCACAGCCAACGGTTCTGGAAAGAGCCTAGAACTCGCTGAATCACCAGGATTTTCTCCCAATTATGAGTCAGTTCATAGGGGTTATTGGCCCCATAAAGAGCCACCGACACTAAGCACAGCCACACAGATGAAATAAAAAAGTAGCTAAAGTGAGATTCGAATCCAGACTCAGAACAAGATGGCTTAGTAACTGAGCCTATGTCAGTCCCTTTTCATGTTTATAGATTGCATATCTTCCTGTAAAAATGCATCTCTCCTTTTTCTTAGTATGGTGCCTTTTCCGGGGAATCCCTGACGACTCTCTAAATTACGAGGAACCTCCAACCGGTAAAGCTTATTATCCTCTTTCCGTAATCGATAGATTAGCATGAATTATTCTTGCTAGGGTCTCCTCAATTAGCGCACACCTCAAAGAAGCCACAATCCTATCCTCTCGGCTAATGAGCAGAGGTGCTCCAAAATTAATTAAGAGATAATTAACTTGGCCGAGAGTACTTAGATAATTAATGTGAATTAGACGGATTTCGCTTAGAATTCAGAACTTCTAAAACGAAATTTATCATTTATATTGAGGGAATATTTATTAACTTCATCTTTGCAACAAAAAAATATTAGGGGAGGGGGGGGGAGGCCGTTTAGACAAAGTCTTATTGTCTAAGACCGTTGCTCAGAATTTATTGGCTTGCACCCTAAATTATTGTCATCCAGTCTTTAATAGAGAGTGATTCAATCACTGTATTGAGGTGCCTTGTTTAAATTACCTAAAATCCGATGAGCATTCTAATTATTTCGACCTCAGTTTAAGATGTTATGATTACTTATGTATTATATAAATGGATATAATGGATAATTATACAAGCTATTAGATATTATATATTAGTGAATAAATAGAAAATATATCTTCATTTCATAAGGCTACGAGATAGAGGGATACTATATATTTCTCTAACTTACGAAAGAAAAATGGATTTTTTGCCTGAACTTATACATAACACTTTGTATAACAAGTGTCAAAACAACAACGAAAGTAGCTTTATTATTCATTGTAACTTCCTTGTTCTGTGTACCTAATGTTTACTTTCTTATTTATAGATAGTCACTTTAATGTAAAAGTACTCCACGAATTATCCAGCATAAGACGTGTAAGAGCATCACAGTGTACTTGGTCCTTTGCATTTCAATGTTCACCCTGCAGACATCCCAGAGCACGGACAGACTTTACTTGCTACTTGCTGACGACACTGCGTTCTCATCTCCCACAAAAACTCAGATGAAGCGTGTTTGATTCTCATCTTGATTTTTTGGCTTGTGTTAAAACATAGAGAGTAAAAAATAATTAATTAAAGGGTGTATTCATAATCTTCACTCTAAATCTTCGTAACGTCAGGCCTATTTTAATGATGCTTCAACAGCTATTTCTCCGAAAGTACGATTTTTGCGACTTCATATGGATAAAAGATTGGCATGGGAAATCCACATTATACTAATAAGAAAGCAAATAATCAAACTATATGGACTGTTATCAAGATTACTTCACAAACACATTATCTTTAACCAATGCACTTGAAATATACATGCTACTAATTAGATCTTTGTGGACATGCGGAGAAGAACTATGGGGCAATGCAACCCCCTTGATTATCCAAAAAATCCAATCCTTTCAATCAAAAGTATTGAGGAAGATATTCAAAAATGATGCACCATACTTCGTGATTAATGACTACACACGGACCTCAACATCCGAACAGTCATATATATAGCCACACAATAGTATTAAAACCTTTACCAAGAACTAATAACTTTCAGCATGAACCCATTAGCAGAAATACATGAAACCACTTAAAATCCAACACATTCCATATTGCAAAATTTTTGCTGATGGCACATCAAACACATGCGAGAAGCATTATTTTACGTATCATACGAGTATATTTCTATGGGGAAAAAAGTAAGATACTCTAAGATGATTGAAAAACAGGAATTTCAGTCCATACTTTTTTTTTTTTTTTTTTTTATTTAGTCAGCCTATGTTTTGATCCAAACATGTGGATCTTCGTAAGGGCTTGGTGATTCGCGAGTTATACAGAGACTGTTTTATACAGGGTCTCATAATTACTCTCGTGTGTATCAAAAGTAGGCTGGCTAAATAAAGAAAAAGCTTTGACTGAAATTCCTGTTTTCAAACCTAAGGAAATTGAATAAAAAAATAAAATAAAAATCGAAACCAGAAGTTTACACCTTCCTTGAAATGTGTTTTGTAGGGTTTCGGTTGTTGGTATAAAAATAACTGTTTATATAAGTACCATTAAATAAATAAATAATTTTTCACCCATAAATAAATGTTCGCTAATTTTAAAGAGATAATGTATACACGTGTACTCTATAAATTTCATTCATTCATTTGTGAATTTTCGAATCGTAGTTGTTGTTTTTTATTAATGAAAATCACTTTTATTATTTAAATAAATAGCGATAGAAATTTTAGGTTTTTTCCTTTCAAAGAGCACTAAACTACCATTGTGACAGGCTGTAGTAGTAAACAATTATTGAATTAAACTTTACCGGATAACCGTAAGGATAGTCGCAGGAGGGGATACTCCTCACAACTTTATAACGAACTAATAAGACATTTATTGTATATATAAGGAAGGCATAATTATTGCCATTTTGTAAATTAAGTTAGGAGGAGATTGGAGAAATGTAGCTGGCCTGTATTCATGTTGACCTATTCGGGTCTGTTACTGAACGGTTAATTGTCAATCGAGTTATGGATTATATGCTCCAATAATTGTTAGTAGGATTGGATAGATCTGCAAGGGATGGCATTGATAGTAGAGGATAGGAGTGAGGTAAGATAAACTGGGAGATAATTGTGCGGGGAGTGAGTGGAGGGAGGGTGTCGATAAAGCGGCGACTGCGCGAAGAGGGCATCCCCTTGCTCAGCCCCGGGGCGCCGCACAGTCTGCTCTCGTCCCTCTCACCGTAAATCTCGGGTTCTTTGTCTCCTCTCCATCTAATGGATATCTGCCTCTCAATTAATTGTCTCCTCATCTCCCTCTATTATTCTTATAACTCAATCATCTCCACTCAAGAAAAGTATAAAAAAAAAAATTATCCAAGTACAAATCTCTCCAATTCTTCGATTCATAATAAAAAATCACAACTTTTCTTTTGAATCCCTTTGGGATATTTCAGTTGGAGTTGCAATAAGTGGTAAATTGTGCAAAAAGAATTTTATCTAAAGTTTCAATAGTCAATATCGTTTATTGCAGCTCCAACGAAAAATAAACCCAATGCAAGGGAGGTACTGCATAAATAGGTACAGAGAAGGAGTACACAGGCCCCACTTAACCTGGGAGCTCCACAACATTAAATTTAAAAAAAATTGAGAAAACAAAGAAAGATAATTATGAGTTTTCATTTAAGTACCTATGGGGTATTAAAGTTGGAGTTGCAATAAACGGTAAATTATAAAAAAAAGGCTCAAAACATTTATTTTTGAGAATTATTATCTTTAGTTTCCTTAATCAATATCGTTTATTGCAGCTCCAACTTAAAATACACCCAAGGCAAGGGAGTTACCCTGAGCGCCCACGTCGCGTTCAGTCGGTGTATCAGCCCTTTGGGGTAAGAGTGGAGGGGGGAGGGGGGCATTCGGTTCCATTCCCCGCTCACCCCTAGCAGGTGCACCTGAATCTTTGCAATTCTCCTAAAAATATAAAAATGAAGTAATTTTATGCAATACTTCAATCAGACGATTCACAGCAAAGACAGAAAACAATAATATGAACACAAAAAATTTGAAACTTTAAAAATAATTTCTTTTCCATTCTCCTGGGGCGCATGGCAAAACGAGTCTAATATTTTTTAAATTCTAAGAGCATGGAAAGTTTCATTGAAATCGGTTTACCTTCATCATCATTCATAGTTATAGCCATTTTTGATTAAAGAAAAACTCATCCGAAAATGAGACAACATTTATTAAATAAAGTGCCCCCACATTACATACACACAGACACACACACAGACACACACACCGACACAAAGACACATACACAGACACACAGACACACACAAACACACACACACACACACACACACACACACACACACACACACACACACACACACACACACACACACAGCATTTCGCGGGACTTGGTTATTTGGACTCAGGGGACCCCAAACGTGTATTTACGTTGAAAACCGGAATTCGAAATTGTTCACGATCACAATACTTTCCCTTACTACCTATATATTCTATATATACACACATAGTTTTTTTTCACTCTCCAAAGTTTTATTAAAAAACCGTTCAAAACCAGGAAAAGGTATCTTTCAGGTTTTGAAACATTTAGGGCATCATAGCGGCCAGATTATCCTGTTCCCATCTTCCAACAAGAATTGTTTCTTGTGGAATTCCTGAGATTATTATTATACTTTCTAATTCCCTAAATTTTTTTTTCGTCAGTGTCTTTAATCAATTAAAAGCTGAGTCATACAAATAGAGTAAAAAATCTTGTGCGATGGGTGCAATACTCAACTTTCACTTTCCACCCTACTTAATGAGGATCAACATATTTTGATAAAAATGTAATCGCCATTTATCTCAGAACATGTTTTTTTTTTAGGAGTAAAGAAACCCATATGCTTTTCCATGAATTGAAATTACTAGATATACTTATAATTACAAATGTAGCAGCAGCACATTAATTACTTGTAAAATGCCGCTTATGAATATAGCATAGAGTCTGTCGCCGTAGGCGGAAACAGCTCATCAGTAGGACTTCCGCACAACTACCTAATCCCTAATTGCCACGAGCCGATTGGATCGGGCACTAATGACATGGCACCACGCTCCGGCCCAGGATGTTAGCGGCGAAATGATAGTGCCCGGCCCCGGGCCTCAGGTATGGAGTGCTGTAACGAGTTTTGGTTGCATCACCAATGCGGAAGGTCGATGAACGGTCAAACGGCAATCATGGGGAAAATCATAACTCTAAGTTATCCTTTGGACATTCCAAACATGAAGTTTTCATTGAATCTCAAACATTAGGTATTTCATAGCTGATAATGTTCCAACAACAGGTTTGTAAACAAGTCACATTATTTCAAACTCCGGAAGTAGAAAGTGCATCATCTTTGCAAACAGCACTACAGGAAAGATGGATTTTTATATAGCTCAGAGAGGTTGCAGATACTCCTTCCTTGGATCGGTTTTGTTACATATCCAACAAAGAATCATAGATCTGCCAATAATGAAAAAAAATCAAAGGAAAACAAAGACGTTAAATGCAATACATACTGTGTGTCTACATTAGACCCGCGAGGCTACTACTAAATTTGTTTCTCTTGTAGTTCCCGGTTGGATAAAAAAAGGCATTTTGTGGCTACAGTAACCAGAAGCTGCCAATACAAACTACTCCTAAAAAGTTTCCCAATCCTAACGGTTTTTCCTTCAGAATAAATATCGATATTTCTAAAGGAAAAAACTAAAACAACTAAATTAAAAACTAAATTAAATAACAAAATTTTAAAAAGATACAATGATAAAACGATGGTAATTATCTTTTCGTCTCTAAAGAAAAAGAAGGAAATCCGATTCAACTACAGTAAACACGTTCCGCAAGTCTCTGTCTGCATTAGTTCCAGAATGGAATATTAAGAAACAGCAGAGGGTCCCGAGTAAGGTCGACCTTCAATCATCTGTCAACAGCACCAAAATTATATTTTATCAAATAAGATATATTACTGAACACATACTACAAACTGACCTGTTTGTACACGGCACCAGTTAGTTCTGTTGTATGTTGTTTACTTTCCATCGGAGTTTCCTTGTTCCGTCATAATACTATTCTAATAATTACTCGTAAATATTATTCCAGCGTGGTTTTAATTATTAATACTTGGATTTTAAATATTCATGAGCATTATCTGTTAGTAAAAATGTTAGCTCCGCTTCGTTGTTCCATTCCAGAGTGGTTGTCAGAGGCAATTCTTAACATTATCTAGAATTAACAATTCTAAAACTACATTAAAAACATGTGTAAAGGTTTCGAGTCCAATTATGCTTGTTTCAGAGTAAATCTGACAAAACATTTCTCACCTTGCTCGCTCGACCGTAAATCCTATCCCAGCTGTTAAGCATCACGAGAAACAGTTTCCATTGTTCTAATTTGTTTTGAACATTTTAAAACTTCCGCGGATATCATAGAAATGGAAACCTTATTACACTACAATGAAGTACTTTGTAGTAAAAATAAAGCTTCCTCGACTCCTTAAGAAAATCATTTTTTCCAAAGTATAGTGTCGCTCTTAATGTCAACATTACAAAATGAATTGCTGAGGGCAAAGCCAGTTTATGCATGAGCGAGGGCAATATGATTGATTATACAGGTGATAAGGACTCTTCGAATAGATTTGGATAGTTTGAGAGATACCAATAAGCTTGTCTGAAATAAGGTCGACATTGCTACCCGATATCTGAGATCATGGATATTGTACAAAAGTAAATATGGCATAATATGTAAAGCCAAATCCCCCCCCCCCCACCGGTCATAAGAATTTTACCATCTTGCCCCCCTAGATAAAATCCTCCGGACGCTTCCAAGTATGCCCCTTTTTTTTAAATTTAATGAATTGTCCATGCTATTTTTCTTTCAGCACTAATACTCAGATATAGAGTACAGCATGGGAGACCGAGGGGATTTGAAACAGAGGTGAGTTGAAACAGTAGCGATTACTCGGAACTTAAAATCGATAGCGATTTCAGCGAAAACTGATTTTGATACTTAAGAAACGACTGAAAGTTAATAATTATTTTATTTCAAAGATTTATAATGTAAAACAATTTGTTTAACTTACTGTCATTTTAATTAATGTTAGGAAAAGGACGTTATGATACTTTTAATTACTTTAGGAGTTGATTATTTGTATTAGACCTGTAGTTACCTATTTAACTGATATATCTGCACAAAATATTAATAAAAAAGTTTTTTTTTGTGCTTCAAAAGTTTAATGTTAATAAATACCTTAAAATTATATCATTATTTTTATTTTACAGACTTTAATGCTTCTCAAAAATCACATGTTTCAACTCTCCTCGACCCCTGTTTCATCTCACCTCGGTATGAGGGAGTTGAAAGAAGTTGACCCGTTACGGTTAAGTGGATTTTTAACCACAATATTTAACGCTAACAATTTCTTTATGTTTGTTATTCGTAAGTGTAAAGAATGCCCTATCGATTAGTACTAATATCATACGATTTCTTTCAATAGGATTTGGGGTATGAAACCATATATGAAAATTGTTTAAACTCCCCTCGATCTCCCCCTCCTATTGTTCATATTTTGTTTTTCACGTCTTTATTTTTTATACCAATTTTTAATATTTTTTATTATGTCGAACTTTTATTTTATACCTAATGATTCGTCTTTATTTCTTTATTGTTCGAGCCACTTCTTTCATCTTTTATTATGTCGAAGTTTTATTATACATATATCTAATGAGTATAAAGATAATAAATTATATGATTTTTTCATAAAATAGACAAAATAGCAACAAAAAAAATAGCATGTTTTTATTCTTAGAAAATTATTACTTACTTTTACGAAGTTTAATTAGAAGCCATTTTTATGACCATTTTATATTTTTTTAAACATCACTTCTTGTAAACTATACAAAAATTAAAATCATTATAAATAATGTCTTTAATTCTTATTTAATTTCTAAATTAAACTATAATATGTAAGGTTCGATTGCGATACCGTTAGTTGGTAGAACAGAATACAAATATAAATAAGAAAGATTGAAGAGAACATAAATAAAAAATCAAGAAAATACATATATTTGTTTCCTTATTGTCAGATGTACAATTAACAAGGCATTTGGTTATTTTAACAAAGCTTTTATTGACCACTTAAGGTCAATGGAAGTTATATGCTGCATAATTTGTTGTCAACACATTCGACGTCGGTTTTACGAGTACATCGTCCCTGGGAAATATTCGATGTTCTAAATCCAATGAATCAAAAAAGATTGATTCTTAAACTACATATATACGATTTTTTCATTGATTCCAGTCACTGTCAATCCTCATTTTATTGCCATAATCAAATCTTAAGTATAATAACATATTCACCGAATCTCGAATATTTTTATTGCATTTTTAGTGTATGGAATTTTTATGTAAAACCTAGTGAAATATATTTTTTTTTTGGGACTTTAAGGCTTCCAGTGAAGCCCTATACTGCCCATACTAACACCCATGGCACTGGGTGATACTTCTCCTACGAAAGAAAAGCACCACCCAGGGCGGGACTCGAACCCGCAGCTCCGGTATGGGAGTACGGCGCTTTACCGCACAGCCACACCGGGCCCCGCTAGTGAAATATTATTTTATTTATGTAATATCCGTTCAATTCGTAAATGGGCCACAAGTGTTTTTAACTATATCTATAGCAATTTCCCTTTACTTCTGTAAGACCAAACTTTTAATTACCTCTCTTAATACTGAGACAATAAAAGAAAATGGCCAATTATTTAGGCAGATTTCTCTAAAAGCATCTTCTAAAAAATGTAGTTATCATTAAAATATTTGGATCCCAATTTATTCTGCTTAATCGACTCAACCAGGCCGAGCATAGTTACGAGTGCATTATAAGTTTGTCTGTATATGAATGCAGCGAGCTTAGACCTTAAAAGTTCTTATAATAATATTATTAACAAGACAAATCTGAATAAAATAGATGATGATAGAATGGCATGTTGAATATTGTTCAATTATATAAGAAGTCCTTGGAAATAGGCTAAAAAGAAAACTACTTCTCCTTCATGTTATGTTTTTGCCGTTCATTAGCGGAGAAGCTAATCTTCAGGCTGAATAAAAATTATTAAGGAAGGTATAGCAAAAAACTATTTTTGATATTGAGACAATAGCACAAACTAAACATTGTCCTTTTGCGGAAAAATATCACGTCATGGCGATTCGGTATTTATTGGTGATCCCCAACGTCCTAAACAAGTAAAATTCATTGTCTTCTTTGTTTGAATTTGGACATGTCATAACCACTGCTAGGCTAAGTGAGTTATCAAGCTGGAATTGCGTAAGTTAAACAGGAGCCTGATTGCCTGCCAAGCTAGAAACCCAATTATGAAAGTTTGATTTCGATTTTGTCCTAAAATAGAACATCACAATAAATACAAAACAATGTATTGGAGATTTGAGAGCTATTTTGTAAATATGTAGAAATAAACCACATAAAAAGAACACTTATAAAAGATTTTCATTATTAATAATACTTTTTATTTTGGATAATATTACACTCGGTCTCTATCAATGGCAATGTGTAATAAAAATACATGAGTACGTTTTCATCGGCAAGAAGATTGTTACAACCCAAAATATATCAATTTCGAGTTATGCCTACATTTGGAATCAGAATGACAAAACTACAATGCCAGAATATAGCCGCAAAAGTATTAATAGTTCCGTTCCCTCAAGGCGCAATTTACTATATTCTTTAATGGAGGATATGATCGTGTTAACAACGTAGTTAGATGGCCACATTTTAGTTACAGTTAGTACCAGTGGTGCCAAATGCCCCAATGCTAGGCTAGCTGTACAGGTGGAAGAATGCTGTAGGACCAAAGCTCTTCAATCTTGGAAGAAGAGGACCAGTATATGGTAGCATCAAATTTGAATGATGCTATTCTAGTATCAGTATTTGAATGCAGTAGTATCGAAATGCCCGGTGATCTTTCTAACATCACGGTTAAAAAGAAACGGAGTAGATTTGAGTTCATGACATATTTTTCAACTACGATATCATTTAAAATCGGGCTGGTTTACGGGACATGTAAACCGTTTTTAATGATATCTCTACTTTTATCAAGAGTTGCATGCTTGGTCTCTTTAAATAATTTTAAAACATGTCTTTTAACCTTTATCAGGAACTTCCTTATTAAGATGGTGACATGAAACAAAAATAAAAAGACGATTATTTCTTTTGCTGAACTAATAGTTCCAAACTTTTGTTGGAACCGTTACGTACCATATTTGTACATCTGCACCTAGATGTGATGGGAATATTCTAGGCTTCCATGGAATGTTCCATTCCGGACCAGATATAAGAACATGTTGAGCATTAAAGCATAAGGTAATTTTTGCAGCTTTGTAACTAATTTGAGCTATTGTTTGGTTGACGTTTTAAACTTGTTTGATTCCGTGATCATTTCGCAAAAATAAAATAAAAAAATTGGAGTTTCTTATAACATTATGAAAGAGAGGAAAATAAAATCAGGTAAGGAAGAGAATGCGAGAGAGGAAAGCGAACAATGGCCTCCCAGGCTCCACGTGGGCAGAGCGAGCGCCCATCCGAGTCACGTAACAGCTCGGTAATTTCCACTGAGGCATTTACATGATACCATCACTGTCAACATTCATTTTTAATTTATCTGTTTTCCTCACATTTTCTAATTTTATATGCTAATACATTACTAAAAATCCATTAAAGTTAAATCAGAGGGTTTTTAAGTGGGAGACGATAAGTTTACATGAAATTCCTTATTGTTACCACCTTTTTATAGTATATAGTGAACATTTCCATTAATTCTAATTTATATTATACGGCAAAAAAAAAAAAAAGGTTGGAACAACCTAAGAAGCAGAAGATTCTTCAACTACCTGAATTTGAGCATTTTCCTTTTTTATCAATTGGATAACTGCATTAAATAAAAATGAGCCTTACAACCAAGATACCGGTTGCTGTCCAGTTAGAATTTAGATATCACCGAGACACCTGAAATGTATTTTACATCAATAAAAAAAATAGTATTCGCCATTGATTCTTCACTATTACATGAGAAATTAAAGTGAAGAGTTTTAATTATTTAATAAATACAATTGTAAACATGAAAGGTATCATAGACATATCAATGAATTCTAAATAACGGAAAAAAATATTAGCAGCATACATGTAAAGGGTATTAACCGATCTTTTATTTAGCTACAAACCCAAACCATGGTAATATATGTGTTTCATTTTTCTAATATTGTCATTTTATATATTTAATGGCAGGGATGGCACACACGTGATTTTGCATCATATTCCACCATTTTCGATTTGTATGGCCGAAAGGCAAAGGTAGGGTGAAATAAATAAACTTAAATACATATTATACATTTTATTTTTCTAACGCATCGAACATAAGAAATTGGACAACCGAAAGGGAACCGAAGTCAATATACAATTATCAACAGCTGCAGTGGAACATAATTCTTTGATAAGGGTTATCAGCTGATATGAGTATGGTCCAGTTAATCAGTTGACGCCCACCTGCCATAGGAGCTTATAATTGGTTCCAGAGTCGGTGGGAATTACTGAAAGGAGGGGACTTCACAGTAATCTCTTCGCTGGAGATCCGCTTAGAGATATACTCAGCGATAACTTCAACAGGTTGTCTCTTACTGGAATCAACTGCCAGGGGGAAGGGGATATAACGGGGAATGTGTTGTACCGCCTTAGTGAATGGCTAGAGATTTCAAGTGCTTCATAAAATTTTATATTAAATATTAGGTAACTTGTTCCTTTTAGAACTAAGGCAAAGCTTGTCATATCTACGTAAAAATCTTGGAAGAAAAAAATTTAAGATAGGAAATCCATTTAGGATAAAAGCTCAGCGAGCAAACTAAAATTAAAAAAAAAGAAGAAGTAAATCCATGGAGTACCTCTAGGCGCAAATGAAGGGAGGAGATCGTATTAACATGAATTACTATAGAACACACCAGCCCCCCCACATCTTCTTAATCACAGAAGAACGAACACCAAAATGTCACATAACATAAACATGACATGTCATAAGCGACTTTTTTTAAAAATAAAATTAAGAAGCATATTTCTACCTGATTTAATAAAGGGGTTTCCAATCAGGGAGGGGGGGGGGGTAATGTGAAGAAAAGTCAGGGGGAGTCTAAAGAATAAAAAATAAAAATAATACCTAGTTAAAATATTAGTACAAAATTTACTAAAACTAATTTACGTTACAATTTTTTTTTTTTAATAAACCTTTGATGTTTCAAAAAATCAACTCTTTCAATTTTATACTTGTTTACGGTTTTTCATATGCCTATAAAATGTATTGTGTAAAGAGGGGTGTTGAAGGCTTTCGTTTTAACAGGGTGGGGGGATAGTTCAAATGTTTGGTAAACACTAATCTAAAACTGAAGTGTTGCTGGTATTTTTGTTTGTTTTATATTTTGATGTCCAGTGGGACCGTGTGGACCACTAGATCGATAGGGATTTTTTTTTTTTTAATTTTATGCTCAAAAAATCATTTTTAAAAAATGTCCCTTTTTTGCGAGGTGTCACGTTTAGTCCCTTGCACATTTTTCAAGAATGCCCCTTTTTCATCTCTCAACTCAGTAGTTAAAGACTAAATTCTAAAAGACGGCGTGAACTCAATAGAATTGGTCTAAAATTTGTTTTTAAAATTTAATAACTTATTTCGAAATTATGAAATCAATTGTCAAATGGAAAACAGGGAAGAAGAAGTACCAATGATAGTTGTATAATAAATTAATTGATTAATAAAAAATAAATGGAAGATGAATATAATAATTTAAAAAAACAAAAAAAACGGTCATTCGGTTCCCTAGATAGTAGTCAAATACATGAGATGCGATATCTACCATTAGTCATATTTGATGAAATCTTCAAAGAATGTTGGGGGAATGGGATCTAGATTAACCTCACATACATCTCACCCGCATCGATATCATTAAAATTCCATTTACTACTTTCGGATATACCCTTAAATATAACATATTTTCATTCAAATGAAATATATATCAAAAATATATTTTCATTGTGACGCCAATATTCGAAGAACGGATCCTCGAATTCGGCGCTAGGCTGGAGAAACATCAAGGGATTAGTTCTAAAATGATCATGGGTAAATTTTATAAAATTTAACGATGTATAAGATGTAAAGTACTTCCTTTGAAATTTATTTGTTTAAATAAGGTTCAATCGCTTTGGTCTAAAATTGCGAAAGAGTTATGTCAATATGACATGGATTCAAACTCCATTAAAAGTAAGCAGATATTAAAAATGCAGTTCGTAAAAGTCCGATGCAGAATCTGCACTTCCAAATATATTAGTGTAACCATTTTTTGATTTTATGAATTTCAGACACATGGGGTGACGATGAAGAAGTTATAGTAGAAAATAAATTTTCCTGCATCATTTCAGCAGACTTTTTTTTCTTTGTTGAAGCCTTTTAATATATAAAAACTGAATTTAATGCATAAAAACTGAAACATAAAGAAGAAAAGATAAAAAAACATTAAAACAGGAAAGAAAATTATTAATTTAAAACCCGGATCACGAAGTAAAAGGCGGAAATGGAGAGCTACGGGTTTCTGTGACCTGCTTTCCTTAATCCTCACATCCTATGATGCTACTTCGCTCTGACATCTGAATTTTAATACAATATAACGGTTTTATACTATACAGTAAATGACAAAAATGTACAATTAAAAGATTAAATTATTTTACTTTTAAACACTTATTTTTATTAAACACTCTGCAATCCTATAGTTTTTATTTAACGTCACAATATTTGTATTGGAAGATAAATATAGTGTTGAAATCTTCATTTAAACTTTTAATAAGATTTCGTAAAGAGTTCTCTTCGTCGGCTAAGGCTGCTTTCACGTCTGGCGTCACACCGTTCCGAGAGAGTACTCTTCTGTAAGTAGGACGTTCTTCAATAATGTGTTTTACAGTAACGGGTAGGTCGCATGCAGAGCATCTTGGTGGTGGTTCCCTTTTGATGAGGTGCTCGTGGGTGAACCTTGTGTGTCCGATCCGCAGGCGCGTCAGGACCACCTCCTCACGACGGCTTCTGCGGCAAGAGCTATTCCACGGCTTCACGGTATTTTTGATTTCCTTCAATTTACTTGGTCGGCTTCTTTCCCACATAAGTTGCCATTCTTCTTTAATTTTCACTTTTAGGGAACGCGCCAAATCGGAGGGCGATAACAGTGCACATCCTCGGCCTGGTATGCTGTTAGCTTCTTTTGCCGCCTTGTCCGCAAGTTCGTTCCCAATGATTCCTGTATGCCCAGGTATCCATATAAAGGGAAAGATTTTTCTATTTCCCTCATCATTGTTACGTACTCTTGGACACTTGTTATGACCGGGTTTGCAGAGTAGAACTGGTCGAAACCGCACAATGCACTGAAGGAATCGGTACAAATCACTATATTTTCGTTTGGAGTTGACATTGAATGGAGAAGAGCCTGAGCTATTGCGTGTGGTTCTGCAGTGTATGTGTTACATAGTTTGTTGAGTTTGAATTTGTGAGTAGAACCGGAGGTTACGAAGGCTGAAGTTGTGGCTATATCTGTTTTCGAACCGTCAGTGTAAATAGTGAAATTGTTTGGTATTGAATTTAGTAACTGTTGTAGAATGTTCTTGAATTCAATCGGCTGGGCTTCATCTTTCTTTAATTTGATTAAGTCTAAGTATAATTTAGGTCTTTGGAAGGTCCATGGAGGGATTTGAGATTCTATTGTGTTGATACTAAAATTTTTGATTTCCGCAATAGCTGTTTTTATTCGCTCGGATAGCAGAAGCGTGGCATTTGGCTTTCTTTGGAATGCTAGAGAGAATTTAGGTTGAAATATATATCTGTAGGAAGGGTGTGTCAAAAATCCCTAAAAAATTGACACCCTTTTTTTATAGGCGTTGATGACCGAATTGCGGTTTTACGCCTTTAAACCAAATAAACCAACCAACCAACCTATTGTTGAAATCTGAGTAACAATTACAAAATAATTTCAAAACCAATTTTATTCTCGCCAATTTCTTTAAATTGAACCAGTATTAATTTTGCTCATTCCATTTATCTAAAGATCCCTAAAAATGATTACTAGGAGCAAATGTATTGAACCTTAAAAAAGTAAAAACTTGTAAATAATCAGTAGAGGAGGGAATGAAAGTTAAAGAAACTCCTAAAGCACTTTTCTTCAATTCGTATAAAATTGGTCTTTGATTGAAACAATTAATAAATAAATTATAATGAAAGAAATCGCTGACAAATAATCATCCTAGATATAGTTGTTTGGTTTGGTTATTTCGTCTAATCTGTGTCGTATAACCCTACATTCTTAGAGTCTTCTATTTAATCTCTAAACTTTACGAAATGATCAATTTTATTAATTATTCACTGGACTACTATGTAAATCTTGAGTGAACCACGGTGAACTGTTTAAATTAGGGAATAAATATGTAGTTTTTCCTTTCCATGAAAATGTTTATTTCTTAATAATTTATTTAACATTTTGCCTACCATCTGAACCTGACAGATGTTCTTGCGAACGGAAGTGGACTTCCTGCAGCACACAACTGCAGTAGTGCTTGCGAATTCGTGAATTGAATTCCTTTCCGTGCACCTGCATAAATATGAGCATTTTTCCTCTTACTGGTTGTATATAATAATAACCAATCATTAATAACAACTTTCAAGTTCTAAATAAATTTTCGAGGCTTATGAAAAACTTTAATAAGAGATTCAAAAAGTCGGCTGAGGAAGGAACGATACAAACATCTAGACATAAACTTTTAATTATCAAAAAGGTTCGGCCAAGCTAATAAAATATTAACTATGTTTTTGCAATGGTAAAAGAAAGAACAATAAAATATAAAACTTTATCATAATCACAAAAAACATTAAAAACTTTATAAATTTTATTAAAAATATATCGAGGAACATAGTAGAATATCGAATAATAAACGAGTCACGGTGGCCCGCTGGTGCCTAATAGATATTAGTGGTTGAAAGGTACCACATCCTTCACATCAGATATGGTGAAAGCATCAAATATGGCTCACAAAAACTATTTAGTTTTTTTCGTGAGAACACATCATTCTGAGAGTTTATAGCATGCTAGTTGAAAAAAAAAAAATGTATTGAAACCCCTTTCACTCTTATTCCCTCTGTCCTTTGGTAAAATTAATTCCCTGGACGTATTAAAATTTATAGAAAAAAAATATTCTACTGCTTATTTGTTCAATTAAAATATTTTTTATGAAAACAAACAATTTTAGTATTTTTATTATTGAATGCATACTGGTTTTGGGCTTAATCTCTTCTTCTTTCCTCCTCGTTCAGAAATATTATTTCTGACGCTTGTATTCTCGATTGATGCGTCTTGGTCAGCGTCCCTTATTTTCGAAGAATACGTCAGAATGTGAAGAAATTTCGATGAACTTTCCTGAAAACCTCAAATAGGATTATTCCATAACTTTTAGTTAATAAATATAATCGAGTACACAGTTTTTAAGTAAAAATGTTTATTTTCATATAAGAAAGTAAGAAAAAGGTGCTGATTCTTTTGCTTTAATGAAAACTGGAATAATGTTTTGCTATTTTCCTTTACCTCTAGACAGAAGTTTACGATGGCTAGCATAAACGCTTTCTATGAAAAATAAAATGGCACAAATTTTCTATGTCTTCCTTGACAGGTCCACCTCTATTTTCTTGTTGATCCTTCTATTTTTAGCATATTTTTGCTATTGTAACGCTTGTAAATGCGTTGTTTTGCTTTTGTAATTTTGCTATTGTAAAACTATTACATCAAGAGATTTCAGAATTTTCTATTGTTTAGCAATATTGAATTATACAGTTACCTAAAAAATATGTATCGGTTAAATATAGGCAAATTATTTTTATAGAAGATACATGCCAAACTAAAGACAAAAATGGACAACAGATGCTTTCTCAATTCCTTTTATTCCATGAAAAAATCAGGAAAAACAAACCAGTTCAGTTATTAAGGACATCAAAAGATTTTACTACATCAGCATTAACAAAGTTTTAAGCGGAGGCAAAAGATTCCAGTAACAACTCCCGGGAGGCACTTGAAATTAAGGGCAACTACCCAACTCATTTCAAACCAACTTTAATTTCATTGCCTTGTACATGAACAATGTTACTAACTCTTGGAGTTGGGAACTCTTTTTAAAGTTCAAGAGATAATAACATTGTAATATTAAAAAAAAAGTTATTATTATTGTATGTAACTGCTGTTGTACAAGTGAAAACGGTGTGATTATTCACAGAACCTTGTCCAATGCAGTTCCAACGAAACATATTGTATTAATGAAACTTTAACAATCAGTATGCTTAGCATTTGTTTATTTTAAATATTCAGTTTTTTTTTTCGGTTGGAGGGTGATTATATAGTTTGTTATACATGGGGGATAAGAACTATAAAATCGAAGACATGATCTAACACAAATACATAACCCACTCTGTGTTTTCATTTTGTTGTTTGAAATGTCGTGCTCAAAAAATAATAGTAAGAAAATATAATTATGTATTTAAAGTATGTTAATGACCCACAATCAGATGTAAAATGTTAGTTATCGGGGGTAAAATCGAGTTATCGGGGATCTTTATATCATGAATTGTACCTTTTTTATAGATCCAAAAAACGATTTTGATTAAAATGAGCATATCGATGTATATCTTAAAAGTAGAAAAACTTTTTCAGTTGCAGGCAGGTATTGAAATAGTTTGTCGTGGATTCAATGCTAAATTTATATGACTACGAATGTCCATGAATTACCTTCAATTATCAACAGTGTAACTTTGTATCAGTGAAATTTAAATTTCAACTAAAGGAGTTATGCTTTCTTTTATTTTGTTTTTTTTATTTTCGTAAATTTACTTATATTTGTAAATGATTGTTAAAAAACGGAGGATTTAAAATAGGCATGTCCTTGCAGAAACTACTTTAGTTTCTTGGCGAACAATATTAATTTTTTTTTCCATCCCCATGAACGTAATTGCATTTATGTTTACACGTTTATTAATATATTTTTTTTCTGTATTGTATCTTTTTTTTTTTACTAAACGTTTATGTAGTAATTGATTAGAAGGTGCTGCGGCATACTGTGTATAACTATGAACCGTGGCTTATGTGGCTTCACTAAGCCCAAACTGGCTCTCAATAACTCATTAGTAACATGTTATAAGTATCGCAGGGTGATTTCCGAGGGTTAGTCGTAGTATTTATCACTGCAGGGATCGTTATTTATAATTACTCTTAGTAATATCTAGTTTATATTAGCTCTTTAGATGAGTACAGGAGCTTTTAGTTATTGTAAAAAAAAAAAGAATAAATGAAATCCAAATCAAGAATATAAATTATTAAAGAGATGAGATAATTAATCCAGGCAGTCAAGTAAGTAATAAGTGCGGCGAATATTTTATTTAATTAATTTGTTTCATTTAATAAATCCTAATTCGTATTAATAAGGAATTAAAGAGCTTTTCATCATACTTTACCTGTTAATTATGTTGTTACGATTCGAGGCGGAAATGAGATTCATTCCATTACCAAGTTATAAATTAAGAAACATTCTAGCGGATACTCACTAATTACAGCCTCGAGATAAAAAGGGACTCAGATGTCCCAAACGAATCACAACCACCAAAAACACGACCAGACAAGAACTCCAGAACAAAAAGCCGTTCAGTGGAAAAACAACCTTTAGCCTTAATTTGTCCCCAAGTTTTGGCTGAGTGGGGGTGCCCTCGCGGTCTTTAAGAATAAATTATGTTGTCAGGTAGTTGCAAAAAAACAAAAAAGAAGGGAACTAACAAGTTGTTTGCGTTGGGGTGCTCTTTGATTTAGGCCCTAGAAGGGAGCTAGGTCGTTCACCCTCAACACGTGACTCCCTTTCTAGGACACGTGTACTCCCATCGGCATTTCTCTCCACTCTCCCTTTTCTTATGCACCGCAACAGGATGTCCAAGTGCGCAATACGGAGGGGAGCAGGCTGAGCATTGATTGTCCTCAGGTGGTGCATCGGCCTTCGCAAAATATCACTCAGAGGACTCAGAGGGGACTCAGAGGAGACCAATAGGGGTCTCTCCCGTGACACTGTGTCCTTATGGACTCAAGGAAGTTCATGAAATGATACTTTCAATACTATCCGAAACATTCAAACACCAAAAAATACTTTCTGAAGATGGAATAACAAAAAGTATTTTAGTTCAATCTCTTTCAAAGGTATTCAATCAAATAGATTCTGATAGTACAAAACATTTTGATAAATAGTTGTAGAATCGGTTTCAACTATACATATACAAGTACACGTATGCAACTATACTATACATTTACAGTTATAAATAAAAAAGAGAAGTACATCTTAGCAATTATTCTAAGCTTAGTGAGGTAATAACTTCTTCAAATCGATCAGAAAAAAAAAAATGGTTGTGGAAATGCTTCATCCTCGAAAAAATAATCCCCAAAATTCCGCCCCAGCACATACTACGAACAGATATTTACGCTGAAACGTTAAGTCGATCGTATACTGATGTCCGACCACTCATGTGCACCTAAATATTTTCTTTACAAAGACGGCTGACGTGGAACAAACGGCTGTTCTGGCTTTTGCTCTAACTTATTATAAATATAGGCAACGCCAGAAAAATGGTAAAAGAAGGTCTAGAAGCTTAACTTATCAAACTCAAAAGCGACACCAGCGCTATCCGCGAACAAACGGCCGAACAGACAAAGTACCTTTTCAAGTTCGTGCCATATTTGGATTAGCCGAACAGCGTTCGGGACAGGCTGTTCGAGGTTGAGGTACGAACAGTGTAAAGGAACTTTTAAATTGGAAGGAACTATCTCAGGCTACTATCAAGATCCTCAATACTAGACCAAGGAGGGGATGAAATGGACTTGAAATAATGATCAGAACAGTTAATAGTAAACTGCTTTCATAAAATTCTTAACATAATCTTCTTAAACTAAAATTAAGATATTCAAATTGTATTTAACTGCCTCACTTCCAAAATTAACTTAATGCTTGGAATCTTGGTCAGTGATAAATATTGGCAGGTCCAAGGGGAGGCAGCCCCCCTTTGGTCATTATTTATGATTAAACACGGAATTCAACTTTAGTAACAGTAAGATAGTTACTCCCCCCTTTACAACTTGCTGTTTACGCCCATGGTAAGAAAAAATATAATAGTAGAATATAAGCTTTATAAAATATCGACTGGACCTACGTAATTTTAAATTCGTTCATTTAAAAGAATATTAATTCCCAAAATATTTGAGGGGGCCATGACTCTTGTGAATCCCTCCCTCATCTGGTCCGCCCCTGACTATAATAACCTAAAATTAATTCAACATCCCAACCAAACCTCTAAAAGGGAACAGTGGCACTGGTGATGTTTTTTAATGTTAATAATGTTTTCGTGTAGATAAGTTAGCTTTTATTTGTAATCTTACCAGAACGTTACATCTTAAAGAACTTAGCTGGTATTTTTCCGCAGTACCAAAATTTTTAGTCATTAGAAATCCATGCACAAAACAAATGCAAAGGCCAGATCAAATGATAAATTCAAGAATGACACATCTATATCGTTTGATAATTTGGAACAACCATAAATATGTTAACGAAAAAATTGAGTCAGTTCCTTAACTGAATTGGAACTGATATTGATTTAAAATAATTAATAATTCAGTTCACTTTAGTGATAAGATAAATCTTAATTTTTGTCATTATAATCTTGAATGAGCGGATATATTACTGCTTAATGACTCGTGACGACTAAGTCAAACAACATATTACCATGATGGTCGGGCTTTAAGTAATTAGTCTATTGGCTACTTGCCAACTTTACCGACACGCTTAAGATGGAGTAGAGCCAGAGCTCCAAACGAAATAGGCACCTACATCATTTCCTTTGATCTAGAGCGTTTCTAATGTTTTCCTAAAACTGTACATAATATTTCACGGAAGACAAATCTGGACAATATTTCAATAACAGTAGAAGAAACAAAGGATAATATTGAAATAGAATATTTGAACAAATCAGGTACAAATCGATTTCTAAATTTATTACAATTTTTATTAAATATATTTTTTAAATATGTGTATTTCGCACACAACTTGGAATTTTTTTTTTATTTTTCCTTCCAGCAGTAACACTGCCATGAAGTTAGTTTATTTTGTGTCTGTATATACCATGAGTATATAGAAGTTCAGTACATACACTATAGTATATAGTCTGTTGGTTTTTTAAAGAAAGAAAATCTCCCATTTATTGTTGTTTTTTTTTAAATTTATTTCCTCCATCGTTTCAGGCTTCTCTAACCCTGCTTCACGGGATTATCTTGAGTTACAGTTGTGGCAAAAAATATTTGCACACCAAGTTTCTTCATTATATAATCACTTAAGGCAATAAAAAATCATACAATTTGCAAAAATAAAAAGTATATTAAATGCTAGATTAGTTCATACATAATTAAAATAAAAACCTGTTCCATATTAAAATGAAAACATAAAATAAAAGCTGGAAAAAAGTATTTGCACATCACACGTTTATACTTTGATTTTATAATTTATGTAAATTTTAATATATTGTATAAAGTCAATTTGCATGGATAACTGCCTGTAGACGTCTTGATATTGAATGAACCACGTGTTTAATTAAATCTGGAATCATATGTTTGCTAATCACGTGGGAAGTTAACCTATTTTGTTGTCTTAAAAAAAATATTGATTTAGACTTTGTAAATTATTATTTATATGCAAAAAGTGGTTATTCAATAATCTCCACTGATAGTGATTGGACCGAAAAAGGAAATAAGGAGGGCTTCAATGCCAGAGATGGGAGAGCCTTGAGTATCTGAACAGCCACTCACAGGTAAGTGAGATGGACTCTGATAACAGTAATAATGATCATGTCAGTGGTTCCTGGGAGCAAGTTACTGGTCGTAAAAGACCAATGCTTGCGAACAACGACTCAAGAAAACACATACGCCACTCGAAATCGAAACATCAAAAAGGTTTGATGTTTTGAGACAAGTACAACCACCACCGTCGGATAATACACCAAATAAAAGAATAACCTCCCAAAACGATAAAGTTCCACCAATTTTGATCAATGGAGTAGAAAACTTCTAAGCCCTAATTTTATTTTTAGAAAGGATAGCCGGCCCAAAAACTTTCAAAATAAAATCAATATTAAAAGGGGTCACTGTATACACACAGACCCCCGAAATTTATAGGAAACTTAACACAGGCTTGTGGTCAGAAGGCACGGATTTCATCACTTTTCAACTCCCAGAAGACAGATGCCTAAGAGTTGTCTTAATAAATCTGCACCAAGCGACTCCTGTAAACACAATTAAAGAAGATTTAAATGAAATGGGCTACGGAGCTACCAATATCGTAAATGTTATTTCCCGTTTTAAGCATCCCCTGCCTATGTTTTTCGTGGATACCACCAACATTGAATATTTGAATCATTCGAGAATAAAGGTAGAGGAACCACGTAAGAAGTGAGCGATTCCACAATGCATAAGGTGTCAACAATATGGACACACTAAGTCATATTGTAACCATCAACCAAGGTGTATTCGATGTGATGGTTTTCATGACTCCACTTCATGTACGAAAACGAGAGACATGCCGGCAAAATACGCAAATTGTAAGTCAGCACCCAGCTAACTATATAGGCTGCCAAACATTGAAAAATCTCCGAGCTCAACGCAAATTAAGAAATCAACAAAACATTGAAGAAGCCAGGCTAACTCAGGCACCACTGGTACTCGAAGAGTTTCCACCTCTAAGGCAACACTCTAACCAAGTACAATCAGAGAACATCGCAGGATCTCAGGAACACAGAAGGCAGAATACATCTGGTGCAGGATCTCAATATCACCGACAAACTTGTACAGGTATGAGGAGAGACATTGCCCAGCCGCCTCATATCGTTGATAATGGCTCTAATGTATTATTAGTATCAATTAACGAATTAAATAAACTCATCCAGCCTCTTTTCAATATCGTTCAACAGTTATCGCAGGTTACACAGGCCTTGTGCACCAACTATGGACCTTAACACTTGACGGTTGGTTTCATGTCAATTCTCCTATGGAATGCTAACGGACTGAAACAGCATAGTACGGAACTCGACTTGTATTTGCATGAAAAACGGATCGACATAGCACTCATTACCGAAACTCATCTTACACCACGATCGAAAATCTACATTTCAGATTACACAATTTACAGGACTGATCACCCAGACAAAACCGCTCATGGGGGAACAGCAATACTCATCAGTATTGCCCCATCACTGCCCTATTGATTTGCCCATTAGTCCAGACATACAATCCACAGGAATCCCATTAGACACTACGCACCACACCAAAACATTTGCCTCAGTTTATTGTCCCCCTAGGTACAAGCTTACACCTTCGATGTTTTCTGAGTTTTTCAAACGCCTCCAGTACTCCAAGAGGTAGAAATCTCCGGTCCGCCATCCATCGACTATCATTAGACACTATGACCCCGAATTAACCGACTTATTGGCCCACTTCTAGACGCAAAACACCCGACTGGCTTGATCTTTTCAATTCTAAAGGACTGAGAGCAGTACCATTTACAGTTAGTTCAAGCTCTGATCTTTGCTATGATCACTCCTCAGTGGACATGGTTCTCTTCGATGATCCCTCAGAGGCACAAAAAAGACCGAAGCTTATAACTGAACTGGTAATATAGATTGGGAGGCATACAGAAACCATTTGAACATTATCTGTTCCAGGCTCAATCAAAACACAAGCAGACCTAGAGGAAGCTGTTGAAACTTTTACAAAAAGTATACAGGTTTTTGAGGTTAGGTTTCTGAGTTAAGAAATCATTAGTTGCCAGGAATGATGTTACGGTGGAAGGGCGGCTGAAAGTGTAAAGCTTTTGTGAAGAAAATAGGGTTACAGAGGGGCTCTTCTGGAATCTATAATAAAAGGCGGGGATTAAAAACTAACTTCACCGAACTAAAAGAATCCAGAACAACATAACTTTTTGGGACAAAAGTATAAAATATATAAGCGTGTGATCATTATCAACGAGGTGTAGTCTTATGTTTATAATAACTGACTCTGCCAACGGAAAAAATGAAAGAGGTACTGTTTCGGCCAATGTAGAGAATTAAAATAAGGAAACGATAATTACTATAAAATAAGGAAACGATAATTATATACTATAGTAATATACATAATTACTATACAACCCTAACTATCCATTCGGTATTTAATTTAGCTTGCCTTGTTAAATTTATAGTTTTCATTATCAACCCATAGAAAAAATTATAACCAGGTACAGATTATTAAATAAAAGGAATTCTTCCACTGCAAATGTCATAACCATTCAAACATGGTTTTTGGTACATAAATTCGTATATGGATATCCGTAAAGAAAAGAGCAAGAAATAAAACGTAAATAAAAGGTAAATCTCTTCAACTCCGTTCACTCTTAACCTGATGAAATATTTGCATACTGTATTTGTGGATCGAATTTAATTTGATAGTAATTTAGATCTTGCAAAAAAAATTAAAAAAATAATAAAACACAAAGGAGGTAATTGATATGAATCCCAAAACCTTTGAAATCTTATTAAACTCAATGATAGACATGTTTTTCAAGACTAGATCGAGAGGAATACTCCGTGGAACTGAGAGCCACGTGCGGTCACAGCCGGCGGGTCAACGGTAACGTGGTCACGACTCGGAACTCCTCTCTCTCCGAAATGGAACTTACCATCACAACAGTTACACCGCTTCATTCCTTTTATTGAAAAGGGAAAAAGAGTACTCGAGAATTAGGTATTCTAATAGGTAGAGCCGTACTCCTAGTGAGCACACCTAGAAAAGGGATCGAGGTTTGTTACCAAGTAAAGCTACATCACCTGAGGTATTTAGGTAATCACAGATCCTAAATACAATAAAAGGTACAAGGTAAAAATTATGAAAGCCTAGGTGTCTTAACAAGCTTAAGTAATCAATCAATTACCGATTAATGACTAGATTATCCTTAGATTGTAATAAATTTATAATTTAGGAACTGTTGGTTTATTATTTTCAATAGTAGGTGCCTACTAGGCATAAAAAAAAAAAAAAAATTATCCTCTCAAAGTAAGATTACCCACTCCATTAATTTCATGTGTCAATTTACTTAGAATCCAAGTTTCTAAATAACAACAAATCGGTGATTATTACTTCACCGTACGAGATCTAAGTTTATATCAAAAACGAGGTTATAGAAAACTAAATAATCAGTAGAAATATTTCTCGAAATACATGACACCATAACAAAATTGATAATTAAGACCAATGTCTTCTTTTAATGGGGTTCTGAATATTCCAGGATGAATATTTATAAATAGCTTATTAATTACATATCACTCGTTCTTTGAAAAACTCAATGAACGATAGGGTAACTCAATATCGAAAATTTATTTTACGGATTATCTTTTCAATTTTCATCCACTAATACAGTGGATTCCACAATTCTGTGCAAGAATTGATGACTCCTGAACGTTTTAGAAATGGGATAAAGCAGGCAACGGATATAAGGAAGGAAGAAGAAGAAACTAATTGTCGCATTATAATAGCATTTTTTGAGTCTATCAGTCTTGCATTGGACAAGAGAATATAATTTCGACTTTCATCGGGAATAGATTAGAAAATGGATTAAAAATACTAAATAAGTGCGTTCATGGTATTATTACTTGTTGTGGGCCAAATATATTAATCAATAGCATTTTATTGTAGTCCGGAGTTTTTATTTTAGAACCTCCTCCCTGTGATGAGAAAAGGACTGGAGAACCTCATCATAACAGTATGTTTTCTGTTCTAGCAACGGCCATCCACGACGATTTGGCTGACGCTGTGTTAAGAATGCGTCTGGACGTCGAAGGACGAGTAGAGCGGCATGTCATATTAATATTCTTTGATATATCTTCCGCTTTCGACGGTATCTGGTGGCGAAACGTGCTCCAGCTCAAGCTGCAAAGGTATGAATCTCCCTGCAACTTAAATGCCCTTTTATAGACCTACCTCCAAGATAGGCGAATCAAGGTCAGAGCTTCTTTTGAAACTAAAGAGTATATAGAGCACCTATCCGCCCTAGGTCCGGCTGGGAGAATTAGAGGAAAAAAAGGTTCCCTGCTACTGCCTACGTGGATGACTTGGCTTTAGTCGTATACTCCTACAGCAGAACCGGCTTGAACATGAAGCAGATCGCTGTGTTAACCTATGGGATGAAATACAGTATGGTGTTAAAGGAAGAGGGTAAAAATGGCCGCAGCTAAAACCCAGGGTCTCTTGCTAACAGGAACCCCAAATAGAGCCTACCCAGTTGTAACATGATACAATTATCATCCAAGGTGTAAGAATAAGTCCCAGTGACCTCACTTGTCACTTACCTTGGTAGAACATTTAGCAGTGGCTTTAACATGGGTCACTTGGAGTGCTTGAGAAATAGGGTGGCTCTGACTTTGAACTGCCTCAATCGAATAGGAGGTGCTTTCTGGGCCTCAGATACCCAGCTACAATGACCATATATAAGGAAGTAGTCTTGTGTATTCTGAGGTATCTGTCCCCTACATGGTATCGAAACCTTTCACGCTGAGAGAACGGTATTATAATACCAGTTATCATTATAATAATTTTGTATTGTGTTATGTAAGTGCAGTTATTTGTTCATATTGTTCCATTATTATATTCCACAGACAAATAGTAATACAAATATTTGTATTTATTGTTAATTTTCATTAAAGAATAAATAAACCAAGAAAAGGTTACAATAAATTCTTAAAAGGTAATTTTCCTTCCTTTTCCTTTTTTTGTTTCTATTTCATTCCAATAACTAGCTCAACACTGAAACCCTTTGCGGTGGTCCATCCTGACACCAACTTTTAGAAAAGTAAATACATTTTAAAAATTTTATTTAAGGCAATTATTTGGAATAATATTCTATATGCGTAAAATTTTATAAATGTCAGTGAAGATTTGTTAATTAACAATCAATCAACACCTTAATCTCAACACCACTCACTCAACACCTTAACCTCAAAACATTAATCAACAATAATTTAAAGTCGAAAAAATTTAACCCCCATGAAATACAGATTGTTCCTTCCTGTTCAGCAGAGGTGTAATTACCTTTATATGTAAAATTTAAAAAATGCCAGCGAAGATTTGTAATCTCTTCAAGTTTATAGTCTTTTGAAATTGAAGAAAACCAGATTAGAAATGGGTTTTTATAGTATTTTATACAGTATTCAATATTCAAATTAAAATATGACCATCTAAATTAAAAGCAATTAGCCTAAATAATAAGAACATGTATTTCTTTAAATATCAAATAGCCTTTAAACTTCATTACATATGTACAATTTAAAAAATTTCAGTGAAAATTTTTAATCCTTTCTTAATCAACTATAATTTAAAGTTGAAAAAATAAATTGAATCCCAATGGAACACAGATTGTTCCTTCCTGATCAGTGTAATTATCTTTATATTTAAAATTTAAAAAATTTGTAATCCTTTCTTTAATTTAAAGTAGGCTATTATTTGGAATAATATTTAGATATAAATTTCACTAGAATACATTTATTTAATTATCTAGAAGTTGATATTTTTAAATATGATGATTATTAAACTTCTACTGCACAGGAAGAAACTGTATCCCATTAATTTGTATTTTTTTTATTCCATTTTATTTCTATTTCATTATTATTCATCATTTCCAATTATTAGCTAAACCCTGAAACGCTTTGCTGTGGCTCTTTTAGATAAGTTAATAAATGTATTTCGGTGAAATTTACCCCATAATTTCATTCCAAATCGTAGTGTACTTTAAATTACCATCGAATAAGAAAGGATCTCAAATCTACGGGGACAATTTTTAAATTTTACATATAAAGATAATTACATCTCTCCTGAACAGGAAGGAATAGTACCTATGTATTTCATTGAAATTCAATTTATTATTTTCAACTTTAAATTATTGTTGATTAAGAAAGGATTTAAAATCTTCGCATCATTTTTTAAATTTTACATATAATGATTATTACACCACTAAACTGGAATAACTGTTATTTGGATAAACCGCAACGTTGTGTAAAAATTTCAGATTTATCAACCGTAAATATGAGAGTAATACTGCAAAATGATCCATCGGCAGATATATTTTCTAAACATTTGCTCTATATTGGAAAAGGTGAAATAGAGCTGCGTCGAAATTCAAAATTTACCAAATTACCAGAAAATTTCTCTACTGTTGTAGAGATGAAAAATGAACTAATATAAAGTCTTTCCTGATATTTTGAACAATTATTTGGACTATAATTGGCTGAGTAGTCGTACTATTTTGGCAACAAAAAATGTTAATGTCGATGAAATAAACTTCCAAAATCAATGGACAATGTTCTAGATGAAAACGAAACCGTAAATTTCCCAACTGAATTTTTGAATTCCATGGGTATACCAGAAATGCCACTAAACAATCTCCAGTTGAAGATTCGCTCACCGATCGTTCTTGTTCGTAACTTAAATCCACCACAATTGTGCAACAATACACGTTTGGTCATTAAAAGGATCACAGAAAATGGTATTGAAGCAACAATTTTGACTGGAAAATTTAGAGGAGATACATTCCTGTTGCCATGTATTCCTCTGACACCCTCAGAATTTTCAATAAAACTTAAAAGGCTTCACTTTCCTATTCGCTTGGCTTTTGCCATGACCATAAACAAATCCCAAGGGCAAACAATGTCCACTTGCGGCTTGGACTTTGAAAATCCTTGTTTTTCCTATGAGCAATGGTATGTAGCCTGCTCAGGTGTGTGGAAACCATCAAATCTGTTTGTGTTAGCAAAAAACTGGTTAACCAAAAACAATGTGCACACATTAGTACCTTGAATAAATTCTACCTACTTTTTAAAATTAAATATTTAAATGTTATTTTATATTTTTTGATTAGCATAACTTACCAAACTAACCATTAATACATTGAAATATGAAATGTAAAAAAATAAAAACTTTAACTTTCATATAGTTGTTACCGAATACTTTTAAATGGTGTAATGTTCTATTCTCAATCACGTTTGATTTTGATTAGCTGAAAGGTTTTCATCTTTATCAGTGAATATTTGTTTGACTGTATTTATTTAAAAATATTAGGATATAATTAATTCAACGCATTATAGCTACTGAGCCACAGCAACGTGTGGCCGGATCTGCTTGTATATTATATACTCAAAGTCTAGAAACCGGCCTTACTTTCAAGATATTGCATTACTAACTTTTTCATATCGATACAAATTTATTTATTTTTCCAATTCAAAATCCGTATTTCTTCTATTTTCCTATTGTAAGAATATGAGGCCATTAGAAATATTGAATATTGCTAGGGACGAATGGTACCATTACAAACATTGGTGGGGATGCTTATGCATTGAACTATCTAGAATCGTGGATTAGGCTAGTTGTTACGATGAAGGCTGCTAGTCCCCTGAGAGCGGAGCGAACAAGAGTACTCGCTAATCCAGACTGTCGCTCCAACGAGCGAAGACAATGGACAGATCCCGGAGCAGACGTAGCGACGACGGAGGGAGCGTGCGAGTGAGAGAGGATCAATACGGAGCGAGGTCGACGACCCCTGGCGCCCTCTTCCCCTAGTTAGCCTATTCCCTACCGCCCCGCTATAAATCCCTCTAACCCCCAGGTTATGTCTCAACGGCACTATATCATTATCGTTTTATAATATATCATTATATTTTATAAATTATACCTGAAAGTATTTTTACCGGGCATAATTATGATGAATTGTATCTATCCAAACGCTAGGGAAATTGAGGTATTCGATATCTGAAAGGTGCTTTTCACTCAATATATGAAGGTTTATCTACAGCTAGAAGCAATTTTTTGATGATGGACTACTGACTCCTTACACCTCAATAGTTATTTATAATATTTTTTGCTCAAATAATTCCTCCTTGTTCGCTTCCAACATCCTTCCTTCCTTCCTTAAATAGGATGCATCCACGCCAATGTGTGAAATGATCCCGCCTTTGCCAATATCTTATATTTTTATCTTAAAGATAACAAAATGAATTAACATTGTATAAAGTATATCATACCGTGCGTCGGCGAGATGGTTACAACTTAAAATATAACACTTTTGAGTTATGCACACGAATGACAAAGCCTACAATGCTAGACTGTTGTCACGATTGGATTAATAATTCCGTTCGCGGAAGGAGCAATTTTCCATATTATTTTAAGGAGGGGATGCTCGTTTTAACGCAGGTAGAGGGCTAATTTTTAGTTATAATTAGTGGCAGTTGTACTAACTGCTACAATTATAGACTATTTATTATGGACGACTATTTTCCCTAATCGCTGTTAACCGGTACATAGTAAAATTGAGAATGCATTTAAAACTTCACGTGATTATAAAAAAAAAAAAAATTTTTTTTGTTTTGTAACCATCTAGTTTATTAATAGCGTAAGTAATATTCGATCATATCGTGGGGCCGAATGCGGGTCGGATCATGAACTAGTAATCGCGAAAATTCGCCAGAGACTTATAATACAAAGAAAAAATGAGGCTGGTTTTAATTATGATAATTTTAATGTGGGGAAGTTAAAAATACCAACGATTAGAAAACAATTCGAACTGGAAGTCAAAAATAGGTTTGAGGCGTTGGAATCCTCTGACGAGGATAACGAAGGCATTGATAAGTTGTGGGAAGGTATCAGGGAAAGTATTACAGAGGTCGGCAACTCGTGTCTTGGAAAAAGGGAAAATAAAAATAAACCTTGTTTCGATGAAGAATGTATTAACATGTGCGACAAAAGAAAAGCTGCTAAATTAGAAGCGTTAAATATTCCTAACGAAATCAATCTTGCTAACTTTCGAGCATTAAGAAAAGAAACTACTAAACTGCTCAAATTTAAAAAGCGAGAATATCTCAAAAATAAAATAATAGCGATCGAAAGAAACAAAATCGAGAATAACGTTAAAGCCATGTACGAAGGCATAAACAGAATTCGTAAACGGTCGAGCCCGGTTACAACGGGAATTAGGGATGAAAACAACCATATCCTGGCCGATCCGGTAGACATCTTGAGACGGTTCAAGGATTATTTCGATAGTATTTTAAATACGGAAAATAATAGTCTATCTTCCTCTTCGGAATACCAGAGTGCTGAACCGTTAATAGTAGAACCGAGTAAAGAGGAGGTTGAAATAGCCATTGGAAAATTAAAATCTCATAAAGCAGCGGGAACAGACAATATCCCTAGCGAACTAGTCAAGGCATGCGGAGAGGCTGGGATTTCAAAAATATTTCTTTTGGTTAAAAAGATCTGGGAACAAGAAAAGATACCCGAAGAGTGGAAAGAATCTATTCTCACTCCGATTCACAAAAAGGGATCAAAAACGGATTGCAATAACTATCGCGGAATCTCACTCCTTCCGGTTTGCTATAAAATATTTACGTTAATCCTTGCTAGTCGAATCACTGAATACGCCGAGGAAATTATCGGAGAATATCAATGTGGTTTCAGGCAAAACCGATCAACCGTAGACCAAATATTCTCTCTCCGCCAAATATTAGAGAAAAAATTAGAATATAACGGAATCGTACATCAGCTTTTTATCTATTTCAAAAAGGCATATGACTCTATTAACCGCCAAAAGTTGTATAACATTCTGGTCGAGCAGGGAATACCAAAAAAATTAGTAAACTTAGTAAAAATGTGTATGTCTGAAACGTTCAATAAAGTTAGAATCGGTAATTATTTTTCTGAGAAGTTCGAGGTCCGCTCTGGCTTGAAACAAGGAGATTCTCTCTCACCTGTTTTATTTAATTTAGCGCTGAAATATGCCATTAGGGAGGTGACACGTACCGGAAAGGGTTTGAATTTGGGAGGGAATATACCCGTGCTCGGATATGCCGATGATTTGGTATTGCTTGGGAAGGACGTGGAAACCATAGAAATGAACACAAAAACGTTGATGAAAGCCGGAAAAGAACTTGGACTAGAAATAAATACGGATAAGACAAAATATATGGTTAGTCGTAGAAGTGGTGAGGATTTCGTTGATATTAATGTAGGGGGGAATACGTTTAAACACGTAGAGAAATTTAGATATTTAGGGGCGATGGTAACTAGAAAAAATAATATCGATGAGGAAATTAAGGCTACATTAAAAACCGGTAATGCTTGCTACTTTTCAGTCGCGAAATTGCTTAGCTCACGCCTTCAGTCCCGAAACTTAAAATTTAGAATTTACAAAACTATTATTCTTCCAACGGTCCTTTACGGATGCGAAACTTGGCCGCTGACATTGAGGGATGAGCAACGGCTTATAGTTTTTGAAAATAAAGTATTGCGCAGAATATTCGGACCGAAGAGGGATGAACGAACTGGAGAATTTAGACGCTTACATAACGCCGAACTGAACGAGCTTTACCCAGTAAATATAATTGACGTGATTGCAGCAAGACGAATAAAATGGGCGTGTAAAATTGCGAAACTTGGCTGTGAACGAATCCCGAAAAGATTAATAAGCGCGGTGCCAAATGGGAAACGTCCGAGGGGCAGGCCGAGACGGAGGTGGGAGGATTGTGTTAGGGCGGATCTATCGAAGTTGGGTCTGGAAGACGGTCGATGGATCGAGGTGTGCAGGGAGCGAGTGGTGGTGTCGGCATCGAACCTTCGGGTTCGTTAAGCCTTTATTATTATTATTATTATTATTTGTAACCATTTTCTTTCCGACGTGCCATATACTGGATATTGATGCGAAAAGGTTGGCAGTCAAAATTAAATAAAATCAGTCGAACGGAATTCCTATTTTATTGGGTATTCAAACTAAACAATTTTCATGTTAGTGTGTTTGTTAAATCTTTTTGTAAATATTTTGTTTATTGCTTAAATGGTTCATTTCTTCAACAATTAACTCAGATGAGCAGCAACTACTTTGATCATTTTAGCCCTAGAAGATGTAAGAAAGCTACGAAAGTATTCTTTCATAAAAGTTTTAATGCTGAAGCAAAGTCTTTGCACAATTTTAAAGGAATATTTTCGTTAGATTAATCAAGTAAGTTTTAAGAAAAACACATCATGATTTCTAGGAAATTAAACCTATTTCTTTGAAAAAATGATCAAAAAAACTATGTGGACTTTCTTTAAGATATAATCAGTAGCAATACTATGGAACATTCCTCAGTAATTTAAGGAAAGTACAATAATGTAATATTATTTATCACGTGTCAATAAATTACAGTATAAGTCTATAAATTACAGTATATTTAACACTACAGACATGGGCGGATCCAGCCGGTTGTAAAGGGGTACTGCAGTTCAAAGGCAGCGGCGCCACAGCCCTTCCCCTTCCACGGCTTTTTTACATTATTACTACGCTCCTTTCTTACAACTACAATTCTACTTCTTCTGCGTATTCTGTGTTCATTACCTTGCTTCCTTACGTTTAGTAAAGCTTAATTCTACCTTTAAATGACAAAAACTTTCCATAGGGTGGGCTCGTGATTTTAAAAAGTGTTCTTCTGATTTGGGTCACACATTCGGGTTAATTTCAAAACTTATTTTCTTCAATGGCTATTGATGATTTAAAATCAGAATAAAAGAGTACAATAGTCTAGTTTACTCAATGGTCCTCATAATAATTGGTCCAGAATGACGTGGATTTTCCATTGTTGCTATTGCGCTGGGGACTCTTAAACAATAATACTCATGAAGCAATGAAGATAAGTTCAAGGCGAGAAGAGGAAGGGGAGGGTATTTTGCATAACAAAAGGTTCCAATCTGCACTAGCCCTGAGAAAACGGGAGATGTAACACTTAGATAGGAAGGAATAGAGCATTTGTTATATTTTTAAACAACTTCTAATTTTATTTGGTGATCTATCGATGCTGCCAGAAACTTTTTTTATTTGGCAGACAGTAATGGAATTAGTGAAGTTCGCACCTTGTTATTCTTAACAATATGACACTTTAAAGTCTATGAATTGCCAATTGCTTTTGTTAGGAAAAACTAGTTTCTCGAGTAACTTAATATATAACTCGATAAATTATTTCCTGACAGAGCTGGGTTTATTTTAGTATGAGCTTGATTGATTTATGTTTTTCACTAGTCTGAAAGAACCCACAATATAAAACCACAACCAATAATACGGTTCCCTTTAAACAATCAAAATTTTATAGGGGATGTTGCGTCGTGCAACACTCCAGATATTATTAATAACGGTTATATATTGGTTTTTAATAGGTATTGGTCCACTATGGACTTCTGTGGACAGAAATGTAAAACGTTACAATTAATATTACTAGCACTAATAGTTAATTTAACAGTAGGAATTGCTACATCAGGGAAATGTTATTCGTCCCCCCCCCCCTCACGCTTTCTCTCCCATTGACTCTCACATTTCAAGGGGGGTGAACAGCGAAAAAAAACTGATCTCAAGGGGCTATAAATTTTAATATTGTATAATAATTTTAAAATCTTATTGAAAATAAAATAAGTTTGACACTGCTAATTTTTTTAGAAAATTGAGTATGTGAACAATCATGTTTTTTTTTAGTTTCTCGTTACACTCCCTCCTCCTTAAAGACATTCCTCCTGGATGTCTTCTTTCCCACACAATCTTTATCCTCAATCCTGAATTTTCTCAAAGAGGAAGAAAGAATATTTGAGGAACAACGATAATTTAGCAAATGAACCCATAACCTATAACCTAAACTTGTATGCAAATGATTGCGTGTAATACCATTTGGCATTGAGAATCGAACATAAAAAAAAAAAAAATTTAGTTTTTTTTCTTTATACTTTTAATAAACGGTCAACGTTTTTTCAACTCCTCACTTCCATTTGTCTATTCAAGTTACCGATGATGCGACGCACGTTATCCGTTAATGGTAGAACAGGTAATAGGGCAAGATCTAGCTGGAATGGCTATTGGCACATAGCACAAGAGATCCATTGAAGGCCCGGAGGACTGGATATACTTGAATCCTCGATGTCGCAATGGACCGGTAATCCTCGCTTTGGCCATCAACCATTGTCCCCTAACGTTTTCCTGTATTTCATCACTTCCTGTGCCTGTTGTGAGTACCTCGGAATTTTGTCTTAACTTTTCGTGAATTTGGCTGTTATTACCGGATAACCAAGGCGTCTCCGTTCTGTCATTTAAATATCAAAAGAGTGCTAGAAAGATTCTGATGGTGTTCCCTTAAGAGCTACTGCAGTCCTATCACCTTCTCGGACTCTGAGATATACAAAAACATGCTAATGTTTCTGTCGAGACCTGCGAGACCTTATGAAATTTATGGAGGCAAGACCGATAGATACTAGACTTAGAGTAAAAACATGACGACCACTATATGGCCTTGCCGGAGATGACAACTGAGAAAGATTAACTCTATGCAGTTGAAACGCAGTAAAACAAACTTTAAAAAGAACAGTAACACTGTGAGGAAGGCTGCTCTCTGTTTCATAACTTGAGTAGAAATTTGTTTTTAATAATGAATTATAAGTATATCATTTTTGTTTTTTTTATGTGAAAGTCATGCCATGAATCAAAACCTTTTGATTACTAGTGTGAAAGCTTATTTTATCAATATTTTATTTTCAATCAAATTTTAATATTATTACACAATATTAAAATGTATATCCCTTTGAGATGAGTATTTTCTTTCGCCGTTCACCCCGACTTTTTCAATAAAAGTGAAAAAAAAAAAAAAATGTCACCACTGATGTAGCAATTCCTACTGTTAAATTAACTATTAGAACTAGTAATAGTAATTGTAACCTTGAATTAAATTTCTGCCTACAGAAATCCAGAGCGGACCGATTTTAAAAAACAATATATAACCATTATTAATAATATCTGGAATGCATCGTTTTATTATATCTCATAGTGTATGTGTTCTCTGCGAGTGTTACACGACGCACATATACGAGGCACAGAAACAAGCTCTCCAACGTTTTGAACCTGAGGAGGGTCTTCGGAGCAGTATCCGTCAACTCTCAAAAACAAGAAGAGTGGGCAGACCGAACCTGCGATGGGCTAATGGTGTGGTGACAGCTAACGCGCGGACCCTCTTAGACCTCCGTTTATCATGAAGAGGTCCGTATATGATGAGAAGACCATGGTGCCATACAATGTCAAACGCTTGAGCAACGTTCAAAATACTCCAGTCGCATTTAGTTTTTGTTCTAGAGCCACTGTAAGGTAGTCAGTAATTCTGTGTGGTTGATGTGTCGTTGAGTGGTAAGTGCGAAAGCCGAATTGGTGGTCCGGTAACACTTTTTGGTCTGTTAGTATATCAATTAATCTTTTGTGTAGTAATTTTTCAAATAATTTGGAGCATATTGGGAGGAGACTAATTGGTTAGTAGGATGAAGGATTGTGTATGTCTTTAGCTGGTTTGTGGGTCATTTTGATGAGTTAGTATTTCCATTGTATTGGGAATTTGGACGTTCTTAATATACAGTTGTAAATTGCTGTGAGAAATACAAGAGCTTTTCTCTGTGCATTTGTTGGAGTGCTTCAGCTATAATTAAGTCGTAACCAGGGGCTTTCCTTTTTGGTAACTGTTAGATTTGTAATGCGACCTGAGAAGGAGTGAACGAAGGTGGTGGAAGTGTCAACTGTAGTTGAATGTGTCATGTTATGTATTAATGAAGTTTATGAACGAAACTTTTAAGGTCAAACTCAAAATAAACAATAAAATCTAAATACTAGTGGCAATACAGTTATACAAAAGTAACCTAGAAAAAACTAAGCCTTAGTCCATTTCTTCTTAAATTTAGTCCGAAATCGAACATTCCAGAAGGGCGTAGAACATTCTCGTAACAGCCAGAACTTGCGATTACGTACTAAAACATTGATGTATCTGTTCCAACACACTCATCGATGTACTAATATCTATACATTTGAAGTTATTTTTAGGAATTTAATGTATAATAAATGTATTTAATTCTCTAGCAAGGCAACATTAAACATTATTTCGTTAAGTTTATGTAAAGAGTAGTTCAAACATCTTTAATAAGAAAGAAAATAAAAAATATTTTATATCTCACTGATACACTCATCGCACACAACATATGCACCTGAAACGCCTGATGTAGATAATATTTGTAGGTCAAGAGTAACTTATGATGATAGTACGAGTATGTTATCAGAGTATCTAGTGACCATGATGTTATTTACACAGGAAGAAAACAAAACAACAATATCAATTGTAAATTATATTTATTAAATTTTCGGAAGCTGAAAATGCAATATAGAAGTGACGGGAAGAATTGCAAATTTTATGGAGTAACTCTGTATTACATGTATAACAAAATGTTTTTATAATGATACTAGATATCCAAAATAAATGAAGGCTGAATTCATGCATAATTGACATCAATTTTATTTCAGAATGAAAATTTTCTACTTGAACGCCGATTACGAATTTCATTAGGTGATCCTCTATTGTCAAATACGTTACATGGGCGTAACAGCTAATATGATTTTGACCCATGAATTTGATTTTGATGAAACATTCAGGTATTCTAGATGAAGCCAGTGTCAATTTTGCCACATTTCTTCCTTAACTTAAACGAGCAGGCGCAACAAATTTTCCCTTGATAAAACTATAATTCAAATACTTGATATCAGGGTTTGTATAAAAAGGACCATCCATTTTATTCTTTTCTTGATTTCTATATTATTACTATAATTTGTGAACTTGATCCTCAGCATTGGGATCAATCAAGCGAGCAGAAAAAGCGAAGTCACGGAAACACCCCGATACAGTCCGCGCATTTCTGAAAATTTAATATTAAAAATCTGGTGCGATGCGCGCAACACACAACTTTCACTTAGGAACTTACATTAGAAATCAACATTTATATGCTTATATTTGTATATCTCCATAAGTTATAGAGTATCTGTATAGCAAAATTTGGAAGTTCTCGGTACTTTTCGATTCATTATTGCTTATTTATTTTTTTAGGGACCCAATTTCATCAATAGTCGGATTTTTTTACTGCTTGGTTGTTTTTTACAGTGATTTGCTTTTTGTAAATATATCATGAACGTTTCGTTGTAAAGTTGGACTATTATCTTATACCATATTTTTGCACACCTTCGATGCTTTAAAAAATTTAAGCTTACGTATTTACTCTCTAAAGTAAAATCAGACCTGGGCATTATTTTAAATAAAAGTATTTTAAATACAAATGAAAATACTTTTTTTTTATTTTAGTATTTTAGAATTAAAATAAAATACATCACATGTTTATTTTCATTTTAATTCTAAAATACTCAAATAAAAAAAAGTATTTTCATTTTAATTCTAAAATACTAAAATAAAAAAAAAAAGTATTTTCATTTGTATTTTAAATAATAAAATAAAATAAATCTTAAGTAGGTTGGTTGAAGTAAAACAATTATCGTAATAGTACAGTGTAGTCTTTTGCACTAGAGCTCTCACTCATAAATATTGAGCAAGTACATTTATTTCAGTTTGTGTTGCTGTTTTTTTGTTTTTCATGGGGGGGGGGGGGGGCGCAATTATTAACTTTGCACCGCTTCATCCGATTTAAACAAATTTTGTCACATTGGTGGTTTTTGATTATCTAAATAGACTTCTAATGATTTAATTTCTCATACATGGTTTTATGCATAGATTTTGGGGTGGAGGGTGAAATATTAACTTTTTACCGCCATATTTAATTGTCACGAAATATGAAACAAAGATTGTTCATAAGTCAAATAACAAGGCCAATTCCTCATAATTTCTACAATAAATAAGTTTTTTATGGGGGGGGCTAATTATAGACTTTTTACCAGTATATTCGATATTAAAAAACCAAAAACTATTTTAGAGCCATACACGAAGGCATAAACAGGATCCCAATCTGGAGACAATACCAAAAGAGTTAGTAAACTTAGTAAAAATGTGTATGACTGATACATTCAATAAAGTTATAATCGGTCATTGCGTTTGGGCTGATTTGCCGAAATTCCTATTGGACGGAGGTCTTTGAATGGTGTATGGGTAGCGAATAGTCTAATGGGTAGCCCAATTATTTTAAATAGGTTCCGAATCAGATTGGATCTGTAGAAAAAGAAATTTAATTTAATAATTTCGACAAAACGAAAGCGAAGATGATCTGAGTACCAGATAAATTACACCAAGCAAAGACAACCGAAAAAAAATTAAATAAAAACTGTTGATTTATCAATCAGTTGCAATATTTAAGAAAATATTTATTTATTAATCAATTTCAATGCACTAGCTAATATGTTTTAAAAGTATTTTGTATTTTCATTTTAATTTTTTTTATTTAAAATACAAAATACTTTTTTTATTTTGCATTTAAAATAATTTTATCGAAAAGTATTTTAAATGATTTGAGGTTAAAATGCATTTTATTCAAATTTATTTTAAATACTTGTTATTTAAAATAAAGTATTTTAAAATAAAAATTAAAATACTTTTTGCCCAGGTGTGAGTAAAATAAATGTTTTTATTAATAAATAAAAGTTATCATTTTCATAATACGGTTAGTAAAATTTTGGCTGTGACATCGCGGGCATATACATTAGGGTGTCCCTTATTTTTCTAACTATCATCTAAGTTTTAAATTTCTAACGCATAGGTGTTAGTTTTGTTCATTTGCCTCTAAAACACTAGGAATTAAATTATTACCTTATTTGGAGTACGATAACCCGTGCCGACGTGCATTGAATCGTGTTCACACATGTTGCGCGGCAGTAGCGGTGGGTTTTCACGGCATTTGTCATTATTTCTCAATTATTCTAGCGATTAACACGTATTGTTTTACATTTAAAGATGGCAGTGGAATTAAGAAGCAATAAAAAATGTGTTTTCTTAGTTGGTGACGTAAATTATCAATTAACAGGCTCTAAGTTCTTGCAGTACTTTTTTTTAATATTCGCGAAGTTAAATTGACTGTTAGTGAAAGTGCTAATCTCGTCATTCAGGGGTGTATTATATTATGGGAAAAAGCTAGAATCCCTACCAGAGCTATACCTAACTGCATAAAAAATCTTGTGGATCTTCACCATGCTTGGAGGGAGTTGCAAAATATTCATAAAAAATACAAGATATTTACAAGCGCCGTGAGGAGAACTTTAAGAACAATTTAGATAATTTATTTGATATAGCACACGCTGATGCTTTGGAACGGATGAAAATCGAAAAAGATAATAATATTTTTACATAGGGCGTCCAGGGTGTTTAGCGGGTGTAGATAAAAAGTTAGCTTAAAAAGAAGAAAGGAAATTGAATGAAGAAAAAAAAAAATGTGAGCAAATGTGTATCGGAAGTTTGACGATAAAGCCAAATTTAACACAGATGACGATACCTGTTACTATGCAAGATTCTATTCAAACGCAAGGACATCACGATCAACTTACCAGCTCTGATGAAAGCCATGAGGAACCCTCAGCATCCACCTCTCAAATGGTAAGTTCTCAAACTACTAAAACAGAGGAAGGAAAGACTTCATCACGCCTAAGTTAGTTGCAACTTTAGATAGATGCCAATTAAGCATAAGGGATACTGTCTATATACGAGTATTTCAGGCTGTAGTAGAAGCACTAGATCTTAGCTGTGATGATTTTCCGATCGTCTATTCAACTTATTCGCAAACGGAGTCGAAAAGATAGAGCGGAATCTATAAAATCATATTTTCAGAATAATATACCTAAAATGGTGACCGTTAACTGGGGTGGAAAATTATTACCTGGACTTGACGTGAGAAGTTCTAAAGAAAAACGTCTGCCAATTCTGATTTCATATGGAGAAAAGGAACAACTTCTGGCTGTACACAAACTGGAGAGCTTTTCCGGCCAGGATCAAGCTAAAGCTGTGTTGAACGCACTGGAACCTTGTGACAAAGTAAAAATAATGTGCTGTCACACAACTGCGTCTAATGCCTGTAACACGTGAAAATGGGACAACATTTATTAAGTAAAGTGCCCCCTCCGTTTGACCAATTTTGATGAAATTTCGGCTGTCGCATAGCGGGCATAAAAACCGAAGTCTTAGCAGAAAATAACCTCTCCGGATTCTTTCATGTTTTCATTTTTATATCCACACAGGGTTTAAATAATTTTGTGTGTAAGAAACATGTTTGATGGTCTCCAACTTTTATCTAAAACATTCTTCATTTAAACAAGATGTTTTTGAGTTAAAAGCGTTGGAACACGGTTTCCACCAAAATCGTAAAAATTATAGATTTTTGATATACCGAACCTGGCTAAACCACAAAACCGATTTAAGATGTTCACATTTGTTGTCTATGAAATGAGTACTTTCAGCCTATATTATCAAAATTTTTCTTCAAATCAGGCACCTTTTTGTCCCTCTGCTTCCCCGACTACAGGCCCCATTTATGACAAACCTACATTCGAGCGGGCAGCTCTTACAAGAAATGTGAAATAAATTAAAAAAATCTGGTGCGTGCGCGCAACACAAGACTTTCACTTACCAACTTACTTAGATTAGAAATTGATGTATTTTGTTAATTGCCACTTCTCACGGTCGCACATTTTTCCACATTCATTTCTTATTTTAGTTTTTATTTTCTCTATAAAATATGTAATTGTTGAAAACTTCATATAATTTCCATAAAATGAACAGAACGGCTGCCCCCTCCGTTTGACCAATTTTGATGAAATGCTGGCTGTCACATATTTGGCATATAAATACATTAAATACCGAGTTTAATGAAAATCGTTTGATCCGTTCGGGAGAAAATTGGAAAAAACGTAAATATAGACAAAATTCATTAAATAAAGTACCCTCTCTGTTTGTCCAATTTTGATGAAATTTTTGCTGTCACATCGCGGGCATATACATACACTAAATACCAAATTCCAGGTTCACACGGTTTATAGTTGTTGAGCTAGTGTGGTCACACAAACACAGACCATTTTGCGGTACTTGGTTATTTGGACTCAGGGGACCCCAAAACGTGTATTTCCGTTGAAAACCGGAGTCGAATTTCTTCACGATCGCAATACTTTCCCTTACTATATATTTCGTATATAGGTAAATGAAAGTAAAAAATCAGAAACATTGGAAGTACGAAATATGAATATCTTTTCACCATCACTGCATTAATTTCCTAACGGCCCCAATAGTGAGAACCCAATACTGGCGGATTATTGCTTGCTTTTTTTTGCACTGAAATAGATAAAACAGTTTTACATTTATAAAGGAAATTGAAACTATGGATCCACGATGTTACTATCAACATATCGGCATCTTTTGCCGATTATCGGTATCTGCCATATCATATCATACCACTAACCTATAAACTATTGCATTTTTTATTAATTAGAAAAAAAAATGTAAATGAAAAATACATCTGATGTCAACTTCTGTATCTGTTAAAAAATGTAGATAAAATAATACAAGAGATCGACCGGTGCCGATATTAATTTCGGCCTCATTAGTGGGTTTCAGATTCGATCGATAGTCTAATGTATCTTTTACCCAACAGAGAAAAATAAATAAAAATCAATCGCTTCTCAAAACTAAATTTTTATAGATATTGAATTGCAAATAATCTTATAACTAAGGGTCAAAATTGGGGCCCGGTGTGGCTGTGCGGTAAAGCGCCGTACTCCCATGCCGGAGCTGCGGGTTCGAGTCCCGCCCTGGGTGGTGCTTTTCTTTCGTAGGAGAAGTATCACTCAGTGCCATGGGTGTTAGTATGGGCAGTATAGGGCTTCACTGGAAGCCTTGAAGTCCCAAAAAAAAAAAAAAAAAAAAAAAAAAAAAAAAAAAAAAAAAAAAAAAAAAAAAAAGGGTCAAAAGTAACCGACCGATAAAAGTATCGGTACATTGACATCATTGGTGAACTTCAATCTATGTTTACCTTAATAGAAACATACATTAAAGATAAGTAATTCTCCATCTGTAATAAATTTCCATTACCTCTCACATTTAGGGCCTATTCACACAATCAGTTTCGCTCCCGCTTCTCTCGCGGTTCGATTTTGATCTACCCCATTTACACTATCGGTCCGATCTACTAAATTTTTATCATATTCACATTATATAATTTTACACCGTCCACGATTGCAGCCATTAATAATCGAAGTCGTCTGTACTTGGATCTTAATTAATAATTAACTTAAAGTTATTAATGTATTTATTTATTAATAAATTTTGCGGCCAAAAAGTGTATGAAGAAGTATATAATATTTCTTGATGAAGAAGATGATATTATAAAAACAAGAAGAATATATTGCAAGACTATATCATTAACAAGGGTGGTAGTTGAGAGGCTGATGAAGCTCCGGCTAAGGTCTCGAGGAAGCTACCAAGCTCGAATGGGAAGTGATGCGCAACACATGGTCACCTTATTGACCACCTAGCCTCTCCTTCCCAAATCCTACTCTCACCTTCTCGTGGTGGGCCCCGTTAAGCCTAGCAACTCAGTCTGAGGTTGTGGTAACCAATCCCTTCGGATGACTGGGTAGGCGAACAAACGAGAGAGGAGGCCCTGGCAGAGCGGCCTGGAGGTAATTTGGGAATAGGTCTGCCAGGAAAGAGGTGTGCCGGCAGCAGGGCATACTGCTTGGGTTGGTGGCGGAAGAACTGCCTGGGGCAGTCAACGGCAGCTCCTGCAGGCTTAGTTAGATAGCCTACTGCGAAAGGGTGGACAAGACTCTAAAGCCTCGGTAAGCAACTTGTCTACAGGTAGAGTGCCTCGATGTCAATACTCCTGGTCCTCCAGGTTGGGGGTTTAGACTGGGCCGACACCCCATTCTAGTAAAAAATAATAAAGTTGCGAATACTCTACAAAGGAAAGCCGGACTGTCTTTACGGAAACGACATGGGACTCGGAAAAAGACAAAACCAATCAGAATAGCCACCTGGAATGTCAGAAGCCTATGTGAACCAGGAGCGAGCAGGATTTTAGAGGATACGCTGACACGATACAGGATAGAGCTCGCAGCAATCCAAGAAATTAGATGGAAGAATGTTGAGATCAGGGAGCTAAAGGACTATGTGCTTATTAACAGTGGACATCAGGAAAACATATTAGGCACTGGATTCTTAATAAGGAAAAGTATTAGACATGCTGTAATGAGCTATGAACTTGTAAATGAGAGAATCTGTACCCTCAGAATTAAGGGTAAGTTCTTCAATATAAGCCTAGTTAGTGTTCATGCTCCTACAGAGGATAAAGATGACGAACAGAAGGAGGCTTTCTACGCGGCGCTAGAAACCACAGTCGGCAGATTGCCTAGACGCGATGTTAAAATAGTATTGGGCGACTTTAATGCAAAAATCGGAAGGGAAGAAATGTTCCGCCCAACTATCGGCCCACACAGTCTGCATGTCGAAAGCAATGATAATGGATTCAAAGCAATAGACTTTGCTACCTCGGCGGGTTTCAGTATAGTTAGCACATACTTCGAACATAAAAGCATTCATAAGGAAACGTGGCTTTCCCCTGACGGACTAACGAAAAATCAAATAGATCATGTCATGATTGGAAAGAGACATGCTACAGATATCACAGATGTCCGAAGCTTCAGAGGTGCTGACTGCTCATCAGATCACTATATGGTCGTGGTACAATACTGCCAAAGGATTGCAAATAGACCAAAGGGACAGGCAACGAAAACCAGGAAGTATTGCCTGGAGAAACTGAAAGACCCGGATGAGAATAAGAGGTATGCAGAAAGGGTGGCTGAAAAGCTACAAGAGTCTATGGAGGAGCCCAGAGGTGTGGAAGCTAGATGGAGCAGGATGAAGAAAGCAGTCACAGAGACAGCTAGTGAAACCCTATTAATGGATCCAGGGAATATGTGATATATAGAAAACCTCTTTGTACTAATAACTAAATTAATTATTTTAAAATCACATGGTAAAGTTTATATATGTTGTTTTTCTGGTTGATAACAGTTCATGTTAAACAAATAATAAAGATTATGTTTTTGTTTTGTTCCTATTAAACAATCTTATATTGGCGACGAGGAAAAATTCCAATGGCCGCAAGGAAAAGTAAAGTAAAAGATGAGGAATTCAGGGAGGAACTCCGGCTTAAAATGGAGAGGTTCTCGATGGAGGCGTTCGATGCATCTAAGGTAAGCCTAGAAAATTATATTTCTCAATTCGAACGTCTTTGTACAGTAAAAGGGCTCGGTGGGGACCGAGAGCTGGCTCAGGAGGCAAGGAAACACTTACTTTTAGCATATGTTGGGGCCAACACGCTACGAAAAATTGAAAATTATTTTCTTCCGGAGTCAGTGGATGAGAAGAAGCTCGAGGAGGTCACAGCGGCTCTTCGCTGCATGTTCAGACCAGAGCTAACGATATTTTCAGCTCGTATGGCATTTGAGAGGGCAGTACGTAACACTAATGAGACCTTGGGGGACTTCTCCAATAGGTTGAGGGAATTAAGCACCCATTGCGAATATGGTAAGAGTCAGGATGAAAGGCTCAGGGATCGTTTTGTGGCAGGCGCCGGTTATAAAAAATTTGAAATCGAGGTGAGGCAAAGATGGCCACAAGGTAAACATTATAATGATAATGCTTTAACCTTTAGGGAGGTTTTACAGTTGGCCATCGCTATGGATAGAGCCGAAACAGAGGTGGAATCTTTCTGTGAAGGTCCAAGTATTAGGGAAGAGGAAAAATTAGTTTTAGGAAAAATTAATAAAAAATTTAAAAATGATCAGCAGGTCTGTAGTAGGTGCGGGTTTGAGCTCCATGAGTTGAATAAATGCCCAGCTAGGAACGCAGTTTGCCGGAAATGTGGCTTTAAGGGGCATTTCAAGGCCCAATGCAGATCTAAGGGTCGCGTAAAAACATTGGGAGCTTCCCTATCGGATTCGGAGGACGCGAATCAACCACAAGATAACCTTCGGAAAATAAGGTCTGTTTTACCACAAGCACCGCGTGCCACCATATCGGTCCAGCTTAATGGTCATCCATGCATTATGGAATTCGATTCAGGAGCTCGAGTTTCAACTATTAATGAGCATTGGTGGGAAGTTATTGGTAAACCCAAAATACGACCCTATTCCGGTAGGCTGACAGGATATGGGAAAAAACCGCTGAAAACTTTGGGAACTATTGATGTTTACGTTAAACACCGAGATAAGTGCCTTAAACTACCAGTAGTTGTGATGGGAGAAAAGGACGTTCCATTGTTTGGCTTACCATGGGTAGTCTGGTATGAGTTTACCAGAAGGAGTAAGGGTTGCCAAAGTGGAAAGATACGGCGTAGGGGAATTAGATTGGTACCAAGACCAAGTTAAACATTTAATTGAGCAATATAAAGTCCTTTTTAAAGACGAATTGGGAAAAATCGAAACAGCTGTGGCCCAAATTCATCTTATAGAAGGGTCCACACCCATAGCTTACAAAGCCAGAAGGGTTCCGTTTGCTTTAAGAAAACCGGTTGAAAACGAATTACTTCGATTAGAAAGAGCTGGAATAATTGAAAAAGTGGATCCGGATAAAACACCAATAATATGGTCAACACCAACTGTCATCGTAGAGAAAGGTGAGGGTACTGTAAGGATTTGTGGGGATTTCAGGGTTACTATAAATCCTAACCTTTTGCCTGATTACCATACACTTCCTACATTTGACGATTTGACATCAAAATTGGTAGGAGGCACGGAGTTTTCAGTTATAGATTTAAAAGATGCGTATCTACAGATGGTAGTGGAGGAGAATTCCCGAAAATATCTGACAATAGCAACTCATTTAGGGTACTATCGCTATACTAGGATGCCTTTTGGAATTTCATCAGCACCAGGGAAATTTCAAAGATTTATGGATAATCTTTTGATGGGTATACCAGGAGTTGGGGTTTTATTGGATGATGTAGTGGTCACCGGGAAGACAAGAGGAGAACATCTAAGCGCACTCAAAGAAATATTCAAAAGAATGGAGGAAGTAGGCCTTAGGCTTAAAATATCTAAATGTGCATTTTTCCAAAAACAAATAAATTACTTAGGACACCGGTTTGATCAAAATGGTATTCACCCGACTGCTGAAAAAATTGAAGCTATTCAAAGGTACCCAACGCCAAAAAACGTGAAGGAGTTACGAAGCTTCTTAGGGATGATAAATTACTATGAAAGGTTTATCCCCCAATTACATTCCATTTGTGGACCCCTACATGCGCTAACAAGCATTAAAAGGAAGTGGGTTTGGACGGAGTCCGAAGAAAGTGTATTTCAAAAGGTCAAGAATCTTTTATCATCCAACAGCACCGTAATACCGTATGATGAGAAGAAGCCACTCATATTGTATTGCGATGCTTCAGAAATTGGATTGGGGGCAGTTTTAATGCATGGGCTTTCAGATGGATCAGAGCGTCCGGTGGCATTTGCTTCCAGAACGTTGTCAACAACCGAAAGGAATTACGCATCTGTAGACCGAGAAGCCTTGGCATTGATTTATGGAGTAAAGAAATTCCATCAATATTTGTGGGGGCGTAATTTTTCATTAGTTACCGACCACAAACCGTTGTTAAGAGTATTTGGAAATAAAAGGGACCTTCCTAAAGTGACAAATAACCGACTGATGCGTTGGGCGTTGATTTTATCGGCTTACTCCTACAATATACATTATCGATCCGGGAAAGATAATCCAGCGGATGGACTTTCGAGGATTCCAGGAAGCTCAAATGAGGAATCCAAAGATATAAGAGAAGTGGAGAGTACGCTCAAGAATCTCCAAGAAGAAAAATTGGACACGCTGATTACCCAGGACACGTTGAAATCAGCAATAAAACGCGATAAAATTTTGCATAAAGTGGTTGCCTATGTAAAAAAAGGATGGCCTTCAATGATTTCTCCGGAAATAAAACCATATTGGAGAAAGAGAGAAGAACTCTCAGTAGAAGATGGTATCTTGTGCTTTCTAGGACGAATTGTTTTTCCAGAAAAAACAAGAAAAATGATTTTAAAAATCTTGCACTCAGGACACCCTGGGATCGCGGCCATGACTTCGTTGGCCCGATATTATGCTTGGTGGCCCAACATTGACAGAGATGTAGAGAAATGGGTCAGCCAGTGCTTACCTTGTCAGGAAGGGAGAGACAACGAACCAGAAGTCCCACTTTACCCCTGGAACATTCCTGACAAACCATGGGAAAGGGTGCATATTGATTTAGCGGGTCCGTTCAACGGAAGAAATTGGCTCATTGTCGTGGATGCCTTATCCAAATGGCCTGAGGTTGCAAGTCTGGGAAAAACAACTTCTAGGGTAATAATAAGGAAGCTGAGAGAAATATTTGCCAGATTTGGTATACCAAAGAATATTGTTACGGACAATGGTCCCCAGTTCGTATCAGAGGAATTCAGGTCATTTTGTAAAAATAACGGGGTAAATCACATAACAGCCACACCTTACCATCCCAAGACAAATGGTCTGGCAGAGAGGTTTATTAAAACATTCAAAAGGAGGTTCGAAGCATGCAGAAAAGAAGTTGGAGACCAAGACTTGGCCTTGCAGAAATTTCTTTTCTCGTACAGAAATTCTCTTCACAAGACAACAAGAATTTCGCCGGCAGAGGCATTCTTGGGAAGGAGGCTACCGTCGATCCTAGACAGACTACAGCCGGATGTAAAGAGTACCATAGAAGCAAACACATGGAAGATGAAAAGTTATCACGATGAGGGATTGAAGTGTCGTAAATTCGAAGCTGGGGATGAAGTCTGGGTGAGGAAGGAGAGGGAAAGTGGATGGCAGCCGGGAAGGATAACTAGGAAGACAGGGGAGCTGAGTTACGAAGTAAATATAGGTGGTATGACAAAGAGAAAATATGCCGATCATCTGAGGAAGCGAACCGGAGCAATCGATGAGGGATTGCCCACAGGACCAGCCGACAATGAAGGAGAGGTTGATGAAGAAGAAGCGGAGGGGGGAGAAGTGTGATATATAGAAAACCTCTTTGTACTAATAACTAAATTAATTATTTTAAAATCACATGGTAAAGTTTATATATGTTGTTTTTCTGGTTGATAACAGTTCATGTTAAACAAATAATAAAGATTATGTTTTTGTTTTGTTCCTATTAAACAATCTTATAGAATACTCAGAACACTTGGTTTGACAATGAATGCAGGAGGATGGTAGAAGAAAGGAACATGGCCAGACTAGCAGTGCTCCAGAGAAGGACCAGAGCAAATGTAGAAAGGTACAAAGCTCTAAGAAGGAGAGTCAAGAGCATGTGCAGGAAAAGGAAGAGAGGCGCAGAGAAAGCCAAGTTTCAACAAATGAAAGAGGAGTATGGGAAGAAAAACAGCAAGAAATTCTTCCGTATCCTCCAAGAACACAAGGGAGAGTTTAAACCAAGAGTCACCTTTATAAAGAATGAAAATGGTGAGCTGCTGGGAGACCAACTGGATATTCTTAGTAGGTGGTCACAATACTTTGAGAAACTTCTGAATCCAGAAGTGCCTGATGTACCTCTTTCAAGCCCACCAAGGTGCATCGGATCTGCTGATATGAATAGAGACGTTATAGAGCCGCCAGAGAAGGAAGAAGTAGAAGAAGTTTTAGCATCCCTAAAAAACTACAAGGCCCCAGGAGAGGATGAAATCCCAGCAGAGCTATGGAAGCATGGAGGAGATGCATTAGCCGAGGAAATGTACCGTCTGATATTTGACATCTGGATGTCGGAGGAGATGCCAAAGGACTGGTCCTCTGCATTAATATGCCCAGTTTATAAGAAGGGGGACAAGATGGACTGTGAAAATTACCGAGGCATTGCATTGTTAAACACAGCGTATAAAGCCTTCTCCTTTTTGTTAATGAGCAGGATACTCCAGTACTCTGAGGGAGAGCTTGGGGATTACCAGTGTGGATTTAGAAAGGGTAGATCGACTATCGACCACATTTCAAGCATAAGGTCCATGCTGGAGAAATGCTATGAAAATAATATTGATCTGCACCACCTCTTCATCGACTACAGACAGGCGTATGACAGTGTAGACCGATGCAGGTTGTATCAGGCCATGACAAAGATGGGTATCCCAGAAAAACTAATACGATTAGTGCGCACAACCTTGGAAGGGACACAAGGGAAAGTAAAAATCCAAAGTAATAAGTCCAGTTGCTTCCGCATCAACAAAGGATTAAGGCAAGGAGACCCCCTATCCCCCATCCTATTCAACATTGTATTGGAAATGGTAATGAGGGCCATAAGGACTAATCCTGGAGGGACCATTTACAACCGTATGACACAGCACCTGGCTTATGCAGATGACGTTATCATTACTGGTCGCACACATGCATCTTTGCTAGGAGCCTTCGAGGAATGTGAGCAGGCTTCCAAAATGGCAGGTCTAAACATCAATGAAGCCAAAACCAAATACATGAAGACCTCCCGGACTGATTGTGGGGCGAGGAATGGTCTTAGGACAGGAGAGCACTTTTTCGAGCAGGTACAGGAGTTTCAATATCTTGGGGCCAACATCAACGAAAAGAATGATATAATGGCAGAAATAAAGACACGCATTATGGCTGGAAGTAGATGTTACTGGGCGCTCGGAAAAGTGCTAAGGTCGAAAGTGTTACCCTGGCAGTTAAAGCAAGCTGTATACACTACCATTATTAGACCAGTAGTGACATATGGTAGTGAAGCATGGGTTCTTACCAGGAAATCTGAACAAATGCTCAATGTGTGGGAGCGGAAAATGCTTAGAAAGATTTTTGGTCCCTTGAAGGATGGAGATCAGTGGAGGCAAAGAAACAATCGGGAGCTCCGTGATTTATACAAGACCCCAGATATTGTCACCTGCATCAAGAAGAATAGAATTAGGTGGTTGGGGCATGTACAGAGAATGGAAGAGCAGCGAATCCCAAAGAAGATTCTGGAGGGGCACCCAGGGGGAGGACGAAGAAGAGGTCGTCCTATATTGCGGTGGCTCGATGACGTGGAGGATGACCTGAGGACACTTGGAGTTCGAAGGTGGAGAAGAGCAGCTCTGGACAGGGAGGAATGGCGGAACATTGTGGAGCAGGCCAGGGTTCTTCAAGGACCGTAGAGCCATCGAAGAAGAAGATATCATTAACAATATTATACTTATTATTATTTTAATAAATAGTGAAGTAATAATTATAATTTTCCCCTGAATGTTTTCGAATACGCTTGAAATGATTTTAAAGAAATATCATCAAAAAGAAAGGAAAACACGAAATCTTGTTGTGAAGCGGTTGTCCTCGAGAAAAATTCATTTTATATCTGACATACCATACATTGCTATAAATTAATGAAAAAACAGTCTCCGACATATTGAGTATATACTCATTGCTATTATAAAATAACGGTAAATTTTAAATGCAGTAAATTATGAAAAATGTGAATCAGAAAAAAAGAGCACTCTATCGGTAAATGCTGCAACGAGTTCAATCTCCCTGAAATAAATTTCATCTAGAACGATCTGGATGGAGCGAGATTGGAGCGAGAGCGGAGCAAGACCGTTGCTTAATTGAAGAAGAGGATTACTCATGGTTAGATTTGATTTTTCTATTGAAAAGGGAGTAATGGTTTAAATATAAAATAATGGCTCATTTCTTCTATACATATTATTCCTCACGCGGATCTCATTACCGCGTATGAGGAGCTACCCACGGGCGGCGGATGTGGGGATGGAAGAAGAAATTTAATGTTCCTACTATTTTTGTAGATAGATAAGTGTGCTGTTTTTACACTTTAAATATATTTTTGTTTTTACTTTCACTTACCTATATATGAAATATATAGTAAGTGGAAGTATTGCGATCGTGAAAAATTTCGACTTCCGGTTTTCAACGGAAATACACGTTTTGGGGTCCCCTGAATCCAAATGACCAAGTCCCGCAAAATGGTCTGTGTGTGTGTGTGTGTGTGTGTCTGTGTGTCTGTGTGTGTGTGTGTGTGTGTGTGTGAACAGACTAGCTCAAAAACTATAAGCCGTGCGAATCTGAAATTGGGCATTTAGTGTATGTATATGTCCGTGATGTGACAGCAAAAATTTCATCAAAATTTCTTAAAGGGAGGGGGTACTTTATTTAATAACTTTTTAAGTTTTTATCGATTTTCTCAAAAACGGCTCTAACGATTTTGATTAAACTGAGTATTTGATCTATTTGTATGCCCGAGATACGACTGTACAAATTTCATCAAAATTGATCAACTGGAGGGGGTACTTTACTTAATAAATTGTGTCCCACTTTTATGTGTTTTTTTCATTTACCCAAAAACGGCTTTAATGATTTCGATCAAACTTGGTATTTAGTATATGTATGTGGCCGCGATGTGAGAGTAAAAATTTCATCAATATTGATCAATTGGAGGGAGCACTTTACTGAATAAATGTTGTCTCATTTTCACGTGTTTTTTTTATTTAATCAAAAACAGTTTTCACGATTTTGATCAAACTGAGTATTTGATGTATTAATATGCCCGAGATATGACTGTAAAAATTTCATCAACATTGATCAAATGCAGGGGGTACTTTACTTAATAAATTTTGTATCATTTTCACGTGTGTCTTAAATTACTCATAAAAGGAAAAAATAAGAAATGAATGTGGAAAGATTTGTGACTTTGTGAAGTGGCAATTAACAAAAGACGTCAATTTCTAATCTAAATAAGTTGGTAAGTGAAAGTTGTGTGTTGCGCGCACGCACCAGATTTTTATTTCTTTTAACGAACAAACAATCCCAATCGAGACAAATTTCTGGAACCGAAACTGATCAGCCGAAATTTTTCGTTGGGCGATGCTTGGGGCTCCCTACGAAGGATTATTATTTTTTTTTTTTTTAATTTCACACTCAATAAAGAATGTAATTTTTCTCTTCACATGGTATCTGCAATATCGAAACCGACAGGACAGGTAATTTCTTCCTTGAGTCCTTGCAAATTTTCCATAACCGTGGTTGCGGTGTATACATCGTGGGTTTTTCGGGTATCCTTCGCCGTGGAGAGAGGAACGGAGTAGAAATTATCGGGCGATGCGGCGGGTGGGTGGGGGCGAGGGGGGGGGGGGGGGGGTAGGGGAGACCGCATGCCCGAGCTATCTGGGTCAGTGGGGCCCGCTCCACGTGGCCCGCTATTTCCGTCAATAACTCGGCCCCACCTCCCATCACCACAGCCTCCATTCCTTCCTACCTCGTGCCGAAATAAAATCTCACGTCTTACATAAATTCATATAAAAAAAGGCACATATGTATCGAATTGAGTAACCTCCTCTTTCGAAGTCGGTTAAATTAATGAATTTTTACATAAATTATTCACAATCCATTCATATGAAATTGGTATTTTTTCTAATAAAGAAATTTCCTGATGGTATCTCATATTTGTCAGCGCGTCATTTTTTTGACTACATAATTTCTCATTTCAAGTTTGAATTAGTTGATGTTTGCTGGATACGTTAGTACTGAAATATTTACATCCCCTCAGTTTTGAAGCGGTATTCGTTAATTATATCCCGAATAAATGACTAGTTTTCTCAAGAAATAATTTCGGATTGTATCAGCTCACCCCTGTAACTTCTTAAATCGACATAATAACTGCAGATTGTATTATTTCTTTTTCAATAAGTACTTAAAAAACAAAAAACCTGTTCGAACCTACTTTATATAGGCAAAAACTACTAATATAACTTTAAACTAATAGACTGCTAGGAGACCTTTAAGAACGTTCCAAACATGTTACCACGTGGTAATTACAATTCTAAACATTTCTGTTGGTTGACTGATTGAACAAAGTTCAAATGTTTATCGGACTGATGTTGTATCGATATGTGTTCATAAATGAGTTTGATCGGTTTGTACGTTATTGTAGATTGTATTTATAGTGAATTAAATTTTACTAAAATACTCTTATTTGGCCTGTAAAATTTAAATGTTATCCTATTATAAATAAAACCTTCATTTTGTAAACCTTCGCCAAATAAAGTTTTTCTAAACAATCTTATAAATATAATAATTTCGATTATTTAGAATCTAAAAATCAATTAAAACTAATTTAATACTAGTCGAAATTTCATGATCATTGATTTATACTCAAACTCGTTAAAGAAAATTACAGATATAAACATGGGTTTTGTTTCGTTATACTACTATTGATTAAATGATCCATCAAGCGCGAAAACATGGAGGTTGAACATGACTTCGATTAATTCAACTGCCTGCATAATTTTTGACCAAGATAATAAAGAGTCTACTTAATAAAAATTAGTATTAATTATTATTATAAGTGTTTTTATTTATATCATTATCTATTGTAACACTAGTTAAAAATTATGTTGATAACGGATTATCAACATGCGCATTTGTGAACTTCACTCTCCGCAGCATATCCTGTTCACCAATCCTATTTAACATTCCTCTAAATATATCTAACAATGTGCGATACCTTAGTTTCATCTTGGACAAAATATCAGAAGCTAGCTAGCAGGAGCCTCCCATCTCTCAACTGACAAGAAATCGCTAATTTACAAAACCATACAGAAACCCGTCTGGAAAAGACTTGAGTTGTTTGGTTCGGAAACATTTTCGAGCATTAAACCCATCCTAAAGTCCCCTAGGCATTGTCGATGCGCCATACAACGTTATAAACAAAATCCTTCATGATGATCATGATCAGCTTATCCACCTGAGCGCATATAGTGGATCTCTAGTGGCTGAACCTTTCTCCACTGGCTTATAAAACTAGGAGCACTAGGATCTTGAACTTGCTTTGCCTACGGGTGGGTGGTAAATCTCATTTCGGATATTCCGTGGTCTAATGTTATGATTTTATATAGGCATAAATGCACATACATTATGTTTTCGTAACTTTTTTCTTTCTTTTTTATTTTTTACTCCCATATTTTTTTCTAATTGTTTATTATCTTTACTTGGTTTATGCGAAGGTATCCTTAGATCACTGATAATAAATGCACTTGAGTGTTGTACAAAAAACGAGAAAAGAAACAAAATAAACCAAACGTGACTAAAAAGTAAATTAATCTGAAGTGTGACTAAAAAGTAAATGGATCAATACACAATCTAGCCTATTGATTTCTTCTGCATAGTTGGCAATGGATGTTCTAAAACATTGTAGAATGTTCGAAACAAATGACCACGAAGCAATTACAATTCTAACTGTTCCAGACGGTTTTTGAACATTCCACGAAGGTAAAGAACAAATAATATACAGGTTAATTATAATTTTAGTTGCAGTAAAGTAACACAAAAGTAAAAAAGCTGATTGGCCAATTCAGGGGAAGGGCTGTGAGGTTTCGAACTTCAAGTGGCATTCAAAGGAGAAACAACGGAAGAGCGGGCCTCTTTTTTGTAAGGATTTGAAGCACATAAATCTACCTAATCAAAAATCCCGTAAAGCATCAGTTTTTAAAAAATTTAGGCCAGGTTTTTAGGTCAAATAAGCTACTGTTCGTCTGCCAAATAACCTAGATAAAAGTCCATACCGTCTATTTAATTCGTAACCACAAGAAAGAACGATGAATTGTTTTCAATTTTATCTGTCATAGCTACCAATCCTACATGACATTCTTGACTCCATTTCTAACTCAGTTGGGTTGGATAGCATGACAATGTGATGACTGAATATGTAAGTTAGCATATCAGCAGCCCCCCCCCCCCCGGCATATCAGCAGGTGATAGATGACTATTTCCGCGTGTCAGAGGGTGCCTCCGCCACCTTGATGATCCACCCTCCTTCCGCTTTATCGCATCCCTCCTCCCCATCACCAGATCGCAAGCAAAATATACAACAGTTCATGTCGTTCTCTCTTGATTCAGCAATTAAATTTTGACATCGCTATATGTTGAAAGAAATCATAAAATATCTTGCGAAAAGATAACCTGGATATTAATTTTTATAACTAATGAGAGATTATATATAAATAAATACATATTCTGTAAAAGTCATTACATTAATAAGGAGTAAACATTCCTTAGGTATAATTCAGTAAGTACCCTTTTTTCTGATCGTCACCTAATTCCAGAGAAATTTGTAACACACCATTTCTACCTAACCGAAAAAATAATTTAGAATAATAAGGTATTTAGGACATTGTAGAATAAAAAAAAAGTATTCATCGGGTATCCCCGATTCTCTCTCCACCCCATAAAAAAATAAATCCATAAGAATAATAATAAAAATAAATAAAGTAAAATGACATATTTTAAAAAGGAATCATCATCATAGAATCAGTAGAATCATCTCGAAGATAGCAAGTTCATAACCCGGACCCAGAGTGGCATCAATCACCCACCCTCTCCACTGGCCCGGGAAACCCCGTATTGCCTAAAAGGCTAGGAAGGAGAGGAATCTCTTCTCACAATCTTTGCGTTAATAATGATACAATATGAGTTGAAACATGACAGTAAGACATTCATCTTTTTACTTTCACTTACCTATATATGAAATATATATATAGTAAGTGGAAGTATTGCGATCGTGAAAAATTTCGACTTCCTGTTTTCAGCGGAAATACACGTTTTGGGGTCCCCTGAGTCGAAATGACCAAGTCCCGCGAAATGGTCTGTGTGTGTGTGTGTCTGTGTGTGTGTGAACAGACTAGCTCAAAAACTATAAACCGTGCGATCCTGAAATTGGGTATTTAGTGTAGGTATATGCCCGCGATGTGACAGCATAAATTTCATCAAAATTACTTAAAGGGAGGGGGTACTTTACTTAATAACTTTTTAGGTTTTTTTCGATTTTCTCAAAAACGGCTCTAACGATTTTGATTAAACTGAGTATTTAATGTATTAATATGCCCGAGATATGACTGTAAAAATTTCATCAAAATATGGGTATTTGATGTATGTATATGCCAAATATGTGATAGCCAACATTTCATCAAAATTGATCAACCGAAGGGGGGACTTTACTTAATAAATTTTGTATCATTTTCAGGGGTTTTTTTATGTACTCAAAAACGGCTTTAACGATTAACAAAAAAAAGATATGAATGTAGAAAAATGTGTGACTTTGGGAAATGATATTTAGCAAAACACGTCAATTTCTAATCTAAGTAAGTTGGTAAGTGAAAGTTGTGTGTTGCGCGCACGCACCAGATTTTTTATATTTAAAGTTAGTGTGCCTATATTTTTTGGCTAAACCTAATGAAATGTTTACAGTATGATCAAGCATTGCTAATGAATTGTAATACACCAGTAACATTGTTTAGGAAAAACATATGCAACAGTTACGATGGTTCAAACAAATGTAAACTATTTGGTACAATATAGTAAAACGCCCGAAATTGCCCGAAAAACTACATATACCTTATTGTTAGCAAAGGTTTGAACTTTTATAAACAGTTTTCCGATCTTGCCACAATCTGCCAGTACTCATTTAAATGAGATTTTACCACGCGTGAACACTGAACACAAGAGTGAATTTGGTTATTTAGAACATCTTCTTAGCATATTTGGGTTTTCATCAACTCATAATCCTTAAATTAATATATTTCAAACCAACTGCAACAATTATTCACCAAATTACGATTTCCAATAGAATAGTTTTGAACATTTGAAAAATTGGTAATTTTTTTTATTTTTTTTTTGTACTGCACTGTAATAATTAGTACGTAAGTTAAAAGAGTACAATGTCTTAAAAACGAAATATTGTTAACGATAATATTTCACTGTCTTTAATTTATATTAAATTATAAATAGGCTTAGTTGCTAGGTTAAAGTAGGTAGTTTGGAATTGACTAAAGTTATAATTTTGTTTTCCTTTTTTTTAAATCCAGTCAATCAAACGTAGTTAATTATACGACTTTTGTGCTGCTAACATCATAAATATGAAAAGAAACAATGACCTTTTTCTTTCCTTCAAAAGAATAAGATAGATTTGACTGATAAGACCTGGCTTCAGAATAATGATCAAGAAACAAATCAGAAACATTTTTGGGATTATAGAGAGCAGCATTCCAGAAAAACGTCAAGAATCGATAATTTGCTATAAACTCCGATCCCATTTCAATCTCAATGTAATAGTGTTGTGAAAAGTAAAATGTCCCAGATACTTTTATTTAAGAAGCTTGCTCATAAGGTAGAAGGTGAAACTAATGAATAATTTCATAATTTTAAAAAAAGGTATATTACATTTATTTGTTATTATTTAATTACATTTTAAATTATAGTAGTTATCTATTTATTGTTGTTACAACATAATAATTTAAACATAATTGTTATAAATTTTAAAATAAAATTGTTAATGCATTTTGAATTTATACTAATATATTTCATAATTATAATGTACGTACGATATATATATATATATATATATATATATATATATATGTGTAATGATTGTGAATGAAATGACAATAATTAAGATTCTGCATTCTCAAAATCATAAACTGACAAAATTTGAGAAGTCCAGCGAAATTTCTTTGAGAGTTACAGCCGATGTCCGACGGGAGTGTGGACTCGTCCCACTGTGTGTCGGTTCGCTCCCGCTCCGCTTACGGTTCGGTCTTGGCCTGGCAAAATATACTAAAGAGAAATAGAAAGACAGCATTCCAATATCGGTACCGGTACAGTCTCGCTCCGCTCCCGGTTCGGTCTTGACCTGGCAAAATATACTAAAGAGAAATAGAAAGACAGCATTACACTATTGGTACCGGTACAGTATCGCTCCGCTCCCGGTTAGATACCGATCTCACCCAGTCACACTATCGGTACGCTCCCGGTTCGATCGCACTGGCAAAGTATTCTAAAGAGCATTAGAAAGAGGGTAATCACAATATTGGTACAGGTCCGGTCTCGCTCCACTCCCGGTTCTATCTCGATTTACCCCATTCACACTATCGCACAGTGGGACGAATCGCCAATCTAGGGGGAAATAATTCTGGAAGCGACTTATTTTATGTTAATGTTTGTAGAAAATTGTAAAAATATAAATAAAAGTCAAAATAGTGGTTTTTGGCAATGGTCATAAAAAAAAAAAAAAAAAATCTGGTGCGTGCGGGCAACACACAACTTTCACTTACCAACTTACTTAGATTAGAAATTAATGCGTTTTGTTAATTGCCACTTCTCAAATGAACAGAACGGCTTTAATTATGAACAATGGTCTGGCATTAAAGGCGTACTCCGCATGCGTGGGCTCAACGAGTTTTATGAGTTGACTGAATATTTTTTTTTTCTCCTCTTTATGTTTTCTTTATTTTTATCATATCTCATATTTAGCCATTTCTTATTTTTAGGCGTAACGAGAGACAGTTAATTTATCCATATAAACAAAAACAAAGGTACTTAATAGGAAACAAACAAACAAAAAAGGCCCCAACCCCCCCTCCCAAAAAAAGCCCCCTCAGAACATTTTAATAATGGTAAAGCTTACCTGATATTAAAGGACTCCTAATTTTCACTTAACATGACAAATTTAGTAAAAATCGTTAAAGCCGTTTTTAGATCATCGAAAAAAAGGTAAAAATTGGAAAAAAAAATTATGAAATAAAGTGCCCACTATAGTGCCCGCTCCGTATGACCAATTTTGATGAAATGTTGGCTATTACATCTTTGGCATATACATACATCAAATACACAGTTTGATCAAAATCGTTAAAGCAGTTTTTGAGTAAATAAAAAAACCACGTGAAAATGATACGAAATTTATTAAGTAAAGTCCCCCCTCCGGTTAATCAATTTTGACAGTCATATCTCAGCCATATCAATACATCAAATACTCAGTTTAATCAAAATCGTTAGAGCCGTTTTTGAGAAAATCGAAAAAACGTAAAAAGTTATTAAATAAAGTACCCCCTCCCTTTGAGCAATTTTGATGAAATTTTTGCTGTCACATCGCGGGCATATACCTAAACTAAATACCAAATTTCAGGTTCGCACGGTTTATAGTTTTTGAGCTAGTCTGTTCACACACACACACGCACACACACACACACAGACACACAGACCATTTCGCGGGACTTGGTCATTTGGACTCAGGGCACCCCAAAACGTGTATTTCCGTTGAAAACCGGAAGTCGAAATTTTTCACGATCGCAATACTTCCACTTACTATATATTTCATATATAGGTAAGTGAAAGTAAAAAACACACGTGAAAATGATGTAAAAAAATTTATTAAGTAAAGTCCCCCCTCCGGTTGGTCAATTTTGGTGAAATGTTGGCTATCACATTTTTGGCTTATGCATACATCAAATACCCAGTTTGATCAAAATCGTGAAAGCCTTCTTTGAATAAATAAAATAAACACGTGAAAATGATACAAAATTTATTAAGTAAAGTCCCCCCTCCGGTTGGTCAATTTTGGAGAAATGTTGGCTATCACATCTTTGGCTTATGCATACATCAAATACCCAGTTTGATCAAAATCGTTAAAGCCTTTTTTGAGTAAATAAAAAAAACACGTGAAAATGTTACAAAATTTATTAAGTAAAGTCCCCCCTCTGGTTAATCAATTTTGATGAAATTTTTACAGTCATATCTCGGGCATATAAATAGATCAAATATTCAGTTTAATCAAAATCGTTAGAGCTGTTTTTGAGAAAATCGAAAAAAACCTAAAAAGTTATTAAGTAAAGTACCCCCTCCCTTTAAGGAATTTTGATGAAATTTATGCTGTCACATCGCGGGCATATACCTACTCTAAATACCCAATTTCAGGTTCGCACGGTTTATAGTTTTTGAGCTAGTCTGTTCACACACACACACACACAGACACACAGACACACAGACACACACACAGACCATTTCGCGGGACTTGGTCATTTCGACTCAGGGGACCCCAAAACGTGTATTTCCGTTGAAAACCGGAAGTCGAAATTTTTCACGATCGCAATACCTCCACTTACTATATATTTCATATATAGGTAAGTGAAAGTAAAAAAAAAAAAAAAAAAAAAAAATTAAATTAAAAACCAATATAAAATTATTTAGATAAATTGTAAATAATGGAGTAATTCTATTTATATTTTTTTATTCAATTTTCAATTATTCAAAAAGAAAAAAAACATATTAACTATAAAATATCGTAAAATACATTTTTAAAAAATTATATATTAAATTCTAATATCGAAATGTAAAAAAAAAAAAATTCATTCCGAATCATCTGAATCTGATGGATCTGAATCCATCCATCTGAATGCATGCATTCGGCGACTTCAATACAAATATTCTATCCAATTCTCCTTACTGATATCGATCATATTTTCGAGGACTTTAGTCAACAACTAGTATCATATGGTACTCATAAATTCTGTGAGTGACGACTTAGCCACGACTTAATACGTATCTTACGGTATTCATTTTAGACCTGGTATGTTCCCTGAACCTATTTATTGTTCGTTTCGAGTCGAGTAATCGTACCCAATCTTTCCTTACTGATATCGATCCCCCGCCACTACACCACAAAATAAAGACTTTTTGAATATTTACCTATGCGAGAGGTAATTAGCTAGGAAAGAAAGAAAAAAACCTGAAATATACATTTCATCTATACCACCGTGCTGTTCCCACATATTAAAAATATCGGATCTCAATAATGACACGTTAACACCTGGAAAAAAAAAAAACACTGTACCACACATTAGAAGGAATAAGAAATGCGTAATGAAAAGTTTTTCATTATATAATGTTGATTGTATTATGTGAAAATATCTGTCTATTTATCTAAGTCGTTATAGAATTTTAGTTATCGCATTTTTACTAACAATGATTAAATAAGTAGTAGTTTAAATTAAGTAGTTTACTAAGTTGACTACTGGAAAAAAAGAAGGGTGCATCACACTTAAAAAGCCAAATAAACTTACTTGCCGAATTGTCTTCCATACCGTGGTATAAATTTTTTTCCAAAACAATATGAAATTCGCTGATCTATGTTGCCGCTTTATCTATAAGATGTTCAAATTATCTGACTCATTGTGACGAATATGGCGTGTTTATTCATTTGTTATTCCGTTGGTATTTGTTTTAAGGGATTAATGGTTTGTAGATACCTAAGGTATACTGTTTTTTTCATGCTTTATTTCTTTCTTATTCCTAGAAAGGAAAAAATCTTGCTATTTTCTTTTAATTGTTGTACTTATGGTCATCGTATCTCGTTTTTTCATAGCTTCGGAGATTGCCATAGTGTATTCCAATGAAACTGGTTTACTATATATCTATAAATTTCATTAGCACCTCCGTATTGCCTCAAAATATTAAAAATATAGGCTCTCAACAATGAGAGATTTATACATTTAAAAAAAGCGCACATCTTTATTAGCAGGTATTAGCAGTTCATAATGAATACTTTATTTCTATATAGTGTGGACTATATTCCGTACAAATATCTTTATAAGAAAAAAATATAGCTTATCGACTATTGAAAAGAAAGGAGGATACTCTGTATTATATCCACATTTAAAGAACCAGGAACTTATATAAACTTAATTTCTGAATCGTCTTCTATGGCCTAGCATAAATTTTTTTCAAAAAACACGATCCATTTTATGATTCTATTGATTTTACAATATAATTTGGAAAAACGCTGACTAAGCATTATGAGGGAACTACCGTATTCAAACCCCCATTACTCTCTTAATACTTACTTAAAGTGATTAATAATTTGTAAATGCCTTAGCTAGACTATTGTTTTCAAGAGACCGACAAGATTTTTTCATTTCGTTGATGTTAACTATTTCCGCCTAGATTGGCGATTCGTCCCACTGTGTATCGGTCCGGTCTCGCTCCGCTCCCGCTCCATCCAGATCGGTCTAGATGAAATTTCATTTTAGGGATATTGAACTCGTTGCAGCAAATACAGACGACTTCGATTATTAACGGCTTCATTTGTGAACGGTGTAAAATTATATAACGTGAATATGATAAGACTTTAGAAGAGCAGACTAGGCAATCGAGATCGAACCGGGAACGGAGCGGAAGGGATACCGATAGTGTGAATAGGCCCATAAGTAATTGACAACGTGCGGCGGTGGGGCCTAACCCAGCGTTATCTTAAAAGAGGTTGGTTTTAGGGCTTTAAAAGTTTAGACCGTTCACAGTTTAGTTCCACAGGATAAATTAATGAAGTTTAATGGTCGTATCGCAATTTATAAAACCCGATTTGATTCGTTTCAAGCCGTTGAATCAGTACGTTGAGGTCGACATTTTATTTTGGGCCAAAAAAGGAACACTGAGAATGCGATACGCAAAAGTTCCGAGAAATTCTGAATCCAACGATACCACATTGATGGCACACCTTATAATTCATGAAAAACCTATTTTTAGGCTTTGTGAAATAATATATGTGGGATTATTATAAAACATATATAATACATAATATAATATAATATAAGACCTTATATTATATAATATAATATAATATAATAGATATTATATATATTATAAAATATATATAATATATAATAAAATATAAGCCCTGATATTACATAATATAATCTATATTATATATATATAATCTATATTATATATATAATCTATATTATATATATATATATATATATATATATATATATATATAATATATATATCATTATATTATATCTTATATTAGCTATTTTTAGACTTTATATTTATAGTCGATGTCCGAGAACCATCTATGCTAGTCCAGAAAGTTTGAGGCTGGCCTTCTTAGGACTTATATAAGTTGCGATGGCCTGGAAAGTTAGTCGTGTTCTGGAGCTGAAGGCATATGGTTATTTCTGTGTTTTACAATTTAATCGGTTTATATATATGTGTTATCTTAATTTTTGTGGCATTGAAAATTGTAATTTTCGTTCAATAAAAATTGTCCTTCCCTAATCTCTACACTCATATCATACCTAAAAAGCCAACAAATAGGAGGAGGATGGACTAGGCAGCATTCTAAAAATAGCTAATTAAATCGAAAGAGGTTCACTATTGGCGATGGAAATTGGAAAGAGAAAAAATAGGGGCGTTGGCTATTAAATAATAGATATAAATATGATAGATATATCTATTATATTTCCACCCCTCCCCCCCAGACTAGCACTGTCCCCGACTCTTTCCTAGGCCTGTCCCAGCGAGCTAACTAGCTTTACTATGGGCGGATCCAGCCGGTAGTGAAGAAGGGGCTGCAGCCCCCATCCCCCCCCCCTGGACCCACCAATGGCTCTTGCACACGTACATTTTCAAACTATCCTTATTATGTTGGTTTCTTTCCTAGCTAGTCACCTATCAAATTTTCAAAATATCTTTAAATTTCCAAAGTTATACCCATTATTATACCTTTGAACATTAGCTAACCACTGCTAATTACTAACCAACTCAGAATAAGAACTTCATCAAAGTCGGTTATATAAATTCTAATATCCCAGTGAAATTTTAAGCCTGATTTGACCGAATTTATTCAAGTATGTAATCTTTTTTTCGCAATTTTTGACTCCCCAGCTCCTACCTCCTACCCCCAAGGCTAGAAAAGCCTTAAAACTAGTTTGCTTAAACCAATAAATTAAACCATTTTAGTAAATAAGTTGCATTTTGGAAACTGGTTTAGGAGAGCATTTTAATTCTATTAATCATTTGATTTACAGTAAGACAGGGGAATGAATTTATATGGTTTTTTTTATAACCGTTGAAAGGGGAAAACATAAAAATGCTACTTGCCAAAACAAAAGCAGTGCTACAAAATCATTTATCTTTGTCGTAATCGTAAAATTAGAAAATAAAAAACTTTCCTGACCAAAACTATCGAGGACAGGGGAATGAAAACCATTAAACATAACCTCTCAGGTTTGAGAAACTATTTGCTTCTGGGGAGCTTGGATTTGTAATGAGGTTAGTTAAACAGTCGGGGTTGATAGGGGAAAGACCCCTCCCTGCTGACTATATATTTTTTACTAATTAAAGCCAAAAAAAGAATGGTGAGAATCTTATTTTACTAATTGACAGGGGAATGAAAGCAAACCTGTGGTATAGCATACAAATTAATTTCTTTCAATTCTAATCCTTTATCATCAGGGATTTGACTGGTTTTCTGCAATTTGTAAGTATTTTTAACAAATCGAATAGAAAAAAAGTAAGAATTGATCTGGTGTAGGCTCACAGAACTTGTACCTAGAGCAAACTCAGACCTCGGGACATTACAGGGGAATGAATTTCGACATATTTTTGATGTTTTTACGTTACATGTATATATAATTAAAATAATGTTGTATAAGGTCTACTTTTACAACTCGCCTGGATTTAGAAAATTGATAAGCTTCCTTAGTCCTAAGCTTTTCTAAATCGCTATAAACGGCCTGGGAAACAAAAGTGCCCCTTACGTGAATTCTCACCCATAAATGAGAATAATAGACCCATAAATGAGTTTTTGAGAATTATAGAATTGTATAAATCGATGTCAAAACTCTCCAATCATAACCTTATAGTTAAAGACGTATTGCCTCTGTCTTTTTCCCCTGTAGAAGTTGCCATTCACTGTTGACGTCATTCCTTCAAAAGTGACCATATCACTGGTATTTTCACAATGACTTTTAAAGAGCTGTCACTGGTCACAGTAGTGACACAAAATATCTGTCACGCCCCATCACAATTTTAAAACCATATTAAGGAATAATGATGAGATAGAAAAGTAGGTCAGCCAGTGTCGCAATCTGGTGGGCAAGCCCTCAATATCCCCACTCTATAACGTTCCTCTGACCCAATTTCGGTTCTGCTTGAACTTTTCCTTTATCTTTGTTTTGGTTTTAAGAGGCCGAAAAATATTTCTATAACTTAACAGATATAAACATATCATTTCCACGCCAAATCTATCTTTTTTTAGACCAGTTGTTACCCTTTTCAAATCAAATGTAATCACTTCTCGAAATCAATTGAAAACCTTTAACGAGTAAGTTGTAACCCTAAGCAGGGTAGCTAGTACTAATTAATAAATTTGTATTGTGCCAAAAGGCTGACATGTTCTGTATGAAAGAGAGGCACGGTACAGATGAGGAATCGTGCTCGAATCATGGATATATCCATATATGTATATATATATATATATATATATATATATATATATATATATATATATATATATATGGGTGTACCCAGCGAGGAGCAGAAGAGGGGCAGCTGCCCCCTTGACGCAGAGCAAGGCAGCGCAGTTTCCTTTCTACCACAAGTTTCACAAAAACTGCTCTGCTCTGCTCTGCATCGCGAGTGTCTCAATGTGCGCTCGGCCTTAAGTTAACCTTAACTGGTTACTATTCTATTCTATGATTACTATCCCACCATGGGCGTACCCGGCGGGGGCGTAGGGGGGGGGGGGCAGCTGCCCTCCCCTGGAAGGCTGGATGCAATAATTTTTACTTTCACTTACCTATATATGAAATATATAGTAAGTGGAAGTATTTAGAGCCAAGCTCCATAGCCATGGAATTGACGTTGACTCCCTGTGTCCTACCTGCGGTATACCGGAAACTACAGAGCACGTCCTTGTTGACTGCACCGCCTTCGAGGCTCTGAGGGCTAAGTTGCTTCGTGCAACCGGACTCTACGTTCTCACAGAAACCGATTTTCCCCAGCTGGTAGCGGAAAGTAACTATAAGCATTTCAAGGACTTCGTCTACGGATGGAAGACTGCACTCGGCCCTGCCCACTTCAATGTTGGACGAGGGAGACCAGCCGTGCCTAGAAACCAACCGGACTGAGGAAATGAAGCCTACCGGTCTAAAGTTCCAAAACATTTTTGTTTTATAGCAGCAGTGGGATGTTATGCAGACATGCCTAACATTTAACTGCTGCAACAACCCGTATTGCCTCAAGAGGCAGGGTAGGGTGTAAATAAATAAATAAATAAAAAGTAAGTGGAAGTATTGCGATCGTGAAAAATTTCGACTTCCGGTTTTCAACGAAGATACACGTTTTGGGGTCCCCTGAGTCCAAATGACCAAGTCCCGCGAAATGGTCTGTGTGTGTGTGTGTGTGTGTGTGTGTGTGTGTGTGTGTGTGTGTGTGTGTGTGTGTGTGTGTGTGTGTGTGTGTGTGTGTGTGTGTGTGTGTGAACAGACTAGCTCAAAAACTATAAACCTTGCGAACCTGAAATTGGGTATTTAGAGTATGTATAAGCCCGCGATGTGACAGCAAAAATTTCATCAAATTTGCTCAAAGGGAGGGGGTACTTTATTTAATAAATTTTTAAGTTTTTTTCGATTTTCTCAAAAACGGCTCTAACGATTTTGATTAAACTGAGTATTTGATCTATTTATATGCCTGAAATATGACTGTAAAAATTTCATCAAAATTGATCAACCGGAGGGGGGACTTTACTTAGTAAATTTTGTATCATTTTCACATGTTTTTTTTATTTACTCAAAAACGGTTTTAACGATTTTGATCAAACTTGGTATTTGATGTATTTATATGCCAAAGATGTGAAAACCAACATTTCATCACAATTGATCAACCGGTGGGGGGACTTTACTTAATAAATTTTGTATCATTTTCACGTGTTTTTTTTATTTACTCAAAAACGGTTTTAACGATTTTGAGCAAAGTTGGTATTTGATGTATTTATATGCCCGAGATATGACTGTAAAAATTTAATCAAAATTGATCTACGGGAGGGGGGACTTCACTTAATAAATTTTGTATCATTTTCACGGGGTTTTTTATTTACTCAAAAACGGCTTTAACGATTAACAAAAATGAGATATGAATGTAGAAAAATGTGTGACTTTGGGTAATGATATTTATCAAAACACGTCAATTTCTAATCTAAGTAAGTTGGTAAGTGAAAGTTGTGTGCTGCGCGCACGCACCAGATTTTTTAAGCTTTTAAGGCGGAAAGCAGTTATAGAATAATTTTTTTCAAGCAAATAATTGTAATAACTTAGTTGATAAATCCTGCTATAATTATACATAATTTTGGTTTCATTCGCCTTTTCGGCGGTAAGATGTTACAACCTGAACGACCATAGCTTGCCCCCCCCTAGTTTTGATCCTGGGTACGCCCTTGTATCCCACCCTGCCAGAATTCTGTAAGATAACCACTTGCTTACTATCAGAGCTATCAGCGTATATTTCTTTTACAGCCAGTAAGTGACATGCGCAATGAATTTTTTTTTTCTCGCCTAGCTAACCTTGATGGGAAAGGCTACAATTTTGACAACTTGTCTTCTGTCCACGATCCCAATATTCTACCCTTAATTGCATAAATAATTCTTTAAATTTTATAAAATAAATATAATTAATTCCGGAAATTTATTAATTTCTTGGTGAAGTTTAAAGGAATAAAGTTCTGTTTTTGTTTAGTTTGTATAATTTTTATCCTGAAGTTGAACTTTAAGTCATCACATACTCATTATTTTCTACCTCTTTTAAATAATTTTCTCACTATTTGCTTTTATTTTGTTTCTTATAATATTATCCATTGTTCCCATTATGACAAACTGTAAGCTCTTTCACCATTAGTAATGTTTCTCATTGAATTTTTAGTATTTCCTATTCAGAATTTCAGTTTCTTACTTTTGCATAATCTGATTATGTTCATCCCCTTATTGAAGTTTGGAAACTTCTTTCATTGAGTTATATCCTTGCATATGTACTTGATGAAGAATCGATCCTAAAGATCTTCTATTTCTATATTGTCAAACATATTTTCCTGAGAGGGTAATATTTTGAAAATATAAGTGAGAATCTGCAAATATTGAGCAAGAAAACTATTTGATTCGACAGTTTGTATTTTATGATTTGCACTAAATATATTTGTTCCATCAAAGGTATATAATATACTTGTCGTTTTATTTCTTAATAATTTTAAAATTAATTTATTTTAGGATCTCTGAATATATACTTACCAACCTACTTAGAGTAGAAATCCACGTGTTTCGATAAATGTGTAATGTGCAGCCCACCCCCCTTTGCAACTGGCTGGAGCCGCCCTTGTTATGGTGATACCTTATTTAAATAAAGTAAAAATTCCAAAAAGTCGTCTTGTTCTTAATAAACGGTTATTTTTAATAAATATTTAATTCACGATATGTTTTCTTGTTTTTATTTCTATTATTAAACAATCAAGGAGAAGCTATAGATAGCTAATCACTTACCTTAGCACTAAGAAACGAAAACGGATAAAATTTATAGCACACCAACTAACTACTAACGAACACCATAGCAACTAAGGCTTCCTTAAGATAGGAAAGCGTAAAGGAACGTTTATAAAATGAAAATTGTGTTAAGGTTAGCTAAAAGTGTGCAGTTTAAGGAAGCATTTAGTAAGGCGTTCCTTAGGAACGTTGTTTTGTTGGCGACTTAAAGACAGGAATGAGCGCTCTTCAACCTACACCTGACCTTCACAATAGTTCCAGAATACCAGTAGTTAAAAAACATCTGGTGCGATAGGCGCAACACACAACTTTCACTTACCAACTTTCTTTCATTAGAAATGGGTTTTGTTAAATGCGATTCCTCAAAGTCACACACACATTTTTCAACATTCATTTACTTATTTTTGTTAGTATTTGCTATCTAAAGTACACTAAAACTTTTTATTATTAAATAAAAGATTTAATTAGTGATAATCCGGCAATCAATGCATAATACTCCTTCGCGTCTGATTTTATAATTCTCTATGTAGTTGTTGAAAACTTTATTTAGTTACCATGAAACAAATAATTTCCATTAAATTAACTGAACATCTTTAATTAATAAGCATTGGTCTATCATTAAGGAATACTGCGCATGCGTGAGCTCATTTGTTTTATGAGTTGACGGAATATTTTTCTTTTTTTCTCCTGTATATGTTTACTTGACTTTTTTCACATTTCATATTTAGCCATTTCTTATTTTTAGGCGTAACGAGAGACAGTTAATTTCTCCATACAAACAAAAACAAAGGTACTTTATAGGAAACAAAAAACAAACAAACAAAACAGGCCCCTATCCCATTTAAGCCCTCTCAGAACATTTTAATAATGATAAAGCTTACCTGATATTAAAAAACACCTAATTTTCATTAAACATGACGAGTTTGATGAAAATCGTTACAACCGTTGTAAAAATGGGAGAACAAGTTATAAAATGAAGTACCCCCTCCGTTTGACGAATTTTCATGAATTTTTTGCTGTCACATCGTGGGCATATACATACACCAAATACCGAGTTTAATCAAAATCGTTAAAGCGGTTTTTGAGTAAATAAAAAAAAACACGAGAAAATGGGACAACATTACTAAGTAAAGTCCCCCCTCAGGTTGATCAGTTTGATGAAATTTTTACAGTCATATCTTGGGCATAGTAATAACATCAAATACCCAGTTTGATAAAAATCGTTAGAGCCGTTTTAGAGAAAACTAAAAGAACGTAAACAGTTAGGAAATAATGTACCTCCTCCGTTTAACCAATTTTGATGAAATTTTTGATGTCACATCGCGGGCATATGAATACACCAAAAACCATATTTCAGTTTCGTACGGTTTATATTTTTCGAGCTAGGCTGTTCACACACACACACACCACACACACCCACACACACACACACGCACACACACACACACACACACACACACACACACACAAAAACACACACACTCACACACACACACACACACACACACAGACCATTTTGCGGGACTCAGGGGACCCCAAAACGTGTATTTCCGTCGAAAACCGGAAGTCGAATTTTTCACGATCGCAATAGTTCCCCTTACTATATATTTGATATATAGGTAAGTGAAAGTAAAAACAACTGCGTACTCGATTCATGGATTCAGACTAGTTCCATCGGGCAAGAAGTGGATAAAAATGAACGAGATAAATATATCTCGATGCAAACATTCCCAAGCTACCAGGAAATACGTATTGTCATGTTCTGAAGTACAAATTATTTTTTGGACTTTTGGCCATGATTTGATGGTGAATACTCCACTGTGCGGCGGAGGATGACCACTCGTAAGGAAGCAACTCTCGAAAAATACTTCCTCTCCATCGGATCTCGATGAGCAGCCACATGAGTCCTTCCGGACTACTGGGTCTCACAGATTCCCAAGGGTTATGGGTGTTTCCGAGCGAAGTTTGCCTTTCAGTATCTGATACAAAGTCTTGATCTAGGTGAGATAATTATGAGATGATATCATTTATTATCTCTACTATACTGCATGTTTGTAACCTCCTTGTTCTAATGTTTTATACAATGTTACCTTACTATTTATTTAAACATGTGTTCATATAATGTCAATTAAAGCCTTAAATTCTAAAAGGTATTTTATTTCAATTTAATTGATATTATATGTATCTGTCTTATATCGAAAGTTTATGACTACAAAGTGCTAGTACATATACAATCGAAGAAATGAACAAATTCCTAGAACCAGCTAGACTCGATGTAGAACCGACATCTACTAACGCCACGGATGAATGGACGCACTGGTTCAAAACATTTTTTAACTTTTTGAAGGCTGTTCTTGCTAAGAGAGAGGAGGGAGACAAATCTCCTGAAAACGAGGTAAAACTTAATCTTCTAATTCATTATGTAGCTCCATCTGTATTTAGATATATCTCTGACTGTACTGAATACGAGGAAGCAATTAAAGCTTTACAAAGGATTTACGAGAAACCTAAGAACGAGGTTTTTGCCCGCTACAGTCTAGCTAATAGTCGTCAGCTACCTCATGAAAATCTTGAATCGTTTTTACAGGCTTTAAAGGATCTTAGTAAACCATGCGATTTTAAGGCTGTCACAGCAGAGAAAAATATAGATGATGCCATCCGTGATTCTGTTGCTCAAACTAATAGTCAGCCGCATTCCGTTGAAACTTTAAAGGATGCATCGGGGTCGAAATCAGATGATCAGTCATTGTGTGCTTCTTCTTCCCGATGCTATTTCTGTGGAGGCCAGAGGCATCTCAGAGAGAAGTGTCCAGCTCGAAACGTTGCTTGTAAATTCTGTTCCAAACTTGGTCACTATGCTAAGGTGTGCTTGGGGAAGCAGAGAAAGGTTTCGCACAACTCTTCAATAACAACAGCTGCTGTTAGTAAACAATCATTTGTCGCATCCGCTCCTTCTTGCCTCTTTAAATCTGTCATTCGCGTACTTGTTAACGGAGTCGAAATGGACGCATTAGTTTATACTGGGAGTTCAGAGAGCTTCATTAGTTCTAAGGCTGTCAAGAATAATAACTTTAAAGTTCAACCTACAATAAGCAATACTGCAATGGCTTCAACCTCTCAAAGGTCTACTGTCAAACATTGCTGCGTATGCTCACTCGATATTCTCGGCCATGGATATGAATCAGTAAAGCTACTAGTCCTCCCGGAGCTATGTGCTGATGTTATTGTCGGCCATGACGTCCTTCAAAATCATTCCAGTCTCGAAGTAAAATTTGGTGGGCAAAAAGACCCTATAAAAATATGATCTGTTTCTGCAGCTGAAGTGACTCCAGCTCGTCTGTTCTCCCATCTCACCCCCAATATCAAGCCTATTGCTGTAAAATCACGAAAGCATTCGAGAGAGGATTACATTTTTATAAAAAATGAAATACTAAAGCTCCAGGAGGAAGGAGTAATCGAACCTAGTCAGTCACCTTGGAGAGCTCAAGTTCTTGTGATTCGCAATGAGAATCATAGGAAGTGAATGGTGGTTGATTATTCCCAAACAATAAACAGATTCACACAACTAGATGCATATCCGCTCCCTCGTACAGATGAATTAGTCAACCGAGTGGCATCTTGGAATTATTTCAGCACATAGATTTGAAAAGCGCATATCACCAGATTCCTATTCCAGTTGAAGATAGACCTTACACAGCATTCGAGGCTGTGGGTGAACTTTGGCAGTCTTGCAGAATCTCCTTTGGCCTAACGAACGGTGTTGCTGCTTTTCAAAGAAAAATTGATGAGATAAGGGAACTAGAAAAACTGGAAAATACAGAAGCTTACCTGGATGATGTAACTATCGGAGGAAAAACTAAAGAAGGACACGACAGACACCTCGAGCGCTTCATGGCTGCGGTTCATAAGTATAAATTAACTATTAATAAAGAAAAGTCTAAATTTTGTCAAACTTCAATCAAAATTCTTGGTTATTTAATTGAAAATAATACTGTAAGACCAAACCCCGACAGAATCGAGTCACTGCTTGAAATTCCAGTCCCGACAAACAGCCAAGCTTTGAAGCGAACAGTAGGGCTTTTTTCTCATTTTTCCAAATGGGTAAGGTCTTTTTCTGAAAAAAATCACCCACTGTGATCAACAAGCCGTTTCCCATTGTCTCCTGAAGCTATCAGCGCTTTTGAAACTCTAAAATCAGAGATTGCAAACGCCACCATGACGCCTGTACTTGATGATGTTCCATTTATTGTAGAAACAGACGCCTTTAAAGTAGCTATTGGATCTATTCTCTCACAAAACTCCAAGCCTGTCGCCTTTTTCTCTCGAACATTGTCCACTTCAGAGCGTAAACATTCGTCAATTGAAAAAGAGGCCCAAGCTATGGTAGGAGGCCATTCGTTACTGGAGGCAATACCTCGTTGCTCGGCACTTCACTGTTTTAACCGATCAGAAATCGGTTTCTTACATGTTCAGCTCAACCATGACTTCCAAAATAAAAAACGATAAAATAATGCGTTGGCGATTGGAATTATCTAATTATTCCTTCGACATTATTTATCGACCTGGGCTTGCGAATACTGCCGCTGATGCGATCTCCCGCTACTGCTCTTCTTCCTACAGCCTGAGTAATCTTCAAGACCTCCATAGTAAACTTTGTCACCCAGGTGTGACAAGGATGAACCATTGGGTCAGGAGTAAGAACCTTCCCTATTCTGTTGAAGAAATCAGGCGCATCACATCCACTTGTAATGTTGTAATGTCTGCAATCGGGTCAATCCCAGATTTACCAATTTTGAAGGCACATTAAAAAAAGCCACACAGCCGTTTGAAAGACAGTGTAGATTTCAAAGGTCCACTACCTTCCAAAACTAGGAACAAATATATTCTAACAATTGTGGATGAGTACAGCCGATTCCCGTTTGCGTTCCCGTGTTCTGATATGACATCATCTACTGTCATTAAAGGTTTAAAGAATATCTTCAGTGTATTCGGTACCCCAAACTACATTCATTCTGATAGAGGTGCGTATCTGTGTGCGCTCTGATATCCCTTGAAGTGAAGGATTTCAAGGAGTGTCGGAGTAGCGGCCAGCAGGACAACACCGTACAATCCACGAGGAAATAACCAATGTGAGAGTTACAACGGTATTATTTGACAAACTGCTATGCTTGCTGTTCACTCAAGAGGCCTAAGTGAAGCTCATTGGGAGATAGTGCTTGAAGATGCTCTTTATTCTATCAGGTCTCTATTATGCACAGCTACTAACTCCACTCCACACGAAAGACTTTTTAATTATCAAAGAAAATCACCTAATGGAGTATCCCTACCGACTTGGCTTATGAATTCTGGGAAGGCTCTCCTAAGATCCTCTAGCCGAAGAAGCAAGTACGATCCATTAGTTGAAGAGGTCGAACTCCTTGAAGCTAACCCCTCGTATGCACATATTCGATATCCAGACGGACGTGAAGATACAGTATCCCTCAGAAATCTAGCTCCTGCAGGGACGGAGGTCAGAGCAGTTCATCCGTCAAATCAAGATTCAAAACTTAATGAAAGTCAACCCAACTTCGCTATTCAAGAGGAACAGACCCATGCTATAAGAAACAGCGAAGGACAGGAGGTGGCTGAAACATCTCTTCGAAGTTCTACTGAGGCTGAGACTGAAGTACAATCTCTTCGAAGATCCAGCAGACTCAAGACCCGACCTGGATACCTGAATGATTATGTCACTTCTGCTATTTCTTAGGGGGGGATGAATGAGATGATATCATTTATTATCTCTACTATACTGCATGTTTGTAACCTCCTTGTTCTAATGTTTTATACAATGTTACCTTACTATTTATTTAAACATGTGTTCATATAATGTCAATTAAAGCCTTCAATTCTAAAAGGTATTTTATTTCAAATTCTTCATCCTGCGATATTGGCTGCAATATTGCCATTTCTGCAAAAATATTCTGAGAGCACTATTCATGTCGAACATCGCTTTTAAATTCAGAAACAAAAGAGAGTTGACGGGCTTGTTGGGGGCTTGGTTTGTCGGAGCGTTTTAATGCATAAATGAGGGGTATTACCTCTTTGGGGGTAATAGGACGTCACTGGAAAGGTTTCAATGATTAAAACAAGTGCTCACCATTAAAATTACATTTATTTTGCAAAAATATATTATCCAATTATCTGGCATGCCAAAAACTACAATAAATTAAATAAATACTGAATGCTCAGAATACACTACTCATGCAAAAAAATATATACATAATTAATAATGCGTGCACTACTCAACTTGTTTAAATAAATAAATAAATCTACGAATAAATAATAAAACTATAAACGATCAACAATAAATAAACTCTAAAGAAACTGTAACAATCTAAAAATACATGCTTTAACCTAATAACTTAAAACTAATAATAAATAACTTAAACTAGGTACTACCATTATCACAGTCTATCATCCTCATAATTAACATCTTTTGTATGGCCATACTTTCTTGATTACTAGAATATCACAGTTCATTAGAGTTTCAAATGCACATGCAACTGAGCCGTTGCCTAAAAACCTTCTCCTCTGGTTACACCAAAAAGGTACTGTAAGGCGCAGTTATTATAATTAGTTAGTACAGACTGCTACAGTACTCCCCCCTAATAACTGCGTCTAAAAATCTAACTTTTGGCCTAATGGTGCAGCCAAACCGACTCTTCAACGGGGGTGCCGCTAGTCCCTCCTCTTCGTTCTCTTCCTCGGTGGCTGCAGTTGGAATGCTACAAGCTTTCAATTTTTCAAACGTTGGGGCCTCTCTGCTATTATCTTCTTCCTGTGCAAGCAGGAAAGCTGGCTTCACTCGGTCAAGCGAGACGGTAAGCTCCCTGTTCGGTAACTTCAGAGTGCAAAGTTTATCAGTCCTCTGTAGAATAGGATAAAGTCCAGAGTATGGTGGGGTGAGACTCTTCTTTAGCCTATCATCCCTCAAAAATGCATATTTGCAGTTTGCAAGTGCGTGGTGGACAAACATCTTCTTGCTTCCTCGAAATGGTGCTGGACGTAGATGGTTCATATCCTCCCTTAACTGACGAACAAAGTCAGTCATGTTGGAAGATCTAGTATCTGAAGCTAAAAATTCACCAGGTAACCTCAGGTTCTGCCCATAAACAGCTTCGGCGACGCTAGTACCTGTATCTTCCCTGATGACAGTCCTTAATCCCAAAAGCACCGTAGGAATTAGGTTGGCCCAGTTCTCAACATCCAAGAGAGCAATCAAAGATGCCTTCAAAGACCTGTGCCATCGTTCCATACAGCCGTTCGATTGCGGATGGTACGGAGATGTCCTAATCTTGTTGGTTCCTAGGAATCGAGTGAGGCTACAAAACAGATCACTCTCAAACTGGCGACCTTGGTCCGTCGTCAACTTCGATGGGACTCCAAATCTCGCAATCCATCCCTGATAAAATGCTTCGGCAACTACTTCGGCTGTGATGTCTTCCACCGGCACCGCTTCTGGCCAACGTGTAAAGCGATCGATCATTGTTACTAGGTATCGCTTACCTCTTGAAGGCGGTAAGGGTCCAACAATATCCATATGGACATGCTCGAAGCGCTCAGCGAATTCAAAGTTACCTGCGGCTGACACCGTGTGTCTACCAACTTTACCTCGCTGACATCCTATGCACGTCCTTGCCCAATTGCTAAGATCCTTATTGAGACTTGGCCAGAAGTACTTCTGAGCGACAGATTTGCGGGACGCTCTTACTCCAGGGTGACTCGCATTGTGCACAGCGTCGAAGATCTCCCGGCGAAGTGGGGCTGGAACATAAATCCGCACCTGTTTCAGAGATGTCACACACAGAATAGGTTTGGCTGCTCCGGGTAAGCAGATTAGTTTTAATTGGAGATTCCCCTGTTTCTTCAAATCGTCGATTTCAGGGTCTTCTTCCTGTAGAGCCGCAAGTCTATCCAAATCGCCAGCAAGATGGATCGTTTCAATCCGTGATAAGGCATCTGCAACTTGATTGTCCTTCCCATCTACATGCTGAATATCGGTTGAAACTTGGGAAATAAAATTCAACCATCTCATCCTAATCGGAGATGCCGTGGAGGGCTTTTGATGCATTGCGTACACTAGAGGCCTGTGGTCTGTCAATATCACAAAGCGCCTCCCCTCGATGATAGGTCTGAAATAACGCACTGCTGAGTATATTGCTAAGAGCTCACGGTCATAGGCAGAATAAGTTGCTTGTGCTTCTGACAATGATTTTGAGAAAAATCCCAGAGGCGTCCAATGATCGTTCTCCCACTGCTGAAGAACGGCCCCCATGCAACTACTGGACGCGTCGCAAGCCAATGACAACCTGGCGTCTTCTTTGGGATGTGCAAGTAGAGCGGCTGACTTCAAACTTGCTTTACAGCGCTCAAAGGCTTGGGTGCTCTCCTCAGTCCACTCTATTGGCGACCTGTCGTTCTTCTTAGAGCCATGGAGATATCGGTTGAGGATTTTCTGGACTGCGGCAGCCTTGGGAATGCAGCGTCGATAAAAATTAATCATTCCCAAAAATCTGCGAAGTGATCTAACGTCTTGGGGTTTCGGATAATCCATGATAGCCTGGCCTTTGGCTTCCTGCGGCTTAATTCCTTCTGATGTAATATGATAACCCAAGAAATCGATCTCGCTTAAACCGAATTGGCACTTATCAGGGTTAAGAGTGAGTCCATTGTCGTTCAGCCTTTTAAATACTTCACGCAGATGGACGATATGTTCCTCGTGGCTCGCAGAAGCAATCAGCACATCATCGAGTAGGACAAAACAAAAGTTTAAATCTCTGAGCAGATTGTCAATAAACCGTTGAAAGGTTTGTGCTGCATTCTTCAGGCCAAAGCACATCCTTAAGAACTCGAATAATCCAAATGGCGTAATGATCGCTGTTTTGGGGATATCTTCTTCCCTGATCGGAATATGGTAGTAGGCCCTGACCAAATCCAGACGAGAAAAATGGGTCTTACCATAAAGATTATTTCGGAAGTCCATAATGTTCGGGACACCATACCTGTCGGGCACCGTCTGCGAGTTTAGCTGTCGAAAGTCTCCACAAGGTCGGACCTTTCCATCCTTCTTTTCCACGACATGCAGTGCGCTCGACCACTGGCTCTTCGAAGGACGACATATGCCCATTTCTACCATATATCTGAATTCTTCTTTTACTTTCCGATATTTATCTGCAGGTAGTCTTCTCGCTTTAGCTGAAACTGGGTGACCGGTCGTTTCAATGAAGTGCACCGTGTCATGGTTTACTGGTTCCTTCATGGAAGTTGGTCGGGTTATATTTGGGAATTCTCGAAGCAAGAAAGCATATGGATGTCCCTCAGGAACTGCAGAGATCGATGCTGGAACCTCCTTAATAATTTTGCCTCGCGAAGTCAACCCTGTAGTCTTATCGATCAGCTGCCGGCCTTTGAGATCTACCATCAAATTATAATGAGAGATGAAGTCCGCTCCGATAATAGGTCTGGGTATGTCTGCAATTACAAAAGACCATCTAAATGCACGACGAAGTCCGAGATCTAATTTCAAGGTCTCCTCACCGTAGGTCTTAATTCTGGTCCCATTAGCAGCATAAAGGGCAAAATCCTTCTGGACTGGCTTCATACTCTTCTTCGGAGGAACCACGGAGATTGCCGCACCAGTGTCTATCAGCAGAGAGAGCCCTGTCCACTTATCTTTGACGAAAAGGCGGCGTTGGGCAAGATTACTGGCACCGGTACACGCCACTTCCGGGCCACCAGTTAGTTTCCCGAATTCTTTTTCAGTCTCTCCCAGGCGCAAGGTTGGACACATTTATTGGCTTTTTCCTTAAACCTAAAATGGTAAAAACACAACCAATCTGGATTTTCATGGGCTCTAGAGCGACTTCGGCTTCTTTGGTTCCTGTCGCGAGAACGAGATGAACGTCTTCGCGTTCCTTGGCGTCCCCTAGTCGACAGAGCTGCAACTTGCGCAGTAAGTTGCTCTATCTTGGCTTCCAGGCGCAAAGCTGTGTTCTGCCAGGAAGAAGAATCTGACTTGGCAACTGAACAAACTTCCTCCGGTCGAATCACTTCATGGATCTTGTCCGCTACTTCAACCAGCTTCTCCACATCGGTGTGCCCAGCCGTAGTAAGGATCGCCTGCGTATTGGTAGGCAGTGAACGCAGCCATAAAGTCTTCAATATATCCTTGTTGAGCGTATCTCCTGCCAGTTGCTGCATATGTCTAAGCCACTGGGATGGTTTTTCCTCACCCAATTGTTTTCCTTCCAAAAGTTGTTGGATACGACGGCTTTCGGACTCAGCATAGCAGCCTATTAAACGAGACTTCAAATCTTCATACGGGGTGGCACTTGGATTTCTAACAATGTCCGAAACCTGTCTCATAACATCTAAGTCCAACATCGGTATGACAGTTTGAAAATTCGTAAGGCTATTAGTAATCCCCGAACGAGCGAAAACGGCCTCCATTTGGCAAAACCATAAATCAGGATCAGACTTCCGAAAGGGTGGTGTTTTATTAGTGGCAGAAAATGCAGCCAGAACTTCGGGCTTACTTTCTATTTCATCCGGCATGTTAAAAAAAATTTAAATATGAGCACAAATTTTAATCAAAATCTCTAATAAGAAAATTAAATCAAAACGACCCCAAAAAACGGTCAAAAACAATAATCTTAAACTTAAATGTAAATTTGGAATCAATGACGTCACTAGCCAAACTTTTTTTAATTTAGGGGTCACCACTTATTACCTCTTTGGGGGTAATAGGACGTCACTGGAAAGGTTTCAATGATTAAAACAAGTGCTCACCATTAAAATTACATTTATTTTGCAAAAATATATTATCCAATTATCTGGCATGCCAAAAACTACAATAAATTAAATAAATACTGAATGCTCAGAATACACTACTCATGCAAAAAAATATATACATAATTAATAATGCGTGCACTACTCAACTTGTTTAAATAAATAAATAAATCTACGAATAAATAATAAAACTATAAACGATCAACAATAAATAAACTCTAAAGAAACTGTAACAATCTAAAAATACATGCTTTAACCTAATAACTTAAAACTAATAATAAATAACTTAAAGTAGGTACTACCATTATCACAGTCTATCATCCTCATAATTAACATCTTTTGTATGGCCATACTTTCTTGATTACTAGAATATCACAGTTCATTAGAGTTTCAAATGCACATGCAACTGAGCCGTTGCCTAAAAACCTTCTCCTCTGGTACTGTAAGGCGCAGTTATTATAATTAGTTAGTACAGACTGCTACAAGGGGCTTATGTTCAGTAAAGCATTTACCCCTCCAGTATATGTTTAAAATGCGTTATGTTGCTTTAAATAGCCAAAAGCTGTATTTGTCGTAAGTAGAATAAATCGTTTCAGCAGGAGAAATACAGGAAATCCCGAGAGGTTGGCTATCTTTGTTGGAAATTTGGTGGAGGAGACCCTTGATGGCCTGATCAGAGGCATCGGTATATAACTGAAGAGTACCGTTTGGATTCATATATGATACCAAATATTCAAGAGGATACTCACTTCCTGCATGGAAAAACAGTCTTTTTAACCATATATCTAATGCGAGCTCCAACAGTACACCTTTTTGCCTCTATGGATTTCCCTTTATGCCCTAGGGTATGTGAAATGCTGTGCAAACCTATCGTCCATCATTCACTGCATGGTCTACCCTAATTATGTTATACCTGGACGATATCCTAGAAGCTCCCTCTAGTTCAACAGAATTCCTATAACATTTAGAGTTAATTTTTTGGTATCTCCACTCTCCAAAGTGTCCTAACAATGTTCCACCACAGCGTTATCACTAAGTAGATGTGATGTAGGGAAAAACAGAAATTAATATTTTATTTCAAACTCTTATATTTTAAATTTTGATATTCAGATTTAATAATTTAAAATTAATTAATGACGTTTAAAATTAATAAATATTACAATCTTTACCGCCTTCTGCTGAGCTGAGTAGAGGTTACTGTGCATGTTATAGAATTGAAGTCCAAGGGCAATTAAGTTACAATATTTTATTTAAAGTTTAGTGATATTAAGAAAACGAAATTTACGAAACCAGTACTTTACTTCAATCACCAATTGGCGCAAGGAAACCAATATGTATACAATAGTGTTTTAGCTATTTCAGCCTATGTTTGGCAAAAATTGTAACATAGTTACTCTGTACCTCGAAATAATTTGACAAATTTCGGATCCTTAAATTCAAATATAAGGAAACTAATCATTTGTATAATCTCAAAAGGGAATTGACTGAAATTTATCCAACACTATGAGTTGTAGACTAACCTTCCGAAATATAACCTTAAATTTTATTTACCAATAATGGAGGTTATATGTTTACTCACGAGCCATTTCATAAATTATCCAGATTTTGAATTTATTTAAAAATGTGTCCGAATTCTAGTAAAAAAGTCGTTTGTTTTATTTGTGACAATAGTTTCCCAACCAAATTATTAATGTTGAAGCATGTTTCTGAAATGCACAACATTTCAAATGATGGAGATAATGAATTGAATACAGTAGCACTTCAAACACAGGATGACTCTATTTTTATATGTAATGACAGCTTGAATAATGTTAACTTAGTTGTTTCTGACCAAGGAAATTTGGATAATCAGCGTTCAATATTTGCCAAATTATGTGATGATCAATGCTCAAAGAATTTAGAATTAGACAAAAATGTATCATCCAGCATTAAATTGGATCATTGCACAGTGCCTTGTGAAGGGACATTAATTAAATGTGTGCTTTGTGATGCTTCATATAGGACAAAACAAATCATGGTTACACATTATGAGAATGATCATCATATTAAAATTGTTACTGAAGTTTTAAAGTTTATTGATATTTCTCAGTTTCTTAAGTGGAAGAAAGATTTGGAACAAAAAACAATAACCAGGTTTGTGAAGTATCGTAGTAAGAATTTTAAAAGTTCAACTAAAAGTTTTTACAGATGCCATCGTGATGGTTTGTTCAAGAGTTCTGGCAGAAGCATACGTCAGTTGAAATCACATGGTAGTAATAAAATTAATGGTCATTGTCCAGCCAAATTGGAAGTGAGTCATTTAAAGGAAAAAGAAGAAATTTTTGTCAAGTATACTAAAACCCATGTTGGTCACACAATGGAGATTCAGAAGATTAATTTAGACAAAGAAGAAAGAAGGTTTATTGCCTCTAAATTAGCTAACAAAGTCCCCAATAAAAAAATTCTTAATGACATCCGTAGTGCAAACATTGGTAAATTTAGAAGACTCAAATATGTGACTATGAAAGATTTACACAATATTAAAAAATCATCGTCTGATAATGAAATATCGCAAGAGACTAATCATAGAATACTTAATTGGATTAAGGAAGTCCAGGATAGTGGAAATAGTTCAGCCATAAAATTTTGTAAACCTATTGGAACAATTATCAAAGAATTTCCATCACTGTCATCAGATGATTTTTTGTTGATTGTTGTCACTGATAGACAGCTAAGTAAGTTACAGGAGTTTGGTACTGACATTGTCTGCATTGATATACATCATGATGATGATCATACTTTTGATATCATCGTGTTGAGTGTGATTGACGAGAAGAAACAATCTTTTCCGAGTGCATTTATGTTCTCCAATGTTTTAACTAAAGGTATCTGTGAATTATTTTTCAAAGTTATAAAATCTTCTATAGGTTTCTCTCTTAAATCTAGAGTTGTTATGACTGATATTGATGACTTTTTCTACATTTGGTGTTCAGTAATGCTTTTTTCATCTTTACATTTATATTCATCATGGTTGCTGAAAAATAGATGGCAGAAAAGTGTAGCATCTAAAATTCACTCATTGGTTAAGCAAAACCTTATTGTAGATAAATTGGAAACACTTATTGAAGAAAGAAACTGTGAAGAATTTGAAAAAATGCTTAGTGAGATTTGCTACACTATGCAGCAGGACTTTGAACTAGAAAACTTTGGAAATTATTTTGAATACTTCAAAAACAATAAAGAATCCTGGGCCCAGTGTTACAGAGATATCGCAGACATCAATTACAGTATTTTGTTTGAAAGACTTAACCGCTCAATTGACTATATATATAATCAAGAACAGAGGATAGAATACATTGATACGGTCGTTGATTTGTTAATTGATTTCATGGAGAATAAATTTTTAGAGATTGGTATTAATATAATTTTTAATACATGAATATATAATATATTATATACATATATTTTCTTGTAAGTCATTGTTATCTATTGTATTTTTTATTCCCTCAGGTGACAGCAGTCAAGAAATAATGAAAAGGCATATACTATGTTTGAATTCAATGGCTGCGTTATCAATCAGTGAAAATGGGGATGACTCTTGGACAGTATCTTGTTTGAAGAAGAATGTAAGTTTTAAAATTAAAAAAAGTAATTTGAATTGTAACTGCAGAAATCGTTGTAATTATTGTGATTGTTGTATGCATTTTTATGTGTGTTCCTGTGAGGACTCATACATAAAGATGAATATGTGTCTCCACATACATTTAGTTTGTCAGTTCCTTCAACAAATAGACACTAGTAGTGATGTGATACCTTTTAGCATTGATAATAATTTGATTTTTACTTCCTCTGCATCAGGCAGTGAAGAATGTTCCATTTCGAATACAAAACAAATCTCACAAATTGATCATTTAAAATTAAAAAAGGTGAAATTGATGGAGCATTTAAAAAACATTTTAGAATTGGTTGAAAGCAACGATGAATTAATGGTTGTAGAGAATGCTTTATTACCTCTAAGTACAACCATCACCTTACTAAAGCAGAAATAATCAGTTTGTTAACTTTAAGATACTTGGAAAGGTAGTTAATTTTTCTTTGATGATTAATAGGAATGGTTAAGCTATTTCTACAGTCAGAAGTTGGTATTATTAAGTTAAAGATGAATGCTGGTTGGGTATTCTGTCATTATTTTCATTCATTGTCATTGCTATTGCATCACCTATTTCATTTAATTCTTATGCTCATGATGTTTATACCATTGAATGTTTTTGTCTTTCAATTACTAGCATACACAAAAAATGTTTTTCAGTACAGTTTTTACTTCTGCCAGAATAAAAGATTCAAGCAATTGTTCTGGTCGGAAAAAATCAATATTCTAACCATTGCAGGAAGTGGGTAAATCTTTGGAAAATCGCGAAGAACGAATAAAGGAAAGTAGCGAGTCACACTACGATTTGTGGTCTGAGTTTTGTGGAAAACTAATTTCTACAAAAATATTTATTTTAATAAGTTCATTGCTTTTTAATGATATTAATTTTTTGTTTAAGAAAAATTTGTTTTAAACGTTGATGTTCATTTTTGTAACAATCAATTTTATTAGTTAGTGATTTAATTTCAGTGACTGACCACCATTCGTAGTCACCTAAATTAGCTCACATATTACTTGGATAGGTGTTCAAGTTGACTAATTAAGAATATTGGCAAAAATAATGGAGACAGATTTGGCACCAATCTCTTTAATTGTAATTTTATGCAGGTTCTCTTAAAAACTCACACACTTTTTAAAATTGATAAATAAGGGAGGTATTTTGTTATCCATTTATTCTAGAACTTTAAAATTATTAACATAAGTATATGTTATGTTATACACCAGACCCTCAATTTCTTTTAATATTTATGTTTATCTTCTCTAAATTATTATTTTTTAAATTTATTACTGCCGAATTTAATTATATTTTTGCTACCAGACAACTTTAACAAACATGTTTATTCCTGCAACTTGAACTGTTTAGAATTTATGTATTTCTTCATTTCTGAAGCATATATTTTAATCAAATTTTAGGTATATGGTTCCTAAATGATCGTTTATAATTACTCCCTTTCCATTTAATTATATTTTCCTTATTATCTTTGTCTAATTACTTCAAACTAATTTCGTTGCTGAGAAGTAAAAATAAGAGGGGTATGATAAGTATGTATGTGCCATTTGAATTATTGGTTGTTTTTAGTTTGGTCAAAATTATTATTGATTATGGTTTTTATTAGTGACAAATGGAAATTAATTATGCTTATTGATTTGATTATATGGTTAGTAATATTATGGTTTTTATTAGTGACAAATGGAAAAGTGACCTAGCCAAAAATTATGGTGATTTATGGATGTGATTTCATTAAATACTATTAAGAATTAATCTTATAAAAATAAAACAAAACTAGCAGATATTGCTGATGATGATTCTGTTTTTTTTTTTTTTGTTTTTTTAGGCAATATTTTAATAATTAATTAAATTAAATTAATAATTTTGCTGTTGGTAATATTAAATTGAAACATATTGATTATTTTGTGTAGATTTCAAAAAAGTTTAGTTCTGGATATTTGTACATTGTTTCTTAAAAGATACATCAGTTGTTTGCCCATGTATATCATATAAACCTATCTGTTTCATTTGATGCAACTTCATGCTTATATTGGTATACAAGTAAACAAAATAATTAGACTTTTACAGAGATTACATATAAAGTTTGGATTGGTACCTCAGTATTATCTATTCATTTCTGACTCAATCTGCTTTGTCCAGTTATTTGCTCAACCACATTAGAAGTTAGTAGTATACTCATTGAAAATGTTCATAAGACCCCATTACAATTTCTAGTTGAAAAGGCTAGGCCAAACTGAAGTCATAATACTTAAGCTTATATTTGTATTTTAAACTATCTTACTTAAATTATACATTTTGAAAAATAGCTCCCTCCAAAAAATAATTTCATTTAATCCAATATTTATCATTATTTCATTGAATAACAAAATATTTTCAAATATCCCTGAAGACTTAGGGGGGTGGGGAGGTGATTAGTTATTATTTCCAAATAATGAAGATTGGATATCTTCTCGAATGATTGCTGCCTAATTATTCTTCTTGTTGAAGAATAATCAATAAAACTGAAGAAAATAAAAAGTCTCAGATGGAAGAAACCAACTTTTTCTGTAACCGGTGTGGCCATTAAAGTTTACTCTGAATGCGTTGTGGAGTCCTCTGGCCTCAAAACAAAATAATGCTATATATTAATATTCTCTTTTTGTTCTAAAAATATACAATTTTTCTAAAATGGCTACTACACTTCTACACTAAACACCACTACACTTTTATAAGTGACATAAGTGCCATGGGAAAGGGGACACTAAATTCTCTTTTACAAAGAAATTTTTTTTAATATTTTTATTGAGAAGTGGGGTCAGTAATTCATACAGTGGTTTACCAAGAATGAAGGAGGCCCCTTACTCAAGGAACTCCCCCAAATTAAAAAAAAAAAAATTCCACTGTATTCTCAGGTAATCAGTTGGTTTTTTTATATAAATAATTTTTTAGGAGATAATAAAATTAATAATCGAGTTTTAACGGAACAATAATTTTTTTCTCGATTTATTGTACATAAGATTCTATTCAAAGGGTTCATAACAGCGACTGATAATAAATTAGAACTAAATTTTCAATTTTGAGCTCCTTAGTATTTTTCAGATAATGACTGCTATATTTTATTCTTCTCAGATATGGACATTTATAAGTGCTTTATTTGAATCAATATTTTACGTTTGTTCCAGTATACCTTTCCTTGTTAACTATGAGCAGTTAGTACAGGTTTACAGCACATATGAAAGTTGCCAACTTGTTTTAGTGCTTGTTGGAACATGCCTTTGATTCTTTAGGAATTGCCATGTTTTTTTCCGATCGATAACACTGAGTAGCACGCACTTCGCCTTCTCTCACAATTCTCTTTCTTCTGTCTTCTGTCTTCCTTCTCTTTAAACAGTTCTCTTTGTTTTTCATTGTAAAACAAAATTAGAAAGGTTGTTTATAATTCTTGAAGTTTTAATTTAGTTCTAGTTATGTTTTTAATAGTTTCTGTTAAATAATCTGAAAGTAGAAATTATAATTTTTTTTTGATACTCCAATATTTCTTTTCAGCGACCTTTTAACATAATATAAACTAAATATTATTATTTCTTAAAATCTTAGTTTTCCAACAGTATATTTATAATAAAATAATTACACATATATATTACAAGTCATATTAGCGAGAAATTAAAAATTTTGTTTTGGGAATTAATATATTTTTTTCTCTTTTATTATCTTTATACCTCATTTTTTTGAAAAATATACATACATACATATTCATTTTGTCTTAAAAAATTCCGTAATTTTAGATTGCTTAGTTTTTCTGCAAGCTACGTTATATAACAGCCATTCACATTCAATTATGGCATCGGTCTCTTTCTTGCTAACCTCCTTGGAATAGACAAAACGTTTTACAACCTCAAATACAGCAACCGTTTGGGTAAATGTTGGTGGTGGTCCAGGCTCTTTGTCGTCAGAACTTTGGGAATCGGAATCGTTAAAACCTTGTTCGTTTTTTGTGACTTCAGCAACGATCTCCTGGTCACTTTAGAGTGCACAGACTGCCAAGTTGTGAAATTCAACAAAATTTTCGAATGTTACGCCTGGGTGAACGTTGGACCACTCAGGAGGTTCTTCAAAGCTGCCTATATCATCTCCAGCTTCACTTGATTCGTCGACATATCCTTCCTTATGTACTCCGGCTTTACAAAAGCACTTTTGTATTGTAATAGGCTCAACAGCCTTCCAAGCTACTGCCGTAAACTAGATAGCCTGAAAAAGTGCACTTGATTAATGAAACGTTATGAGTACATAGTAAAATTCACAATTTAATTTCATAAGTTTACCCTAAGAACATTGATCTTGTTTTATTTTTCCTGCTGATTCACTCCTCAACACAACTAAATAATCTTTCCAAGTGGTCTTGGCTTATGAGGGAATATACTTTTTTTTTTTTTTTTTTTTGGTCCTCCCCATCCTCGTCTTGTAGGCTATACGGGGTTTCCCGGGCCAGGGGAGAGGGTGGAGGATTGATGCCGAGTATTATTAAATTTTCCCTTGGCTCCGGGTTTTGAACTTGCTATCTTTCGGTTCTCAATCATACGTTGCTGGGGGCGAAAGCTGTGGGAGTGCCGTTGAAGGTTCGGCTGGTGGCGAAAGCTGGGATGGTGCCGCTGAAGCAGACGTCTGGTCCTCCGTCAGAAGATATAGGCCAGTTTCAGACGGTCTAGAGAAACATTCACCTCCTTTCCTCTTTATCAGAACAGTGAAATATTTTTCGTTTTGACGTTCTACCTTGTATGGGCTGGAGTAAGGAGGCACAAGCGGTTTCCATTCTGTGACTTCCCGCAGAAAAACAAATGAGGTAGTCGGAAGATCTTGAGGCACAAATATCTTCTGGTTGGCCTTCCTATTTTCTGCCGGTTACACATTAGCCAAATCCTCCTTCAGCCGTTGCAATGTAAAACTCGGCTCCTGGAATTCTGGGGGCTCTTGAAAGAATTCGCTGGGAAAGGTTGGCCGTACAGCGCTTCAGCCACACTTGCTCCCATGTCCTCACGAATCGTCGAGCGTAGCCCAAGCAAGACAGTAGGCAGAATTCTAGTCCAATGATCCGTATCCATTTGTGCCATTAGAGCGGCTTTCATGATAGATGCCACCTCTCAATGCATCCATTGGCACTTAGGTAAGGCGTTATTCGCTTTTTATCGTTTTTTTTAACGCCAAGCAGAGTGGTGAGACGATTGAAGACGTCGGCTTCGAATCGACAACCTTGGTCTGTTGTTAGTCGTATAGGCGTTCCGAATCGTGCGACCCACGCTTCAGCCACTGTTTCTGCAGTCATTTCAGCCATGGGTACTGCCTCAGGCCAACGAGTGGCCCTATCTATCATAGTAAGGAGGTACCGTTGTCCATCGGAAGGCGGTAACAGACCCACAATATCCAGATGGATGTGATGGAAAAGTCCTGAATGCTGGAAGGTACCAAGGGGAGTCGAAGTGTGCCTTACCAGCTTGGAGCGCTGGCATGGTATGCACATTTTGGCCCACTGTCCCACGTCGTGATTCATCACTAGCCAAAAATACCGTTGGGCGATGAGTTTTCTGGTTGCTCGTACTCCAGGATGGCTAAGCCCATGCAGGCGTTGAAAGATCACCTTTCTGAAATCCGGAGGTATATACGGCCGCGCTCTGCTTGTAGAGGTCTCGCAAAGTATGGGAACATCTATTCCTGGAACTTCGAGCAGTATTAGGCTGAGGTTTTTGTTCGTCCGCATTTCCTGAACTGAAGGGTCAGCCTTTTGAGCTTTGGCAAGAGCTGCTAAATCATCCGGGAGCTGTATCTCTTAGAGTCCGGACAAGGTATCCCCCTCTATGTTCTCATTACCAGCCTGATAAACTGTCAGTAGAGAACTGACTGATATAGTTTAGGTGTCAGATCTGTCTTGGGCACGCTGTTTCTGACCTTTGCTGGAATGCGTGAATTATTTGGAAGTGAAGTCCTTCCACAAGCGGGCGAAAGTGACGCACGGCCTCGTATATGGCAAGTAATTTGCGGTCGTACGTGGAGTAATTTTGCTGTGCTGGATTCAACGCTTTTGGAAAAACATGAGTGGGCACCATGCTCCATCCTTCTTCTGTTGTAACACAGTGCCTATTCCCTTCTCGTATGCATCACAAGCAAGTGTAAGTTCGCTGTTAGTCGCTGGGTGAGCAAGTTTCGCCGCTTCGCTGAGGCTCCTCTTGCTATCCTCAAATGCCTTCTCTGTCTCTGGAGTCCACATAATGGGCGTTTTGTCCTTTCGCTTGCCATTGTAGAGCAGTTTGTTGAGCGGTGCCTGTATCCAAGCTGCATGCTGAATAGATCTGTGATAGAAGTTTAGCATTCCTAGAAATCGGCATAACTGCCAGATGGTCTCTAGCCTAGAAAATTCTAGGATGCTCTGAACCTTTGAAGGAAGTGGGGTGATTCCACTATGCTCAACTCTATACCCCAAAAAGTGGACAACAGGGCGACCAAATACGCATTTGTTAACGTTGAGTGAAAGACCACTCTCATCCAGACGTCGGAAAATAAGTCTGAGGTGCTCTTAATGCTGCCGCTGATCTGTAGATCCCACGATGGAATCGTCTAATATAAAAATTGAAGTCTCTGAAGGCGTTGTCTACAAACCTTTGGGCAATGTTCCTGAGCCCGAATGTCATTTAGACATAATACAACAGGCATAGACATAATACAACAGAAAAAATATTATTTTCTAGAAGGACAGCGAGCCAGTATTTTCTCTCAGTTGTATTACCTTAAATTAATCTTCAAACTTTTCTTGATAAGTAATAAACTTGCTCAACCTCTATGTTTTTCCTTCTTCGCAGGTACACAGAAATAATTATAATGTTTCATAAAAGTAGGCAAACAAATATTTTCCACTATATGCCAGGTTTCATATATACTAATTATATCAAAATAAATTAATCGATTTATTTCATCACTAGATAAATTCAACAAAGTCGAAAAGCCACTAACGTTCCAGAAGCTAAATTCATGAAAATTTTCATCACAGTTTATAGAGAGTCAGTCGTCAGTGCTTGATTTTATTTCCTTCATGCTATTTGTCTTTTCTATTTTTTGAGTAAAGCTAGTGATTTTCCCTTTTTCTGATTTGGTAATTTTAATTTCTTTTGCTTTAGAGGTCATTTGTGGGGATTGTAAAGGTCTTTTCTTCTTTTTGGTTTTTCTTTTCATAGCTAATTCCAACCTTATTTATTTTGGTAAATCGTTATTTATAAATATTTTTTGACCTGGTAGGTTTTTTAAAAATTTCACTAATACAGGTTTTGAGTTGTCTTTTCCAAGCGTCTTCTATGTCACTACCTTTCACATCAACTTCTAGTATTTCAGAGAAAATTGTTATTACTTTTTCCTCTAAATCTTCCTGTGAGGTGGATTCCGCACCATGAATAATCACATTTTTCTTTTTTAATTGTATCTCTAACAAGGGGAGGGCACAGCTATGGGGTCGTCGATCGGGCCCTTTTTTTTTCTGGTGATTCTACATCGAAAAATAGTCGACACGTGTCTGAGCGTTCCGTCCAACGGCCTTAGGTGCTAAGAAATAAAATAAAATACCTTGAAAATCCTTTATTTTTTATCTTGAGTTTGGAAAATGATATTGACATGATTCTTTCACTAATTCATTTATTTTAAAGAGTAGATTAAAGGAAAAATACAATCGTTAAGGAATTATTCATATTTCTTCAATTTAATTTAAAAAAAGTTTCAAGTTTTCAAGTAAACTAGCTTTATAAATTTTTTCATATAAAAAACAATAGCAGAATTGCGTTCAGCACCTCAGGAAACCCTGATGTCTTAAATATCATCCAAAACAAAAAATAAAATTTTTTTCCTGTCAGGAGCAGCTTAAAAATGTTTCAGCAAAATTGTATGTGTAGTTTCAAATTCTGCATCTCGTGTTGAGATGATCCGATTTTTACATTCTTGAGCTCGTTGCATAGAAGAAAGCTTCCTTTTTCTAACCATATAAATAACTATTGTATTATCTCGGGAAGCTCTTGTAAAAAATGGTCCTCAAAATAAAAATTAAATTCAAACTTTTATTTATATTATGTTGATTCCTGAACACGTAAAAATATCTCGATTATGTAAAAATGTGTAACTCTAGTGCCTTTATTTACACTATGAATTTGATGAGAATCGGTAGAATTTTCTCCGAAATATGGTCGGATATTTGGATGTTTAACGAAATTGTAAAGGTCTAGCCTTAGCGAAACTTTTAATGCAATTTTTAATTTTTTTTTTTTTTTTTTAATCTTCCCAAAATTTACTTATAGGTTTTTTTGATTGTCCTCAAAACGAATCTGAAAACTGTTATGAAACAAAAACAGTTTTTCACAGACTACACTCTATGTACCAACTCAAAATGACTTTTTAATGTTATTATTTTGCCAGAATATTCCATGAACCTAACTCTAACAATAAGGTAGAATAAGGATAATAGTTTCCAACCCGAATAATTTCTCTATTTCTTACAGAAAATCATTTCAAAGTTTTGTGTTGTTTAAAAATACCCCTACTCTCATTGAAGAGGAATGAAATTACTATGCATTGATGAAAAAAAAAAATTATTGTTAAGTCATATATACAATAATTTATTCTAACTTTTGCTTTACTACTTTTTACAATATTTTGGGAGGTAGGACACGAAGCATTGAAAACAAAGCCGACTCCGGCACACAGCACACTGTATAAAACACGCATTCTCACACACACACCCCCCTTCATGAGTGATTCGTAAAAACAAATTTGGTTCACGTTGGAGAAAATATTTCGATCAGGTATCAGTTTCGCAGCAAACCATCCATATCTAACCATTGTCTGAAAGCAAGGGGTGGAGAGCTGATGATGTATGAGGGAATGCATTTTAATTGAATCTTCCCACGACGAAAGCTCCAGCTGCGACTGGAGGACGTAGACCGAGTTTCGTATCTTTTTTATAAAGTTTTTAACTTGACGGAAAAAATAAACATCGCACGGCTGACAATATGGAGTGCAATGTGGAGGTATAATTTTCGTTCTAGCAGTGCAATTTCCATCATCGTCAGTGAACAAATTTTTCATGTGGGAAGTATGTTTCTGTCCTCCCCAAGAGTCATAGATCAGCAAAAAATTATCAGATCTGCCCGTGTTTGGAAGAATAATTTCCGATACAAACGAATCAACATGGGCAGCTGTCAGTTTGCCGGATTTTGAGGCTGTAACAAAAACATTCTGGTACTCCTGCATTAGTGCACTCACGTTTGTTTCGATTCGCGGTCCAAATGTCCCGCCCGCTTCCTGCATGCACAGGAAAACTTTTGGTAGAATGGTCCCTGCGTCAGTAATAGAGTATTGCGCGGTATAGCTGTGAGTGACTCTAACCGACAACGTCCTGTCCACTCTACATCTGTACTCACAGCCCGTTTGGTCAGTGCTGATAACCAGGTGTGGTTGATACTGTGTGATGAGTGCGGCCATTCTCTTTTTAAATATACAAGCTGTATTAAAATTTTCAGTATCATTCAACGCATTCTTTGACTTAATATATTTTGTCACCTTCCTTTGACGAATGCAATGCGAAGTTTTAAATTTCTTCGCCCATCTCCCAGAGGCTATAAAGTATAGAGAGACTATACAGGGAACTGTAGAGCAGTTTTTAAAAAAAAATTATTTTTTGTTTTGGATGATTGGATATTTAAGACATCAGGGTTTCTTGAGGTGCTGAGCTCAATTCTGCTAATGTTTTTTATGTGAAAAAATTTATAAAGCTAGTTTACTTGAAAACTTGAAGCTTTTTTTTAAATTTAATTGAAGAAATATGAATAATTCTATAACGATTGTATTTTTCCATTACTCTACTCTTTAAAATAAATGAATTAGTGAAAGAATCATGTCGATATCATTTTCCAAACTCAAGATAAAAAATAAAGGATTTTCAAGGTATTTTATTTTATTTCTCAGCACCTAAGGCCCATTGGATGGAACGCTCGGACACGTGTCGACTATTTTTCGATATAGAATCACTAGAAAAAAATGGGCCCGATCGACGACCCCATAGCTGTGCCCTCCCCTTGTAAGTTAAGAATTTTTTTTTTAGAAACTAATTCCTCTTTTATCTTATTATTCTAGATTGATATAAAATTTAATATATAAATATTTACTAATAACAGCTGACTTGATAGGATACTTGCTATTAACCTTCAGCGAAGTGGTGGGGGTCTTCCTGCACTAGCCAGCAATCTTGATAAGCGGACTTGCCCTGATTTTCACTTAAAGTTTCTTATTTAACTGTGAAATAACTGTTGGCACTAATGTCACTAAACTTCACACAACGACCAATTTTCACTTTAACTATGTCTGTACCAAAAATCTTTTCATGCTTTCAATTTCTGATATGATTTTCTGCTTTTTCTAAAGTCCCAAAAATTTCATTTTCATTGATCTCATTCAATGGCTTTTTAATTTAAAGCTTCTAGAATTTAGGATATCAAATAAGTCATTAAAAACTCTGAAAAATTCTATCATTCCTTCAGCATCTTCGAATTTTTAGATTTTATTATCTAAGCAATATTGAAGAGCATCTGCAACAGATGTACTCAATAGTTGCATGGCGAGTTTCACTTTCATTTTTTGTGAGCTGTAAAATATGTTTTCTTCCTATTTTATTGCCCAGTTGTATTTCTTCGGATTTATGTAAATTTAGTAGTTTTCTTAAAAAAATCCAACTAACTAGTCATCCTCGCATGTCCATAAGGTTTTCCAGATCATAAAGTGTATTTCTCACCCACTTTAGCATATGACATGGATCCAGAAACAGGTCAACAGTATGATGGTCTTTATGAAATGAGGTCTTCATCTGAGCTGGATCTTTAAAATTACATCCTAATTTTCCCAAAGAAGACAGGTTTGAGGACGTTCCATCGCAAGTAATTGAAGCAACCGTTATATTTATGGTTATATAAATGTGTATATATATATATATATATATATATATATATATATATATATACACACACAATTTTATTGTAAGAAACAATAGAAAATATTAAAATAAGAATTACAAAACCAACACCCCCCCTATAATTCTAATTTTCTTACAAGAATATAACAATAATACCAAAATCATTTAGTAAACCTATTTGTTCAACACTTGCTTTATGTTTGTTACAATTGTAAATATAATCATATTTTATTTATTTTATTGTTAGTACATCTCGTTAAAAGATATTTAAAAAAAAAAAGTTTTATAGTTTTTGATTGTGCTAAATAATTAGATACCTAAATAAAACATGGTGGTTGGGTAAAACGATCAGAAGTTTAGGGAATAGCAGCAGTTAAGTATAGGTAATGAATTTTAATATGCCATCCCCTTTAGGTAGGTGTTGACGGATGTCTGTCAACGAATTTCAAGTTTTTAAAGAGGAGCTGCTTATATATTTTACGGCAATAGAGACAACAAAGAAAAGTCGCGAAATTCAAGTTGCTAGGCTTAAAAATCTATTGGGTCATGAAGCTCTTTTTTTTTTTTTTTTTTTTTTTTTTTTTTTTTTTTTTTTTTTTTTTTTTTTTTTCCGGCACTATGCACCGCGACCTCTTGGGTCTATTGTGCGCCTGATTCTGCCTGATTTCTAAATGTCTATATTTAGAGTATCAGTGAATTTAAGTAGACTTGTTGGGTTGACTAGATCGTTAGAACTTGGGTCAGGTATGTTCACCTTGCCAAAGGTACTGAATCTTAGTCTAGCAAGTCTTCCTCCCTGCCACAGAATCTACATATGGGCGTGTCTGCGAGTTTAAGCTTATGCATGTGTTTGTTTAGCTTACAGTGTCCCCTATAGATCGCTGTAATTCTTTTGAGTGCTTTCCTGTCCAAGTTCAGTAGAGTATCACTTCTTTTGACAGAGTAGCCTTTTAGGAAAAATTTGGAGTGATGCTGTGTTTTATCATTCCAATTTTGTTTTTTAATTGCACCATATATTTCCCCTATCCTTCTTTTGGCATAGCTTAGACTTATGCCAATTACTGGTTCAGGGGTATTGGTCTTTTTGCTGCGCCTTTCCTTGCAAGGCCACCTGCTTTTTCATTTCCTTGGATGCCAGAGTGTCCGGGCACCCATTCCACTCTGACTCTATTGCTTTCAGCTAGTTTGTTGAGCGAGATTTTGCAGTCTTTGACGATCTGTGATTTAATGACATTATTGTTTAATGCTCCTATAGCTGCTTGGCTGTCTGTAAAGATGGTAATGTATTTATTTATTGTATTTTCCACCAGCAGCTCCGAAGCGCACTGGTAAATTGCTAGCACTTCTGATTGAAAGACTGTAGCATATTTACCAAGTGAGATTGATATGCTTTTTGTGGGTTTATCCTCCCTCCAGATTCCCGCTCCGGATCCATGGTGAGCGAGCCATCCGTATAGCAGTTGATTCCTTTATGTTTTTTGTGTGGTTTCAACTTATTTATTATTGTTTGATAGTGGTATCCAGCATTTCACGAATTTGTAGGTCAGAGTGCATGGACAGCACTTGATCTTTCTCGATTTTCCCGTATATCTCCCAATGGCCATCCCTAGAATTTGTTCTAGGTGAGTTGTTTTGTTTTTCAATCCTATATGAGGATTTCATAGCCTGAACCTCCACTTCTATCTGCAGTGGTGCTAAATTTAGCATCACTTCCATAGCAGCTGTTGGAGTACTTTTCATTGCTCCTGTTATCGTGAGGCATGCAAGCCTCTGTAGTTTGCTTAGCAGGATTTTGTTTTTTCCCATGCTCGCTTTGTGCCACCAAAGCAGGGCTGAGTATAGAACCATTGGTCTTATTGCAGTTAGATATAGCCAATAGACCATTTTGGGTTTTAATCCACATTTCCTGCCTATTGCTCTTTTGCAGGCCCACAGGCATTTTAGGGCTTTGTTGGTCGTTGTTTCAACATGTTTTGTCCAGTTTAGTTTGTGGTCCAGTGTTACACCCAGATGTTTTACTTCTTTAGAGGGTGTAAGCTGGTATCCATTTATTTCTGGCAGTTTAATGTTTATTTTTTTCCTTTGTGTAAAGATACAAGTATGTATTTTTTTTGGGTTTATGTTCAACCCATTCTCTTTACACCAATTTTGTAGTATTTTTGTTGCATTTATAAGCAAGTCAGATAGTACGCTTTGATGTTTACCTTCAATTAAGATTGCCAGGTCATCAGCGTACCCTTATGTATAAAATCCTGCATTGTTTAATCTCACTAGCAAGGAATCCACTACTAGGCACCACAGTACTGGCGAGATCACACCTCCTTGTGGACAACCTCCTCTTGGTTTTATCCACAGTTTGGCATGTCCCAATTCTGTGACCAGAATCCTTTTCTCCAGCATTCTTTCTATCCATCTGGAGGAGATTTTGTCTATATTTCTGTTTCTTATAGCGTCCTTGATGACTTTATATGGTGTTTTATCAAATGCACCTTCGATGTCAACAAAGGTGCCAATTGTTATTTCTTTTTGGTTCAAAGATTTTTCAATCCTTAGCACCAAATTATGCAGTGCTACCTCACAGGATTTTCCTGCTTGGTAAGCAAATTGCCTTTCATGTATCGGGTTTGTTTCCGATATCTGTTTTCTCACATGTGTGTCTACTATCTTTTCTAGCGTCTTCATTAGAAATGATGACAGACATATGGGTCTAAAGGCTTTAGGATCATCATATGATTCTTTGCCTGGCTTTGGTATGTACCTTACCTTGGATATTTTCCATTCAGTGGGTATATATCCTAGTGCTAGGCTGCCTCTTAATAATTTTAAAAGGAGAGGTCTTTTAATATTCATTCCTTTCTGAATTAGAGCAGGAAATATGCCATCCGCGCCAGCAGATTTGTATGGCTTCATTGTATTAACGGCCCATTCCAAGGCACTGCTGGTGACTATTTGCTTTGCTTCCCTCCACATCCTTTCGTCATTGGTTGACGTGGTATGTGTGGAGTTGTTAATGATGGTGTTTTTAATTTCACAGTTAGGAAATTGGGTTCTTGCCATAGCTTCCAGGGTTTCCATTTCGTTTACCGTGGATCCCCCTTCTACCTCTAGTGTGCCCAAGGTTTCCTGTTCTGTTTTATTTAATATTTTTTTAACTCTGCTTACCTCTGGAATGTCGCTCACATCTGAGCAGAATTTCCTCCAGGCCTCTCTTTTTGCTCTCCTGACAGATTTATGATGTTTGGTGAGTGCTTCCGTACAGATATCCCATCTGCCAGAGTTTTTTGCAGCGTTGAACAATTTCCTAGTTTTTGTTCTAAGCTTATTTAGTTCATTGTTCCACCATGGAACATTCCTATTGGATTTTTTTGTTTTGAGTTTGTTGCTATGATGGTAAGATTCCATCATTGCTTTTGTCATTGTAGAGTTGAGACAATCCAGTTGCCATTCATTTTGTGCATCTATTGGGCATTGTCTCATTAATTCAGTTAGTATAGAGGAGTAAGTTTCCCAGTCTGTATTCTTAGGATTCCTGTACTCCTCGTTATAGTTTAGTTTGTCCGGTAAGTCAAATCGTATGTATTTATGGTCCGAGCATGTTTCCTCGTTGGAGACATGCCAGTTTACGATTTGCCTACTGAGTGTTTGTGTTGCCAATGTTATGTCTATTACCTCCGATCTTAGTCTGTTCAGAAATGTGGGTTTGTTGCCACTATTCAATATTTCAAGATCGTATTTTATGATAAATTCAAGCAATTGCTCACCTCTTAGATTGGTGTTGCTGCTTCCCCAGATTTCATGATGGGAGTTACTATCTAGTGCAGCAATAATGCTATTTCCATTTATTTCCCCCAGTATTTTTTCCATCATTGAGGTGGGGTCCTTGTCCTCGAACGGGAGGTATCCCACCAGCAAAATGGTGGGACTACCCTCTTTCGGGGCGTATTTCACTGCTGTTGAGTCTCTGGAACAAAGTTGCCAAAGAGGTAGCAGTTTTAGTTCATTTTTATATAATATGCAGGCTCTGGGGCTGTCCCTCGCAGATACATACATTTTTTTTTTTTTTTTTCCTTCTACTCTTTTCCTCCTGATGGCTCACTAAGTGGCAATGGTGGCAGAGTTCGCCAGAACTTTGGGTATGGCTCCTCCTCCCATCGCCTCCCTAGAGGTTAATTCTATGTCATTTATACTTACGTCCAGTGATGCAACTGGTTCGGGTTTTTTCTCAGAATCGGCCTTGGCCTCCTCTCCTTTTGCAGGCATCACTGTGGTCATTTCTGAGTGGCAATTCGACACTTCAGCTGCCTCCTCAGATGTCTCCATCCTTTCCTCCTCTCCAGCGTTTAGACCGCTTGGGAGTTGTCCTCTATTTGGCCCTTTTATATGCCTAAAGGTTATCATCTTCATCCCGCAGCCCACCTTCATGTCTCTATTCTTGAGGCATTCCAGGCTGGGCTCCGAGATTTTAAATATGGCAAAGAAGCCTTTTTCCGTCTCTTTTATGTAATGCAGCCTCCATGTTTTCATGTCCGTGACTGCTTTATTTTGGACTCTGATTCTTTTGAGCAGTGTTTCTTCAGATGGTGCTTTTCCTGGAAAGAAAGCACAAATCTTAGCCACTTTCATTAGGCCCCTCGTGTCGCAGACTCGGAGGCGCACGTCCTCTTTCATCTTCACACTAGGGATAATTTTTTTGAGCCACTGAATAGTGTGGTCATCCAGACAAGAGACGATACAGCCTCCTCTATTGAGACTAGCTCCATTAAAGAGTGGCTGTTCGTCGCTTTCCTCATCAATTTCATCCACCTTTTCGGTGATATTTTCCTGCAGCTCCTCACATTGCTCCCAGGTCAGTTGTGTATTTGGGTAGTCCACTGGGACCACCGCAACCAACTGTCCTCTTGCAGCGAGGGCGTAGTTTGTTGTTTGTCCTGTGATTTCTCTGGGTTTCTTAGCCACAGGTGCTGAGGTTCCCGGAGAAGATCTAGGTCTTTTACCAGTATTGCGAGGTCCAGTGGGCTGCCTCTGAGGCCTCGCAGTGTAACCTGCTGGCCTAGTTTGCCGCCCTCCTGTTTCACGTTCTTGGTGGACCCCGTCATGGCGAAGGCCTCCGACTGGTCCACTCTATGACGTGCAAGGCTATGTTCAGAATGTGTTTTAGTTGTCAGTGGGGCCTGTGAAGCAGCGGCTACAAGAGCTGCATGCTCCTCCAGCACACCCATTCTGTTGAATTCGACCCTAAGTCCTTGTACTTCGTCTGTCAGTGCCTCTAGTATTGGTTCGACAGACGATTCGTCTAGGGTGTCATTATAGAAATCTTCGAGATTTATTCGCCCCGACAGGTTTGAGTCCTCGTCGGGTGTATTGGACTTTCGTCCGTAAAGTAAAGTTTGTCAGTTTTTCTGTTCATGGTTTTAGTCCCACTCCACGTATGGCTATCCGCCGGGGTACACCCCCATCTCAGCGCTGTTAACGCTGAGAGTCCCAGAGTTCCGTCTGGGAGCCGGAATATGCGGGGAGGATACTCAACCCGCGTTTAGCATTCCAGGGTCCTACTACATCCGCCTCAGACCTCCCATGCTCCGATACATGGGTACAAATACGTGTGCTTGCCAGGCGGGGTGCACATGTAGGATGGAATCCACAGCCTTGCCATCCCCATCCATGCCGCTTCACAGGCTCGTTATTGTCATGTTATTTCGTCTGTGTATTTGCTGTGGTACACAGTGCATTGTAGGTCTGGACAGGCCAGGTCATTAGTGTGAAGCGGGTCATGCTTCACCTTATATAAGTACTTTTCTTTTGAGATTCACCTAGTGGCTCTTATCGAGCCCCCTAGATAAACCCCGCCTCTGTCGTTCGCGAGTTATGACTAACTCCCCAGGGGGCACCACGAGAAGGTGACAGTAGGCGTTGATGGGGATTGGGTCAGCGGGGAAAACTAAACAGTGAGTATGGCACTATGGTTTAGTGTTCCCTCTTGAAGTGAGTAAGACTCCCGCACTCGTCTAACGCTTCAGCTTCCCCTTTGCCCCACCCATTTACCCCCCTTAGTATTTATAAGTTAATTACTACAATAGACCAATCTGAAGAAACTATACCATCAGTTCTTAAGGTGCTTGTGAATTAATTTATACCTAGACGAAATGAAAAAAAGCAACATCCTAGTAAGCCTTTTGACAAGTTTTATGCAGATCTTAGACTTCTAGCTTTCGATTGTGAATTTGGTAATCAAGTCGATAAATTAATTAAAGCCCTGATTATATTAGGAACGTCAACACCAAAGCTTCAAGAAAGACTGATAAGAGATGACCTCTCTCTGCAACAGATGGTTGATTACAGCCGGAGCTTAACTTTAGCTGAAGATAGTTACAGAAAAAAATCAGTCAATCTCGATAGTAGATACCCGGAAACCACAGAAGCGAATTCCCAAGTGCCGAAAGTGTGGCTATAACCACACATAAGTCCAGCCAATTGTAAGAGGTTTAATTTCTGTCAGCTGTTGAATCACTTCGCTTCAGTATGTATGAGAAGCTTATATGCCAGGGTAAAGCAGTTGAAGAGAAAAATGATGAAAAATCAAATGAAGATGATTATGCCACTTTAAGTCAACAAATCTCCGAAGCACGCGTCTGCTCACTTGAACGAAAAGGATGGTACCAGGAACTATGAATAAGCAGTTCTACTGACATAAATATCTTATCTCAAAATATTGTTAAGCAAGCTGGATGGATAAAATAATAATAATAATAATAATAATAATAATAAAGTTATTGGGTAAAATAATTAAAACAAAATTAAGAATAATTGATTATAATCAAGAACCCCAAAAAAATATGGGTGTTGTAATAGTTCCCATTAATTGCAACAATCAAATTTAGTTGAGAGAAAAATTATCTGTCTTGCTGTTGTGCCTTTTGAGTGGGTTAGTAACATATTTGTAGTTGAGAAGCCCAATGGATTGTTAAGGTTGGGTAGGAGAGAAAAATATTGAATTCTCAGAAGATAAGCTTTTTTATTAACCTCAGAAGAATTTCAGAGAGATTCTTTGATTGACAAGCTTTTAAATAAATTGATTACATTTTGTAATACGGCTGGCCCAATAATTATGTGTTATATGGCGATTTAAGTAATTATTACAATTTGAGGAATGATCTTGAATTGAGTAATGGTCTGTTGTATTACAATAGGAAATTAATTGTCCCTTTGGGTAAACGAAAGTTTTTTTAAGTTTACTTCACGTGACACAATTAGGTTTGAACAAAATTAGTAGTTTAGTGAAGAATTTTTATTACTTGCCAGGAATCTTGTCGGATGTTAAAAATTTAATTCTCTCCTGCCAACTCTGTCAAAAATACCATAGATCAAAAATAAAAGAACCACTCTTAAGTCATGATATAATGAATATACCATTTTACAAAGTAGCTACTTATATAGCAGAATATGCCAGTGAATTGTATCTAGTACTAATTGATTATTTCTCCCATTGGATTGAAGTTAGTAAAGTTTTTCACTAAATAATTGGATACCTAAATAAAACAACAATTTAGAGGTTTTGTAAGAAAGTCAGCTTTGTTGTTTTCTGACGGACGAACATTAACAACATTGTTTTTCATATGTTCCCTAATGAAATGGTGTCTAAGATTTATATGTTTAGACTTTTCATTTATAATTGATTTTTTGGAGAGCTCTAATGCTCCCATGTTGTCACAATAAAGTTTTTTAGGTTCATTCACTTCATCTATGTGAGATTTTTTAGTCTCCAAATCTTTCCCTCTTCATTCACAAATTCTGGTGGTGGGGTTACTCATATTTCCTTCTCAAGGTCGCCATGTAAATGCGCTGTCGTTACATCCAAATGGTCAATGTTTAAGTTATGCTTAATGGCACAAGAAAGCAAATATCTTATAGATGAGTATTTAGCTACTGGTGAAAATGTCTCAGAGTAGTCTCATTCATTACAACCTTTAACAACAAGTAAACTTGCATTTTTAATCCTCCTTTATCTTTAGGACCCATTTTGTCTTTAATGGTTTCTTGTCAGGTGAAGTTTCAACTAGTTTGAATGTGTCATTAGTCTGTAAGGCAGCTATTTCTCTTTTCTTAGCGGCTATACACTCTCTTTTATAAGGTCCATTTTCATCATCGGAGTCTAAATTATCAGTTTGATTCAAATTCAATTCATCAGTTTGAGTCAGAGTTCATAATCAGGATATAATGTTCTTTTTGGCTTGCCTTTTGACCTTCTCAAGCCTGATGAATCCTTGTTTTCATCTCCTTCCCCAATATTTTCAGTTTGTACCTCAAGATCTTTAACCTCCTCGTTTGTAACATGTTTCCCAAGATTTTCAGCCTTCTCATTTTCAAATCCAAGGAAGGGTTCTTCATCTGAATCTTCCATGGTAGAACATTTTGGTTCTTCCTCCCACTGCTCCCCTGTCATCTCAGTGAGAATTATTGGAATGTTATTCATTGAGTATGCTGGTGAAACTTCAGGTGTCTCTGAAGTGACCTTTGCTGCTTTTTCTAGAAATTTTATATCCCTTGAGATAATAATTTTCTTGGGGTTTGCAGGATTTATAAGCCTGTAGGCTTTCGCTGGCATATCCCACAAAAATGCATTCTTCAGACTTGGCATCTAACTTCTGCCGGTTTTATTTAGGAATGAATCGCATGGCTTTACTGCCGAACGTCTTGAGGTAAAAAGATTAACTTTTCTCCCTAACAAATTTTTTCTGGAAGTTTATAATTCAATGCTTTAGTGGGACTTCTATTTTTGAGATATGTGGCAATGCTTCTCCACAAAATCCCTGATCCAGACCAGCATCCACCAACATGGTCCTTGCTTTTTCAATAATTGTTCTATTTACCCTTTCACTAACCCTATTTTGTGAAGGTGAGTATGGTGAACTATTTCATGCATATGCAGGTAATTAATGAAGCTTCTGTTTATGTACTCATTCCCATTGACTGTTCTCTGTTTTTTTTATCTTGAAGCCAACCTGCTTTTTGATTAGATTCTATTCTATAATCAATTCTACTGATAGTTTCTTAACATCCTCCCATCTAATTTTTATCTGCTTGAAAATTACATAAATTCTAGGTCATCAAATCATCTAGGTTACCACCTGTCCACTTCTGGTTCCCTTCACGGCATTGGGACCCGCACTTCCTTCAGTCTTATCTTTAATGCATCTTGTAACATTAGCTCTGCTTCAGAAATCTCCATTTTAACTATTTAAAGTATGCTTGTTGAAGAGAAGGAGGTCTAGCATATAGAATGGGCCTGCGAAATCTACTCCCACTTTAATGGGAGTGAGCAGACCTCAAATTCTTTCTCTTCATATTTATTGCATTTCTTGCAACTCTAAAATCCAAACGTTTTCCGTGCTCTACTTAATAAGGTTTTCAGTCCATTATGACATGACCTTAAATGTAAATCAAAAGGAATCTTTGGCACTAATAGATGCTTCATCGGTAGTAAAGCAGGAGTACGAAAATCTAATACCTTGACCGAAAGTGGACCCTCCCTCATAACAGTGATAACTTTATCAAGCCTATCACCAGAAAATCTTCTTAACCTCCCCCGTTTAACTAACCTATCATTGTCTTCAAAAGGATCATCTCAATCCAACATCTTTTCCCAAAACTTTTGCACTAATCATTTTAACTGAATCAATGCGGTTACCGAGAAGCTTACAGAGTCAAAATTCCACTAAGAAATAGACAAAATAGTATGTTTAGTAAACTTCACAAACTTAGTATCTTCCTTCAACCCATTGATATTGACTCCAAACCTGTTAGCATTGCAAAAGCATTTGATCCTTAAAATATTCTATCCCTAACTAGGAGCTTGATCATCAGTGAATTCCCATACCCTCAGATTTGTGAAGTTTACATTTTTCTTGAAGTATTCCAGTGTAGCTATATCACTCTCCTCCTTTCCTTTATCTTCGACTGGATCGGGAATAGTATGTGCATAGGGAAAAATTATATCCTGATCTAAATCATAAAAAGAGCTAGCAAAATCTTACATTTATTAGAACGTTCAACCTTATTTTTATTAGAAAATACTTGGTATGGTAGATGTCCACAGTTTTCAGTTCTGCGATATACTTTCCTCCAGGTGCTCTCTTCTTCGTCTCCTTGAAATGACTGCTCAGCTATTTCTTTATCTAAAAGTGTTAACTCTTCATGTCTTTGATCTAAAACTGTCCACTTTGCATTAATGACTTCAATATCACTCGTTTCTTCAGCCAATAATTTCTCTTACTGCTCACAGCTTTTAGTAAAAAAATTTCTCAGAGCACTCCTTTTTTTAATTAGCTTATTCATTATTTCACGAAAACAATTTCACTCCTTAGAAAAAATGTGGTGTCACGGTTGCCACAATTTTAAATAAGTTCAAAGGGAGTTTGTAATTGAAGAAATTGAAATATTAACAAGCCAAAAACAGCTATCATTTATTGAATATACAACAATCAAAAGATTAATAACCATAAAAAAACAATAGTAAGTTCCAACATATGGCCTCCACTCACCTTTTTTTAAATATTCAATTCTACAATCGATTCTATCGATAGTTTCCTAACATTTAAAACATACAATTTTTTAATGCAAAGAAACACTTTCCTCAAGCTTATTAGTTGATGAGAATCTCTGCTCTTCAAAAAGCAACCTGAATGATAAATTGTTGTATGTTTTCACTATTTTGTACTAAGTCCCAAGCTCTGAGAAAGTGTGAAATCTTAGCAGGCAACATAGATATAACTTTAGAAATTATCATAGTGTCTGGCACAGGTTCTCCCTGTCTTAAATTTAGTGGTTATTTTTTTAATGACAGCAAAATTTTCATCATATTTAAGCCCGAAAAATTCCTGTTGATAATTAAATTTTGATGTTTCATTATGGTATGCGAAAATTGTCTCACTTTTCAAGCATTTGTTGAGAAGTTTTGCGAGTAGTTAATATCCAAAAAACATGCTCATTACAGACATATAAATTCTCTGAGCTTCAATATCCTGTTTCAGCCACATAGTAATATCAGATTTTTCCTTTAAAATAGATTTAGGTCTCTTACATTTAGTTATATCATACCAATCATAGCTTCTTAAAAGTATATTGATTGGGAACCTCAAACTATCATAATTATCTCCATTCAATCTAATAGGTCTTAATTCTACCATGTTTAACAATTCGCGAAAGGTTCTGGGCCCGCAACGGTTGATTTTTAAAAAATTAACTCAAAGTTGTCACTCAGTAATTTTTATTTTAGCACACAGCATTTGATGCAATACAGCAGTATCTATTTTATTATATTTTTTAAAACATATTTTAAACTAAACTTTAAATTACAAATAAAAATTATAACTGACATTTAACATACCTAACATTTTTTACTTAATATAATTATTTTCTCTAGTAGTAATATAGAATAGTAAGAAGTTGGTGAATAGTAAGAACTTGGTCCTGAATAGATATGAACGATAATTATATCAATTAGCTGATTCATGTTTTGACTGTTATGCAATCTGTGAACTGTCATGTGTAAAAATGACCTGCAATGTACTCCACAATATCCAACTAGACTTGAAAAAATTGGTTCCAATGAAATGGGTCCGTATTCATCAAACGGATCTTTATCAATTCCTGAAACTAAACGAATGGTGACAATGAATTACTATTAACTGTGTATTTCCTATATTTACTTAATTTTAAGGATGGTACATACCTTTTGTTTCAAGCGTACAAAGGTTTGACTTGGGGCTAGACAAATTTATTTTGTCTTCAAAGCTTATCTTGCTTTGAAGACCTACTCCAAGAAGCTCTATTTTATCCAAAGGGATAGTGTTTATGTGAGGTATCGGCCTTACCCGGTCTACCCCACAGTAATTGAGTGTTACATGGTAAGGTGGAAAGAAATTTTTGAGCGGACTGTATAGATGATTATATTACGGGAAAATAAATTAAATTAAATTGAATGAAAAAATTATATCTATTGTTAAAATAAAATTACAACTGCTGCAATAAAATAAAAGAAAAAACATCTTGATATTTAAATAAAAACTAATAATACCTTTGAAAACCATTAAAATAAAATAAAACTTAATTATTGTAATCCTAATTAAAATATAAAAAATTGAACTGGGGGAACAGCTCCAAGTATGATACCATGCAGTCTGAGAGGACTTACTGCGATTGTTCTGCCAACTTGACTCATCTCTCTCTCCTCTTCCCGTCCCAAGGGCTGGCTAAGTCTTCTACTTACTTACTCCCTGGCGCTACAGGTCTATGTGACCCTTGGCCTTCCGAACTATCTCTCTCCATCTGTCACGATCCCTGGCAGCAGTCCTCCAGTTTCTTATTCCCAATTTCGCAGCGTCCTTCTTTACATTGTCCTTCCATCGGCTCCTCGGTCTGCCTCTTTTCCTTTTTCTTTTGAGGATTTCCATATCTAGCATCTTTTTCTGCGGCCTCTCCTCTTCCATCCTTTCTACATGACCAGCCCAACGTAGCTTACCTGCCTTTATGTGGTTAACAATGTCCTCATTTTTTATTAAGGCTACTATTTCATTGTTGCTCTTAACCTTCCACCTTCCGCCAATCCTCTTTACAGCACCATATATTTTTCTTATTATTTTTCGCTCAAAAACTCCTGGAAGGCACCAGGTTTCAGACCGGTAAGTAACAAATGGTCTTAGAATATTTTATACAAGGCTTAGTCTTCTACTTTTGCATTTTTGGCATTCCTAATGATGTAAAAAATTCTCTAGGCACAGGAACCTGGCTCAGTCTTGGCTGTACTTGATATGGCAGGCTGACAGGAAGATTTTCTTGCCATATCTGGCATGATTTGGCATGAGTATGTGCTGCATTCGGTGGAAATTTTTGTAAGCTTATGTTTGCCACTAGATGGCATAAGCTTGTTCTCTGAACAGATAGCATTTCCACTTCTGGCATTGCTTTCATGTAGCTCACTATTATCATAGATGTTTTGCTCTAATTCTTCTTGAATTTCAAATATCAAACAGGTTATTAAAAACTTTAATAAATTCATCGCCTACGCGCTGGGTTTGTTATTCTTTCCACTTCTTCCTCTTATGTACCAAAATAGCCTCTACATTGGCATATAGGCCAATATTTTGCCTTTTTTTACTAGATTTAAATACATATCTCTCATACTTGTTATACATACCAAAAAACCTATGAAACCGGTTTTCCTTATGCTGCTCAGAATTGATTTGCCACTTTTTTTCCTTTACTCCACGAATGTATTTTTCTGATTTCTCCAGTGTTGGTAGAATATCAGTTTTGTTTTTAGCGTTAATAGCCTGTTTAAGATGTTTTGCTCTAATGCTTCTTGAATTTAAATAATCAATTTAAAACTTTAATAAATTTAAAACTGTCCCTCCGCATTCTTTGAAGCCTTAAATTTCCTTTTTTTTTTTGCAGTATATCGTAGCATCAGCCACACTTGTACTAAGTAATTGGGCTGCTTAGCTTTCATTTTTTTGTTGCTATAATTTAAATGATGTTTTCTGATTTTATTAGCCAAATGGACCCCCCTGGATGGAAAGAAAAAAATATTGTATATAGGGTTTTCACAATACTTTACTGTCTATTATGACTCCTAAAAATTTAAATGTAGTACATGTTATAATCTGAAAAGGTCCTAGATTTAAATTTTCCAGTTTGGGCGTTTCTTTTTCTGCTCATTATCATGGCAGAACATTTCTCTTCAGCCACAGGAAGTCCTAATTCATCGTTCCATTTGGCGAATTTTTCTGTCTTTACTTCGTCTTCCGTGATGTCATCCGCGAATTGTGAAATCTTTATTTGGTCAGATTCTAATGTTTTCAGTGATGCTGTATAGATTAAGAATAATAAAGGGCTCAAAACAGCTCCCTGTGGCAAACCTGCGGCCTTGATTTTCTCCTCCTATTAGAAAGTAAATTATTCTTTTTTTTATGAGACTCACCACTGTTATTTTGCTCAGAATTTTTTCTCTAACCATAACTTCTTTTAGAATTTTAATACTCTCATTATTGTACCCGTTGGCTAGGTCGACAAATACTGCAATCATAGTTGCATTTTTGGACAAGTTTTTTTGGATATCGCTAAGAGCTTTGTGGCGATATTATCGAAAGTGCTATGTCCTCTCCTAAAGCCGTGTTGAAAATCTCGGAGTTTTTACGATCTTCTATAAACCATTCTAGCCTCTTTTTAACCATCCAACTGCATTATACAGGCTCGGGACCTCCATTTTACGTCCTATCTGAGGGATGGCTTTGACAAGGATTTTTTACTCCCATTAAAAAAATCTAGGGCCACCTCGGGACCCACAGGAACCCCGACCTTTAGTATTGTACTATAGTAGTACATACATAGTATTGTACCCGCGACCTTTAGTATTGTAATTTTCTATGCTTACACCACAGGTGACCCCAAATTCTTCTGCTTTGATAGTGAACAACGCTTCCTTGCTCCTAAGTCACGAACTTTTTTCACGTAAAGTATTTGAAATCCGTCATATTCTTCTTGATTCTCCATCCACGGTAATACTAATCCTTAGTATACACATAAAGCATTATTTATACCATTATGTGACGGAAGAGTTACATTGTCAATTTATTCACATTCACCTTCTTTGAGCTCATCCACTTGTGATAGGTTTTCTATGATTTCCTTGTTCGTCATAATCTGGTATCCCGAATCAGCTGAGTCGGCAGTCAGCCATTCTGTCACGTTTCCAACTGCACATGCAGAAGAGCCAGGAATTTGGCTGTGATTTCTATCTGAAGATCATCTTACCTATCTGCATCTCATTCGTGATTTTTCGCCAAGCTTTCATCGAGTTTGTTGACCCAATTAATTCCAAGCATCCTCAACCATATAGGCACATTCCTTTAAGCCAATAAGCTTGTAAAAAGCCATCACCTGATCTTCATTTTCGGAGAGAAGTTTTCGGAGGAGATTCTCAATAGGCCCATCATAATTTCAATAATACCCTGGTCCATTGGCTGAAGGAGGCTCGTTACATTAGATGGTAGAAAATGGACTGTAAAAATTCTATTTTCCCTCTCTAAACTTTCAGGGTAAGGGTGAGATGGAGCGTTACATAACCTTTCCTGTTTTGCCCTTATTCTTTTGAAGTTTCTTAACTTCGGGATTAAAGAAATTGTCATACCACTGCTGAAAAACTTCATAATTCAGTTTTTTTTTTTTTTTCGTTCAGATAATTCACAGGAAGATTCTTAACGTTTTGAATGTCCTAGGTTTCTTCGATTTTCCCATCATAAGAAGCGGAAGTCTTTGAGTACCTGTTGAATTAGCATATGTTAAAATAGTTATCCGATCCTTGCTTAATTTGTGGCCTGATGCTGCTAGTTCCTGTTTGGATGGAAAGGTTTTTCTAGGAAATGCTCTCCAAAACATACCTGTTTCATCTGCATTGTATGTTGCATTCTGTGCAATTTACAAAAAATTCCTCCAAAATCTTCTGAGCAGAATAGGTTTCGGCAGACATTATTTGACCATGAATTACTAGGTCGCGAATAAATGTTTTTTCACAGTATGGAAACAAAATTTTTTTAATCGATCCGGATAATTGGATTTTCACTGTATATAGAATACTAGCTAAGGTACCCGGCCTCGCTCAGGGTATAATATTTTGTGATAGTTGTAATAAAAGGCTGAATTTGATTTATAAGAGGTACAATTTTTTATTAAACAATTATAACTATTTACAATATTTGCTTAAAAACAATATTTTTCATTTTATTTTCTGGTGTATATATGTACAAATTTTTCGAATTTCCTACTCGGGAACAAGCTACGTATAACTGTCCGTGTAAGAAGCTTTTGGCATTCACCTCAATACTCCTCTGAGGTTTGACGTAATGCCATAACATTTCAATGTTTGCCCTTTGAATTGTTGGTTGTAAAACTGTAGGCTAACTTGATTGGAAACTGCAATCTACGAAATTGGAACGGTAGTTCTGTGGAGATCATAGGTATTCTGGGGATAAATACTTTGTCCTTTTCTGCCATCAGTTCGGCTTCGATGATGTTATTTGACAATCACCCTTGTAATAACTCTCCGATTTGCTCAGCTGAGGCCGTGATTGAGGCTTCTTGTAGTGTTGATTCCCTGTGGTTGTCGTGTTCTAGTAGTCCTAAACGTTGACATGCTTTTCTGCACGTCTGGAATAAATAACTGTTAACAGTCTTGAGATTTGTAAACTTGTTGGTCCCCTTACTTCTAGCAACAGTATCCAGAGGTAGAAACATTCGGCGTTTTCGGTGTACGGTGTCTACTCTTCCCCTTGGGTCAGTTTTCGTGATTCCTGGATAATCCTCTACTGGCACTCCTGTAGAGGCACTCTCGTTAGAAGATTTTCTTTTTTTGTTCCACGTGTAATAACTAGGTACTGCAACGTATAGCAAAGTTTTCTCGAACCGATCTGTTTCGCAAAATTGTAAAAAAGCTGTTAATGTTTTGTTCTGAGGTGGTTCGATTGCTATTTTTCTCAGTTAACTTTCCATTCCCCAAATGTTGCACAGCCGGTTCGCGTTCGTGTATGGGCAAACCACACGCTGCTTCTTTACTGTTGATGTACCTACGTTAGGCACATGAGAATTTCATCGTTTCTGTTTTGTTTTTCTTCGTCTTACACTATTTGGAATACCGCCATGTCACTCTCTTTGTTCACATACAGATATATTTGATAGATTTCACTGAATTACAGTAATCTACGTTTATGTGTGCTTGGAACATTTTGGAAAATAGTGGGCTATATGGCACTACCCATTGATTACCTATTTCCAGTTCATCTCTGCCTTGTATTCGTATTTTTGCAGTAAATCATCCATTTTTTGGTGATCGTCTTCTGTATTTGGGATAACCATCTTCACCGGTATGTGTGTCGTCCAAATACAGTTTTGGGAATTTTTTCGTACATTTTCCATCACTCATACATGACGAATTGGGGTTCATCGGCCCGCATCGACAGTGAATCATATTTTTTAATACTATTTCGTAGTAATGTTTGTACTGTAGTAATATTACTTGTGGATTGGGAAATTCAGCTTGGATGATTATTTTGTCAACATCCGTGAGATGAATTCTGTCGTGTAGTCATAAGAGATTGTGTGAGTGAGGACCTCGTTTTTGCTATTCAATTGGGTACATCCAACATCTAACTGCCCCAAAAATATGGGATTTTTTTAGGACTTTCATAAATCTCATTTGATTTTGCCAGAAAACTCGGGCTATTATGTCGTCGTCATTGGAGCTTGTCCAAATGTCAGTTGTTCTTTAATTTCTGGCCACGCTGAGTTGCATGTGAATGTTATGAAGAGGTCAGGTTTTCTTGCGTAGGTCATGGCATCTTGAGTGTACTCGTGCATGCGTCTCGAACTTCCTATGTATGATAAGGGTAGGATTACCATTGTTCCAGTGTCATCAATGATGATTGCGTCTCGAAGGTGGATGTATTCTTCCTTGCGAAATTTTTTCTTATTCAGTCTTATGTAAAGCATTCTTCCATGTTTGCATACATATCCACCAGAAATTGTTGAAATAGACGGCGAGTGTTAGGAATATGATTGTATGTTTCATTATTTCTGTCCATTAAGCGGTAACCAAAGAACTCTTTGCTAGTGACTTTTTTGTTTGTTTCTGCGCCTGTTTCAGGTTGGATTTGTTTCACATTAAAATGATATCCGTCCTCTCCACCCAAAAATATAAATGGATAGAGGTTATCATATGAACGACGTGTCTCTGCAAGGCCTTGTACATAGTCCCTCTCTTTTTCTTTGTACAATTATGTAACGGCTTGTAATTTCACTCTCCACTATTACGTTGGCGACATGGAACCTTCTAGGCCTTCCTCTTTACGAGTAAATATATGTAAGGAGCGATGGCCTGGAGAGTTACTCTTGTTCTGACTAGGTTGTTGTTGTTGTTCTGAATAGAGAGAAGGTAGGCAAACCCGCACAACCCCTTCCCGCTTACGTCATAGGTTGCATGACTCAGGGCTGATGTATTGAATTCCCTTTAAGCCTGGAGGACTACACAATAATAATTACACAAAGGCTACACAGGGGTTCAGGTGTACCCCAAGAAAACAATTATTTTACTTTCTAATAAAAAATTTTATTGAAACCTAACTACATTCATTTTATGTGTTATATACGTAGGTTCAAAAATACCCAGAAAAACAATTATTTATACACATTCATCAAATACTTTCTTTTGATGAATTAAACAAATGAATTTTTCGCACTTTGCACACTTGATGCGGCTTTTCCTGTCATTACCTCGTGGGCAGAAAGCACATCTTCCAGCTGATGATACTCTATTAGATGCTGGTTTCGGTGATGAGTCAATGTTGAGGTTCACTTATGAGAAGCCAGAGTGGAGACTGCAAAGTTGGGCCAACAGGTGCGGCCCAATCAGCTCCCTTGCCAGGCATTTTATGAAAGTTCGCCTATTTTTTACTTTTTCCTTGTTATTCTTGGAGCCCTTCAATAAAATTAAAGAATTCACTCCAGCAATGTCCAATAGGTTATAAAAAAGTCTAAGTGGCCAGCGATTTGTCTTTCTCGCACATGTGTAGGAGTGACAAAGTTGGTCCAAAGTGTCCACTCCACCTTTTGTTGTATTATGTAATTCTATTATTTCCGGAAGCACAACAGAATTAGGTTTATCTCCTTCTGGGTGCATTGAATAGAGCAATAGAACTATTTTCTTCGCTGGACAGTAGGACAGAAGTGTTGAAAATCACTGTAAGCATACATTGCTTTTTTCATTGCCTACTTTTGCTATCTTTCATTATGCTAGGGATCTCTATTTTATTTTTTCTCAGTGTACCAACTACGGTAGTGTAATGATCATTCAACAATTTTTTCACAGTTGGTAATGAAGTAAACCAGTTGTCCATTGTGCAGTTTCAATTTGTGCCATGAATTGGCTTTGTTAATTTCAAAGCGTAATATTCAGCAGCTGGAATATTCTTCGGGATAGAACCTTTGCCAGTGTACATTTCCCCAGATAAGAATTAGAAGGTTTTAGCGTCGCACATTAGTATCATTTTCATAACGTATTTATCTGGTTTCGAAGGTATGAACATTAGGTATGATAAGTAAAACAACCCTATAAGAGCTCGAATTTCTAAAATTGCCATATCGCGAGTGAATGAAGGAAATTGTGATTTTGTGTTTTGTTCTTTTTCATCATTCGGAGTAGGAACACCTTTTGGTTTTATAATTGTGATTTTGTGTTTTGTTCTTCTTCATCTCTCGGAGTAGGAACACCTTTTGGTTTATAATTTAGTATGCGAATTTTTATTTCTATATTGGTGTATTTCACGACACTGCTAAGAACTGCCTCCGAAAAATACAGAGACCATGCTTCATATGGTGTAGCTATACTAGTGGCATCACCGTTATTGCCCGGCACACAAACAACAATTTTCTTGCAGGTGTTCGATGAGTTTTGCCTTTTATCCCACTCCATTTGAAACCATTCTTGCCTCGCATTATTTTAGGCATTGGCACAATGTTCACATAGTCTACGCTGGTGTCCCTCTTCTCGTTTTCACTTTCCAAATTGTCGTCATCACTTGAGCTCTTTTCAGACGCAAGGAACTCCGGATCGTCGCTGTCATTTAGCGAGCCAATATCATGACTTTGAGAAGTCCGCCTTTCACCTTCAGGTTGAAGAGAATCAAAAGTAGATGACTTTGAAAAACTGACATTTTCTTCTTCTTGGCGAAAATCTTCTATGATTATATCTTCATCACTGAAATCACTGTTTGAAAGGTCACTTTCTTCAGTTAGGTCTTCTTCAAATAAAATTTTGTGAATTTCCTCAATAGAAGTGATATTCTTCTTTGATGAAGCCAGGTCCATGAAGCATTGTCATCCAAAAATAACCCTATAAGAGTAATTGGTGAAATTTTAATAAGTTGGTATTTTAATAAGAGAAATTTTAATAAGTTGGTATTCCCGATAGGTATAATGGAAAACTTCGGTATAATACGGCTAACACAACAACATCAATATAACTAGTGTTTATGTAAAAAAATAATGTTTTAATAAAGAAGGTAGTTACACACAAACTACACAGGGGTACACGAGTACCCCAAACCTGAGTTTTTCTATAACCACGATAGCAAATATCTATAACGTACTTACAATTATGTACCACTTTGTGAGACTGTGAACTACAGAAACCCCCACCATCTGTGAATAACATAGAAATAATTTGTTACCTGGGGTACGCTTGTACCCCTGTGTAGCTTTCCAGGGTTAAATACTACAATTTTTCGCAATACTTTTAAAGTGAAAAAGATTAATATTTTCCATTATTTTAAATTCTGATTTCACAAGTGAGATTTCATCTCCACAAACCCGACCATTATTCACGATCAGACTTTTATTAAATAAAAAATTCGGTTTGGTATAGTTTTTTCTCTTCTTAATCATGAAATAAATTAATAAATTTCTGTATGTATGCATATTACATTTTACACTGAATCAGGCTGTTTATCTTATATACAATTACACAATGTTAATTAATGTTAATGTTAATTACAGTCTGTTAGCTGAATATTCCAATAGAAATAAAATTAAACTCTTGATAAAATTACATGATCTATGTAGTTTATAATTAGAAAACAAAAATAAAAACATAAATTTAAAAATAAGACCTATTAACTAACATATGGTTATTTATAATAAACAATAAACAGATTGATTTATCTACTGTTTAACGATGATTACATTCTCTGTAAACACTTGTACTCACTATCTTAATAATCCATTATTAACATACGGACTTTTAATATTTCTATTATAAAATAAAAGATATTGTTTAATTGTGTCCTTTCATTGATACATAATAGGAGAGAGTGGGGACACTTGATCCCCACTTTGTAAATCATTGGATATTTCAATAATGTTATGATTTTTTGTATCCGTTTTTGGCTTATTTTATGCTCTTATTATTACTACAAAGGAATTATTGATTTTGACTTGAAGGTGCAACCACTTCAGAAAATAAATTCATTTTTGTAAAAAAAGTCAAAAGGATCAAGTGTCCCCACCCCTAGGGAGACTTGATCCCACCCATAGGGAGACTTGTTCCCCCTATGGTTTGATAAGAATTTAACTTGTCTTAGTCCAATTTTAACCAGAATATAGGTGAGAAACAAGAGACAATTTATTATAAAACAGTATTATTATAATTATAGAGAACAAAATGTAAATATATCGAGAACAGTAGTCACCTAAATAAAATATTAGTGAGGAACATACAAAGAAAAAACAACACTCCTAATATAAAGTTATATCACTTAGGTTGTTGGAAAAAGTGATCATTCCCTTATTGAGGTTATTTTGCCAATTTGTTTAACACTTTTGCCGGCAATGATTTTCGGAGGTCGATGCACGGTCGTTATACCCGTCTCATCAATATTAAAAACTCGATCTGGTGTAAATTCCTCTCTTCGATAAATTTCATTTAATTTTTCAAAAAAACAGCTAACTACATGACGGTTGAAGGCAGTGCTGCGTGCCATGCTGGTAGCTTCTGGAGTTCTTAGAGAAAGGGAACTGTTTCTTACTATATAAGATCTTGCCCAATCAACCCCGGCTGCCTCATTTTTACTCCACGATTCAGGCATTTTATTTTTATTTTTGCTACCGTACTGGAAAGCCAGTTGCCTGAGGCTAGATATTGTCAATCCATGATACAGCTGTGAGGCAGTGAGACAGTATTTTACCAACTCATCTTCTTCTTCCTTATTAAAAACAGCACTCTTCTGAAAACCTGGTAAACATTCCTTACCACTTTTGAATAGCCGTTTTAATGTCATTAGGGGAACATTGAAGGTTTTAGCCGTCCCCTTGAAAGTTTCTCCAGCTTTTAATGCTTCTAGAGCATTTTTCATCCTTTGCGGATCTGTTGGAACTCTCGCCTGTGCTCCTTCCTTCCTCTTATACTTGTTCGGCATCTAAACAACAAATAAATAACACTAATTATCTCAGATTTACCTATATGGGAGACATGATCCCGGGATCAAGTCTCCCTCAAAAATAGGGATCAAGTCTCCCTCTTGTGACAATAAATAAACAAACCCTGACACGCAACCAAAACAAATCTTTAACAGAACGACAAACATATCATTCTCATCGTAATTAAACACAAAACTAGAATATACATTGAAATCACAACTACTTCAAGATAAAATTGGGTTAAAAAATATTTTGTACTTACCTGGAAAAACTTGAAACGGAAAAAGATATTTTTGTAAAAAATCACAACACAAGAAGTCTCACCAGTAGGTGTTTGTATAACAGTTAGGGAACCTTCCCAGGCACCAGTGTTGCCAGTTTCATAATTCCAGAACAAAAAGAAGCGCCAAATTCAAAAGGGGATCAAGTCTCCCTAGGGATCAAGTGTCCCCACTCTCCCCTAATTATAATAACAATAATAAAGTATGTTTATTTGACAAATGTACAGAAATAAATAAATTTGCATTACTTTTTTTTTTAATAACAAACAAAAGAATCCTTCTTATAAATTGCAGCTAACATACATGACATGGACTCCTAAGTCGGTCCGTTGAGTTCTGCCTTTACAATTACCTTACAATTGGTACCAATACAAAATTGGTAGCATAGTATAATATTATAATAAAAATAGTAATAAATAATAATACAAGTAATACTTTCTTACTGTAATGTACAAAACAACAATAAAACAAAGCACAATACAAGAAATAATTATTCATTGTATTCCTTTATGAGTAGTCTCCTATATCTTTGTACAACAGACAAATAATAATACAGTGCATGCCAATTTTTGCCATTCAAAAATAACAGAAGTTCATTGTGGCTAAGTATTGTTGAGCCAAGGTACTGTATTCTAAACTCATTAAGTATAGGGCAAGCAGCAATAAAATGAAAAGTATTTTCAATTTCCTTCTTGTTACTCATTGATTTTCAGTTCTACCTTCCGAGTAATTCAGATTTAACAGTTCTCCCCTAGCTTTCATTATCAGGCCAAAGAAATTCATACTGTACTTATTGCACTTGTAACTATTGTTTTCTAAAATTAAGTTGAGGTTTTTGTAATTGCTAAGAAAATTGGAATGCTTTGCCTTATCTAACATTTCTCTAGTGAATTCTATTTTTAATTTTTTTTTTAATATAACTTCTATATTCTTATAGTTATAGCCTTGTTCTTTAATCCTACCAGCATTTTCACCTAGATATTCCTAATAGTTTCCAAAGTTCTAAACCAAATTAGCCTGTTTGTTCATCACATATTCAGCAATTGTTTTAGGCCAATGATGACTTGTAGATTGAAAGCTTTATTTAAATAATTTAAAAACAATTTAAGGGTGAAAAAATAAAGCGGGTATAGTTTAGTTTCTTAGTACAAAATATAATCAGGCGTATTTTTCGGAAGAGAGAAAATTTTTGTAATAAAGTATTTTTGAATTGCCTCAACCTCATCATTTTTTTTCATGGCCCCAGAATTGTGCTCCAGAGGTATATTTCTATTTTTAATAAAATCTTGCCAGGTTTCATTGATTCCAAATTTGGCAGTAGTGAGCTTGAAATGCTGCTTCAGTACCAATCGGGTAGTGAGTAGTTAATTCCTAGATATCTGAACTCATTTACTACCTCTACTTCTGAACCCCTGTAATTCCATCTTTCTTTTTTAGATAATTTTCCGCCATTTCTAAATACCATGATTTTATATTTTTCTATATTTATCTTCAAGTTCCACAATACTCACTAACTCTATTTATCATATATTGAAGGATTTCAGGCTCTTCTGCCATAAATACAACGTCATCTGCACACATTAAGCAATTAATTTTAATTCCTGCCAAAAGTATCCCTCCCCCTACAAATTCTGGAATATCATTAATAAAGTAACCAAATAAATCTTATGATGATAAACAACCCTATAATAAACCGCATAATGTATGAAATTCTTGAGTAACTCCTTTTTCTGTCCACACTGTGGATTTCTTGTTTTTATATAGTGCCTGTATTTATAAATTTTGATGAGACTCCCTAAGTAAACAGTTTGTAGAACAATGACCTTCTGTCACGGGAGTCAAACGCTGACTTGAAGTCTACAAAGAAACAATATATTTTTTTCCTTTTGGGGGCAGTTTTTATTTTAATTATACTGCATAATGTGAATAAATTATCAACTGTTGAATATGTTTTTCTAAAACCAACCTGATTTTCCTTAAGTATTTTGATATCTTCTTCCCATACAACCTTAGTTGTAATAGACCAGTGAATAATTTAGTAATACTGTCCAAGTAACTTATTCCTCAGTAACTGCTAGTATCATTTTTGTCTCCTTTTTTGAAGAGTGGGAATATTAAAGAGGTTTTAAAAGAATCTGGGATATCTCCTAATTTATGTATGTAATTAAATAAATCTAAAATTATTTCGGGAGAGTTTTAATAAAATTCAGCAGGAATTCTATCATAACCATGAGCTTTTCCTCTCTTTGCCCTACCTAAAACTGACAACAGTTCATTGAATTCAAAGGGGGCATCTAAAATATTGTTATGAACTAATGGTGGTGCATACATAATAGGGTTAGATTTTATTTCAGGATTTAATAACTTACTGAAGTATTTTTTCCATTTTTCTGCTGATATGATTCCAATATTTTGAATATTTTTTTTCATGAAAGTTTTAACTAAGCTCCAGAAATCCTTTCCATCTTTTATAGCTAAAAAGTTATCAGTGATTCCATCACAGTAATCTTTTTTTCTTTTGAAAACATACCTTCTTGTATTTCTTATTAACTTCCTTGTATAGTAATCTTACCCATGCTAAGTTGGTTTTTCTAAACAATTTTAAAAAATTAAAAAAATCTTACCAAGGAGGTTTTTTGTTCATTTCATTGCTACTGTCAATAGTTTCATGTCCCATCCAAGAAGCATCTTTAATTAAATTTGTTATTTTATTTATATTTTCCTGTGCATTGCTAAATTTAAAACATATTGATTCCATTTTTTTTTTCCAAATTAATCTTAAAATGCTTGTCATCTACCTTTGTCCAATTTAACTTAGGAAGTAGAGGTATGATTTTGTCATTTTTAGTAGTTTTTAGTTTTAATGAAACAGCAATAGACATGTGATCCAAAAAACGAGGCAATACTGAAAAATCCTATATGAGCTCTAGTAGTTCCAGAGATACGCAACAGATGTCGTGAACAGAACAACCATTTTCCTTTATACATGTAAACTCTCTCTTTATCACCAACTGTCCTACCATTCAAAACAACTATATTATTGTCATCACATAAGCTTAAAAACTTTTCACCCCTTTTATTTTAAATAAGATCTTTTAAGGCCCTAAGATGTCTGGCTGGTTGTTGGATATCCTTATATTCATATCACCAATTAAAATATATTTAGTATTTGGTCTTATTGTTTTTTCCTCCTCATTAAAATCTTTATCTCATATAGATCCTTTTATATACATAGGGAATACATAAAACTGTCTTTCCTTACTTGGTTTAAAATTGATTAAAACTTTATTATTTATTTCCAATATGATAAAAAAAAAACTTTGTAAAAACTATCTTGCTTAATTCCAATTGAATAACCCCCCTTAGCCCTTCCAAAAACACTTTCCCTAGTTGCATCTACCTAATGTAAAATAAACCCAACAAAATACTTTTCTAAACTCAAAAAATCCTTACTCCCTACGTGGGTTTCTAATAAACAAAAAATTTCCAAATTCTTAACAAACTTAAAAAATTCCAAGTCATTAATTTTATTTTTAATACCAGCTACTTTATGTTAGTATACTAATTTTATTCTTAATTTCACTAACTGTTATAGGTGAGTTTAGCCCTAGAACTTTTTTGAATTAGGTTCCATGTTGCCATCTTCTTTGATGTATGGTGCTATATATTTTATATCTTCCAGGTTATTTGTTACATATCCTCTTCCTTCTGTCCATGTAAACCTCTTGTTATGGAAAAACATAAATCCAACTTTCACAAACACTTTTTCGTCCTCCTTGTGCGAGATGGTCTTCCTTCTGAGTATTAGATTGTTTCTCATTATTCTCTGCTTAGGTTGTGAAGCCCCGGTTCACACATATTCCAGTTCCTCGCAACTTGTCAACAATTTGCCCAATAAGGACTGAACGCAACTTTTATTTTGAAATTCAACCAGTATTATGTTTTCATTAACACATTCGGTGCGGACCCAGTAGATGTAGTGGGTGCCTGTCTACTCACTGTACGGGCCCAGTAGATCTACTGGCCATGCTGCGTAGTTTATGACTTCATTAGAAACGCTTGTGAAGGGGGATTTTTGACAATTCTTCGGCAAATCTGGTATATTTCGCTTGTTATGTATTTGACGCGAAATTTACCAGATTTGCCGAAGAATTGTCAAAAATCCCCCTTCACGAGCGTTTCTAATGAAGTCATAACCCATTATCTCCCAGAACTTTTTTTTTTCTAGAATGGACTGAAGTCTTCAAAATCATTTAGTTATCTTGCAAATTGAATTTAAAAAATATAAATTTCTTCAGATTTAGCTGCTGTGTCCAGATAAGCCCTGTTGCGAAAACGCAACACTGGGAATGAGAGGGTACGTTTACTTTACTTGTGCAAATGAGAATTATTTTTTTGCATTAAATGGTATGACAATCATTACTGTTTCATGTTCAAATCAATTCAATCTCATTGGCAATAAACCAAAGACTATTTCAGGATAAAAAGAAATTGATTAACAAAAAAATACAAATAATGAATTTATTTATGTCCAAATGATTCCATTTAACAAAATATTTGAAATATTAATTAAAACACTGTAAAAAAAACATACTAAAATGTATTTGTACAAATTGAAATAATAATTGAGGTGATCATGTATGGTACGAAATAAAACATTTTTCGTGCAATGCAACATTGCATTTACGACATTTTTTTATCGTCGTTGATTTGCAGATTACACATCTTGTTCTTTTATCTTGTTTTATAATAACATGTCCGATGTTGTCATACCTTATATCTTTCATTTTTATAATGGAACTGGTAGATGTTGGACCTGAAAAAAAAAAAAAAAAAAAAAAATATATATATATATATATATATATATATATATATATATATTTAGCTACTCAAAATAGGTTGAAAATATTTGCGGAATATATTCATTACCAGGACGTTTCCTTGGTGTGCCATAAGTGGTAAGTAGATTCCTGGCAAGATAACGCCTAAATCCTAGTAAGTCTAACTTAGGCTCTCCAGGTAAATCCTCTCTCATTCTGCGATATAGCAGCCACGCATTTTGGACAGAGACATCAAGCAGCCACACAAAGATGGGCCAATACCATTTTTTTGAACGAATCCCTGTTCTATAGGCTGCAACGTTTTGATCCATTCTATCCGTACCTCCCATGTTTTTATTATACTTTTTTATCATATGAGGTTGCGTAACCGTGATTTTCTTTTTTTCAAAAAAAGAGTACCTCCGAGCTTCAAAAAATGGCTGGACCCCCAAGTGGTTTGACACCACTGTTACTGTTGAATTGTCATTCCACCGACAAATGGCTAAAGATTTATTTTCATCGTACCTGATATCACAGGTCCCTCTTGCTGTTTTTTTCATATCATCTCTCAATGGACATTTTTCTATTCTATTTGATCTAATTGTACCTGTGAAACCAAGAAAAATTAAATTCTGAAATCAATTCCAAAATTATTAATATTAGTATTATTTGTATGTAGTACCTGTAAACCCAATTCCAAGCTCAGATAGTTTGTCCACTAGCCGTAGGGAGCTAAAAAAGTTGTCTGCATATAGCGACGTTGGCATCAGTTCCCCAGTAAGATGACGAGGTATTTCTTTGCAAAAATCTAACACCACACTGCCTCCTAGTCCAAATTCTTCTTTGAATTCATTAGCTTCCCATTTGGCTCCTTGGTAAATTTTAAAGTCAATTAAATAACCAAACCGGTTATTCCAGCACCATACCTTATAGCCGAACCTAATTGGCTTTTGCTGTACGTGCTGCTTCATACTGTGTCTCCCATAGTAAGGGATCATAGCTTCGTCAACGCTTGACTCAACGTCCCATATATTATATTCCAGGAAAGCTTTTTTCAACTTGTTGATGACAGGAGCAAGTTTATACATTCGATCTCTGTCATCTATATAGGAGTTGTCGTTACAATGTAAAAACTGCAAGATTGTATTCAATTTGTTTCGCCTAATATTCTGTGATACCAAAACATTCATAACGTCATCTGACTCCTCCCAGTAAAAAGATTTTCGCTTTTTATTCTCATACCCACTTAACAATAAAACTCCGAAAAAAAGTTTCATCTCGTCAATTCCTAGCTCAAGCTGGGTTCCTTTTTGCATTGCATATTTTACGGTTTCTCTTACGATGATATCATATAAATCATCATCGAAAAAAAAATTGAAAAAATCGAGGGGGGTCAATGGCTTAGACAAATATAGTGGCTTGAAGATTTTAATACATTTTTCTTCTTCTATTTTCGAATCTAAAGCATTATTGGTTGGCATATCCTGATCAACCCATTTTCTTTCAGGGTTTTTTTTCTTTATTTGTTTCTTAACCATATTTTCATTTATTTCTTTTTTCTTAGGTTTGGTTCTGTTCATCATTTTAGTTTTTGTTTGGGTCTTTGGTTTTTCTTTTGGCACATGAACAACATCTTCGTCCATCGGTGTGTTAATGAACTTTTCTATTGCGTGTTGATCATTTTCAAACAAATGTATATTATTTTCGCCTATTCTAATCTCATCGTTATCATATGTGTGTAAAATTAATTCCGCTTCAGCTTCCAGTTGCTGAACGTTCAAATTATTGATTGTTCCCCCCTCGTCCTCATCACCACTATCCTCATCTGAAATTAAACCAACTTCCGGAGGTGCTATATATAAATCAAAGTGTGTAGCATACCTTGCCATATCGGTTTCTTCAAGCATTGATATCATTTTGTGGGCTCGTGAGCTGCAGTTTTTATAAATTTCCGGATACCTTTTAGGTTTCCTTACACTTTTCGTCTCTTTAGGTTTCATAAATTCAATATTACCTTTTGCCATATCTGAAAGAAAATTAATAAATAAATAAAAATAAATTAACAAGTGGTTTCTTAGCATACATTGTTGGCCGTGGTTCAAAGTTCACGTAAAATACGATTGATCCCGTTTTATTTGAATTCATGAAACAATAAAGGATAAAAAACTTAATAAATAAATAAGAAATAATTTATTTTTCATGATTTTAGATTTCCTATTAATTTCAAGAATTGTAATAATGAGAAATGATAAAATTAGAAAAAAGAAAAAAAAACGATGAGAAATTATCAGGTACCCACTCATGGCCAGTGTTGCGTTTTCGCAACTTATAAATTAGATTGATTATAAATAATAAACAGTAATAGATATTATATTCTTACCTTTTTCTTTGTTTTCCTGCATCTTCGTAGAATATAAATTCAAACGTTCACTTTGTAATTTGAAACACACACGATTTTACACAAGTGAAAACGAAAAAACTCAAGAGCAATTTCAATACGAAAAACACAGTCGATGTTCAATTTAGTTTCAGGTTTACTACAAGAGAGCAGAGAGCCAACTAAACGCATTGATATGAAGGGGGAATGTTATTGCTCAGATTCATGCTGCGACATGTTCGCTGGAATCACCTTGTAAGACACAGTGCGCGTTTGAACATGCAAGAGGAAGCTGTTGCGTTATCGCAACACTGGGAACAAATGGGATAAACTACGCAGCATGGCCAGTAGATCTACTGGGCCCGTACAGTGAGTAGACAGGCACCCACTACATCTACTGGGTCCCCACCGAAAGTGTTAATGGTGAATATCCGTTCGATATTCATTGGCTGATTTAGTTCAAATGCATTTGAACACAAGTCCCTTATCTTCTTTGTCATGTCTATTTCATTCAAAGCTTTGACTCTTGTAAAGATCAAGTTCTTTTCTTTAGATTTTCTAAGCAGGTTTTCCATATCATTTTCTTATAAGCTGTTTGTGTTTTTCCAATATGGTAATTCGGCATTTAAGGGCTTCATTCTCCTGTAGAACTTGAGACAATTGATTAAAAATTTCTTTCAAGTCATCTTTTTTGACATCTTTTAGCTTTTCATCTAGGATTTCGTTAATTTTTTGCAGAAGGCATTCTTCACTGAGACTAGTTTCGGGCATAACCATGGTGACAACGTTTGATCTAGCGTAAATCAGGTGACGTATAGCTCCGCCTCCTTTTGACAGGTGTGAAGTAGTTGTCAGTGGTGTTTATGTTGTCTGTATACATCAACAGCTGACATGTCAAAAATGGTCCACTGCCCTGCGGATTACCCAAACTTTCCCCACTCCACACACTACGATCACACATTGACACCATCGTCTGCAAAAAATAATACTAACATTTCTGATGTAGATTCTTATTCCTGAGAATTCTTTATTTTTTAGAATAGAAACGAAATCCGAGATGAAAAGTGTAAAAAGTAATGGCGACGAAGATTCGCCCCCTTAGTTATATTTATTCAATCAGGTATTAGTTCATTATTTATTTGTAATAAAAACGAAGAATTTCTATGTAATTCTACAAAAATTTCAATTATTTTATTACTAATGCCCAGTGTTTGAATTTTATACCATAATAATCTGTGATCTAAGTTATCAAATGCTCTTTGAAAGTCTATAAACATTACAAATAAATATTGCTTTCTTATTTGAGTATAAATTGTTATGAGCCTGAGCAATACGAAAATATTGTCTACACAAGAACTTTTTCGTATACCCATTCTGTAACATTAATTTACCTGGTGTTCTGATAAAATGCAATTTATCGCTTGAAATGTTTCGTTTACTAAGGCCTAAGTCCCTTGTGGGTTATTAATATCTTCATTTTCCCTAACATTATATTGTTTTTTATAATATATTTTTTTAAGTATTGTATTTCTTTTTCTTGTTTGACTGATTTCAATTCGAGATTTATACATTTGGTTTTTAATTCACCCATTTCTTTTAAGGTTTTCTCAAAAGCAATGGAGATTTTGCTAATATCTTTTTGCATTTTCTTCACTTCAAGGTTATTGCTTTTGCATCTACATACCAGTTAATTATATTTTCCCTATGATGATTTATATCTGATGTGACCACTCATTGGATTTTCACTAATGAATTACCTAATATTTATATTCTCTTCATACATTTGTCTTGAGGTACATTTGTGATGTGAGGTACATGGGGATTTTGATGAAATAATAAATTATTCCAGGATCTGATAATGACTAGAATGTTGAGGTTAATAACCAATTCAATTGTACATGTTGGGATATGGGTTGGTTATAAGGGATTCTCAACTGTTACGTTTGCTGTCAGTAAACTAGGTATTTCTAATTTGCAATGTTCTAACGAAATTTCGATGTCTGTTATCGATTGTGTCAAGTTAGATAGTCTGATGGACTATAAGTCTTTTTAAAAAGAAGATCTATTGAAAAGGATTACTATACACCGAATAACAGAACTAAATCTAACAGACTGAGAACAATCGGGTCTAGTTGCCGGGGTTTATGTACTGTAAGAATGCGGAGTCCGCATTCTACCTTGGGACCGAGCCCAAGGCCGGATCAAAAATTGGCCGGACCATCCGAATGTAGGCTATAATAGACAATATACATACATTTTAAACTCACAATATTGAATAGTTTGCATAGTTTACTTACCCTAAACAAGGCTTTGTTTTCCTAGTAACGTCTTTGTTTGATCTCGGATCAAAGATTGACTGAATGTATTGAGGTTGTAAAATAAGTAATGAAATAGGAATAGAATTTCAACACCTGATAAACGCTCAAAGAAAAACATTTATTGAAATAAACATAAATTTGATCTGAATAAAGCGCAATAGCAAGAAAGATAACACTATTAATATTATTATGAACAATCAATTAAGTAAGAAGTTTAAACAAACAAATTGAAAACAAAGAACGCTATATGTCATGTTAATTCCCAATCCCTTCCAGCCCACTACGATGAGTTCCTAGACCACTTCCTCCATAATTTCTACCATATCATTGCCGTTTCGGAAACCTGGCTAAAACCAAATATCCCATCCTCCTCAATACTCATCCCTAACTACACTCTCATCCGTCGTGATCGTGAGGACCGCACAGGAGGAGGAGTTGGTCTTTACGTCCATAACAGTCTGAGGGTAAAAATCCTCCTAGAATCCCCTTTTTCCGAAAGTCCTCATCCGGAATACATCCTCGTCGAAATCTCCTCTGATGCCTTTTCCCTCCTTTACATAATAGTTTACCGCCCTCCGCATGTCCAATTTGATCCTTCCTTTGAATCTTCCCTCTTTACCTATGTCCCGTTATACAGTAATGTAATCATCGCTGGTGACTTTAACATAAACATGCTCACTGATTCTCCTAACAGATCTTACCTTATAGAACTCATCCATTCACTCGACCTCTTCATAGTACCCTACCAACCAACCCACTATACCCAATTTACCAGCACCTGGTTAGACCTTTTTATAATAGACTCCTCTCACAACTTACTGTCTTCTTCACAGCATCCAGTACCTTTTCTATCAAGCCATGACCTCATCAAAATCTCCTATAACATTCCAGCACCTAAAGTCATTCCCCGAAAAGTCTCCTGGCGAAATCTTGACTCATTAACTCCTGAAAAGCTGAATCCTTTTTTCGATTCACTTTCCCAAACCCTGGATCCCATTTATTCATTATCCTCCATAGATGAAATGGTGGAGTGCCTTTCTTCTAATCTTTATACTTTCCTCAATCAACATGCTCCCCTGAAGACCTCCACCTTTAGACGTCCTCCTGCACCCTGGATAAATCCCGACATCAGAGAGTTGATGAGAAAAAGAGATGCTGCCAGAAGACGTTTCCAACGTACCCGTTCCCCTGAAGATTACTCCCATTTCAAGTCCCTACGGAACCTCACCCAATCTTCCATACGGCGTGCCAAGGCACTATTTTTCCATAACTCCTTATCAAAAGCACTCGATCCTAAGTCCAGATGGAAAATCCTTAAAAAACTGTCCATAGTAAAATCCAAAGCCTGCACTTACTACCCCATCGATCCAGATGAATTGAATTCCTACTTCGCCAATTCTCCATCTATTCATCAGCCCTCTTCATTATCGTTCAGACAAACTTTCGATCCGGATAATTTTTATTTCCTCAATATTTCACCAGAAGCCTTACTCTCATCTATCCTCAAGTCCAGAACCAATGACTTCGGTGCAGACCAAATTCCCGTGAAGATAATTAAACTCTGCCTTCCTGTCATATTCCCTGCTCTCCTACATATATATAACTTCTCTCTACAAAATTCCTGCTTCCCAGATGCCTGGAAAAAAGTTATAGTCCGTCCATTAAACAAGGTACCTGTTCCCTCTTTAGCCACCGACTACAGACCTATCTCCATTCTCTCTAACTTATCCAAACCGCTCGAAAGAATAGTCCACTCCCAGCTCAATGATTTCCTTGAGCGGAATGCTCTCCTCAATCCTCTTCAGTCCGGCTTCCGCTCCCACTATTCCACACAATCTGCTCTACTCAAGATCACTCAGGACCTTCAATCCTCGATAGACGAAAGTAAAATGACCATTCTAATCCTCTTTGATTTCTCAAAAGCGTTCGATACCGTCAATCACAAGATCCTCCTTTCTAAACTCCAAAACCTTTCCATGTCAAACAGCGTCTTAAAGTGGTTCCTCTCCTTCCTGTCCTCACGTTCACAAACAGTTCATATCCCTGATAAACCTCCTTCCTCACCACTTTTACTAACACGAGGCGTTCCACAGGGGTCTTCGCTTTCACCAACACTCTTCTCTGTTTACATTAATGATCTACCAGATTCCATCAACCACTCACAACACCACTTATACGCTGATGACCTCCAAATTTACCTATCCTTCCGTCCTACCGAGATGCTAGAGGCAATCCAAAAATTGCAGGAAGACATAGATAGCATAAACGCCTGGGCAGAAAACAATGAACTGAGATTGAATGGAGAAAAAACCAAGGCCATCCTGATTGGCTCCAAGTATCTCATTAATTCCCTTCCTTATTACCCCTTACTCTACCTCAAAGGCCAACCTATCCATTTCCATTCCTATGTCAGAAATCTCGGAGTGATCTTTGACCAGCACTTGTCGTGGAGTAACCATATTTCCCAAATCACCAGAAAATCCATCGCTATCCTCAAACAGTTCCGAAGATCCCGTGATTGCATGTCCTCTAAAACCCGTCAGCTCCTTGTTTCCTCTCTTATATTTCCTCATTTCGATTATGGTTGCCTTGTATACGGGGGACTGTCTGGCTTACACGAGACGAGGTTGAAGAGGCTGATGAATTGCTTCATTAGATTCATCTTCGGTGTTCCCAGGCGCTCCCACGTCTCAAGCTGCTATACAGAATTGAAGTGGCTCTACCCAGTTTTTCGGCGGCAATATTTCCTTGGTGTATATCTCTTCCGAACGTTCAGAATTAAGAAGCCTCCGTATATTCTGAATTTATTTAAACCCTGTTCCTCCATACATTCTCTAAATACCAGATCCCAAACCTTAAACCTATACATCCCTTCCTACCGAACTGCCTCCTTTACAAAATCATTTATCATCCGTAGTGCCTCCTTTTGGAACTCCTTACCCGTTTCCATCCGTAAAAATTCATCCCTCACTTCTTTCAAAACCCAATTATTTCTCCATCTCCTTAATCTTCAAACTACCGCAGCTATGTAAAATAGTGAAATCTGTTATAATTTACAATACTTTTCTGTGTTTGTGGATATAAAATTCTGTTTTTCTTTTATTGTTTTACGTTCAAATGGTTGGAAACCAGTCAAGTTATATTCTCATACCTTTTTTGCTGTTTGTTTTATTTAAGAGGCTTGCTTTTATTTTATATTAGTTCTTTAGTTTCTATACCAACCTTGTTCTAAACTAGCCAGACAAAGAACTCTGTATCTGTACATATATTGTTATTCTTAGGGGACAAGATGTCCCAGAATAAAAATACTTTCTTTCTTTCTTTTCTTTCTTTCTTTCTATGTTTATCTTAGAAGGATTAACGTTATAAAAGTACAAGAAGCTTCTATTAATGAATTACCATATATACAACTAAGGAAGAGCTCTGTGAAATGATAAATTATAGATCTTAAAATTATTTTAAGTAAGACTGAAGAAAGAACACAATGAATAGCAGAATTATACTAAAGAAAATTTCTTTGAACTAAAACCATGGTTAGTACTTGTCTTAGTAGCGGCGAACTGGTCATTAATGATTGGATTGATTAATGACTGTCTTAATAAGCAATATCTCGGCGAACTTCGTCTCAGGTGAGTGATACGTTGTATCCGGTGAACTGAAACAATAATGTCTTTACTCACTGTGATTGGCGATACTGGTCTTACTCAATAAGAGGAGCTGGGACTTCAGCATACAACTCTCGAGCACACATTACTGGCATCAATGAGGAGTAGTGGCTCGCGTGGTTTTTCAGCAAGGTGCGTCTTCACTGGTAGTCAGAAGGCGAGATGTGTTCCCATCGGCTGGCAAACAGAGAGTGAGTCTTCGTGGCCGGAATCATGAGTGGTGGTGGGGAGCGCGCGAAAAGGACAGCTGTTTTCATAGCCTCCTACTGAGCTGAATCTAAAGATAACAATAAGTTGAGGAGGCATTGGATGGCGGGAGGTTTCAATATTTGAATTTAACTTGCTTATTTGAATTTAACGGATGAGCGTTGTGATATAGCCTCGCGGGTATCAGCGTGTCGCAGGAAACGCCCAATTTCGTTCAGCTGGCGACTAGCCCCTACAAAATTAGTTCCGTTGTCACTATAGATATCAGAGGGAACGCCGCGGCGACTGCAGAACCGCGCGAAGGCGGCAAGAAATGCGGGGATGGAGAGTTCCGAGGCGAGTTCTAGATGCACAGCTTTGGTGGAAAAGCAGACAAAGGCGCAGATATAGGCTTTGGTGACGCGGCATCCCCGAATGCGGGCAGAAGAGACCGAGAAGGGACCGGCGTAATCGACTCCTACTTTAAGAAAATCATACGTGGATGAAACACGGTCTTTAGGGAGCGAACCCATGGTGGGAATGAGTGGTTGGGGGTTGACTTGAAAACATCGGTTACACTTTGCTAGGCGATGGCGAACAACGTTCTTTCCGTCTAAAATCCAAAATCTCTGGCGAATGAATGAATGAGTAGCAGATGGACCGGCGTGTAGGTTGGTAAGATGAGCATTATCGATTATTAAGTGAGTGAGGGGGTAATGCCCCAAGACTTAGGAAGTAATGCCGGGTGTTTAACATCAAACGGGCGAGGAGCAAGCTGAAGACGACCGCCCACGCGCAGAAGGCCGTGGGAATCGATGAACAATTGTAAAGTGCGTTTAATGCGCAACTTGGAGGCGGGTTCTGACGCGGCTTTATATTCATCTGCTAACGCGACTTGTTGGACTCCGCGGACTAGGGTATCAAGTGCCACGTTTAGTTCAACGGCGGAAAGAAACCCGGTGTATCGGCGATCAGGATTCTTACAATTGTGGGCGAAGCGGAGGCACCAGGCGGTGATTCTCTGAAGTTGAGTCAGGGAAGAATATCGACTTTCCAAGTCGAGGGAGGTTAGGGCGATACAAGTGATGATTTCTTTGGAGATTCGACGCTCCTTGTTAACGGCGTCAGGCGGGGAATCTATGTGCGATTTGGGCCATTGGCTTGGCGGTTTTGATAACCAGGAGGGACCTGTCCACCACCGAGGATGATGGGTGAACTCATTGGGGAATAGCCCCCGAGAGGCACAATCGGCGGGATTTTCCTTACCGTCAATGTGACGCCATTGAGAAGGGGAGATAACTTCCTGTATTTCAGTGACGCGATTGACCACGAAAGTTTTCCATCGGTGCGGCTCGCCGCGAATCCAGGTGAGGGCTACCGCGGAATCCGAGAAAGCAACGATATCTTCAAATGGTTGAGGGAACATACCGAGAATTTTAGTGGTTAATTTTGCTAAAAGGTGAGCTCCGCATAATTCTAACCTTGGAAGGGATACCTTTTTGAGGGGAGCTACTCGGGTTTTAGCTATGAGTAGATGAACCGCGATTTCACCGGCGGATGAGGTAGAGTGGAGATAAATGGTGGCAGCGTATCCTAATTCTGAAGCGTCGCAGAAGGCGACAAGTCGTTGACTGCTGCGGGATTCCTGATAGAAGGGGAAACGGCGAGGGATGGATATCTTTGATACAGATTCAAGTTTGTTTTGAAAAATGTCCCAGTCGCGGGTAACATCGGCGGGGGCAGGTTCATCCCAATCGGAGTGTCCAATCCACAGGCGTTGGATCAACAGCTTGGCGGTGAATGTAACAGGAACTAACCATCCAGGCGGGTCATAAATGCGAGCCAGTTTAGATAATATCAACCGCTTGGTAGCCGGTAATTTATTGGAACAGAACCGGTATGAGAAGGCATCGGTATCGGCAGACCATATTAACCCTAGAATTTTAATGGTGGGCTCATCAGTCGTGTCAAAATCAAAGGCGTGGGGTCCGATACGACAATGGTCGGCGGGCAAATTGGCGAGGATATCGGGATGATTGGCGGCCCATTTTCTTAGTTCAAATCCCCCGGCGTGCAAAAGAGCTATTTAATTATCCCTTAACTGAATGGTTTCGGCGAGTGAGGAGGCTCCGGTGATTATATCGTCCACATAGGTGTCATCGCGTAGAACCGGGGCGGCAATAGGGAAACGGTCCCCTTCATCTTGAGCTAATTGGTGAAGTGTCCGAATGGCTAGGTATGGAGAAGAACTAACCCCGTAAGTGACCGTGCGGAGGCGGTAAGAGCGCACGGGCTCTTCGGGTGAAAAACGCCATATGATTCTTTGAAGGTCTTGGTGTTCCGGGGGGACTAAAATTTGGCGATACATTTGCCTAATGTCCGCGGTGAATATATATCGGTGAGTACGTGAGCGGGTGATAAGGGTAACAATGTCCGTTTGAAGCTTGGGCCCGGTGTAAGAAATGTCATTGAGGGATTTTCCATTAGATGATTGTGAGGAAGCGTTGAATACCACCCTAATTTTAGACGGAGGGTCATCAGGTCGGTGAACAGGATGATGAGGAAGATAATAGGTGGCACCGCGGGCGTCATCAGGATCCGGAACTAAGGACATATGGCCGAGGTCAAGATATTCGCGCATAAAGGCGACATAGGCCTCCCGGAGAATAGGTTCGCGTTGGAGGCGGGCTTCGAGTCGGTGAAATTGTTTTAGAGCTCGGTAATAAGATTCTCCTATATCAACAGATTTTAGTGGTAGAGGGATGATGTAGCGACCCTCAGAGTTCCGGGAGACGGACTTTAGAAATAGATCCTCACATAACTGTTCTTCAGCAGAGAACTTGGGGGAAATGGCGGACACTTCTTCGAGATCCCAGAATTTTTTCAGATCCTTGTTAAGTTGGAGGTTGGTGAGCGCGTTAAAAGCTATTAGTGCTTCTGGAGGACTGGGAACCACAGGAGAGGTATCTTTGACAATGGAAGTAGTCAGGCTATCAGCCTTGGGTGCGGGCGGAGGATGATGAAAACGGCGGCGAGGAGGCGGACGATAGGTCTTTCCTTCGTTGTCGATCACGTCTTTCGACCATGTAATACGGCGTTGGTTGGCTGGGGGGCGACAGTTCCCCATGATACACCAGCCAAATACAGTTTCCAGGGCGATGGGTCCGCCCTGAGATACGGGAGCGATCCCCAGAATGATGAGGGGAAGGACGTCTATTCCTAACAGGAGGTCAATCTCCCCTGGTTGACACAAGGAAGGGTCGGCGAGTGGCAACTGGGTAATATGCGGCCAAGGGGACAAATCTACATGGGAAGTAGGAAGAGTGTCGGTTATTTTCTTAATAACAAAGAGCCGTACCCTAAGTGACGAGGAGTTCGGGACTTCTAGAGAGGCGGTAGTATACCCTGGGCAAGAAATGTTTGAAGGGCCCCCAAGAACATTAACTCCGACGGGCGAGGGTGTGACAGGCAGCCCTAGGCGAGAGGCGGAATCGGCGGTGATGAAGCTTACCTGGCTTCCGGAGTCAAGAAGGGCGCGAAGAAGCTTGGGAGGATAAATAGGACGTCGAACCGCAATCTGCGCAGTTGGAAGGAGAGCAGGCGAAAAATTCCCAAAGGAACCTAATAACGTTAACGGCGGGAAAGATTTGGTGCTTACATCAGGAGACGGCGAGCGGCACTGGCGAATAGGACAGCGGCTGGGAGACGGCGAAGAAGCATGGTGGTTGAATGGCGCGTCACTCCTACTCGATGAGCGGTGGACAGGGTTAGCAATGGTTATCGGCGAGGGTTGATCATCTGGGCGAGTAGGAGCGAGAGCGGGAGTGTCGGCGGCGGTAGGTAGTCAATTATCGTGACCGGCGGCCCCTAATGTTGGTGATCGGCGAGCAGGTGAGGTTCCATGCGGTGGAGAGGGCCCCCGCGAAGATTCATTGTGATAGGGGCGGAAGGACCCCCCCGGATGGTGATAAGAAACGGGGGCAGCGAGCGGCGAAGGCGGCGAATTTTCATAGGACCTTCGGGCATGATCATGGGAATTAGGCGAACGTCTTTGTGACCCCCGTGGAGGAGATGGCGGTGCCGCGTGGAACACCGTTAGAGGCGGCGAGGAACGAGGTCCTTGCGAACGGACCGTGGGGCGTTGGGCCGAATAGCGGCGCGGCTGAGAAGCTCGGACGCACAGTGGGACGAATCGCCAATCTAGGGGGAAATAATTCTGGAAGCGACTTATTTTATGTTTATGTTTGTAGAAAATTGCATTTAAGCATGAATTAATAAATAAAAGTCAAAATAGTGGTTTTTGGCAATGGTCATAAAAAAAAAAAAAAAAAAAAAAAAAAAAAAAAAAAAAAAAAAAAAAAAAAAAAATAATAATTAAAAACCAATATAAAATTATTTAGATAAATTGTAAATAATAGATTAATTCTATTTATATTTCTTTATTCAATTTTCAATTATTCAAAAAGAAAAAGAAAACATTAACTATAAAATAACGTCAAAAACATTTTAAAAAATTATATATTAAATTCTAATATCGAAATGTAAAAAAAAAAATTGTTTATCATCCCAAATCATCTGAATCTATCCATCTGAATGCATAAATCCGGCGACTTCAATTAAAAAACAGTTCATTTTAGACCTGGTATGTTCCCTGAACCTATTTATTGTTCGTTTTGAGTCGAGTAATCATGCCCAATCTTTCCTTACTGATATCGATCATATTTTCGAGGACTTTTGTCAAAAACTAGTATCATACTCACAAAGTCTGTGAGCGACGACTTAGCCACGACTTAATACGTATTTCTAATGATCTTTTGAATCCTACTTTATTTCTAAAATATATATCATGGAAAAACCTAGATTACCTGACAGCAGATGAAATAAATCTATCCCTTGATCTACTATCCCGTTGTATAGGATCCATCTATTCCTATGAATCAATTGACGACATGGTAGAATGCCTTACATCCAATCTCGTTGCCATCCTAAATCAAATTGAACCCCTTAAAACTTGTACCTTCAGATGCTCCCTAGTCCTTGGAATTAACCCAGATATTCGGGAAATATTGAAGAAAAGGATGCTTCCAGACCGGAATAATCTTCCGGTATCTGGAATAATCTTCCGGTATCTGGAATAATCTTCCGGTATCTTACGGTATTCATTTTAGACCTGGTAAGTTCCCTGAACCTATGTATTTATTGTTCGTTTCGAGACGAGTAATCGCACTCAATCGTTCCTTACTGATATCGATCCCCCACCACTACACCACATAATAAAGACTTTTTGAATATTTACCTATGCGAGCGGTAATTAGCTAGGAAAGAAAGAAAAAAACCTGAAATATACATTTCATCTATACCACCGTGCTGTTCCCACATATTAAAAATATCGAATCTCAATAATGACTCGTTTACACCTGAAAAAAAAAACACCGTACCACACATTAGCAGGAATAAGAAATGCGCAATGAAAAATTTGTTTTTATATAATGTTGATTTTATTCTGTGAAAATATCTGTCCATTTATCTAATTCATTATAGATTTTTAGTTATCGCATTTTTAATAACAATAATTAAATAAGTAGTAGTTTAAATTAAGCAGCTTACTTAGTTGACTACTGGAAATAAAGAAGTGTACATCACACTTAAAAAGCCAAATACAGATAAACTTACTTGCCGAATCGCCTTCCATACCGTGGTATAAATTTTTTTCCAAAACAATATGAAATTCGCTGATCTATGTTGCCGCTTTATCAATAAGATGTTCAAATTATCTGACTTATTGTGACGAATGTGGCATGTTTGTTCTTTTGTTATTCCGTTGGTATTTGTTTTAAGGATTAATGGTTTGTAGATACCTAAGGTATACTGTTGTTTTCATGCTTTATTTCTTCCTTATTCCTAGAAAGGAAAAAATCTTGCTATTTGCTTTTAATTGTCGTACTTATGGTCAACGAATCTCGTTTTTTCACAGCTTCGGAGATTGCCGTAGTGTATTCCAATGAAACTGGTTTACTATATATCTATAAATTTCATTAGCACCTCCGTATTGCCTCAAAATATTAAAAATATAGGCTCTCAACAATGAGAGATTTATACCTTTAAAAAAAGCGCGCACCTTTATTAGCAGGTATTAGCAGTTCATAATGAATAATTTATTTCTATATAGTGTGGACTTTATTCTGTATAAATATCTCGGTGTAGATCGGTGTAGATTTTTAGTAACCCCTTTTTTTATAAGAAAAAAATATAGCTTATCGACTATTGAAAACAAAGGAGGATACTCTGTATTATATCTACATTTAAAGAACCAAGAACTTATATAAACTTAATTTCTGAATCGTCCTCTATTGCCTAGCATAAATTTTTTTCAAAAAAACACGATCCATTCTATGATTCTATTGATTTTACAATATAATTTGGAAATACGCTGACTAAGCATTATGAGGGAACTACCGTATTCAAACCCCCATTATTCTGTTAATACTTGCTTAAAGTGATTAATAATTTGTAAATGCCTTAGCTAGACTATTGTTTTCAAGAGACCGACAAGATTTTTTCATTTCGTTGATGTTAACTATTTCCGCCTAGATTGGCGATTCGTCCCACTGTGGGACGGTGGGAGAAGCTGGCCGGGGTGAACTAGGCGGAGAGCGTGGACCCGCCTCTGGGCGCGAGGATTCCGAAAACCCCCTATGTAACAAGGTATGATGAAATTCCTGACAGTTATGATGTTGTGAATGGGCCCCCAAACAGTTATAACATAACCCTGATCGGTGAATAAATTGTAATCGGTCCCGGCCGGAGAGTTCCTTGAATTCACGACAGTGATAGATGTTATGGGCCTCTCGACAGTAAGGACATTGAATACTGGAGGCGAAGGCACGCGCTACGCGATTGACAGGGCGAGGTGGTTGGCGGATAGGCGAAGCTTCCTGTTTCCTAGGGGGAGGCGATACGGAAACGGAAGTGGACGCTATTTGGAGACGGTTGATGTAACCCAACAAATCGGTGAGGGTAGGAAAGTCTTCGGGATGGTGAAATTTGAATTCCTTCTGCGTGACCGGATCTAGACTGCGGAACGCCATGAAATATAATAAATAATCGCTTAGATTCGGAATAGCCATTGATTTTAATTGTTGCCCCAATTCAGAATAGATCTTTAAATATTGCTCAAGAGCTTCGGGAGATGGGCGCGAAATCGGCGGGAAATTCAACATATCCGTCAGGATACGGGCGGCGAGAGTCGATGCGTTATCATAACGCTTGGTCAATGCGTCCCAGGCAATAGCATAATTGGAATCTAAATTGTCTAAATGACCTATGACGGATAGAGCCTCGCCCGACAGACAACTCTTTAAATAAGTCAGTTTCATCCCATCACTTAAACTCTCATTGTGGTGAACAATAGGGATGTAAGTAGTTTTAAAAATTTGGAATTGAGAAATATCCCCGCTGAAAGTGGGCAGATTAAGCAAGGGAAGTCGCATTTCCGGGAACCGGTGAGCTGAGGGAGGAACTGGTGACGCGGATGCCGATCGGTCAGGCACTCTAGACTCTAGTTCTATGATATCTAATTGCGCTTGTATGAATTGTTCCTCCACATCTTCGGGAACCCCTCGATTGAAATTGAAACATTCCTCGACAAGGGAGTTGAAAGTTACCCGCATCTCTTCTATTAATTGATTTAATTTTTTAATAAACACCTTTGATACTTGGAAATCCCGGCGATCCAATGCCTCTTTACATTTTTCGGAAAAGGTAAAAAATTGTTCTAATGATTTTATCAGAATGGCCTTATGGGCACTCACCCCTAAATTATTTGATTTACGGCGGTTTCCCATGATTACAATTACAATACAAAAGAAAACGGGGTGCTGAAAAGAATTACAATGTGAGAGATAATATAAGAATTAAAGTAATAAAAATGATAATAATAGTAACAATAGAAATTAATAGAGCTAAGAAGAATGAGAACTTATATCTTAATACTCAGAACACAATGACTCACTAAAGACACAGAACAACAATGATGATTCAGCTTCTAAGAAATGTGAGCAAGTTTATCAGTTGTTGAATGCAATATTTGTTTTATATATATTTATTAGTTCTCGGGTTTCGGCACCAAAATGTTTGATCTCGGATCAAAGATTGACTGAATGTATTGAGGTTGTAAAATAAGTAATGAAATAGGAATAGAATTTCAACACCTGATAAACGCTCAAAGAAAAACATTTATTGAAATAAACATAAATTTGATCTGAATAAAGCGCAATAGCAAGAAAGATAACACCATTAATATTATTATGAACAATCAATTAAGTAAGAAGTTTAAACAAACAAATTGAAAACAAAGAACGCTATATGTTTATCTTAGAAGGATTAACGTTATAAAAGTACAAGAAGCTTCTATTAATGAATTACCATATATACAACTAAGGAAGAGCTCTGTGAAATGATAAATTATAGATCTTAAAATTATTTTAAGTAAGACTGAAGAAAGAACACAATGAATAGCAGAATTATACTAAAGAAAATTTCTTTGAACTAAAACCATGGTTAGTACTTGTCTTAGTAGCGGCGAACTGGTCATTAATGATTGGATTGATTAATGACTGTCTTAATAAGCAATATCTCGGCGAACTTCGTCTCAGGTGAGTGATACGTTGTATCCGGTGAACTGAAACAATAATGTCTTTACTCACTGTGATTGGCGATACTGGTCTTACTCAATAAGAGGAGCTGGGACTTCAGCATACAACTCTCGAGCACACATTACTGGCATCAATGAGGAGTAGTGGCTCGCGTGGTTTTTCAGCAAGGTGCGTCTTCACTGGTAGTCAGAAGGCGAGATGTGTTCCCATCGGCTGGCAAACAGAGAGTGAGTCTTCGTGGCCGGAATCATGAGTGGTGGTGGGGAGCGCGCGAAAAGGACAGCTGTTTTCATAGCCTCCTACTGAGCTGAATCTAAAGATAACAATAAGTTGAGGAGGCATTGGATGGCGGGAGGTTTCAATATTTGAATTTAACTTTGAGACTGAACAGTCTTCTTCATAACTGTTTGTCACTCGGGGATGGTTTAGACAAAAGCTATGAATGAATAACACACAGTAAAACCAAGATGAAATATATTAAATAAAGAAATCACAAGTGAAACTCACAAATAGTTTTACATCGATATGTACATTGTTATCAAAAATTTATGTTATGTAAATAATAGATAAATAAAAATTTAAAAGAAGTCAGTAATCTTCTTTTGAATCTTTTGACACAATGTCTTTTTAAATGCCAAGTCACGCCATTTCTTAATGAACATTACATCCACTGGTGTCGCTTCCGTCTGCTGCTCGATGTACCTCGCTGCTAACTCCAGTGCTGCTCGTCCGTCACTATCACTCACTTTTTCCTCAATTATTCCCTCATCTTCCTCGTCTTCTTCTTCTCCTTCCTGCCGAAGAATGGCTTGAATGATTTCATCGTCATTGAGCTGTTCATGTTCTAATTCCTCGTCTTCACCAGTAATCCATAACTTAACACCTCGTTCTTCAAGATCATTTGAGTGAGGTAGACTCTGCAGATCTCTTAGAAGTGACAAATTGTCATCTGATTCAAGAACCTGATGAGTCCCTTCTTTGTTGTCTTGCACAATCTGTTCAACATTTGGCCAGGCTTTTCTCCAAGACTTGGTAAATGTAGACGACGGAATTTCTTCGAATGCCTTTGCCACCATGTAGACCACATCCTTCATGTTTATGGCCTTTAAAGCTTGGACAAGACTTATGTTGCCGTCATTCTCCATATCCTCCATCTTACCCAGAATTTCTGACAGAAGCTTTCTGCGGTATCTCCTCTTCAGGCATTCTATGACTCCTTGGTCCATAGGTTGTATGACACTGGTGACGTTAGGTGGTAAAAATAGGAGTTTTATGTCAGCAGAACCTTCACATACAATTTCTTGAGGATGTGTATGTGCATTATCTAGCACAAGAAGTGCTTTTGCTGGCAAGTTCAATCTTGACAAATTATTTTTTACATATTATCTTGTCAGACTGCTTTGATTTATTTGTAATAATGAAACACTGGTATCCCATTACAGTCTCAATAATATATATTTTCAATATATATTTTTTACATTCTTTAAATTTGGTGGACGTTTCGGACTGTTGCGTCCATACTCATCACCTGCACAATGTACACTTGATTTTAGTTTTTGCTTATATAGTATGTAAACAATAAAAATTAAAGTACCATTAAATTAATAAAGATATGGTTAAAATAGATATGAACATGACATAAAGGTATGTCAAGTGTCAATTTTGAAAGTTACATAAATAAATACACATGAATCAATAAATAATATAGAACAAATATATATATATATATATATATTGGAAATATATATTATTGAGACTGTAATGGGATACCAGTGTTTCATTATTATTTTTTACTTTAGGGACAAATTCGTCAATAAACCACTCCTTAAATATATTAGTGTCCATCCACGCTGATTTCTGGGCCCTGTAGTACACTGGGAGGGATGACATATTTAAATTCTTAAAAGCCCTGGGTTTCGCCGATTTGCCGATGACAAACAGAGGTAGCTTGTTGGACCCCGAGGCATTTGAACAAAGAGCCACAGTGATTCTTTCCTTACTGGTTTTAAATCCAGGAGCAGAAGTTTCCTGAGACATAGCAAAGGTTTTCATCGGCAAAAGTTTAAAATTTAACCCAGTTTCGTCAATGTTGTAAACTTGTTCTGGGGTTAAATTTTCACTCTCAATAACATCCGTCAGTTTTTTTATAAAATCGCCAGCAGCTGATGTGTCAGCCGACAATTTCTCACCGCTAACACCAAGAAAGTGCACTCCATGACGTTTCTTCCAACGTGTTAACCAGCCGTCACTAGCTGAGAAGGTGCCGCCATCTTGAAGTTTTGAGTGCAGTAGTATCGCCTTTTCTTTTAAAACCGGCCCATTAATTGGAGTGCCTCTTCTACGTTCCTGCATGAACCATAGCCACAACGCAATTCATGCTTTGACTTCTTTAAAGTATATCGTGTAGAAAGAACTTTTTCGGCTTCAATCTGAGTACAGAAACTTTCGATGGATTTTCTATTCCGGCGCCAGTCATTAACAGTACTCTTACCCAAATTAAATTCACTACAGATGCTCTGTACAGATTGCCCTTTGTCTAGGCGCTCCAGAATTTCAAGTTTTCGTTCCATTGGAACAAACGAATGCTTACGTTTAGAACTCATAGTACTTACATACATATTTACATACGTAAAACATATAATTTTAGTAGACGTAGACTAAAACACACCACGGAAAACACAACTGCAGGTCTGAACAATATCGAATTTAGAAGTGAACTGAACATACGAGGGGTGATCAAAAAGTTCCAGGACTGATTTTTTATTAATTTATTTAAAAAATCTACAGGCTATTGGACGTCGTCCCCTTCAAAGTACTCTCCTTGGGAAGCTATACATTTTTCCCAACGATGTTTCCACTGTGTGAAGGACTTTGAGAAATCATCTTGTGAAATGGTGTGTAGCTGCTCCAGCGATTTTTTTTTAATGTCATCTACGGACTCAAATCTCTTTCCCTTCATGGGTCTCTTAAGTTTTGGAAACAAGAAAAAGTCTGCAGGGGCAAGGTCAGGTGAATATGGAGGCTGGGGAATGACCGTCATTCCATTTTTGGTGCAGTAGTCGCGAATGAGCAGTGCGGAATGAACAGGCGCATTGTCATGATGCAGCACCCACTCACCGCTCCGCCACAACTCTGGTCTCTTCCTCCTTATTGCCTCGCGCAAATTTCTCAGGGTTTGAAGATAACGAAAGAACGCACGAGACTGTTCAATCTTGCAACATGATCGTCGTCAGTCGAAGTTGATGGGCGCCCTGAACGAGAATCATCTTCACACGATGTCCGGCCTTCCTTGAACCTTTTGTACCACTCATGACACCTTGACCGACTCAGACATTCATCACCGAAAGCCACTTGCAACATTTGAAAAGTTTCAGTAAACATTTTACCCAACTTCACACAAAACTTTACGCAAACGCGTTGCTCTTCCTTTACATTCATTTCACAAAATCGCCGAACACAAAAAACTTTTTTTTACGAAAACAGCAGTAACTTTGCAATGAAGAAGGTTATCAACAAACTGAATAAACAGCTGAGCTCAGGAAGAGTCACGCTAAACAATGCTGCCAACCGCACTGCTCTATGACACTCCATTGCCGCGCAATCTCAACAGTCCTGGAACTTTTTGATCACCCCTCGTATCATGTGTGAACGGAGAAATTTTCCGCGAATAATGAGATAAGAAGATGGCCACCTGTCGCCAGTGTTTGTTTTGAATGTCGGGAGGATGTGAGATTCCCGGAAGCGGCCGAACTATCTGGTGGAGGGAGGGACCTGGGCCGGACGAGAGGGAGCTACTATGCTTCTGAGAAGTGGCCGGACTAACCGAGGCCGGACAAGAGGGAGTCTACTGTAAGATCGTAAGTGAATGTTGTGTGTTGCGCTTTGCACCAGATTTTTTTTAATGAGTTTTTGCTGTTGAGTAATTTATGAAATGCGACTGCCAACTTATTATTGAAAAGGGCAAATAAAAATGCGATTATTCTAAAAACGTTTAATTTCAAGGAATTAATGTTTGTAACAAAAGCATAAGTATATTTAATATACTTAATAAGATATAAAAACGTCTTCCATTTTTTCTATCAAAACTTCTGAGATGTATTTTATACTGTCTTTGACTTCATTTAATAATTTAAAACTTATCCTAGCATTGTTTTATTTTAGTTGACAAAAAACTTAGATGTGTATTTATAAATGTTAAATCGTTTCTCAATGTGCATTGTTCTGTTCCTTTTTCAGATGATATAGCTTTAAGGCCATCATTGATGAACCAACTTATTGTCTCAAAGTTAGTTTTTTTATTTAGTTGTTTATAAGATATTAAAATATCTTAAGATTAAAATATCTTAATTTAAGATATTAAATGGCTTTGTTGGTTCATTTTTATCTAAATAAATTCGCTACGTATAAATATCGGCCATCATTAGTTTCGTCGACAATTAAATATAAGTAATTTTTTGCAATTGCTAATTTTATTTTGTCAATCATTTTTTATAGCATAGACCCAAATATGATTTTCGCAAAGTGCTCTCATCTTGTATGTGTTTGTATATTTTTGCAAAAAGTCTTTAAAAGGACTTTTCGTTTGAGTCCATATCCCTGATGCTGCCATTGCATAGCAAAGATCTTCCTGAACTCATCTTTGCTCGTTGAAGCCGCCATAGTCTGCAATAACTGTTGTTTCTTGTTAAGACGATCTTTCCCAGTCCGATATCTAAAAAGAGTGGTAATTAAAATTAAATTATTGAATTATAAAATATAATTGAAAATTTTGTGCAATACAGCAACCGTATTGTTTTATTACTTTCACTTACCTATATATGAAATATATAGTAAGTGGAAGTATTGCGATCGTGAAAAATTTCGACTTCCGGTTTTCAACGGAAATACACGTTTTGGGACCCCTTGAGTCGAAATAACCAAGTCCCGCGAAATGGTCTGTGTGTGTGTGTGTCTGTGTGTGTGTGTGTGAACAGACTAGCTCAAAAACTATAAATCGCGGGAACCTGAAATTGGGTATTTAGTGTAGGTATATGCCCGCGATGTGACAGCAAAAATTTCATCAAAATTGCTCAAAGGGAGGGGGTACTTTATTTAATAACTTTTTGCGTTTTTTTCGATTTTCTCAAAAACGGCTCTAACGATTTTGATTAAACTGAGTATTTAGTCTATTTATATGCCCGAGATATGACTGTAAAAATTTCATCAAAATTGATTAACCGGAGGGGGGACTTTACTTAATAAATTTTGTATCATTTTCACGTGTTTTTTTTATTTATTCAAAAAAGGCTTTAACGATTTTGATTAAACTGAGTATTTGATGTAATAATATGCCCGAGATATGACTGTAAAATTTTTATCAAAATTGATTAACCGGAGGGGGGACTTTACTTAATAAATGTTGTCTCATTATCACGTGTTTTTTTTTATTTACTCAAAAACGGCTTTAACGATTTTGACAAAACTCAGTATTTGGTGTTGGTATATGCCCGCGATGTAACAGCACAGATTACATCAAAATTGGTCAAAGGGAGGGGGCACTTTATTTCATAACTTTTTTTCCGATTTTTACCTTTTTTTCGATTATCTCAAAAACGGCTTTAACGATTTTCATCAAATTCGCCATGTTTAATGAAAATTAGGTGTTCTTTAATATCAGGCAAGAAATGAATGTGGAAAAATGTGTAACTTTGAGAAGTGGCATTAACACAACACATTAATTTCTAATCTAAGTGGGTAAGTGAAAGTTGTGTGTTGCGCGCACGCACCATATTTTTTTTATTTGCAACCAATTTTTCCATACAAATTAATTTAATTGACAAAAAAAGAATTCTATCAGCTTTATTAGTTTCTCTTAATTAGAAAATAAAGTTTTGAATTTGATCGTGTTATTCTTGGTAAGTTTTATTTTTTCTTGAATTTTAATGCATTGTTTATTTTTGTTTTGGCCACATCAACATCCAAATAAAAAATAATTTTAATGAGGTACCGTAAACAGGAGTGACTTTCTGATAGTTTTCAGAGATTTTTATGTTAATTACTAAAACCTTCAATTTTTTTTAACTTCAAATATATGTATAGGTAATATAGTCATTCAACTAATTACCCATTCCTTTATTTTTTTAATTATCTTAACTGTGTAAAGAAAAAAAAAAATTTTCCTGTCAGAATGTCACCCCACCATGTGGGATGACATTGTGGCAGCCATTATTTTAGCTAGTTAGATGTATTTGTCGCAATGTAATACCATAATATGGAATTCTTATTTAAAAAAAGTGTTATTGTACTTTATAATAAGTAAGAAAATCCACTAAACATAGAAAAATTTGACTTTATTTAGTTACACAGAAAGCAAAAGAAAGTAATAAGAAATGGATGTGACAATGTAAACCACAATTTTACCAATAAATCACATGAAATCAACAAAATTTTCCATAACTGGTATTTTAAAAGTTTTTCTTTTCGCAGTTCCTACCTCTATTACTGTTTTTATTACTTAAATAATGTTTTGTGATTCGTAATCAATCTCGTCTTCCTCTTCTGGCCATCGCCAGCTGTTAAACCCACATTTTTCCAGTTTTCACTTTTGCTTCAGTTTTATCATTTTCCCAAACAAACCTGGATAATACATCCCCAAATATCTCACAATTAGTTAGTCACCTATATTATAATCCTTAGATGTTGTTGGTGGCAGTGCCTGGTCCACATTGGCATTAATAACACTGGTACAGCAAGCATCAGAAATTTCTGAAAAACCTCTTAGACTGTCATCTGATTCCATGTAAGGCACATCATCTACATCACTTTCATCTGAAATATTCTTTCCTTTATGTGTTTTCATCTTACTAATGCGCTTGTTTACTGCTATCCCAGTTACAGGCACATCAGCTGCACTAACACTTTTTCCCGGAGGCACATTACTTTTAGTCCCTCGTTTTTGTTTTTTTGAACTAATTTCTTTTCATTTTTTCCTTGATGTGTTCAAGGAAAGATGATCCTACAGCCTCTTCAATGTTACAATCTTCAAGAATTCTTGAAGGAAGCCTTCGCAAAACCTCCTCTCTATTAACTGGAAAAATCTGGTGCGTGCGCGCAACACACAACTTTCACTTACCAACTTACTTAGATTAGAATTTGACGTGTTTTGCTAAATATCATTTCCCAAATTCACACATTTTTCTACATTCATATCTTCTTTTTGTTAATCGTTAAAGCCGTTTTGAGTAAATAAAAAAAACACGTGAAAATGATACAAAATTTATTAAGTAAAGTGCCCCCTCCGGTTAATCAATTTTGATGAAATTTTAACAGTCATATCTCGGGCATATACATACATCAAATACCCAGTTTGATCAAAATCTTTAAAGCCGTTTTTGAGTAAATAAAAAAAAACACGTGAAAATGTTACAAAATTTATTAAGTAAAGTCCCCCCTCCGGTTAATCAATTTTGATGAAATTTTTACAGTCATATCTCGGGCATATACATAGATCAAATACTCAGTTTAATCAAAATCGTTAGAGCCGTTTTTGAGAAAATCGAAAAAAACCTAAAAAGTTATTAAGTAAAGTACCCCCTCCCTTTAAGTAATTTTGATGAAATTTATGCTGTCACATCGCGGGCATGTACCTACACTAAATACCCAATTTCATGATCGCACGGTTTATAGTTTTTGAGCTAGTCTGTTCACACACACACACACACACACACAGACACACACACACACACACACACACACACACACACACACACACACACAGACCATTTCGCGGGACTTGGTCATTTCGACTCAGGGGACCCCAAAACGTGTATTTTCGTTGAAAACCGGAAGTCGAAATTTTTCACGATCGCAATACTTCCACTTACTATATATTTCATATATAGGTAAGTGAAAGTAAAAAGGGCCACTCTTTTTAAACCCAGCAATCAGATTTGCTGGTCCCGTCACAAGTGCATCCATTAGCTTCCTTAGTTATTTTGGAAATTCATGTTTAGGGATACTGACACACTTACTTCCTCCCTGAGAGTTCTTCCATTCTACAAGGACTTCTCGCCATTTGCCTTTAAGTGGTCAAAAGTATGCCACGTCAAGCGGTTGGAGAAAATGCGTTGCATTTGGAGGAAGACATATGAATTTTATATTGTTGAGTTCACAAGCATTCAAGACAGTAATATTTATATGAGAACTTAAATTATATCCGATAATAACTTTTGTTCCAGTTTGTTTTTTTAGAAGAGGAAGAAGCAGTGTCATAAACCGTCTTAAAAAAAATCTGGTGCGTGCGCGCAACACACAACTTTCACTTACCAACTTACTTAGAATAGAAATTGACGTGTTTTGCTAAACATCATTTTCCAAAGTCACACATTTTTCTACATTCATATCTTGTTTTTGTTAATCGTTAAAGCCTTAATCTTGTTTTAGTAAATAAAAAAAAAAAACCGTGAAAATGATACAAAATTTATTAAGTAAAGTCCCCCCTCCGGTTGATCAATTGTGATGAAATGTTGGTTATCACATCTTTGGCATATAAATACATTAAATACCAAGTTTGATCAAAATCGTTAAAACCGTTTTTGAGTAAATAAAAAAAACATGTGAAAATTATACAAAATTTATTAAGTAAAGTCCCCCCTCCGGTTGATCAATTTTGATGAAATTTTTACAGTCATATTTCAGGCATATAAATAGATCAAATACTCAGTTTAATCAAAATCGTTAGAGCCGTTTTTGAGAAAATCGAAAAAAACGTAAAAAGTTATTAAATAAAGTACCCCCTCCCTTTGAGCAATTTTGATGAAATTTTTGCTGTCACATCGCGGGCATATACCTACACTAAATACTCAATTTCAGGTTCCCACGGTTTATAGTTTTTGAGCTAGTCTGTTCACACACACACACACACAGACACACACACACACACACACACACACACACAGACCATTTCGCGGGACTTGGTTATTTTGACTCAGGGGACCCCAAAACGTGTATTTCCGTTGAAAACCGGAAGTCGAAAATTTTCACGATCGCAATACTTCCACTTACTATATATTTCATATATAGGTAAGTGAAAGTAAAAAATGGTGATGGAACCAGCCTGATGGCGTTTGATTGTATCGAGCATTTTCGGGCCCACCCTCTGTCCATTCAATGTGCATTCTTTCTGCTTTATAATTAACATAAACTGGGGCTAGTGTACCCTCTGCATTTCCACAAAACATCAGCGAAGTACATGCTTTGGATGCATTCCGTATTTGCTCCGGATACTTTGTGCCACGTTTTGTGATGATTTTCTTGTTGCCTGGGTCATCCTCTAGATTTGACTCATCAAAATTCCATATATTAGAAGGGGGTATTCCCTCTGCTTCTTTCTCATAATTGTCAAAGAAATTGTTTTTAATTCTTCATCATTTGCAGCCCTTAAATATGTTATATTTTAAGCATATCTCTTAGTTAAATATTTGTGACGTTTAATGAACAACCTAGCCCATTCAATCCCAGGCAAATTTTGTTTGAAACATCTTACTTTTTTACCTATTTTTTCTAAATATACCTTAACTGTACACCTTAAATCTAAAAATGTAACAGGAAACCCAAAAATTGCCATAGCAATAGAATGAGCGGCTATTTTCCTCTCCTCCTCTTCAGTCAATGCTGTCTGGCTACCTGGTTTATTTTCCGGTATGGGTACTTTCATTCCCTTGAGCTTTAACCACAACATGTTTCGATAAATGCCAAAACTGCAAATAAAAAAACACCTACTTAGATGCAACTTAAACTACTAGTATTATAGGAATGGCTCATATTTATTTCACAAAAGCTATCATAATTCTTTTTTACATAAATCATTATGGGGTATTAAGAATACCAATTGTATAGACCAAAGTCTTACCTGCTCGAAGCTTCTCGAAGAGTCCTTTCCCAGTTTTTAATTTTTGGCAAGGCCCTTTCCAGGGTTTCTAGGGTGTAGTTTCTATAACTACATTTTTCTATTTCTCTTTATTGCTTTTAAGATTTTACATCTTGTAGCAAGGAGTTCTCCAGGCATAAATTGTACATACAAATAAATTAATAAGTTTTACATACAAAAAAAAAATAAAAATATATACATAATAATAATAAAATAAATAAAAGTATATATAAATGAACAAAATTAACTTTACACTGATTCCTATCGGAATAAAAAAATAATACAGAGGGGAAAAAAACAGAATTATACATAACTAGGTAATGAAATAAACATTCATCTTATTTTGTTATTACCATAAACAAGATTTATGTCCGCCAACTCATCCCTAAACAAACCCACTATAGCCTCGGAATCTAGATTAGGTTTCCAGTATGTTACACCAAGTATCATGCCATCATTTCGATACTGCAAATTCAGGAATATCCAAAAATGACCTTTACTGATTATTTCAACATTTAATTTTAATTTCTTTTTAATAAATATTAATATCCCTCCACTTGCCCTACCTCTACTTTTATCCTTTATAGCTTCTACACTGTATGAAACGTAGTTATTCAAGAATTGGGGAATATTAAAATTATTTGAATGTAGCCATGTTTCACAAAAACATAAAATATCAATATTTAAAAGAAAACTTATTCTACTTTTATCTAAAAGGAATAATGAGTTATAACCTTTAATGTTCCAAAAACATATTTTAAAATCATTTTTTAAATCACCGATATCTCGCTGCTCCTTTAGCCGCTGCCGATATACATCCACATGCCTGAGATTGTGAGGTCAGGAGTTGTTTTCCACAGTTGGACCGCTGATTGAGTTTGATCTTGGTCGAAATTCGTATTCTTTTAATTTTTCTTGCGTTTTTCTTTTCTTCTGCAATTGTTTGGATTTTTCATCTTCTTGATCTATAATCGTTGGTGAAGCGCTGAGCATATTTTCAACTTCCTTTAGGGTGTATAAGTTGCCTCTTATTCTGAAATATCCTTTTTTATATGAGACGTTTTTATCTATCTCTTTTATTTTCATTAGGACAGTGAAGATCTTTTTGCCTTCTTCTCTATCTTCTGGAGATCTGTCATGCTTTATTCTAATATTTTTGACAGCAAATGCTTCTTTTTTTTTCATTATTGCCTGTTTAATAAGGTTATTATTCAGAGAGATAAAAATTGGTCTTGGTTCCTGGCCTTTCCCAATCCGGAAACAATGACTTATAGTATATTCTGGCACTTGAACATTGACAGCTTGGCACAGATTAACAACTTTTGAAAGAATATCCTCATTTTCCGTAAAGGGTGCATTAAAAATAAGAAGGTTATTTCTTTTATTTTCCCTTTTTAATTCCTTTATTTCTTTTTCCAGTGCAATAATTTTTTTATCTTGTTCTACATTTTTTTGCCTGAGATCGGTGATTTCAGTCCTTATTGAATTTAAAACAACTGTGATTTTATTTAAGGACGATCTGGTTTCCTCATTATTCTGGTTAATAACTGCCAGCAAGTCTTCGTTGGTGACGGTCATGTTATGCTTATTGCACAGCTGATAGCCTCAATACCTGATAGCTCGAGATAGCGGGCGAGGTGGGGAGATATCTCACTGATGATCTAGATAAGGGCTGCCTGATTCGTGGCAATTCCTTTTTCTTCCTAACTTTATAATTATTGATATATTTATCAGAAGGCTGCCGAAATTTGTAGGAGCACTCTTTAATAGTGATTACACAACCGAGCCAAAAATTACAGTTATAGGACGCAGTTAAACCTTATTAACACTAACTAAACGTAGGACCGATCCGACACTGTACACTGCCTGGGCAGAACTCCTAGTTTCTATAACTACATGCTCCCACCTTCCTTTTATATACCCTTGGCATTTCAATTTTCAATAATCAGAACAAATTTATTAGCAATAAAAAGTATGGGGTGACTTTGTGACAAAAACTCTTTGACACTAAGTCACCCCCTTGTGTGTTGGATTTTATAAAAACCAACCATAAATAATTTTTTTGTTTTTTTTAATATGTAAATATTGTATATTGATTTGAAATAAGTACATTGGTAACACTCACCTGCTTTTTAGTATCTCAAGTCGTGTAGTTCTCAGAATCCTTAAGGCGGGTTCACACGGGGTCGTGAATTGGGCGAGAGCACTACCTGCCGGTTAGTCAGTCGTGGTCACTACCACGTGTGAACTAGTGGTAGTAGGAATGTTGGTAGTGCACGACCTTGAAGTGACGGGTCGTGAAATATCCATTTAGTTGGAGTGAGCACGAGGTAGTTAATAGGGCGAGAACACGACCAGTAATGCGCATGTCACACGACTTGCTTTTTCCCAGTAGGAGCTCATAACCTTATCTAGTTCACTTACGATCTTACTTAGATTAGAAATCAACGTGTTTCGATAATTTGTAAACGCCATTCACAAATTTTTCCACATTTATATGCTTATTTGTATACCTCGATAAGCTATAGAGTATCTATATAGCATAATTTGGAAGTTTTCAGTACTTTTCGATTCATTATTTCCTATTTATTTTTTTAAGGGACCTAATTTCGTCAACAGTCAAGTTTCTTTTTACTGCTTGCTTATCTTTTACTACGAGTTGCTTTTTGTAAATGTATCGTGAAGGTGAATCGTCATGCATTACAACGCACAGTGGTCCCAATCCAGCATTCATGGTGCAAAAAATACTTAACGTTGACGGATTTCATTCAAACTAGGTTTGATATTTATTGATGGGTTAAGAAGATGTTTAATATAAGTTACATCAAAATAGCAATGAGTAGGGGTGGGGGTAAGAGGGGGACCGGGGGTAACTTCTATATTTTTAATCACTTTTTGTCGATGGAATTCGTTCAAACTTGGTATGATGTTTATTGATGGGTTAAGAAGATTTTTAACATAAGGCACATACAAATAGCGAAGGGTAGGGGTGGGGGTAAGCTGGATAGTGGGGGCTACATTCTATATTTATAATTATTTTTCGTTGACGATTTCGTTCAAACTTGATGTTATATTTATTGAAGGTTTGAGCAGATGTCTAACATTAGTTGGATGGCGGGATGGACGAGTGGGCAAGCGCGTTAGAAATTACGCGTTGCCCATGGCAATTTGGAAATACGAATATAGCAAGTCCAAAACCCGGAGCCAGGGGAAAATTTAAATAAACTCCGCATCAATCCCCCACCCTCTCCCCTGGCCCGGGGAACCCCGTATAACCTACAAGGCGAGAAAGGAGATAAAAAAATAGTTACTTAAAAATAGAACTAGCGAGAGCTAATAATATTATATATTATATTGTTAGTCTTGATTAATATACCCACAAGACAAATCCAGAGGAATACAATAACAAAAACTACTAATTAAATAGGTTCTAAAGAAAGATATTCAGTAATATACTTAAAGTCTTGTTTCAAACTAGGTATTTCGGTTTAATTATTTATTGGATTTCACGAAAAAATTATCTCTACTTTTATGATTATTTAAAATACCACATAAAAAACAAACAAGATAATATAGAAATATTAGCATATATTACGTGGAAATATTATAGAAATACATGAAAATAAAATAGTTTTGAAATGAAAAATGCAGATTATTTTATGACGTCAATGCAAATATTTGAAAAATGACTATAAAAAATATATTTTGATACTGTAAAATAAATGGATTATATAATCTATAAAAGATTATACAAATTAAATAAACAAAATTATAGAGAAACAGAAAAATAACCGCGACCGCGTTTAATATAATTATTTTATGCAGCAGTCTGTTACCTGGGAACCGGGTTTTTCCTGGAATTTCCTCTCTCATGACTCAGGTTGCAAGTTGCTGCAGCAAAACTTTACATGGTTAGTTTTGTACTTAAATATGCTATGTCATGGTATAAATGCTTGCATGGAACTCGTTGGAACTTACATTTTAAAATCTTCATGAAGTTTTAGGTTTTAAGAAAAAAACATGGCGAGTTTGAAAAACTCCAAGTCTACTAAAAAAAATCGTTAGGTATTCTTTGATATGCCGTTTTATAGAGATTGTATTGTAGTTTGAGAGAAACATAATTATTTTGTAAAAAAAAATTTCTTAATATTGAAAATGACATACATACACTGGGTCAAAAAAGTCTCCATACACCAACCCTGTTTTAAATTTTTTTGAAATTTTCCAGGAATTTCAGATAACAAAATAACTTGATTACTGAAAACAACTTATATTTAAAGTAAATATTTATATATTATAGAAATTTGTAAATTTTAAATTTATATAACAAAAATGGTAGGCACAACATATCAAAACAATAAACCAACATGTCAAAAAAGTATCCATACACTTGAAATATTTGTATTCTACAGAATAGTTAATGGTTTTAATAATTAGTATTTCCTCCTTTTTCTCGAATAACCTCAATTAAACGACTTTTCATTGAACTTACTAATTTCTTGGTTAATTCTGAATCGATTGCATTCCATTCTGAGAGCAAGGCATTTTTAAGTTCATTCTTGTTATTAATGACATGCGTTCTAATTCTCCTTCCGATTTCAACCCACAGGTGTTCAATTGGGTTGAGATCAGGACTCTGAGGAGGTGTATGAAGTTGTTTCGGGATGTTCAAAAGAAGCCATTCCTTGACAATCTTCGCAGTATGCTTAGGATCATTATCCTGTTGAAAGATAAATGAGCCTCTAAATCCCAGATTAATGGCACTGGATTTCAAATTAGTTTTTAAAATGTCTAGATAGAGATGTTGGTCCATCTTACCATCTATAAATACTATGTTTCCTACCCCCGAAGCACTCATGCACCCCCACACTAGTACGCTGCCTCCCCCATGTTTAACGGTTCTTATAACATTTTTTGACTTTAAATGTTCACCACGTTTTCTCCATGCACAAATCCTCCCATCTGATGAGAAAACGTTAAATTTTGATTCGTCAGTGAAAATAACTGATTCCCAAAATGTTTGTGGCTTATCTAAATGGGTTTTTGCAAATTCTAAACATTTCCTCTTGTTAACTTTGCTAATCAATGGTTTTTTTCTTGGCACACGACCATTATAACCATTTGATCTTAGTATTTTTCTTACTGTTTCTGGGACAACATTTACATTATAATGGTTTGAAAGCATACCTGCTAATTTAGGAGCACTGGTCATTGGTTTTTCCCTTATTTCTTTCAAAATCGCTCTCCTATGGATTCCAAGTATTTTTCTTGGGCGGCCTGAACGAGGTCTGTTCTCTAAAGTTTTATTTTCTTTATAGCGATTGATTATGTACTGAATAGTGGCGTGTGACTTGTTTACTATTTTTCCAATTTTTCTTAATGACTGACCTTTTTCTCTTAAATTAATTACTAAAGCCCGAATGTCTTTTGTATTTCCATTTTAAATTTAGACACTTAATTTTTATCACAGAAAAATGGTCTTTACTTATCACAGGTTAACTTAGAACTGATTGGTAAATAAATATTCCCTTCTTTCCCTTTCTTAATTCCATTACTAATTGTAAATATTTACAATAACATCAGTGTATGGAAACTTTTTTGACGTTTGATTCTTCAATGTTTTCTTTACATCAGATTTTTTCATCTAAATAGTTATCAATTAAGATTTATTTTCACTTATAATTTAATTGTATTGCACAAGGAAATATTAATAATAAAAAAATGATTCGAGAATCTAAATATACAGGAAATAAGCGTGCTTAAACTTTTCTATACCAAGTGTATGGAGACTTATTTGACCCAGTGTATGTACACTACACTTTCCAATTGAAATAGCGTACTTAAGAATGGCAATGTTTGAAAAATCGCTGCGGCCAAACGAATCAAAATTATTCAAAAGCAATATTACCTATTAGCAGCAGGTATCCTATAGATATATAGGTAAAATTATCAATTTTTTAAAAAAAAGTTGATTTTTTGAATTATTGCTGGATTGGGACCACTGTGCAACGTCTCGTTGTACTCGTTGTAAAGTTGGTCTCTTATGCCTTTTCGGAAATTGAGAATGTGTTCGGATACAAGAGCCATTTGACCAAAAGTGATGAAAGCCATTTTCATAATACGTTATTAATGAATTGCTGATCATCATTATTCCTTAAAAAGGAAAATCAAGCAAAAGACAAAAAATGTATATATGAATACTTATATATTTAATGCACATGCACCTGCACAATTAATCACTGAATTTATTATATATTATTTGAATATATATGGGCATATATATATACATAAATATATATATATATATATATATATATATATATATATATATATATGTATGTATATGTATATATATGTATATATATGTATATATATATATATTCATGGGTCCTCAGGGGGGGAGGCAGGGAAGGGCAGCTGTCCCCCCCAGAAATTAAGAAATAAGAACTACCAATTAAATAAATTCGTATTCATTTACTACGTTTATCAAGGGACGCATACCTCATCAGAATACCCAACATTACTCCCTTATGTATGGTAATTGTAGCCGGGTATCTGAAGCCCCAGAAAGCGCCCCCTATTCGGTTGAGGCAGTTTAGAGTCAGAGCTACCCTATTTCTCAGGCACTCCAGCGACGATATACGACTGAAGCGGGCGTGCTCACTCCAACTGAATGAAGATTTCACGACCCGTCACTTCAAGGTCGTGCACTACCAACATTCCCACTACCACTAGTTCACACGAGGTAGTGATTACGACTGACTAGCCGGCAGGTAGTGCTCTCGCCCAATTCACGACCCCGTGTGAACCCGCCTTATAAGTTGGAGTGAGCACGCCCGCTTTAGTCGTATATCGTCGCTGGAGTGCTTGAGAAATAGCTCTGACTCTAAACTGCCTCAACCGAATAGGAAGCGCTTTCTGGGGCCTCAGATACCCGGCTACAATTACCATAAATAAGGGAGTAATATTGGGTATTTTGAGGTATGCGTCACTTAATAAACGTAGTAAATGAATACGAATTTATTTAATTGGTATCATATTATCATATTCGTTTCTTGCTTTTGAATTGCTGGTTTCACTTTATTAAGCAAAAACCAAAACAGGTTTGGTTCTATCCTAAAAAAGTTCCTGTAGCTGTTCGGATCTTCCAGATATAATTCTCTGCTAATACTGTTGCTGGCGCCGAGTGAATTCCGCCTCTTTACCCAGTCTCGAACTCACGCTTTTCTCTTCTTGTTTTGAACCTTTTTTCAAGCGAATCCTCAACTCTTGCACTAATTGTTCGCATACAACTTTTGCGCCATCATATTCTGCGAGAACAAGCGCGAGAGAAGCACGACCAACAAAGGCACCGTGTGAACTAGATAAGGTCGTGAGCTCCTACTAGGAAAAAGCAAGTCGTGTGACATGCGCATTACTGGTCGTGTTCTCGCCCTATTCACGACCCCGTGTGAACCCGCCTTTAGAATTCAGGCTAAATGAAAACAATCATACATAACCTTGAAATAAAGCACCATAGTTAATGGTCCGTATGTCCGTATAAAGAAGTCCGTATGTGGCCAGAGGGTTATAGCTAAGGACGTACGATACCGATCGATATGAGTAAAGTATCGATACTTTCATTTCGATACCGGGTATTTTGGTATCGATACCAAGGATTCAAGTATGAGTACTGGTATCGATACTGAAAGTCAGTATCGATGCCAGGAAAGGAATACAGTCGACTCTCGTTAAAGGTCTGGCCACACATGTCCGCACCGGATCCGCACCGTAGCAATAATACAGGTTATGTTCAGAATATTTTTAATTTAACTTACATATTATCTTTAGTTATGCCTAAAGTGGCCTCTGTCTGACATGTGTGGCTTGAACTTTAGGCATAACTAAAGGTAATATGTAAGTTAAATTAAAAATATTCTGAACATAACCTGTATTATTGCTACGGTGCGGATCCGGTGCGGACATGTGTGGCCAGACCCTAATTCGAAACTCCAGGGGACCTTGTTAAAAATTCGAATTATCGAGTTTTTGATTTATTGAAAGTTTGATTTATCAAGGTTAATAAATAAAAAAATCTGGTGCATGCGCGCAACACACAACTTTCACTTACCAACTTACTTAGATTAGAAATTAATGTGTTTTGTTAATTGCCACTACCTAAAGTTACACATTTTTCCTCATTCATTTCTTTTTTTTTTTTTCATTTGCTCAAAATACTATTTTTTTTTATTATTGATTAAAAGTAGTTACTTGTGATAATTCGGCTATGCCAGCATACTACTCCAAGTCGTCTGATTTTATAATTCTCTATTTACTTGTTGAATATTTCATTTAGTTACTATGAAACAAATAATTTCCATTAAAAGAACGGCTTTGATTATAAACAATGTTCTGCCATTAAAGGCGTACTCCGCATGCGTGGGCTCAACGTGTTTTATGAGTTGACTGAATATTTTTCTTTTCTTCTCCTATCTATGTTTACTTGATTTTTATCATATCTAATATTTAGCCATTTCTTATTTTTAGGCGAAACGAGATACAGATAATTTCTCCTTATAAACACATACAAAGGTACTTTAGGGGAAAACAAAAAAGGCCCCTTCCCTATTTAAGCCCCCTCAGAACAATTAAATATAATAATGCTTACCTGGTATTAAAGAACAACTAATTTTCATTAAACACGACGAATTTGATCAAAATCGTTAAAGCCGTTTTTGAGATAATCGAAATAAAGGTAAAAATTGGTAAAAAAATTATGAAATAAAGTGCCCCCTCCGTTAGACCAATTTCGATTAAATTTTGGCTATCACATCTTTGGCATATACATACATCAAATACCCAGTTTGATCAAAATCGTTAAAGCCGTTTTTGAGTAAATAAAAAAAATACGTGAAAATGATACAAAATTTATTGAGTAAAGTCCTCCCTCCGGTTGATCAATTTTGATGAAATTTTTACAGTCATATCTCGGGCATATACAAACATTAAATACCCAGTTTGATCAAAATCTTTAAAGCCGTTTTGGAGTAAATAAAAAAAACCCGAGAAAATTATATAAAATTTATTAAGCAAAGTGCCCCCTCCGGTTGATCAATTTTGATGAAATTTTTACAGTCATATCTCGGGCATATTAATACATCAAATATTCAGTTTAATCAAAATCGTTAGAGCCGTTTTTGAGAAAATTGAAAGAACCTAAAAAGTTTTTAAATAAAGTACCCTCCCTCCCTTTGACCAATTTCGATGAAATTTTTGCTGTCACGTCGCGGGCATATACATACACTAAATACCAAATTTCAGGTTCGCACGGTTTATAGTTTTTGAGCTAGTCTGTTCACAAACACACACACACACACACACACACACACACACACAGACCAGGGGACCCCAAAACGTGTATTTCCGTTGAAAACCGGAAGTCGAAATTTTTCACGATCGCGATACTTCCACTTACTATATATTTCATATATAGCTAAGTGAAAGTAAAAATTCGAGTTAACGAGATTTTATTATTTATGTACACATTAATGTATGTAATAGTTTTACAGCTTAATCTTTCATTTAATTATATGTATTTATAAGTTTTATTGAAATAAAAGTGTAAAGATATGTTTATAAAAAAGGGTATAAAATATATATCCATATAAAAAAGGTACAAAATAATGGTTTTAGTACATACATACTTATGTAAACTACTTTGACTCACTGAAAAATTCTGTAATTTTTCGTTGCTTAAGTAACCCCCATCGTGCTCTGTCCAGTGCATTTTCAAGTGTTACTAGAGCCGAGAATGCCTCATCTTCTATTTCTGGGGTAGTTAGCAGGTAATGCCGGAGTGTAATCAGGGATTTTTTCGCCTCCTTGGATGAAATAGACGGGATCGGTTCCCCTTCTTCCTCTTCTGCTTCCTCTTCTTCATTTATCCCACTGGATTCGGCCAAAATTTCCGCATCCGTAAGATGACCACAAATTTCTTAATCGTCATCAACATGAACATAATCATTGAACGTCAGATCTTTGTTTGGACGAAGTTGCCAGACTGGTTGCATATCTTCTTCTACGACCGATTCTCTGCAGGGTACAAAATCGTGAGAGATGAACCCGCAGGTCTTGAAACAATTTGAGATTGTTATATTATTGACATTTTTCCAAGATTTATCTGCTATTGTCTTTGATGTCAGAATAGTGATGTTAGGTTTCTGTTGATCGTCAATACTATCCAACACTATCTTGACTAATTCTTTGCGATAAAAGGTCTTAACATTTTGAATAATGCCTTGGTCAAGAGGGTGTAATTTGGCAGTGTTGGGTGGAAAGAAATGAAGTTTGATGCAATTAAGTGGAGGCGGGTCATTATGAGCTGTGCAGTTGTCCAGGAACAGTAGAATTTTCCTATTTTGTTTTTTCATATTGCTGTCGAGGTTCTTTAGCCATTCATTAAATAGGTCTCGGGTCATCCAAGCTTTTCTGTTGGCTCTGTAGGTCATAGGAAACGATTTTATGCCCTTAAAACATCTGGGGTTAGCTGATTTTCCAATGATTAGTGGTTTTAGCTTTTCCGAGCCATCCATATTAGCAGCAAGTAAAATTGTAACCCTCTCTTTACTGTGCTTACCTCCTTGACATTTTTCGTCTTTAAATGTCAACGTGCGATCGGGGAGACACTTGTAAAACAACCCGGTCTCGTCATCATTGAACACATTGCGCGGGAAGTAAGTGCCAAGCAGACTTTTCAGTTGATCTTTCCACTCCGAACACACAGCATCGTCCACACTCGCACTTTCACCACACATTTTTTTAAAACCAATATCTTGACGTTTCTTAAAATTTGAGAGCCAACCCTCGCTAGCGGCGAAGCCATTGATTCCGAGGCCAGTAGCGAATGATTTGGCTTTTTCCTTGAGAATACAACCACCTATAGGAACATTTTGAGCTCTGACTTGCCTCACCCACTTATCTAAACAATCTTCAAGTGCTGGGAACTCTGCATGCTTAGTCCTTTTTCTTTCTCCATGGAATGAGCTCTGAAAGATCTTTTCTTTGTTCTTCAATACGGTTGATAATGTAGAGAAAGGAATCCCGAATTCGTTTGCAACGTCTTTCTTCCTAGCACCGCTCTCAACGGCCTCTATGGCTCTTATCTTTTGCGAAAGCGTCAAGCACTTGTACTTATTCGCGCTCATGTCGGACGGATACTGAAGTTGACTAGACAATGTGACTCACATAGTGTAAAAAAAAAGCTACAGGCCTGAACACGCATCTAGCATTCCCAGAAATTCGAATTATAGAGGTGAATTATTATAGAGGTGAAGAAAGGCACGGGTTCGAATTATAGAGGGCGTCCGAGGCGCTGGCCGAGGTGATAACTTCGAATTAACAAGCGTACCAAAATACTAAGGTTTTCTTCGATTGAACAAGTTATTTCGGTGGGGATTCCCGCTCAGTTCGAATTACCGGGAAATTCGAATTATCGAGTTTCGAATTAACAAGAGTCGACTGTATTAAGAAAGGATATTAAGTGGCTAAAAGTATTTTCATCAATGTCAGAAGATGTAAGAACTGTCGGATTAGGATATAAGACATCAGTTTACGGTAAGAGTTGTAATCAGAACTAGTACCCAGTTTGGTTCAAGTTCTGAAGAGTGACTCTTGGGCGTGGCCTCTTCAGAGATAAGTACACCTTTTTAGAGGATCGGGCCTTACTCTGAAGGGCCCCTTACTGAACGGCGCAAGAGCCACTGTTCAGAACTAGAGATGGGCAAAATCGTTCTTTTCAAGGAACTATTCCTTTTGGGATAGTTCTTCTTATTGAACTAGCTCAAATGAACTACATAGTTCATTTCTAATTTGAAGCTGCCATTAAATAAGAAAATTCATATCTTAAGAGGATTTCTCAATAAGACAAATTAAATAAATGAGAGCTATAAAAACCCTTAAACCTATCAATCATAAGGCAAATATAATTAATTGTCTACAAAAATTGGGAAACCCAATGTAGGATCCTTACCATTATGTTTTAAGCATCCATCATTTTTCTTTTTGCAGCAGGTAAAATCTTTTGTAAAAACGGGCTGAAGGCTTTTAATTTTCACCCAAGCCTTGGGTAACTTGGTAGTAAGAACCGTTAAAGATAAAATTGTTTTACATTTTACTACTGTACTGCTTAGGATTAATACTGTTCTTGGTCTTACCTGGTAGGGTATGGAAAAAGGAAAAACACATTTTTATTTCATACTTCACTAAAATTAATTCTTGGCATGGCTAGGTACAATAAGGTCTAGGAAAAAAAAATAATGAAATGAAACATTGTAGTAGGTGTAAACAAATATTTATTAAAACTAATAGCTTACAATAATAATATTTTAACAAAATCTTTACAATTGAATATTAAAAATATTAACCATTGTATTGTATTAACAGAATTTGAGATAATTTGTTTGTTTGTAATCTATTCCATTTCTCTATCATTATTTGACCTGCTTTGGAAAAAATGCGTTCACAGGGAACTGAGCTAGCTGGTATGCAAAGCCTTTTCAATGCAAGTTCGTACAGGTGAGGGTATATTAATTTTCTTTGTTCCCACCAAATTAACGGATCAGACAGTCTGGATAAAAGTGGTTCTGCTAAATATTTGTCTATTTCCACAATACTAGCAGCTTTTGGATTTTGTTTTGCTGTTAGAGCTACTGTCTCTATCAAATTTCGCCCAAATTTTTGAAGAGCTTGGGGCACCTGGAAGAGAAGACATTTGAGGTTGGCTGGAAGATGGAGCATCTTTCTGGTTTAAGGCTTCCACTTTTGCCACTAAACGTTCATACACCGCAAGATATTTTTTATTGTTCTTGAAAGCAGACTTTTTAAAGCGGGGATCAAGCAACGCCGATTCAGGAATTAACTCATGTTCCTTTGATATAAGCCTCTCGTTGATTTCAATTAATAATTTGTCGCACACTTGCTTTAACAAATCAGAGTAATTGGGTGTTTTTGACAAGTCATAAACAAAATCATACGAATTTCTCGATAAAACCATTGTCTCAGACAATGTTACACTCTTAGCGGCACTCAGTTCATTTGTAGCATCGTCAAAAACTTCTAGGATATTTATTGACTGGTCAACTATTTCCCACTCAATACTCGAAAGTGTTGTTTCACCATGCTGGAGCAGTGCCAGAGTGGACAATATGGGGTCCCTATTTAAAATTAGCCTTTTCATCATCTCAAATGTGGAATTCCAACGTGTTGGCACATCCTGAATTAATTTTAATTCAGGCAGATTCATTTGACGTTGCACTTCATGCAGCTTTGTAAGGGCATTTGAGCTTTTTTTTAAATATTGCACAATTGTTTTGCACTTTTCAACTATTTCATGAATCGGTGAAGTGCCTGATTCAACAATCAAATTCGAGGTATGTGCATAGCACGGAATATGTTTTGAAACTTCATTTGCTGCTGCAGTTATGTTTGCTGCAATGGCGGTCACAATCGCAATTAATTTGCAACTGATGTTCCATTCCTCGCACTGGTTTCTAAGCATTGTTGCCAAATTAATGGATGTGTGCCTTTCAATGAATTCAAAGCACCCTAATAAGTTACTGCAAATTACAGACTTTGAGTCAATAAAATGAACCATAATGGCCATGAAACTTTGATTATTGAGGGATGTCCACGAATCTGTCGTAAGTGCAACGGCAATTGATTCAGCTAATTTAGCTTTTACCTCAACTGTCAAATCGGCGTACAATTGCGGCAATAAACTCTTGGAAAGGGTTTTTCGGCTGGGGAGCTTATACCCCGGACAAAGTAGTGCGACAAATTTTGTAAATTCAGGATCATCTACCAAACTGAACGGGTGATATTCTTTGCATATCATGCGTAATAATTGTATATCAATTGTCTTACTTTTCCTAATAGAAATGGGCTTTATAACTTCAATGAATTCCCTTAATGATGATTGAGATGGACGATTGCGATCCTGAGGTATAATAGTATGTGGTTCACTAATCAATGCAAGAGCCGACTCAGAGTCAGTTAGGCTAGGTGTAGATGTGGACACTGCTAAGGAAGGCGATCGAGAACGTGACGAACCTGCAAGTGCTGATGAAGTATGAAGAGTACTTTCCTCCGATGGAACAATGCTCCTCCTTTGTTCAGGCACAGTTGGGTCTTGTTTTTCAGGTGCCTGTTCAAATTTCCTAATGACCCTCCGGCTGTGCTGATGAGTGCTTTGCAGTATTTGCATTCAGCCCTGCTAGCTTCTTTCGCATTGAAGTGGTACCAAACACTGCTAATCCGCCTCGAAGACATTGTACTCTGAAACAAATTAAATCATATGAATTTTCAAATAATATTACGATGTTAGAATATTAAAAAAAAGATACCTATGGCAAAATACATTATTTCCAAAAACTCGACTTTTCAGAATTATTTCAATTTTGTATTTATTAATGTAATCGTTTTGTTGTGGTCTACATATTTTTATTTATATAATAAATTTAAAAAAATTACTTTCTCATAAGTTTTTAATAAGAATAGGGTCAGTCGGGGTAATTGGAAACATGGGGTAATTGGAAACAGCGTTGATGAAGCAGCCTAGAGGAAGTGAACTGAAAAAATGAACCCAAATCAGTGTTGCTAGATGTGAGTTGTCACTGTCAGTTTGTTGCATCATCTATTTACACTCAGTCTAGCTCATCTAAGGAAGACATATCCCCTAGGTTCCAGTGCAGAAGCCTACGATTTTTGGAAACCTCATAAGGAACTTGTGCATGGAAGAAAGATTATAAGTAAAAGGGATTCCCAGGATGAAGTATCCCGATAATTAAATGAGTTGACAGCCCCACTGATAACGGATCCCTTAGTACAATGGGAAGAAATGAAAAATATTTTCCCTGGTATTTACCATCAAGCGCGAGTCATGCTCACACCGGTGGCAACTTCAGTGCCATGCAAGCGCTTGTTTTCAAAGACCGGTAATATTTTGAGCCAATCTAGGAATAGATTGTCTCCAAAACATCTCGGACAGTTGGTTTTTTTAAGTGGAATAGAAATGGAAGACTGGGGGATGTAACACTGTGAGTGAGAATAAGTTAATAATGTTATAAGTATATTATATTACTATGTATTTGATTTATAATTCAATTAATTATATAAGTGGTATGTTAAACAAAATAAATGTATATATGTTAACTGTATTATTTTCTTTTAAACTGAACATAAATCCAGTAATCAAACATTGCAACTGTTTGCATTTAATTTTATTTATCGACTTTCCTTAATTCGACCTGGTATCGAATATTTACTTATATTCGAATATAAATTACTTGAATCAGTACCGATATCGGTTCTGAGTCGACTGTTTTTCTATAAGATTCTCGGAAATGACTGATAGTCATAAAGTTAACAGTGTAAAATTTTATACTCATATGTTTGTTTCGTTTTACCGCTGATGAAGACCCCATTTTGGATCGAAACGGTTAACACTCCAATAAACGCGCCCCCTAGTGAGACATAAATAAACGCGTGTTTACGCGTGAATAGTATAATTGTTTTTTCGCAATTTTGCAGGATAATGGTGCATAGATAAATGAAAAAGTTCATAAATTTGTATTTGAAAAAACTATCTGCATCTAAATCTTCAAAAATGTTAAATTTTTGTAACACAGTTGCCACGGTAGCTTAGTTTCAATTTTATTCCTTATTACTGGCTTGCAAAAATTAAATCAACTAGTAAACCTAGGAACACAACTCTTATCAGTCTTGTAAGATAGTTTGAGAGAACATAATAATAATGTAAAATGTATGAACACATTGACGATTGAGCCTCATTTCTAGAACTTGGAAAGTTACTCAAACAAATGGAAATGACCAATAAAAAAAAATACTAAAAAACCAAGAACCCTTTGCTTTTAAAAAATTAAACTTAAATTTCACTCTGAATCACTTTCATTACCCACACCCACGTTACATCGATCAGCACAAGAAAAGGCACAGTGTTGCAGACATAAATATTGGCCACATTCCTTGCAAGAATATTTGGTGTATCGTTTTGTTTTATTTTCCAAACAAAATCCGCAGCGCTGGAGTTGCTTGAAGCTCGTGGTGGTATTTGATCATTAGGAAGGAGTTCTCGAAGATGTGAGGTCATGGTGCGAGGCAAATTGCTGAGCTGCACTCGCATAATCAACTGATCTCTGATGAGTTCATTTCCCAGTTCACGAAGGAAAAGTCGGCGAGTTGGCACGTTTTGTCCGTTCCCCATACTGATGACTTGGCTGTTGATACCAGCCACATTTAAAATTGCGTAAAATACCACCATTGGCCACCTTCTTGTACCTCTTTGGACAATGTAGGCACCGGACATTTTATCCACCATGTCCACACCAATTTTATGGTGATTATAATACGTCATCACCTCAGGTTTTCTTTTCTCTCCACTTTCTTCGTCGATTGCTCCATCCGTATGCATGCTAGATATCAAAAGCACATTATTTTTCTTATTTTGAGGTACATATGAAACCATAGTTCCATTTTTACCGAATGCAAAAATACTTGAGTACGCTTCTCTATTTTTCAAATCTTTCATCTCTTTTGGGATTTGCCGTTTGTTTTTTTTTTAGAGTCCCCACGTACGATAGCCCATAATTTCTTGACAGAGTGTGAAGGAGAGTAGTGTCGCTGAACCAATTTTCGGCAGTGATATTACGGCCTGAGTTACAGAGGGGGGTAACCATGCGTTGAACGACATCCACAGGTTTATTGCTGACTTGGAAAGGGCCCTTAGGTTGCTTGCCTGCGTAGAATTCCGTGTAAAAAACGCCAGAATCTACGGCTGCAAAAATTTTGATGCCGTATTTTGCAGGCTTAGAGGGAATGTATTGAACGAAGTTGCATCTACCCCTAAAGCCCTCCAGTTTCTCGTCAATGGTGACATCTTCTCCCACGTGATAACACACCTGACAGTTCTTGACAAATTTTTCAAAGATGTCTCTGATTGGGGCGAGTCGATCTTTTGCTTTTCGCTCTGCTCTGGTTTGCCTGTCATCGAATCTTACAGCCATAAGTAGGAAACGAAATCTGTTGATACCTATGGTGAGGCGGAATATCTCAATTCCAAAACCATTACTAGCCCATAAGTCTGCCAGGTTCATCGTCCCGGATTTATGTATCCCAGCTATGTAGAGTAGGCCAATAAACGCTTTGATCTCTGTTTTGTTTGTCTTCTTAGCGTCTGTAGGTCGTGAATAATTGTGTTGGACGACCTCGATATATTGGTTTGTGAAAGATACAATAATTTCCAACATGCTGTCGTCAAATAAGCAAGCCCATGATTCGAAAAATGTTTCTGTGCCCTTTCCTTGACCGATCGGGCCAGGGAGTCTTTTCAATAAGTTGTGGGTCCCTCTCTTCTTACTGGGGAAGGGAGTTTTTTTTTTCCATATAAGTGAATCAATTACCTTTTTTCCCTTCTTATGGTGACAAACAAAAACAGGCTCAGTGTCATCACAGCCAGTCGATGCTTCCGAATAATTTTGACTTGTATCTGAGTTCTCTTCCCGTTCTTCAATCTCTTCTTCTGCATCAGTGTCAAATTCCTCTTCAGGAACTTCAGCAACAAGGTTTGAGGGCCCTGAAGCTGGAGATCCAGGGTCATCTTCTTGAAAGTGTTCATCGCAATTGATCTTGAAATTCGCAGCCATCAAGAAGAAGTTGATGAATTTGTAAGATGTCATCAGGGTTATTCAGATCAAAGAGTTTTTTCGTCGCCATATTGAATCTATGACAAAGAAAACACAGTTTCAGTCAACAAACATACCAAAAATAAAATAAAATAGTCCAGAACATTGATCTGAACGAAAATGGTTAAAGAAAAAAAATGTTCTCATTGTGAATAGCATGAATACACGCGTGTCATCTGTGAGATGACCATGCGCCTATCAGGTAGAAAATACACATTTCTAAAAAATATTGTTATCACAAGGTATCAAAAAATTGTAACAAAAAATGTGAAAGGTAGAAATCCGAAATCGGGCATTATGAAAAACTTACATTTTTACACGCGTGTAATCTGTGGGATTCTCTCGGCCAAAACACGCGCAAACTGCACTGGACGCACGCAGACCGGCAACTTAACTGGGGGACCAGGCTCCCCTCCCTCCATCAAACTTATGACGATAAAACAGAACTGGTCATCTGTGAGATGACGCGCGTGTATTGGAGTGTTAAATAAAGAAAATGTTTTATGGCTAAAATTCCTGACTATCAATCATCCCCGAGTATTTATTAAAAATGTAGTAAGTAAATACAATGTCATTTGACATTAAGTACCAAGTTTGTCCCGTTTGTCGGAAGGTTGTCCCAGTCAAGTGAGAGTTATATTTCAGTAGTTCATTAGCTTCTATATTTGAATCAGTAGCGGATCCAGGGGGGGGGGGGGGTCCCCTGGAAGGTAATTTTCAAATAAATCTATTATAACAAAAGGCGCACTGATGAAAATCTAGGATACGCAATTAAGATCCTATCCCTATTATTTTTTATAGGCCTATTTGTCTCCTCCCTATAATGAGCAAGGTACTGAAGAACTTAATAATGATGAGCCTACGGCCAGTCTTGACACGGGCGAGTCATCCACGGCAGTACGGGTCAACCAAAGGAAGGGGAACTGCAGATGCTCTGCTGAGAGTGCGCCGTGACGTTGAAGAGAGGGCGGAGAAGTATGTCATCCTCCTCCTATTTGATATTTCTTCCGCCTTCGATAGTATTTGGTGGCCGAGCGTGCTCCAGCAGTTGCAAAAGTATGAGGCTCCCAGCAACTTATATGAAATTTTGAGAAGCTACTTGAAGGACCGGACCTTGAAATTAAGGGGTAACTTCTTTGAAGTAGAAGGTACTATGGAAAGAGGTTGCCCGCAAGGATCCGTCATTGGTCCTGCTATGTGGAAGTTAGTATTCGACGAGTTGCAGGGAGTGCTGGAAGATGAGCCACTGCCTACGTCGACGATCTGGCCGTTGTGGTGGCCTCGAACAGCAGAGCCAGATTAAAAACTGAAGCTGAGCGATGCGCCAACCTTGTGCGGCGCTGGTGCGTGAAGAAGAAGTTAAAGATGGCCGCTGCCAAGACTCAGGCCATTCTCTTGCGAGGGACGACAGATAGGGCTCATCCTATAACTATTGTTATAGAAGATTCAAGGATACATCCAAGTGAGGTAGTCACATACCTGGGGATTAGAATAGGCAAGAATTTCGGTATGACGCCTCACTTGGACTATTTGAAAAGTAGGGTGGGCCTTGCTCTTAATGGACTGAGTCGCATCGGGGGCGCCTTCTGGGGCCTCAGATACCCAACTACACTTACTATTTACAAAGGCGTGGTTTTGGGTATACTGAGGTACGCGTGCGTCCCCAGCATGGTACAGAAGTCTCTCGCAGAGACAGCGGTGCAAATTGGCGTCTGTTCAGCGGATGGCTCTGCTTCGGGTCACCACATCTTACAGGACTGTGTCTCACGAGGCGGTGCAGGTCTTGGCAGGAGGAATTCCTCTCGACCTCCTGCAAGGAGAAAATTGTTATAGATATGTTGTTAAAAGGCAAGGCTTGGGGGATCTACCAGAAAACATCCGAGTGAGAATAGCAGATGAGCCCAGCAAATGGAAGAAGATCCTCCGGGAGGATACACTAGAGGAATGGAACCGACGGTGGACGACCTCTCAAAAGGGGTCTACCCTGAGAAAATACTTCCCCACTGTCGGATCACGATTAGAAGCAACTTGGATCCTCCCGGACTATTGGATCTCACAGATTCTTACGGGGCACGGGGGTTTCCGAGCGAAGCTATATATATCGATCCCCTGTGCCCAAGTTGCGGAGTGCCAGAGACCGCCGAGCATATCGTACTTTCTTGTACCGCCTATGAGGCACTGAGGGCCAAGGTAATGAGGGAGACAGGACTCTACGCTATGACGGAGAGCGATCTCCCTCAGCTCGTCACGTAGGACAGGTATCCTCATTTTAAGTCCTTCATCTACGGGTGGAAGGAAGTCCTTGGATCAACCCACTTCACTCTGGGAAGGAGAAGAGGAGTTGCACCTGGGAGACCACCGGAATGAGGCTCAATTTAAGAGAGACTAAAGAAACGAAGAAATGGACTATTGTTTCTATTGCAGCGGTGGGTTGTTAGGTATGCCTACCACCCCACAACTGCAAACGCCCGTATTGCATTAAAGGCAGGGGAGGGTTGTTATAAATAAACAAATAATAAATAATCCCTGTTATTTTATTAAGTCCGTTTAGCTATTTTATTCCTTTCGTTAATAACTGATTCCTCAAAGCTCCGTCCGTGGGAGGATTATTCTGACCATAATGTCGGAATTTCATACGGATTTTATATGATCTTGGTATTGACTGATACGACACAAATATATTTTTCAAAAAAGTATATGGAATATTAAATTATTTTAATGTATAGGTCCTTAATTATCTACTTTAAAACTCTATTAACTACCAATCAAGGGTGAAAGTAAATCCAAATTGAAAGCAGATGAAATACATAATATGTAATTAAATCACAAAAGAACTCGACAAATTTTATCACTGTGACGTGATGATAAATATAATTTGAACTAAAACCCAATGCATCTTATAAAGTGAATTCAAGTTTCCTGTTCTTTTTCTTGGCGAAACGATCTATAACTTTCTCCACAATTATTTCAATATCCCGATGAACATGCAGGAGGACAATACCTGGAAACGAAAATAACTTATGGTATAATATAGCGCATTAAAATTTATATTTTTTAATTAATTGCTTAAAATTAAATAACTCATTCATTTTTTCTGGAAAATTCCGGTCAGGATTGTTTATATATGTTACCTGAGAGAGAGCCTTTACTCGCTCATTCTTGTTCTTGTCCAGCTTTTTAACCTTTTTAGTGCTGAGAAACTCCGCTTCACCGCTGCGAACAAAATAGGCAGTGTTGTTAAGATTTTCAGTAAGGATTTAATCAGAGGATAAGATTTCTCATCCTTCTATGCATCTCAAGCATCAATGCTTTTATCGATCTTCTTGAAATCATCAAAGGCTGCACATTTTCACAGAGATACTATCTCGTTTAATAGTTTCAGAACCATATCTTCCTATCGTGTGTAAAATAAAGCCGAGTGTTTTTCACATATTGGTGTTATAGCTTGACGCAAAAGCTCGATGTCGGAAATTTGTTGTAGTTTTTAAGGAATCAGGGTAAACTTATCACGATGTCATCTTGAAATCGTAACTTAATATCTGCTATAACGTGGTCGAAAATAGGTAGGGGAGACGGGGGCACTTTTAACAGGATTTTATAAAACCTTCTTTGATCAATAGAGGAAACATTCTTATCGGAATTTTTCAAAGATATATTTAAACTTTAACATCTCAACCTACTTTCTGGGAATGTTGCTGTCACATAAAATACCATTAAGTATAGTACATTTACGTTTTTTGAAAAAAGTCAAGTCGGTTGAATCTGCTCCCAGAGCGGGGCACTTATGTCCACCCCACAGGGGCACATTCAACCGGGCTTATTACTGGATTTAAAATAAGTATATTTAGTGAAATAATACAAAAAAATTGTAATTATATACTTTATTAAGGAACATATATTTTATAAAATTAAAGAACACTGAATAACTAAGTTAACACTGAAATCAAGGAACATGTTTCTACGTTTTTATGTATTTTTAGTTTCATGCATGAAATTATCTAAGATCAAATTTATTAAAGTTATAATTAAAAGAAAATATGTTTCGTGTGACTTTATTCGGCACTAACTTGGCGATAAAATCTACCCCCTCGACGCTTGATTATCGTCGACAGCCGGAAAAGTAAATTTACATCTTTTGCCTTGCCTCCTTAAAAATTTAACTTTATATTCTTCGCGACTATAGAAGCCATTAATTTCTGCGAGGAAATGAACAATTCATTTTTTATTTGCGAACTGGACGAGGGCAAATTCTCCAATGGATAACTTGTCGCTTTCCGTAATAAATAAGGGTTCGTCATTTTCAGGCTCTTCATAGTCATCATCTGTAAAATCGGGATCGTTAGTGGGCTCTTATACACGCGTTTTTTTTATCACCAATACGAATAAAATGCACACCTGAAAAAGGCCAGCACGCTCTAGTACCTGAGTCCTCATAATGGAGGGCAACTAAAATGATTGCAAATATTGAGTTCGAATCCTCATTATTTGATTTGAAATTAGCCGTGAAAAAGAGAAGGCCAAGGAATACTTTTAACTCCTCCAGATCAATATCTGCTACCATATATTTGTTATCTGTAAAGTTATTTCATATGGCCTCCATTTTTATATTTTAGCATAATAATACTTTCTACAGTATTTCTTATAACATCCCTCAATTCATCGGGCAACTCAACGTAAGTCTGCTGGTTGGTGTAACTCATGTTTTTATCACATTCGAGGTATGAATGCCCTCGAATGGGAAAATATACTTTAACACTGTCGAAACGATGCTTCTCAGTCACTAAATGATGAAGGTATCGAATTAGGGGATCATTTTTATTCTGCCCAGCACAGGAATCGCAAAATATGACGAGATTACGAACTTCTTCAGTCAAAAAATTGGTCACGTAATTATCGCGCATGGAGCAAACGTCGTCGGATCCTTTACGGGCAACGCTCGTCGTACGTGTAAAAAGCTGCATCTCCGGTAGACAGAACGTGGATATTGAAGCTGTAAAAGTTGAGCTGTCTTTTATAGTAAACGTCGTTGGTCGTTATGTTGGGGGTAGGTAGATTCTTCTGAAAGTCCATGGCAATGGCAGCAACAGTATGATTTCTTTTACTAATTTTTTTGAAATTCCTTTTAATTGAATAAAAATTTTCAGCTTTCGATAGGTGAAAATTGTGCTCAGTTTCCAATCTTTTTATTTCCTTTTTGGGATCAAATATTTTTTGCGAGTCTGGAAGATTGGTTGCGGTGCCTGATTCAATTTCTGATTTTTGAGACCTGATGGCATCACACGTGCTGCAGATATCCTTTCTCGGATAGCCGAACGATATATTAAATTCATTGTTGAAAATTGATCGGAATGGGTCATAATGTACGATGTTCTCTTTGTGAATTTCATTATACATCTTGGTCAATTTGGACAAATTAAGATCTTCAGGTAGATATATTTTGTCCGAATCGTTTAAAGAATGATGGGATTTCCGTACCTTCAACGAATTTATGAAATCCTTCACAAGATCACGAGTTTGATCCGTGATTTTGTGAGGTCGATTTGCATGTTTACCCCTATTATCTTTGGGACTGAAACCCTTCTCAGTTAATGACTGTTTGATCATTGATTTAAGGATCATTGAAGTAAGAAAGAGGTTCATAGTTACCTGTACAGCTATGAAAGAAGTGATCCCATATTGCCTTTATGGGAGCTAGATTCAGTTTTTCTTTCCTCCCTTGTTTTGCGAATGTCAAACCTAAGGCAGTTTATAATAAAATTTAATCTAAATAAAGTAGTAGAGGCTCGATATTTGATGCCACAATTAGGCTGGGTTAAAAAGAACATTGGCTGGAAGATGGTTATGTTTCATGGTTCCTGCCAAAAATATTTGACCAATTACAACCTTCAGTTCATCAATCTGCAGGTTTTTATGAGAGCTTATTGTAATTATTCCTCTGAAGTGCAATTTCTTCATTGATATGGGATAAAAATTCATTCAGAGTAAATACCTTGTTTCCTTTTCTCTTTGATTTATTTTCCACGCTATCTAGTTTCTTTCAATGGACATTGTTTATATCTTTCTATCTAGTTTCTTGAATAGATTTTTACTACATCCTCTTCAGTATCTTATCTCCTCTTTTTTATAGTCTGTGTCAATATCTTAGTCTTCTGTAATATACTCCACTTCATCCACTTTGCCTTCATCATCGGAAGACAACCTGAGTATTCTTTTTCTGGTCCCGCTGTCTACAAACTTGGCTGGAATGACCAACTTTTCCAAGTTTGATTTACCGCTGAACAGGTTTGGGAATTATAAAATTTTAAAGATGCGCATTTGAAAGGTCTTTCTGTACTTACAGGATTCTGACGGCCAGGTCCCGCTCTTCTTTGTATAGGTTGAACAGCATCCTTGACTAGTTTGTTCCTGATGAACTGCCTTTTCTTGTCTTGCATTGTTAATTGCCTTATTCAAATCCAGCTTCTCGCCCATCAGTAAATTTTCAGATAATCTCTGATCAATTAATACTGTAACTTTTATATCATGGATCAATTCTTTAAGATCTCTAAACTCATTTCTCTGCCAACTTTTGCAGATCATTTATAAATTAGTCAAGAGAGTCCCCCACAATCTGTCTCCTCTTCAAAAATCACAATATCAAATAATATCTTTCATAAATAATATTTATATTATGGCCAAGAAAATTTGTAAACTTATCAGTTGCATTTGTACATTTCACTTTATTACTTTCTTACATCAGTCTACCAGCTTCCAGCAACAAACTCTATTTATAAAATCAAATTTCATGAATTATGTAATATTTATACTGTCAAACTCTATGCAATAACTGCAGCTCTTCTTATTTGCATATCCATAAATCACCATAATAATGTATTAGTGGTTACAGATTCCTTAAGCTCTGTAAAAGGCTTAGTATAATCTCTTATATATTCATATACATTGGCTTATCCGGGGGGGGGGGGGCTGCAGCCCCTCCATTTGGGAAATTTTTTGTCATTAAAAGATAGAATTTTACTTTCCTTAAAGTAAGGAAGCAAGATAAAGAACAAATAATATGCAGAACAAGTAGAATTTTAGTTGTGGGAAAGAAACACAAAGGTAAAAAAGCTGATTAGCAGATCCAAATGAAGGGCTGTGGGGCTGGACCCCCCCTTTACTGTCGGCTGGATCCGCCCATGTTCATATATAACCATTCAACGAAACTTAGGTATGACAGTTATATTTATATTTGTCCCGCCCAAGTCAAGTGAGAATCACCAGGAGGAAGTGCAGCCCTTCCCCTTTATATATTTTTTCTTATTTAAGAAAAAATTTACCTTTACGAAAAGTAAGGAAGTAATGTAAAAAATAAGTAATTGGCAGATCAAGTAGCGTGTCTGTTGTGGGAAATCCAGTTACCCTGAACCACCCATGGGGTAGGTATGCTATTTTGATGGCATCCATTCTCTATCCAATATGATGGCATCCATTCCTAAAAAAAATATGATGTATGGCAGTCTAAAATTTGTTTTCACTACATCGGGTTAGTTTAAGGAATTTTATATAACCAAAGAAAAAAAATTTATTTTATATACACGCTCCAGACATTATCTTAATCTCAAACTTTTCTTTTACCCAATCATATTTTAGGGGAAGGTTGCCTATATTGGACCACTTCCGACATTTTGTTAATTTTGTGCGAATGTGTAACACCTAAAACTTCCAAAGTCATGCCATTCGTTTCCTTTATTATTAAGCTTCAAAAAAATATCTAATATTTAATTTTATAAGCACATAATGTTGAACAGAAACCAAAAAACTACAATTTTCAAAATGGTTCAATTTAGGAGGTTGGTCTCCTAATTTGGACCCCATGGTTCTTAAATTGGACCAGAAGGTTTTGTGGTGTGCGTAGGGTATATTAATTATGATGCTGTATTTTTTTGTAAATATATATTATTTTAAAAACTGTATACAATAAAGAATTATTACAATTATAGATTAATTAAAGTTAATAAGTCATAAAATATAGGAAATAGTCATAAAATAATAGTAATAAAATACAGGAAACATCTTTACAATAGTTATTAAATCTTCTTCTTTACAATAAGAAACATCTTTATAATTTATCGAATTTCACAATTTTATCGAACTTCGAAATTAAATTCGATGCGAAAAGAAAGGAAAGATTGTTGCCGTTATGTCTGGCCAAGCTTTTTAGATGGTGGTAATTTCATTTTTATGTCGCTGTCATCCACCAATGCAACATCTAGTACTGCTGGAAATACAAACGCATTCGTAGCTTTTCTTGACTTTCTCAAAAATGAGATTTCGAGTGATGGAGTAGTTTTTTTGTCTTTCGTTATCTGCCCAACATAATAAATATTTTTTCCTTTTTCATCCTTCAGCCCAACTAATACAAAATCATCGGTTTTGAGATCTTGGAAATTTAAAATACCGATATCGCCTTCATCAACAAGACGTGTTTGTTCCTCCAGCATGAATTCTTCTCCACCAGACGATGATCCGCTAGCTTTGAACTCATCAGAAGTTTCACTGCTGCTTTCAAAAAGTTTTTTAGGCTTCTGATTTTTATTGGGGGGTTTTTTATTAAAGAGTGTTTTCTTTGTTATTCTTGTGAACAGTTCCTTCTTTCTAGCAATTTGTTCCTCTAAGCTATTTTTATAAGGTGTGCTTGTTAGAACCTCAGCGTCTTGTTGTTTCCTCTTCTTACAAAGGTCAGCTATCACTTGGGGTATTGGTGCTGCCTCTATTAAGGTGTCGGAAAAAGTTAGGGTAGAACTTTTGGATGGGGAAATAGCAACTGAGATTGGGTTTAAGGCATCTGAAGGAGCGAAGTCGTGGTCCTGAAAAATATGACGGTTTACAGGCCAGATACCTGTGATCTAAATCCGCTCTCAGCATTGTTAACAGTAGCTGCTCGCCCATATGCCTCTGTTAGTAAAGCCACGACATCATATTGAGTTATTCTAGTCCCCACGTTTTGTCGTAGAAACTTTTCTTGTGCCTGGGTGTAATATATCCCTAGGGGACCGAAAAAGGCAACATCTAGGAGCTGCATCCTATGGGTAGTATGGCTCGGTAACTGCACCATTATGATACCATTATCCCGAGCAAAAATAAGAGCATCTAAATTTTTGCAATGGGTCACGTGACCATCTAGAAGGAGCAACACTGGATCTTCTTTTGAGCAAACTACATTTCTCTTAAAAAGATGGAGCCACTCTATAAATAGCTCAGAGGTAATATATCCGCTATCAGATATTTCAACTTTGCTCCCAGCTGGTGCACCTCTTTCAAGCTCAGGAGCATGTCTTTTTCTTTTAAAGATAAACATTGGCGGGACAAAGGATCCAGCAGCGTTCACACAACACACTATGGTCGTATTTACACCCCTTTCCCCACTGCTCACAGCTCCAACTTAAAGTTTCCCTTTAAGCCCAACTATTTTTGGTTTTTTTTTCTGAACGGTGGTGAACCCACTCTCATCTACATCATAAATTTTGTTGCCACTTAGTTTAGGTATATCAATAATATTTTCTAAAATATCAAAGAACTTATGAACCCTTTCCTTGGAAAATCCTTTCATTCTGGCTAGAGAAGTAGCTTCCAGCTGCCGGATTCCTCTTCATGAAATTGTAATACCATTTCTTCCCCACCATTTTTTTGTCCACACTTAAACAGTGCTGCACACCATGTAATGATGCAACTTGGAATGCGAGTTTTCTTACCTCAATGATTGAGAGACCGAACATGCGTTCTTCAAATTTTAATATCTGGGCTGCCAGTTCTTTCTCCATCTCTTCTGTGAACACTGTGGGTCTCCCAAAATGTTTTTTAAGTGAATGGTCCTTATTCTTTCTATCTAGATGTCTTTTTAATGTCGCTTTTGGGACACCATATCGCCTTGCGGCTTCATTAAGGCCAACACTCCCTGAAGCGACAGCACTGACAGCTAAGATTAGGTCTGCATCACTCCATTTTCCATAGCTCCCTCTTTTAGACATCTTTCTACAAGAAAAAAGAGTGATTAAACACCACTCTAAAAATCGTTTCCTAAATTGGACCGGTCCAAATTTGGCAACCATTTCTGGTCCAATTTAGGGAACACACTTTTTTTTCTTTGATCTTTCAATATAAAAAAAAATATTCATATTATTCTGTTAATTGACCACTCTAAGTGTAAAGAAATAATCTGCAACAAATAATATGAAGAAATAATGCACATACCTTTGTTAGAAAAGGGAGAAAACCTTATGATGTGTCACTAGTAAATAACATCAGCCAGCACTAATACCAGACTTTTCTCATGTGGGAATTGTAAACAAGATAAGGAAATATCTTGTACCTTACTTAGGGCGGGAGTAGTTAGTTCCAACATTCAACACCAAAATAGCAGCACTGTCATATCCTTTAGTACACATAACAAAGGTGGTCCAATTTAGGTGACGGTCCAACTTAGGCAACCTTCCCCTATTATTTTCTAATTTATTTGTTACTTTATCAATCAACAGTTGTTTAATATTAAAAATTGTTTAGAAAAAATAAGCTGTTATGTGCCAAGTATAAAATAAAAGTTAAGAATAATTGTTATCGAAATTTCGAAACTAGGAAATTATTTTTGCTATTTATTGTTTGCCAAAAATTGTAAGCATTATAAATTATATTAAAATTATATTATAATCAGATTCGTTAAGTAATTTTATACTATAGCAATATGATATTTAACCTTTTCTATTTATTATCATTGTGTTATTTTTTATAATAAACCATTTGTAAAGTATATCATTTTTATTTTATTTTCTCAATCCATTAATTCTTTTAATTTGAGATTATTCTTCAGAAAACATATATAGCCATGAAAGAGAAGGTTGCCTTTAACATTGCAACCTACCTGAAAATTGTTCCCTTTCATATTTCACAATCATTAATTATAATAATTGTTATAGATATATATATATTTTTTATCAGTAATTCTGGCTCAATATTAGATTTGCAGCCAAGTAAAGTTCAAACTTCTTATATTTGCCAATGCCCAAATGTTATTGTGTTATTTTTTATAATGAACCATTCCCCATCCATGTCCTGATGTTTTCATAGTGGCATGTTTTTTCTTCCTTTACCCCTATTGTATTTGAATGCTCCTGTGAGTAGTCTTGATAGTTCTAACGAGCCCAGACATGGTTCTAAAAAAGAACAAGGTGACTGACTACCTTCTTGGCAAATCATGAGTAAATTTTTCCTGTTCGAGTGATCATTTTTCTTTTTATTCTTTCTTAGACCTCAATTTTAAAAATTGTCTTTATCAAACATTTTGAGAAAAAGGTTAATCTGGATGAGACATTTTCCTTTGCCAGAATATCAGCTGCATCATTCCCTGTTATCCCACCATGTCAAGGTATTGGATCTCTTCTACTTTACGACAGTAGTTACTTTATATTAATGACTATCAACTAACATATGATTAAAAAATATTAAAACAATTCTGAAATGAATAACAAAAAAAAAAAAACCACTTAAAATATGAAAAAATGCAGCCCTACCCCCCCCCCCCCTCAAGATTTTTTCAAATAAGGCATTGCATTCATCCCCCTGCAGCCACATTCCTTTTTGTTACTTTTTTATAATCCGCCCATCATGACAGATGAATAAAAATTAACTGGCTGTCTCATCCTATAAAAGACCCTAGGCACTTACTGTATAATAAATAATCATCCCATTTGAATGAAATTCTTAGTTTATTTATATTTTTGTTTAACGTCCCTTTATTTTGCTAAGGCTAATCGGATGAAATTCTTAGTGAAATGGGTGACAAGTAAGTAAGTATTCATACTGATTAGGAAGAACCTTTGTAGCTGTATGAAGGGTATGTAAATTTCATTTAAATGCCATAATATCTACTAAGTTAGGAATAAGTTTCATTAAAGATTTATTAATCTAAAATATAGCATATTAAGGAAATATTTAATTACGATTGTGCTATAAAATTAGGAATATAAAAAAAAATACGAAAGGAAAGAAAGAGCTAAAAATGATTTTTTTTTTTTTTTTCATGACCTGACAATTATGAAGTAACAAAAGTATAGGATTTTAATTCAGCATGATTTTTTTTCTGTTACTACTTATCATATTTATTTTCACTGTTTATTACCTGTTCAACTGGACCTACCTTCCATTTTCATATAATTTTATTTTTTTTTTTTATAATTTTGGCCGTATCTATTGTATCCTGTTTCCTCAATTTCATCTAAGAATTGTATTACATAATATCGTTTTATTTACCTCATATTTAAAAAATAACATATTAACAAGAAAACAGTGAGGCTTCATTCCATTTAGTGAAAACAATGAAAATGTTATTTACAGAAGAAAAAAAAAAATTATTAAATGAAGATTTCCAGTTATATTCTGAAAAAGGTGGATGTCTCTTAGGCTGAAGAGCAGGATATTTTGGCTTAGTTCTAATGGTACCAAATTCCATCTTGATAAAAGGCTAGATCAGTCTGTAAACAAATAATAAAAATTTTCGTTCAAGGAATAATTCCTTAAGTTTTTATATATAATAATACAACCTCCGGTTTCTTTTATGATCTATGGAGAATGTGAAGATAAACATATTTTAATTTGAAAATTAAAATATGTTTTTATATAACACTTAATAAATATAATAAATGAATACAAATTTTTTTGATTTGTAGTTTTTCTCATATTTTCTAGGGGGGGGGGGGCTGCCTTCCCCTGCAGACACCCATGGGTAAAAGTAATATGATTAAGAAAATGTATTATCTCCTTCCAGTTCTAATAAAATAAGTGGATTTAAAAAACGAATCTTAACAAATCTGAGATGAACTGTCGAAATAACAAAATTGTGCACTTTTTACTAGCAGGATATTAGTATTTTTTAAAAAGTTTTATTATTGAACTTTTTTAATTTTTGAAAAAGCATGTAAACTGACTTTAGAAAACATTTCAAATTCTTAAGCACCTGCTTTTCATCATAAGTGATTAATTATATCTCTAAAAGCATTTGGGCATAGAAGCATAGTAGGGCAAACTTTATAAAGGTGAAGTACCCAAGTTTCGAGGTTTTTTTCCCTACCATTGAGTTTAGGTCATCAGGCAGTGATCCTATCGAAAACAAGTTTAAACTCTTAAATTCAAATTCGGTGATAATCCACGCTTCGACACCTCAGTATTTACTGTTACATCCAATCAGTACCATGCTACAGCGATAAAAGGCTCAATATATGAAGAAATTTGTATACAAAAGATAATCCATCGAAAGTAAACCATTAGGTTATTAATGAAATTTTTATTTATTTCTGTTCAACCCAATAATTGCGATGTCATAGTTAAGTTAAGATAATATTTCAGCAGAAAGGTAAGTGGGTCCCAAATTGATTTCACCAAATGGTACCATCTAAAATTAAAGGGATTTGCTTCTTAAGTATTGTGTCAATTAAATAAAAACAGGTACTTCTGAATCTTAGCTGTTATGTATTGGAAACCCCAGACCAATTAAAATATCTTTTTTTCTATGACACTTCAATAAAAATAAGAAAACAATATAATATATTAAAATAAAAATTTGAAACATTGAATATCTCAGTTATTAATAATAGAGCATAAAGATTGAGATACCGTTTTTAAAAGAAAGTAGATCTGATGCCTACAAATTATCTAAAATAACTATAACTAAACCATTTTTTATTATCTTAAATATTTTTATCTGTTTTCTTTTCACTGCATAACATCAGGCCAAGCCTTCAACTGATGAATCCCTATAAAATGTTTATAGGATATTTTTATGGAGTATTTACGTGTTATTACAATTGCATACCTTTTGTAATCTATTCTGGCTCAGCGACATGTAAATAATACATATTTTTTTTATAATTATAACTTCTTTATATAAATGTTCATAATTATCTTTTGTTCAAATTTAACTTTGAAATTAGAATATCAAATGATCAATGTTATCTATATCTTTTGCTTCAATTATTTTTTTTAAACAGGAATAAGAAGGACTGTTTAAACTTAATTGTAAGTAATAGTTTCAAAGAATCAGTGTTGATTCTTATACTTGCTTCGAGTGAACTTAAAATTCATATAAATAAATCTTTTATTTTATATCAATTGAATCATTTCTTGTGGAGAACATCATAATTAAAATTTAAATGTTTCATTTTATGGTACAAAACTTTTAATTCTCAGATACTCTCCAAACATAGTTCCTGTTAATATAATTCTTTTAATCTATAAATAAGGGGTCTTTATATGAAATAATTAATTATTGTTCTTTTCAATATTAATTAGTTTTAAGCTAACACTTATTCCCCTCTCCACGATAAGTCTAGGTAGGATTCAAATTCAGTACTATTGCAGGAATATACTGGGTAATTCTGCATGTTAAACGAGTTTCCTATCTCAATCTGTTGAGCAGAGAGAATTTTTTATTTTTATTTTTTATTTTTAAAATCTTACTTTTTTTTCTGAAAAATTACAGTTTTCTCTACTTTGGTTTAGCGTAGAAACAAAAACGATGGTATTTTCTTAATCAGCATTAAATTTTCTAAAAGATGAGATGGGTCTAGTTATTTTAAATCCGTTTTCAGTGAGACTTTTAACGCGCTAAACACAAAACATTTAGTGAAAATTAAGTTTTTGAAAATTCCTCACTCCCAACTGGAGCACCCTAGAAGCTGTCGAATTTCCTAAAAACTGCGGAATTTAGTTAGCTTTTTAGTCGTGTAACCCATGATACAATTGCACTTCACCTTTTTAGTCGTAAAAGAAGTTTTTCTGATGAATAACACTCTAGAGATGTCACTGCTGGGGCAATGAGGAAGCGCGCTAGAGCCTGCATCCAAAGTAATGGATGCCGAACTTCCCATGAGTTAGTTTTACTTTTTTAAGACTAGAAAGAACAATGTATGGATTCTAAATAATATAAAAGGGTAATAATCTAAAATTAAAAGAACAACTCCTTAGTTTAAATATAAAAAAATACTTTCTTTAAAATAAATTAAACTTTTTTCTTCTGTTCTACTAAAATTTGAAAAATCCTACATAAAACATGTTGAAGATGAAAAATAATATTATTTTTGTGGAACCATATTAAAATGGCTTATTGCAGAGTGTTCAAAATGTCCTCCATTACTATGGATGCAGGCTTGTCTTCAACATTTTTTTTTTTAACTTTAGATTATTATTACCCTTTCTATATTTTTTAGAATTCATACATTGTTCTTACTAGTCTAAAAAAAGTAAAACTAACTCTAACTCATGGGAAGTTCGGCATCCATTACCTTGGATGCAGGCTCCAGCGCGCTTCCTCATTGCCTCAGCAGTGACATCTCCAGCGTGTTTTCTTTTACGACTCAAAAAGGTGAAGTGCAATTGTATCATACAAAGGTATATTATTGAAAAGGGCATCTAATTTCCTTTCAAATGATATAATAATGTTTGTGAACTTTTGAGCTGAAAGTGTTTTGTTACAATGTAAATCTAATAAAATTAATTCAACTCGGTGTTATATGAAAATTTTTGTATGGCTACAATCTTTCTCCAAGCCCATTAAAATATAATATATCACTAAAAAGAGGATGAAATTTTCTATCTTATGATGAAATTATATTAATGGCTTATAAGTGTTTTATCACGATTTGAATCTAACATAGTAAAATTTAATTTCAAAGTGGCGCATACAAATTAATACAGCTGAAATCTATTTCCAAATATCCTCAAATTACCACATACTTATTGCTGAAAAGATCATGTACTTAACTTTAATGTAATTTAATAATATGTGCAGGCTTTTAAGTTTAAGGAGTTTTTTTTTTTTTTTTTTATTAAATGTAATAATAATATCAAATCAACTCACAACTTTTATTTATTTAAGCTAATAAACTATAATGGTGAAAATCTTAGCGTTAGGCTATAATGAGTTCATAAAGATGTTGTATGCCTTGTTAATTTTGTTGGCAGAATAGCAATCAATCTTGTATCACTGAATGGGGAAATTATTTCTGGTGGATAATTACACATATTATATGAGATGGTGGAACTGGATATTGGTCTTCATTTTTAGGCCAAAAAAAGTTTCTGTTGGCCCAGAGGGGTGCATCAATAGCAAATCATAACCACCTGCTGTCTCATTTATACTGTGGACTATCCCGATCCACCGGTTATTGTCATATACACAGGCCACGAAAGAATTGATTTCTGGTTATACAGTTGGTCCTGTTTAGCGAAAAATATTTTGTCCTGAATAATAAATAAATATGAATGTCCTGAAAAGATAATAGAGTCTGAGCTTAGCCTTTTTGCTATTATTTCAACAGTTGATGCAGGCTGAAAATAATTGAAACTCCTGGTTCCGGTAATTCTTAGACCAGACTCAAATCGAATAACTAAAGCTTTTCTGTTGATTTAGATTTCTTCTTTGCTCAAAAAAAAAAAAAATTATTTTGGAAAAAATCTTACCACAATATTCGTACATTTGCTTTGCATTTACGAGTTGATCATTATTTGATACACTTTGTACATTTTTCTTTGTAATTATTCTTTTTACTTTTTGTAATTATACTTTTTACTTTATTAATTTGAATACCTTTAAAGTACTTTTAAAGTTAGTTTTATTATATTACATTCAAATCGAAATATAACTCAATAACCCACTAATATTATTTCATCATTAGATAGAAAATTTCATCTCTTTTCAGTGGTATATTATATTTTAATAAGCCTGGAAAGAGATTTTAGCCATACAAAAATTTTCATATAACACCGAGTTGAATTAATTTTATTAGATTACATTGTAATAAAACACTTTCAGCTCAAAAGTTCACAGACATTATTATATCATTTAAAAAGAAATTAGATGCCCTTTTCAATAATATACCTATGTATGAGTATATCTAAGAGAGATTTCAGCTGTATTTGTATGCGCCACTTTGAAATTAAATTTTACTATGTTAAGATTCAAATTGTGATAAAGCTCTTATAAGTCAATAAGCCATTCATATTATTTCATCATTAGATAGAGAATTTCTTCCTCTTTCTATTGATATACTCGTATAGTGTGCAAGGCTGGTTGGAGAGATTTGTACTCATGGCATTTTTCTATGACCGTTTTACAACTTGGAAAAAATATAAATTTTTATGTTTAAGAATTTTTTTTTTTCTCATGAAGGAAAATTATCTCTCTGATATATATGATACCATCTGATTCTGTATGAAAGGCAGAATTAATGAATACATTTTGAAAGCTCTAGTTCAATTAGTAACCATTCTACAGAGGAAAGTCGTAACATGTACAAGTTGGTTTTGAGCTCGTCGTCGTCGGAACATCAAATATCTCAAAAGTTCAAATGGCCATAATTCTGAAACTACTTGGTGGAATTGGGTAAAATTTAGCATTTTTTCTGATTTATGTATGTACTTAATACCTACAAATTTTTATCAAAATCTGAGGGGGGGAGGTAAAATTTTGAATTTCGGCTGGATGATTTGACGTGGAATGGCCCCCTTGACTAAATTCCGCAGTTTTTAGGAAATTTGACAGCTTCTAGGGTGCTCCAGTTGGGAGTGAGGAATTTTCAAAAACTATTAAAAATTTACTTTTGTTTCTAAGCTAAACCAAAGTAGAGAAAACTGTCATTTTTCAGAACAAAGTAAGATTTTAAAAATAAAAACAAAAAAAATTCTATCTCCTCAACAGATTGATAGGAAACTCGTTTCTGTGCCATTCTACCCTGTTTAATATGCAGAATTACCCAATTTTTTTTCTACCAGTATAATAAAACCTGGTATTTTATTGATAATTATCATATGTTGCTATGTAGTCATTAGTTATCCTTAGATAATTAAGTTATAATTTTTAACTATTTAATTAGACTATAAAAAATTTGACCACGGCCGGGAATCGAACCCAAGTCCTCTGCATAGGTATTAAATTGAATAAAAATACCTGATTCAAATACCTAAAAATACCATGCAGAGGACCTAGGTTCGATTCCAGGTCGTGGTCGAATCTGTTGTCTTCTATTTAAATAGTTTCATAATTATTATACATGATTCAATCTCTTGGTTATTTAAGAAAATCCCATATTGTATGTGTGTAATGTTGTTCATTTAAATAACAAAATAGTTAATTCATTACCTCACTAACAATAATTTAACCCTTTAGCGATGGTGAACCACTACAATAGAGCTTGCCGGGGACCGTTGACTACTAATATACTCCAGAGTCAAGCGGGCTACACAGACCTTGGGACTACTATAACAGTTTTGCTTCTCCAGCATTTTTTGACCATGAGCTACAATAGTAGTTCAGTTCCCAGAGCCATCTAGGTGTCCGCATGACAAGGGAAATTAAATCCACTTTTGGCTAATTTATTTTTCATTGTGTCTACAACCTACTACTCCTCTTTTCTACCTGCATCAACCCTTCTTAGTCTTGTAGTTCCCTGTAGTCTATATTCCTGCTTCTTACTGTGAGTTTAATTTTAAAATGTAAGGGATTAATTAAAAAATCATGCAGAGTCAAAAAGTAGTCGGTTCACCGGGCACAGTTGACTTTTCTACCACTCAGTCCAGCCAGCCCACTCTGACTCGGCCGTAAATGGGTTAAATGGTCAATTAATTAGTCTAAAATTTCAATTCAATAACACAACATAGCATAGCCTATTTGGGCTGTTAACCCTTTAACTGCTACTAACACAGATATGTGCGGTAGGCAGGCGTGCCTCTGGTGCTACTAACACAAATCTGTGCGCTTAAGGGAGCGCACCTCCAGTGCTACTATCACAGATTTGTGATTCTGAACGTCTGCTACTCGCACATATTTCTGTGCCGCTGAAACGGCATCTAGCGGTCTCTAAATCAATCTGTGGACTCTTTGATTACCCAGTAGGTAGCGCTTTTCATTCTATGCCAGGTCTGAGTGGCCAGACCTTTTTACACCCGGTTTGGCATAGGCCAACCTGTTCAAGTCCCACAGTATAGTTCGTAGTAAACACAAAAATAGAAAATTAACGATGTATTGCTGTGATGTTTATGAAGTACCTTTGAGCTTATTGCCGTGCTTTGAAATGTATCACAAGAACATTATTAAAAAAAAAAAAAAAAAAAATTTGACACTAACAATCGTCCAAAGGTCTAAAGTCCGGATATAATGAGGATGATTTTTTTTTTTTTAAATCGGAAATGACGAATTTGCGATGAAAAACTAGCAAAAAGAACTCAGCACTGGGTGGTTGCTCAAGCGGCAACCCGTAGCACCCACTCAAGGTTAAGCCTTGGACTGTTCCGCAGCGAACAGGTTAACTGCAACAATATTTATAACCTGACGAACACACTAATAAGGCACTTGTGTGGGAATCGAATTGAAAAAAAATTTATTTAATTAAAAGTTTGTGTATTTTTTTTTTTATAAATGTTAACTGAAAAGGGCCCATTAGGAGTTTGTTTAATTCATTTCAAGGGAATGTTAGTTAAAAAAAAAAAGTAAATATTAAGGGGTAGGTTTCGATAATACCTTAACATAAGTAGATTTTCTTAAATAAGTATTTTGCAGATATTCAATTTCATTCAGTAATTTAAAGGTATTTTAATATCCATAAATATGAAGGAGGTAGATTTTTAAAAGTTAATCAGAGCCAAGTTTAATCAAGAGTTATAAGCAATAGGAAGTAGCAGTTGGTTAATACTGTACTAATTAATAAAATGCTGGTCTAATACAGTAGAAACCTCAGATGCATGTAAATCAAATGAGCATAGCAATAAACGATTTTCAAGAAATTTGCAAGTTAAGAAACATCTTATTTTATAATAAATTTACTTTCATAATTTGTTGATTGGGTTGAAAAATAAAATCATTGAGGATAATCGAAATATAACAAATTTGACATTTGGAGCCTCATTAAAAAATGATTAACCAGGCAGGATTTTTAATAAGGTAAGAGAAAGGAATAAAAATAAAACAAAATATTAAACAAATTACTAAATGTTTCATTGCATTAAATATTACAATATTTTACATCATTTTAATGCATACGACAATGTAAAAAGAACCATTTCTATACATATATTAACAGTAGCCCTGAGATTTGAAATTTAGGCCAATATGCACGTTGATAGGTACTAATATAAAATCTATTCAAATTCACAGCACCTCTCCTAAAGAAGTTTTGTTAAATACATTTACACTATATAAATATTTATAAATTATTTTAAAAGGCAGTGTCTGTCTTCCTTATTTTTTGAGCCATCTTTTCTTTATAGTTAAAATGAAGAAAAAAAAAAATCCTAAATTTGAGGCAACAGACTTATCATTTTGTCTAGGCTTAAGTAACTAATACAATTCTTCAGAACTTGAGTTAATTGATGTAGGTTCCTGAAAAAAATTGATAAGTAAGTAAAAAATATAAAGACTAATACAGTAACTGAAATGTTATTTTAAAAAGTTAATGAAAGTTACATATGATCTTACCTCGACAGGTTCTGATTTTGGTGGTTGGTAAACTGCAAAATAACGAACATCTCTGTCCTTATCGGCTTGCAATCTTTTCAGGACTGACATTAGGACTTCATGATGTGGGTTAGAACGATCAGCAAAGTAAGCTGAAAAATAATCAGTAATATTTAATCTTCTATATATATATTCATATGGTTAGTTGGAAGAAAAAGTATGGGAAAAAGGAATGGTGCTGTGAATCTCACCTCTGCCTTTTGCAACATGATTATTAAAAAATTCATCAGGGTTTTACACATGTATCTTATTTTTTAAGACCTACCTCTAACAACATGCTATGGTATTCAAGTACTTTTTTTGCATTATACAACGCACTATAATTATAGAAATTTTTTTTTTATATTATAGCACAATATCTAAAAAGGAACAACATACTTAACCCATATATCTCTGTACTTTACTACCGTAAAATGTTGTTAGAGATGAGTAATACAAAAATAAAAGTATGATCTAATGTAATTAAGAAATTCCGAAACCGTTGCAAGTTTTAGACTTGATTTTTTTTTTTTTTGGTTTTTTAAATAAACATGTTATAAAGGAAGAGATAAGATTTATCACATACCTTGATTATAATTGGATTAAAAATATTAACAATTTTGTCAATAACCAGATAGAACGATTTTTAAGATATGAATTAATCCAGCTGTAATGACAAACATCACAAATCTATTCAGTGATAGAAAATAGAAAGAGATATGGAAATCAATGGTTTTTGTAAAGATTCACTATGAAAATTATTTTCCTCGAAATTTAATTAAGTAATTGAATCTCACCATTGGGTAAAATGTGCTGCGCTGCAGCACGTGCTACTGCCAGTCTTACATTGGCAACTGGATCCCACGAAAGGTCCAGGAGATGCGGAAGAACATCCCGAGCAAACATTTCTTCAGAGAGGACCCCCTCCTTTATCAGCCTGCTGCAAAGAAGAGCAAAGGTCTGTCTCCTATTCCACCGGTTTGAGTGAGCAAACTGTTCAGCCAATTCTGCTAATAATGACCTCAAAAGGTTGACATCAATGGAAACATGTGCTACCAGTTCTGTTACCTGTTTATAAATGAAGAGAAGTGGATTAATAGAATCAATGTAAAAACAGTAAGGCAATATTGCTATATGGTGATAATAAAAATTGAATTAGTACTATTATAAAATCGATTATCACTCACCAGGACCAAAGCTACTTTCCGCACAGATGCAACCTTGTCAAGAAGCAAAGCCATTATGACAGGACCTAAATGATGGCAAGTATCAGCTGGTGTAAACAAACCAAGGCTTTGAAGAAGTTGTTCGGCAAGTTCTTGCCTGAATCTCCAATTCCAATCATAGTCAGTCATTAAGAATTCCGTGAGCCGTGGGAGGAATGAATTTCGACCAGCAGGCCTTAATAACTGAAATCAATGAAAAAAAAACTCATGTAAATAAAGGAAATCACTAACTTAAAAAATCTAATAGTATAGTAATAAAAGATAAGGAAGTTAATTAATTACCTTCAAAAAGTGAGCGAGATGCTTAAGTGCACCAATTCTAACTTCGTCTAAATCTTTAATAAAACCATTAAAGACTGGGACAAGATCCTGCGTTGCAACATCTTCCCCCACTATCACAGCTAGCTCATGTATACTACTTGCCACTATTCTCCGTACTTTCCACTGTAAAAAATTACAATGAATTATTACTTCTAAATTTTCTTTCAGTTTTGAGTTAGATTAATAAATTGTATTAGGCTGCAACAGATCTTAAAGGTCTTTGAACCAATTAAAACTAGGATTAAATTTTCAAATCAGCATTTTTTTGATTCCTAAGATAATAAAAATTCAACATTGTAAGAAATGACAAGTAAAACAAAGTACCTGTCTATCAGCAGCTAAAGTTTCATAGGCTGGTTTCAATAAATCCCAGTTGTCTTTACCAAGAGTCAGGGCAACGGCAGGCAAGTTATACGCACAATGATGTGCTAAATCTGGTGCTGAATCTCTTCTAGGATCAGACATAGACACAAAATGGTTTATCAACTCTTGAGGTACAATATCCTGTCCTTCAGGTGTTGTAGGAATTGAACATGGAATGTCTAAAAAATATTAATCAAATATTGTAATTAAAGTTTGTAAAACATAATTAAAATAGCTCTAATACATAAAAAAATAAATTACTTTCACTCCTTTGATGTTTTTGGAAAGACACCTCATCTGTGTCTGATTTTTCATCTGAGGTTGGCGATTCTTCATCATTATCAGTATTTACATCTAACCCATTCATTTGTGAACACTGAAATAAGAAGAGAAAAGAAAAAACGGTAAGATCTACTGAGTAGACTTTGATTAAATAAATATTTAATAATATTTACAAGTTTATCTTCTGTGCTGATAGAATCTTTTTCTTTGACATCCTCTTTTTGTGTTTCATTGTTATCTTGAGTACCACTTTCGATCTCAATTTCAGGTATTGGTTCCCTCCAATACTGCCAAGTGTTGAAGTTCTGATCTTCTGTTACATTACTTCTATAAAAAATAAAATAATTTACTGTCATAACTGACAATGATTTTCTTATGAAATCACCTATATTAACTATATATTGAGCGTTAATTTAAGAAAACAAAAAAAACCATATTAAGTAATAACAAAACAAAGCACATAGCATAGTACACTTACTTTTCATCAGAATTAGAAGCATTCTGTGAATCATCTAACTCTAAACGACAATCAAACATTTCATTAAACTTATTGTTATTGTTACATTCAAAATCTCCAATTTCCAGCTCAAGAGGATCATTATTTCCTTCCATCATAAAAGCCATGAACAAAGGGTTTATCAGCTTGTCATCGACTTTGGGAGAATTCAACCTATAAAATTAAAAAGTTGGTAAGGTCATTTCATGAATATCAACACAATTTAGTTTGTGAATCCTAGGGACAAAAGGAAAAAAATATAAGTAATAGTTAAACTTAATTGTACAGTGGAACTTTCCTTAAACGGAAATAATTGGGAATGAAAAAATGTCTGCTTGTAAGAACAATTTTAATATGAACCATCCCTAAACTTTACCAACACACGCGATGTAACGCTGTCATGTCATGTGTTAACTGAATAAAAATTGTTGCAACGAAAACCTGTTTGAGACTAGGAGACAGAAAAAAATTCTTTGAAAAATTTCTGTAATGTGAACAGTTAACAGGAAACCACAGGTATCCTTCCTCTTAAATAAGATATTAAGAAATTACTTTTAACAAGCTACCTTTGCTCTCAACCTTAGCCGTTTTAAGAAATTACATCTTTTCTGCCAAATGTCTTTAGAGAATTTTTCTAAACAAAAGGACTAAATCTGTGTCCGTCTATTTTTTAGAAGATCCAGTTATTATAAGTTGAATTCACTGTAAAGTAAGTAAATGAAAAAAAGCAGGAGAAATGAACACTGTCCACTTACAAGAATCTCTGTTTATTAGAAGTATCCGTAGAGGATCGTTCCACTGTATTTAGAAAATTGAGATTCGATTGAACTAGGGTTCAGAAAATTGGAAGGACTTGTTGAAATGAGACTGATAAAAGTAACAGGTGTTGGAGGTAAAACAATACAAGCAAGCAAACCTAAATTCAAATTTAAACAGAATGGACAGGAGCTTATTTCTTGTGAACATTACATGTGTTTAATAATATTTTGAATATTTAAAATCATCAAGTAAATGCAATATCAAAATTTTTTCAGTAGTGACATTATAACTCTGGAGCAGTGACCTGATTTTCCTTTTTTATTTTCAATAAGTGTATAATAACTTTGAAAAATCAATTTTGTTAAGAAAATTAAAAAAAAAAAAAAGTGGTATGACCAACACTTACTTGTATTCAAAAGATGCACCACGATGCTTTAAAACAAGCTCTCCATTGTTGTTATAACCAAGAGAAGTGATTGACGGTTCAGCAAATGTAGTTATGAAGGGACCAAGGGATTGAAATGCGGATAACTGCACCCAACGCACCCTATCCACCAGCAATTTAGCAAAAGCGGGGGCTAAGAGTGATTTTCTTGTCGCCAGAGTTACCTTGCATGACACTGACATGAAGACTTCCGCACAGGTTTGCCTCACTACCCATTCAGGATCACAACATAGTTTTAAGAAACTAGGGACCTAAAAAAACAAAAACAACATTAATGGTAATATTCCGTTTTATCAACTTTCGACTTCTCATTAACCCTAACAGCTGAACATCAAAGTTAATTATAAATCCATTACATCCATTAATAAACTAAATAATAAATTTAATTAATTAAGGAATACGAAAACTCTGTAAAAAAACTATGTAGAAGGGATTTATAGAAAAATCAACAGCAGTCTTTTAATAAAAATATAACCATTCATAATTTTCGGACCAACAGGCAAGTTTATACAAGACAGGAGCTGGAAGAATTAAAAAAAAAATCTGTAAAATATATATTAATAACAAAAAATTGTAAATAAAATATGCAACGAATCTAATATGAATAGATTTGACCTATAACTAACTGATGAATTCATAGAGACAACACTTATTAAAAATTAACAGAACAACTAAAATGGTTTTAAACATGGATGTGACTATACCAATTTTGATTGTTTTGTACGAAACCTTTCAAGCTATGTCAACTTTTTCTTGTTTCTGGTGCTAATCAGGTGAGGCTATAAGCATTTTCTTAATCTTCCTTAAGACCAACAAAAACATTTCTGAACTATTTTTATTTTCTCCCCTACTGTTCACAAATTTAGTTTTAAATTATTTCACTCTTAAACACTTAGTTGTCTGACATCTGGTTCTTGACTAAGTGGCTTGTGTGTTAACAAATCCTCTATAATCTTGTCTAGGATCTAATTCAATTAAGTGTTAAGTGCTAACATTTCAATTTCTTGACTTAGGCTTATTTAGAAACACATTAAAAATGTACTGTACTTCTTATTGAGATTACTACCCTCCTTATAAGGAATACCTTAATAAATTTATTAACATTTCTCATTATGGTTGAGCCATTTTAAACTTAACAGACATCAAATAAATTTTTTTGTATTAGGTAAGCGAAAAATTAAGTTATTGAAATGTAATGGTCTCTTACAGATATTTAGAGCGATAATTTACTGAACTTCTAAAATGAGGAACGATTAATTTTAATAAACTTATTGACCTACCAGCCTAGATTCAGAAACTTCAGTGGATACAACTGAGCACAGGTCTCTATACAGTGAAGCACAGACTCGCCGGATCCCAAGCTCAGATTCTTGAGACAGTTCTTCCAGGAGAGGAACGATCAGCCTTTCACTCAAGTCTGATCCAATCCAAGGAGCCATTTTGCTTATAACCTGATTTAACAAAAAAGAAAATTAACTGAAATAAGAAACATTCATAGAGAGTACTTTAGTACAGTTTACGAAATTAAAAAAAAAAAAAAAATTATATTTTTTACAGACAACTTAATCTTAAACAGAATACAATTTAACCTCCTATTTTTAACAAATTTCTTATCACATGGTGATAATAATAAAATTCCAAATTAAACTTCAAAATTAAAATTTGGACTATATTTTACAGATTAGCATCTAAACAAATTATTACAATAAGTTTAAATGTAGACAAATGCTAAGAATAACAAAGCATTTTAGGAAATAATAAAGTAACAACAAACAATAGGGTAAAAACAACTAATTATTATCTAGAAATATCTTAGCTTAGAATTGTCCAACACTAACTAGCAAAACTGAAAATGATTGAAATGAATAATTGGCACATTATAAGACATGGTTCTCATAGAAAAATGAAGGAGGAATCAAAGACACCAACGCTCATCAAAGCTGGCTGTGATATGATACAATACGACATAAACACAGACACTTTGACGAACGTCAGCATACCTCTGCACATTGTTTTGTTCTTCCATTGGACACCTTTCAAGTTGATGCTGGATAACTTGACCACACCGCTCATCAAAGCTGGCTGTGATATGAGGAGATTAAACAACATACGACAGCCACTTTGTGAGACGCTGTAACCAAAATAATCTAAAATATGAGAACTTTGAATAAACTAGATAATAATAATGAAGTTATGTTGAAATGCCTTACAACCTGACTCGTCAAAAATGGCTGTGATATGAAATAAAACATTTCACAACCATTTTGACTGGCCAGGTAAGTAAGATCATATCCCCTGAAATATGTGATAATAATCATGCAAAAGTAGCATAAAAATGGATTAGGCTGAAGTAAAATTGCAATGAACAGAGAACATGATAAAAAAAAACAAAAACAAATTATGCAATTTTTAAACACAGCATTAACAAAACATTCTTGAAGTAACAGAAAAAGTAGATACATTATAACATATTTGGAAAAACATCACAATTATAACAATACAAATATAACAAATACAATCAGTTAAAATATTGTACAAGTAAAATATTTATTAATTTAATTCAATAAAAAATCTCTTTAAAATAAATTGATCTGCTCCCTACAACAAAACTTAACAATAAACATTACTTATAACAATAGAACTGATATTTTAAAAACAAATAATACATAAAACACTGATAAAATAAAGTAATTAAAGTTCAGGAACAAAGCCAAATATTAACAATAAATCTAATTTAACTGAAGCAATGATGTAAACAGGCGTTGAAGCTCATCAAAGTGGCTGTGATATGCCTTAAATGCATTGCACAACCGCTTTGACGAACTCACCACCCTGAAAAATCTAGAAGACCAACGAAGAAAATCCATGAAGAAATTTTCCTATAAGGTCAGTGCTCATCAAAGCTGGCTGTGATAGGTGATAAATAACTTATGACAAACCGGCTTTGATGCCACCGACCCCAGGTTAGTTCTTGCATGACGCAGGATGCTGGAATACAGCAATCAAATTCATAAGCCAGGCAGGAGAAGACTACATGAAAGACAAGGTAGTGAGACGTAATACACATCTCACTACCCATGTCTTTCACGCAGGCAACTCCCAGAGTAAATTAAAATAATAAATAAAAATTTCTGCTTAAGTATACAAGAATAGCTTACAAAAAATTCCTTAAATTTCCTAAATGAATAGTAATCAATGTAATTCTTAAATATAAAAGGAAATTGTTTATAACCAGTAATGCACTACTACATTCATTACTGTTGTTTTGAAAACAATCTACACTTTAATTAACTCACAGTGATTACCCCAATTGTTGCTTCGACATTCCTCTTATGAGTAATACGTGATACTATAGCAGGCCACACCTTATGTTCGATATAATGTGACGATATGAGGCAATGCTCGAGAAGTGACAGCAAAGCTGACTCTCCCATCTTCACTACCTAGAACCAAACAAAAAATGTTATTACAATTAATAATAAAAAAATTGTAATCAGATTGTAGGATACAAAGAAATCAATAAATATTTTAACTGATACTTCATTAAGAAACTTTAAAAACTGATTGAAGCATAATGAGACTAACTTTAATCCAATAGTTTCTCACTAATCCAATAATTTTAAGTAATATTTCCTATCTATACAGATGTACACAACGAAATAATGTCTTCTATCAATTATCTTTAAATTAAGAAAATGCTCTGTAAACAAAGTGTTTTTTGGTAAAAGTAATATAATATACAAAACAAAATTTATATAGATCTACTAATACATAGCACATCACTATTTTTTCGTTGACAAAACTTAAAAAGGCAGAGAGCACATGAAACATATGAAGCACTATAGCAATATTGGGTTTCTAATAATAATTAATTTACATGCAGATGAACAGTAAGTATATCTCAGTAAATTATGCTTACCTGGGAATTTTCATCTGACAAGGATCTAATGATGGTTGGAAGGAGATGAGAAATGATGAGAGAGCGTAAATCACCATTGCTTCCTTCTCCAGACAAGAACAAAGCCAAAGGCGGCACATATTCAATCACCTCACATCTAACTCTTTCATCTGTAACATTACATAGGAAAATATGATTTAAAATTCACAAAAACATGATACTTAAAGCAAAAGAAAAGTGTTAAAAAGTTAAAAACTAGAAAAGATAGGGAGCATTGGATAGGTCCATTTGCAGCTTCTTTTTCAAAAGGCATTCATTAGAGCTTAAAGAGATACAGGTAGTGGGGTTCTCAATTAAAAATTTAAAAAGATTTGCAACATATAAAAAAGATAAATCAAGACACTATGTGCTTAATCAGAGATAATAAAGGCTGTAAATCTTCTTTTTACCAATTGGTCCATGTAGAGAATTTTCATGGGCTCTTTAGCCTGATTCCGATGAATTGTATCATTGAAGTTACGCCTGAGAATTCACTAGCTTATAAAACTTGTACACAAATATAACAGCAACAGATATTCAGAGTTGTTAATTATAGTAATATTAATATAAATAATAAGAATGAGAACGGATGGAGGGGGTGTGTACGTAGTACGGAGCAGAGAGTGGGGGCCGGTGAATGGTGGTGCCCCTGGAGGGGGTGGGCGATCAATACTAACGCCCCTCCCAGTTCAAGTTCAACACACTATCTCTTTTCACATCATCACAACTTACAACTAACTAGAGACAAATAACTCTATCTACAATAACTTTCTCTGACAAGAAACAAGAAAATTCTACAACTTAACTACAGGTTACTGAGGAGGTTACTAACCTAGTAACTGCGCCACACTGGAAGATGACTATGTATGTAGTAAGTGTTACTTCTCAATGATATACTACACTTTCTCACAACTGCCACTATTTATTATAACAACACTTTTTAAAACACGACTAAATAAAGACCATGAATGAGGAGCATTGCTTCAGTGACTAGTTGGTCGGTTATTAAACCACCACCCGACAGAACTCACTAAACGATTCGCGGGTTACAATCGGTACCGAGAAAAACTTAGCAGAAAAAACTAAGGCTTGACAGAATTAGAGCTAAGTAAGGATAAGCGAAGAAAGAAGACAGGAAGAGCAAGATATACTACAATAAGTCCCGTTGTTTATGCTGTGAGCCGCGGGAGAGGGGCCGCCGGGAAGATGGCGCTCTGTCAGGAATGTGTAAACAACATGGCCGACTCCCCTCCTCCCTTCCCTTCTCCCTGTAGTTTTTATTTAGTTCTTCTCCGGATAGCTTCATAATTTTTATCTCTAAATTTAATTCTATACTTACAATTCTGAAATGGTAAATGTACACTTATTTATTCAGGCGAACAAAAATGATTATTTTCCTAAGATTGAAAGCAGAATACGACAAACTGTCCAGGTAAATGAATCATGGTTTTTGGAGTTATTCAATTACACGGTTTTATTAAATTAATTCTAGCGAACTTAGGATAAAAGAAAAACCGTCCCCAGGAATGCGTAAGTCAAGGACAGATACACTCACGACAGGTACTGACGGAGTCAGTACCACATAATGTAAGGATAAGGGATCATTCTTTAGAATGTTTGTTGAAAAAGAGGTTAAGGTAAGAAAGTTAAAGCTTTATATAATCAAGAGGATGGACTGATCACTGACCTTACTATTTAGAAAAATTGATTTATTTTTTAATGCAGCTAATTTTCAAGGCAATTTTTATTCTTTTCAAATAAATCAACTAATTATTAACATCACCTCTAACAGCATATTTTAATTATGGTTTCCTGCATCAATTACAACAATGGCACCATTGTGAATATTTTGATAAATAGAAATGTTTAAAATAGATGAGCTTTGCCACTCCTAGAGGTATGATGTCAGAGAGGACGGTGGGCGCAGCCGTAGTCGGAAGGGAGGGGAGAAGTGACGTTACGTAATGGGGAAGTGACGTCAGCGAGCGGCGGATAACAGTGAGATGAGTAACCAGGGCGACGGGACGCCTACACCTGTCTTGTACGATTTGGGAGGCCGAGGATAGTGAACCCTAATCCTCCAGTGCCTTCTTGATCTGATCCATTCACAGCTGCACCGGTCCATGGTGAATCACCAGGTGACTGCACCTAACTGAGGGTAATTCATCATCCGAGCTGCATCATCGTCGGGATGAATTCTATCAATAGGCAGAAAACAATGAGGGTACACTCTTTTGAATTATCAAACGAGCATTGTATTTTCCAAGTTCTTCTTGAACATGTTCAGTATAGGGGTATACCTAAGCTAAGCATCTGGTTCATTGTTAAGGCAAAAAGCAACAATTTTTTTTCGCTTATAAGATCCTATTTTAAAACTTATATAAAAAAGAAGGGATTTATAATATTAGACGAAGTATCTAGAGCTTCTCAAATAAAAAACGGAAATGTTAAGGTCAAAACATGCCATACTTTACATCAGGAAGATTGTAAAGAAAATCTGTAACGGACATAAATTAGGTGTTACTTTTTAAGACGAAAATGAATAGCACGAATGTTTAAAATTATGTTGCACATAAAAGGCCAAGAACCATTATCGACTCCACGCAATACAATGCTGTAAAAAAACAAAAAAAAAAAACAGGACCATCAAACGGTTTTAATTTATTAATCACTAATGCCCCAGGTTTCGTCATAAGATAAATTCACTTAAGATAAAAAATATTGTATGTTGAATTTAATCATTTTTTATTTTTAATGAATTAATTAATTTTATTATAAACTAAGTTATTTAGTATTTAAGAAAATTAGATAGTTATTCGAAATCGAACCTTTTGTTCGAATTTCATTGAAGTTTCTTAACCTGAGTTCGAGGAATAAGACGCAGAAGCCCGGATATAGACAGAATTATATGGGAAATGATGAATCATGGACGACAGAAATACATTAGACTACCATCTGAAACAGTGCCATGCACCGAATACTAAGAACTAAACTGAAGAACAAATTTAACAGCTGGCATTGGTTAAGTAGCCACTGCTGAATAGAAGAGGAAGTGCCGCCAGCTCGATAGGAAACGTGACGCCAAAATATTGCGTCGGCTGTGACGCCGCTTCCAACCGACAAATGAAATGGAACAGTTATAGTGACTGATTCATTCCGGATCCTTCATATTTCCACACCACGGGAGGAAAGTCAGCTAAGCCTTCTAAAAAACACTGCATCGCTATTTCCGTCCCGTTCGCCTCCACTTCTGCACTAAATTTAAACGGTTAGCTTGAAATGGATTCCCTAAAAATCAGAATAAACCCAAGACGATATAAAGGAAGAAACAGTAACCTAATACAAAATTGAATCGAAAATAATTATTCCGGAACTCAAAATATTAATGTTTTCACATAACTTCGAACAGCTGTGAAGTGCCTCAAAAATATCTTGTGAATGATTTCGCAGTAATAGTGGGAAGCGAATATAAAATTTAAAAATAGCTCATCTTTCTCGTTTTTAAGGTCGGTCTAAATAGGACCATTTTCTCGTGAAAAAGAATATTAAAAAAGGAAGTGGGCGCTGGGGCAATGAAAAAACATGTTTTTGTTATATTTCATGAAAAGATTCTATAGCTGGTGCATCTGGGCCTGAAAACACTAGATATGTATAGCCAGACCAAAACTCTTCTGTTATCGTAAAAAATTACTCGGAAATTTAGATCTTCAGGAACTATTAGCCGTCAACTACTTATATAAAACTTAACAGTCTCACATTAAAATTTTAAATACAGATCATTTACGTAATCATAAATTAAAAAATAATCACTGCCTTTAATTGAAACTCGAACAAGACAAAAAGACTTAAGTAGTGAAGATAGCTAACTAGAGTGGAAGAATAGACAAGGTAGGAAGGTGACAGCGGAAGTGGTAAATATAGCGGGGAGGGGCGCGTGCCCTTACTTCCTCTGCATCTGCTTCCTCCCGTCTTTTCTTTCACCAGTTAATACCTTCTTCAGGGCACTTCCGGAGTCGCCTTGGCAGCAGCTGCTCTGGACCCAGCGGTAATAAATGTTGGGGAACAACTTTTTTTAGAGCGACCACCTACCTTTCTACGACTACACATAATAAATCCACCATTCATAGCTGGAATCGAACAATGACCTCATTAGATTAATACGTCTAGGCTTATTCACACTTATTAAGACTTAATAGAAGACACAAAATTAATAATTTCAGGTTAAAAATGTCAGTGTATGAGTCAAGTAAACGTATTTCATAATTTGAAATAAAATTTTCATTACATACTTGAGTGAAAAATTAATCAGTGATAGGTTTGATTGATTTGAAATCACTTTGTCAACGTGTTATATTTTCTGAAGACTGGCAAAAAAAAAAAAATTGAAATTTTACAGAAGCACGTGATGTGATCATAATTGCGATCCCTTTGGAAGCCCGCCTTAAATGCTCTCCAACGTTAAATATTGGATTTAAAATCTCGAAATATTCTTAAAGGGACATGTCATTTCAAGTCTTAGGCAAAAATTAAAAATTTCGTATTGTTGGCAGTCTTCCTAGCGAGCGACATTACCTGTAGTGCTTCCACGATATTAATTTACGGAAGTCCATAGCGAAAAAATCTAAATGAATTAAGACATCCATTTCCTTTACACATGTGCCGAAATTAAATCAATCAACTATGTTTAAACAAGTTTTGGCAGCCCCCACACCGCCACGGACGATATGTATGGCTGGGGGTCGGAGAAAAGTCTAAATTTATTGGGTCTGGGTGACTCACCCTTCACTAATGGCTCATTGTACTCCCTAACACCGGCCTGCAGAGCAGCGTACTCTCGACTCTCGAGCTTTTATCGGCAGCGTAGAAAAAATAACTGAACTTTTGATTTATGTAAAAAATTATAAAAAACCAATTATATTAAGGATAATAATAGACTTATAGAACTGATAATAATAGTTGAATTTTCATATCAACATAAAAACTGTTAATCAGAAAACAGGAGAACGTGAACAGATATTCACCTGCCAAATATTAAATATTATACCAGATGTACAATGAAATTAAAATAATAAGCAATAAAATACTTTTAAATGACTAAATCAATAATAGTTCATAAAAACTGCATTATTATGCTTATGCATTTATTCTATAAAAAGATAAGAGTAAGGCCAGAGAGTCAAATTGCGAGCGGCAGCACTTAAGTGTACACTACCTAACTTCAGATCTTTTTTAAAAAATACCTAAATTTTAACATTGAGATAAAAGAAATCAAAACTACTAGATAATTCCCTGTAGTATTTCAGTTCCCTAAAGCCCAAATAGAAATCAGATTATAGTAAAGACCTTATAATACAATAGAATGGTGGTGAGAGTAATTACTGCTCAAGAGTTTATAGCCGAGCCTTGGTTAACTGACCTAAAAACCTCTCCAGCCTTTCATTATTCAAAAGAACAGGACGTATTAATCATAAATTTGATGACTATTTAGGTAATAAGTTTTGAATCAGTGAACAGTGAATGAATCATAAGAGCAGTGTCCGTCTCAAGTTTGAGTTGGATCGTTTATGAGTACGTCTCCCTTAATTTATTTTTAAAGTACGAATACGTGAACCCCCCCCCCAAAAAAAAGTAAATTTTCTACTAAAAAAGACGTTAGCATTGATCAATTATATGAAAAAACGTTTAAGAAAAACAGAAACTTAAAAAATTTAACACTTGGACCATGATGATTAACAGAAGTCCGGCAGATGATGATTCATAGGATCACTATGTGAAGAAAACTAGACTACGCAACCGAATAGCCTTGTTGCATACCATCGCAATGCTATATGCAAACTTCGTCACGTACTTTTTTATCACTACATAGTGAAAAGACTGGTGCAATGCGCGCAACACCCACGTTCACTTACCAACCTATTGGATTAGAAATCGACGTGTTTGATAAGTATGCTAATGCCATTAAGCAACTTCAAACCAAACTTTTCCCACAATATTTATTTTTTTTCTTCTAATGGTTATTTATTAATATGATTTGTAATGGAAAACTTACGTCAGTAATTTTCGATTCATTAATGTTTATTTCTATTTTTAAGGGGCTTAAAAATCTAAATTTCATTAACAGTTCAGTTTTTTTACAGCTTGCTTTTTTTTTTTCTTTTTCTTTCTGCGAGTTGATAATTGTGAACATATCGTGAAGGTGAATCGATAGAAGGCGTATTTACGACTCACAGAAAATTAAAACTTAATTTAGAGGTGTGTAATAGTCAACTGTTTTTCTTTACGATAGGATCATTAATAGTAAGGATTTTCAGATACGCATTTTTTGTATTGAAAATGCAATGTTTTGATCCCAACACGTGGATCTATTTATCGAAGGAAGATAAATATTTGAGCAACTAATGTAAAGTATCTATGCTAGGAGAATAAAAAATAGATTGATGAATAAAAAACAAAACAAAAATTGAACATGATTAATCATAAATGACCAATCATGTTTTTAATTCCGAGGTATTTTTTCCTAAAATTAACCTAACCATTTCCTTTTAAAATAGAAAAAACAATAAAATTAATGTTTTCTCGAGGCTAAAAAACTCATTAGTTCTTTTTAGTATAGCGCTTAGTTGTCTTTCATTTGTAACCATACAGAAAACAATAGGAAATATTGATTTTAACGTGCATAAAGATTTAGTTTTACTATCTTTTTTTTAACGTTATGTATGATAACAGGGAAAAAATATATGTTATAGGCAGAGAGGAAATAGCTTTAGTTAATGAAGGAGTGGAAGAACGGTAGCCATGAGGCAGATGCTATGTGGAGCAGCTGCTACGGCCAACTGTCTGTGGGGCCACCATATTGTGTTCCAGCACCAGTTGCTGCCAACGGTCCACAAGGTGTACTCTCTAGATAGTTCTTTCTTCTTTTTCAAGGGCGGCCAAGCAACAACCTCGCTAAAGAAGGTAATTTAGCAAACGTGAACAAAGTAAAAAAAAAGAAGAAAAAAAAGGCGGATGTATATATAGAACTTCATAAAACGATCCAATTTAAATAAATAACCAATACGTACTTGTATTAATAAAATCAATAAATTAAGGAATTATAGCGCACAGGTGGAAAGAAAAGGAACCTTATATAAAGCAAGTCACCGGGCCCCTCTAATTTTTTTTTAAAAAAAGACAGCTAACTGAAAGGAACCCACTAGCGTTTTTACATATTCCATAGGTATTGAAAATTGAGGAATGGCTAAAAGTACCAGTAAATAGAAATTAAAAACAATTTAATGATTAAGTAGATTCCACCACTAAATGCAATAGAAAGAGATGAGTTTCGATAAAAAAAAAAAAGCATATATATTAATCAAGTATGAAATAAAAATAATGTATGACAGAAAAACGGTTACAACTTTTTGAACATAAATTTGAAGATGGTGTTTTGAAACAGGAAGTAAATCGGTTCGACAATTTACAAAAATACTTATTTTTTTTTTTTTTAATGGTGAATATGCCCTCTCTGAATGAATGGTCTGTATATACAGCCCTTAATAAATAAACAGGTATTAAGCCAGGATTGTTTTGAATTAGTACTTTTTAATATATGAATTAGTATAATAATTAAAGGTTTAAAAAACGTATAGGGCGTTAAAATATCGTTGTTTTTTCTTCTTGCAATTTTAGAAATGAACAGAAAAGCTGCGTGCGAACTACTTCGAATAATAAACCATCTAAAGATGAAATTTATAATTAAATTATGATATTGATGCACAACATTAAACAAATTGAAGAAATACATCCTCTTGAGTTAATTGGGACTTAACTACTACACCCGAAAAGTGAAAAAGACGATAAAGATACGGACAGTTAAAATAATTAGAAGCAGGATAGGTTAATGTCCATAACTCAAGAGTGAGAATGTCTCTCACGCAACTAACGCACAAGCCGCGGATAACCTAACAGTTTTATCTCACAAAATTTGTCATAGCAAACTTAATCATAACGATTTAACAGGTTTGAGGGCGAAAACATTAAGGAAGTCAATGAGGTAAGCAATAATTTGTGAGCCAACTATTAGTAATAAAGCGTTGAATTAATGGACTGCTTCCAGTGACGCAACTCCATAAAAGGTAATAAACGATTATTTAAGAAAAGCTTTTAATAATAAACTTACACATTGCACTATTACATAGAGGTGAAAAACTGTTTTCTTTAAGTTACTCATGATGATTGATTATCAAGAATTTAATAAATAAAAGTTTTCTTTATTTCTTACAACCTAGGTTAAGACCCAACAAATATAAGGGTCTTCATCCATGCTAACTAAAATGAAGCAGTATAAGTATAAATACAGGGAGATTTAGAAACATTTATACACAACATAGGGAACCTACATAATAAATCAAATTAATTAAAAACGAGGGATTTTAGACAAAACCTATTTTTTTTATTTATCTGTAATTAACCTTATTTAATCATTAAGCATTTACATTCCATATTTCAAGTATAGATTTCAATATATCACTGTACTAATATAATTGTATCATTTTAGACCTGATGAAGACCTTCATGTTTGTGCCCAACGAAATGTAGGATTTGAATGTAAATAAAACATTTTAGACTAATTCTTGATAATCAATATCCTGATAAACTTTAATGGCTGATGGAGAGAGGATTTAGATCATTTTAATGTTAAAACATGTTAACTATCATATTATATTAATCATGTATTTTTACTGTTTAAATATTTAATAATAAAAGGAGACGCCTGTGTTACTTACCCTTTGAATAGGAAGCTGCAAGGTAGTTGTCCAAGAGGTTGGCAGCATTCTTGGGATTGGCTGCGAGGGCCCGCAATGTCTCCAAGCCAGACTTTCCCACAGATTGTTGCCTGAAAACGTTCAAGTTCATATTAGAGTTAATTGGCAAAGGGATTAGCGCTAAAGACGCTGAATAATTGCTAAATAAGCAACTGTTTAAACGCTCTAATGGCATGCTGTTACAGAGAGTAGTTAAACATTAAATTGGATAATGCTAGGAAAAAGTTTTCTGTTGCTTCATTCTAAAAAATTAAAATAAGCCGAATTTAATAATCTATGAGAAGTAATATTAGACATGAGTGGATGAAGGAGTTATGTTATTACAAATGCAAAATTTAGAGAAAGTAATAATCAAGATTTTTCTGAAGGCATAATCTACCCGTGCATTAAGGTGACCTAAACCTTGATAATCAAATTTTTCGGGACCTTATTATAGGCACAGGAAGATCATGCATGCCTTGTTATTTTCTCCAAAATTTTGAATTTGTAACATAATTCATACATTCACTGTATTCAATTACCAGCACTTTTATATATCTAATTTTAAAAAATCTAGCACGGTGCGCATCACACAACTTTCAATTTTTTTAATACTAAAATAGACGCGCCCAGCGGTGGTCCTAGGACTTTTTAATGGGAGCAAAAAATCCTTAGCCATGCTGTCCATCGTCCCGAGCCTGTACGATGTCAGGTACTCGTTAAAGATCCCTATCCTAATTAAACCTAGATATGCAAACTTCACGACTCCCACTGTAGCATCGTCCGATTAGCCTTAGTGGGCATAAAGTGACGTTAAACAAACTAATAATAGACATTTTTTTTTTTAATGTAATTTTCAAGTGCTACCGGAGAAGGAATATTAAACATTCTTTCGCAATAAAGATTGTTTTTTATTATTGGAAAGTGGGGTCAGTAATTCGTAGTGGTGTACCAAGAAAAGAGTTGGTCACATTTACTCTAGAAGTTCGTGCTTACCAGGGATTCGTTTAATTTTATTTTTAAATAAAAATATGTTTTAGGAGATCATATAAATAATAACAGAGTTTTGGGCTGAACGATCATGTATTTTGACAATATACCGTAGTAGATAAGGATCGATAGAAAGAATTCATAACGGCCGATTATAAATAACTAAATATTCTATTTTGAGTGAATAAGTGATGCTCAAATTAATTAAAGCAGTTTACGAAGTGAAAAACACAGGGGAGGAGATAAATAATATCTTACAATAATTATATTCTAGTTTGCAAAACTTTCGTTCCATAATCAATTTCTGAATGAAATAAGGTGGTTTTAGAGGAACGGTTATCGTTCTCGGTTTCCGGAAAGGCTAAGAAAATTTTAATTCACTACGGGCCGTTTATTGCACTATATTTCGCGGGACTTGGTTATTTGGACTCAAAGGACCCCAAAACGTCTAATTCCATTAAAACTGTAGGAAATTTTTCACATATATATATTTAGTATATATTTCATATGTAAGTTAGTAAAAGTAAAAAGCACCTAATAATAAATCGACATGTATTGAGGACTTTAAAGTTTCTTAGTAATTATAATATTCTTATGAAGAATAAAAAGATGTGGAAAAAGCTATTTTCTGTAGAGTTGCTCTATAACGTTTAAATATTTATCAAAAAATGTTGATTTCTGCTCTAAGGTGGTTGGTAAGTGTAAGTTGTGTTGCGCGGACGGCACCAGATTTTTTTTGAGTCAGATCGAGTAATATGTTAATAAAATATTATTTATCAATTTGAATATATATATTGAATTTATATACACACCCTTTCATAAGTATAATTTTTTTCCCCTTCATCACGGAAGAAAAAAAAGAAGCCGAGTCTAGAGTTACATCATCTGTCAACTTTTCGAATTTTCATATTGAGGTGTCAGTGAAATTAAACTTTTTAATTAATACATGTTTAATAGGTTAATATGCTTGAAATTCTGAATTTTCAAGGAAATATTAAGTACAAAAAAATTAAATTGGTTAATTCCCATAATTTTATCAATTACATTTTTTCCCTAAAAAAAGAAAAAGGATGTACGGACGACGTAGGGGTAAACAAATTTTATTTGCATACTGATAAAATGGATGAATTCGTTCCTAATGATAAAACAGGAATCCTAATTCCAAATCTTGCCTTTCTTTTAATTTTCTCAGTTATCCAAAATTGATAAAAGTTAATCGATAATCATAAATGAGGGTCCATGTTTTTTTTTAGAAGAAAAGGATAAAAACGGTATTGGAGCATATTTTCTAGCAGAGGTCTTCAACAGACCAATTCCTTTGACTCCAAAGAATTGAAAGAGTGGCGCAGAAATGAGGATTGTTCAAAGAGAAAAGACAGCGGTGACCTTCAGAGGATTCAATGAACTTTCTTAACATCCTCTGCTTTCCGTCGTCATCTGGCGGCAGCAACGGCGCAACTCTCCCTCCACCCGGGGCAGGTCGGCACAAAGGGAGATGGAACCGGCAGGGAAAACAGTGCGTATTAATAGAAGGGAAGGGAAGGCTAATGAGATAAGGTGACGTCAGGAGCGGTCGATGCACAGCGTCATTCACTCTACGCCTAGCTTAATTCCAAACAGAAAAATTACGAGGCGGAATATCTGTTAGTGTCGGGCATTAAATAGCAGAAAAAAAGAAGACTGAATGGGTAATTAACCCTTATCAACACTAAAATTAGAACTGACCACTATGGGATTAATAGGTAATTAAATACGCTTAAGCCAATTGATACTAAGGCACTAAAAATGACACCACATTATTTTGGTTTTGGGACTACATTTGAAATTATCTTTTAACAAAACATAAACAGGGCTAAATTAAAAAGGTGGATTTATTCTACACGAAACAATCATCTGTGTATGCTGCTTGTATATTTTATTATATTATATTTAATTGAATAGATTTATATTAAAGTTATGAAAATTAAAATTAGTATAGGACCATTTTATAATACTGTAACATTTATACTCAGCAATGCGGATTATATTAATCCATGGATGATTTTTGTCGAAGGATGAAAAAGTCAGAGCCCAAGAAGTCAACGTTGGTAATTTCGCCTTTTCCATGGAATGTGACAATGAAATACTTAAGCACCTTTTCTTGATCTCGATTCTTGTTTTAATCGACCAATCCACATCATATCTCCCCAAATTATAAACTAAGTTCTACTAACTATTACATACCAAGTTAACAAAGGGGATCCCGCCTTATATGTAAAAATAAATTACAAAAAACTTGTAAACTTAACTGACAAGATAATCAGTTGAATGTTAAACAAAACGGCAAGGTATATTATACGATGTGACAACACAACATTTGTGTCTTATAAGTTCATTCATTGTAAGAAACTAATAAAACACTAAAATTTAATTAATGAAAAAAAATCTAGAGGGACTTTCTTATACACATCTAGTAAACCACGATGTCCTCCTTGTTAGGAGGATAAGCCCTTGAGTCTTGGTAAGGTCAATGTTTCCGAATTCCGTTGGAACTCTCAAGTTATGGAGTTAACTTATTGTTAAGACCTAAGGGATGCCTTTGGGGTATAATATATATAGGAGGCACTGACCCTGAGGACAGATGTTAGAAACGGTAAAGGCACGGTGGTAGGGGGATGCTATGTCTGGCTAACTGTCTCGGGTTGTTGGCTTGCCAAGGTCACTGCGTCTAATAACTTCAGTAAAAGGTGTGTCGACCACAAAAGCTGAGCGATGAACCATCAGATCCCTAACACCATGTTAATATGACCCAAATGTGGCAGACTTAGATGTATAACAAATTAAAAGGAACAGACGGACCTTGGCCGCGCCTTGCATGAATACCCAAATACTTTTAATAATATCAACAAATACTGTTAAGATGGAGCGAAAAACCGTCATAGTAGGATATCAATCGACCACCACCCTTCCACATTCCACCAGCACGATCCCGGTTAAGAAATTAATAATAATTGGACATAAATGATTTTTATAAATGGCCGTTCCATGCGAAAATGGTACAATATCAATCTGCTTACTTATAAAACATAAATATTTAACGAAAAATGCCTAACTCCCTTAAAAAATTCAATTTCTGGAAAACCGGCTATTTATAAACAAGAATCGTCATCAATCAAAAGGCTAAATTGTAAAATTTTTGCAATCTACAATTTGTTTTTCATAGTAAAAAGTTCATCGACGGCTTTCCGAATACACTTTATCCTACTACTTTTAAGCGTTGAATTCACTCACATGAAAAGTTTTTGAGATATAACATTGTTGAAAGGAGTCAGCGATATATTCAATCTATGTCACAAAATTTGAAGAAATTATTTCTGGACATAAAGAAACATTGACACCCAGAGTGTAAGAAATTAAAAAAAGTAATGGAAGAGCTGAATTGAATAAAGCATAAATGTGTTTATTATTTTGAGCTTTTCTTAAATATATGATATATATATATGAAATATATGAATATATGAAAAACTGAGCAAGCTAAGAAAATTGAAAATATCCGTGATAAATTCATCCAGGTTTGTATTTATACTATGGACGATAAAAAGCAACTACTGAATACAGGAAATGAAAAATATTTGTTATCAATCCGTGTTTTATTGAGGAATTAACCAATAATAAAGGCAATCAATTTTGAACAGCTAGAGACGAACCGCATCCTCGAGCACGGAAGCAGAAGATAGTGACCATTAGGCAGAAGGGGGGAGGGGAAAATGCACTGGAGGGGTAACGGAGAATGTGCATGCCCCCACCCTGGCCAATACTGACCTATACCAAGCCTTGCACCAGCTGCCCTTTACCTCCTTCACCGGGAGCAGAGGATCCTCACCAAAAGTTGTTCGACGGCGAAGGAAAGTAAATTCGCGTCCGCAGGAGCAGCAATGCCAAGTTCAATCAAAGCATTCATAATAAAATGATGCAGTATGAAGTTTACCAATACCCACAAGGACATAGTAATCGGACATTTAAAATTTTTAGCAACTAAATTTAGAGAGAAAAAAAAACTATATTTTAAGCTTGTATTTTAATTAATGCAGAATAAAGCGAAGTAATCACGTAACAGGAAACCAGATACAATGACAGTGAAGTCTGCTTAGGAAACCCTTAAGGTCGTTAGATTACCGAATAATACACCACATTTTATATTCCTATGATCGGATAAAATTTTAGATTATATCTTGAACGTTTTTAACATCAGTAGGATTCAAGTTTAACTAGGATAGGCATTTCAACCAGTGCCTAGCATCGTACAGGTTCATGATCGCTATTATAGGTTAAAATGTACAATTTAGGCTGCGCCTACATGTATTAACTTCTTAGGAATCATCGGATAAAGTAATATCAAATGTACGTATGACTATTAAGGTGGCTTATTAAAATTTGAATATTTATATTCCTGATTCAACCAATCAATCTAACGCTAAGGGGTCTTACGTTAAGGTATGAGACAGTATTGGAACATTTAAAAAAAAAATCTTGATATCTTGATCATATTTGTGGTATATAAGACACATTTTAGTACGTTCAGTTAAGACTGTTAAAAATTGAATTCTGCCAACCCTACAAAAAAAAACAAAAAAAAAAACAAACAAACATTAAATCTTTGAAGATTCGAAATCCGTTAATAGCAATCAACAGAAGTTCAGTTATATTTAACATAAGATACTTTTCAATTTTAAGTAAAATACGAATCCACTTATGTCTAATATGTACGTTCGCATAAGTTACATTTTAAAGGAATGAAGGAATAATAACAGAATCGTTATCGAAGAGAGGGATTAAGGAAAGAGGATTTAAGAAAAGATAATGGCTAATAAAAAAAAAAAATCAAGATATTTGTGCGGGCAATAACCCCTGAGCAGCTATCTGTTAAAAAATAATAGATGAACCGGAACATGGCCCTTCGGCATGCAACCTTCTTATCAGGCCGATCCGACCTCCTAACTAAACCATTATACTCAAAGTACCCAACCCTTAACAAATCATTGCAAGCACAAATAAGAAAAACAAAAATAAATAATATCCAGGAAGTACCCACATAACATAATATGTTAATAGGTACAAAAGGAAAAAGAAAATTCTCATAAAGAAATCTTTAATATAATAAAGAGAATAACATCTGGAAACACACCTAGAGCCCTAAGGCGTCAATTGTTGTCCTACATCTTGTTTAGATCATTCGAAAATCTTGTACAAGAGACAATGATTCTATTTACAATTAAAATCTAAATGCATCACAACCGCCTATCTTAATGACCACGATGATTAGAGAGTGGACGATATAAACAACGATAAACGAGGCAACGTTGATATAGTTTCGGAGAAACGGAGCTAGATTAGTAAGGTCATTGATAACTGCACCTCCCATTCAATAATCTTAACATATCAAGAGGCTTTTAGTAACTAACAGCACTCATGGAGGTTTTTTTTTCTTTCTTCTTTTTTTAAACTACAACAAAAAGAAATATTTACATAAATAATTTACAAACCTGTAATTCTTTCGATAAATAATTGCTAGAAGTTAAAATTAGAAAACGCGTCTAACAGGGAAATAACATTTAGCAACGGAGAAAATAAATATATTTTTTAAAACTATTTAAACAAAATAAAATTTATTGATTGATAATTATTTATAAGCAAATAAGTATGTGTTATTCGTGGCACTCAGATATTATAATAACGAACGATATTTTTTTGTAATCATACAAAATATCATGACTCAAACCATATCATCATAGTGCCCAACATTATGAGATAACAACTAACTTTTGAGGACTTCATACGGTGGAAATAGGAAATATGTGTTCATACGTTTCACCCAGTTTCAGAACGACTATTCAACATAGAAAATTCAAAACATTTAATATATTTCAACGCAAAGAATTAAGTGGGGGGAGGTGGGCGCTAAGCTTAGCATTTCTTGTAAAATGTGCTCCCAAAATATGATAGGCAATGAAAAAATCAGTTATCTTTAAAGTGATACCGCATTAGAAACAAAATGAAAATTATGAATTACCAATCCACGTAAATGTTGTAAAAAAAATAATACTCGTTAGGTGGGCGTGGATTACAGTTATAAAGGGGACGCGAAGAAAAGTTTGAGAACTTCTGTTCCAACGAATGCTTGTGCACTATTTAACCGACAGTCGGAGAAACAAAGAACAGTTAATCCAACAACATCACATAAATTCCTTTTTTAATAAAAAGGAAAAAAAGAGAGAATGTCACAAGAGATACGAAAACAATAACTCAACGGCTTCGATATTTTTTTACTATAGTTTAACGTAATTATTGTCAACAAGTATATGTATGACGAGTAATTCATCTTACAGATATTTAATTACATCAGCATTCTGGAAGATAAGCAGCACAATGTCTATTTTTTATTTAATTAAATAACACGGTAAATACTACAAAATACTTATCCAAGTACAATAAGTTGCCCCTAGAGCAACGAATTTTTCTTTTAACGAAACATGTATCATGGTATTTAAATCTAGAGTGTTAAAATCAATTCAATATAAAAATAAACGTGGTTTTGTTGATCTCTGGGTTAAATACATGTAAAGAGTTTACTTTTTTAATTAGTAAACAAATATGAGAGTGAAAAGTAAGTTAAAATAATTACGTTCTCATTCAAACGTACATATAGCAACCCATATATTTCATGAGGATAGGGAGAAAAATGCATTGGATGCACGGAATTCTAGTAACATACGATTTTCAAAGATAAGGTAGGTTTTACAATATATTGCAATTTTAATTTTAGACGATGAAAGATCTAAATTATTAACAAATTTTGAAAAAGTACTTAATTATAATGGGGCGTCAGGGTTAAGGTATCTTCTACTTTCATGCCGTGAATGCCCCCGAGTTGGGACCGGATAGACACACTACACTGACACGGGGACCATTGAAAGCAGAAGCCGGTGAATGGGGAGGTGCAGTGGGGATTGGTGAATGGGAAGAGGCAGGAAGGGAGTGTGCCTCCGCACTTCCTCTCCCAGCTCTTTGCCACCATCTTCCTCAACCCGAAGAGTATGCCCGGGGGAGGAACGGGTCTCAGAGGACAAGGGTTGCTAAGGAAAAGTCAGAACTAAGAGGCTGGAAAAACAAATGAACTTATATGATGATGCAGAACTATTATATAGAGCTATCCCACCAACTAAAAAAAAAATACATTAATTATCAAAAAATTAATGAAATAGATCCTTAAGAAACATTTCTGTACCAGGAATCCGGTCAAATAATGAAGGTGCGCCTAACAGGAGGATTCAATAGCACAGAGGGTCGTGCTACGCCCACACTAAATATTTTAGTTATCGACGTTATTGTATTATTAATGGAATAATGCAATTGCGTAGCTACTGAGCTCAAAAGGTATTATTCAAAAAGCATTTCTTCCAGATGCAAGGAAACTAACTCATAAATAAATCTGAAAAGTTAAGTGCTGTCAGGAAACACACACGACAAAACTTGTAGCCGAGTGCTACCCTCCCCCACACTGAACTCTATAACCGCTCTTTTTCTTTATTTTAACACCCTACGTTATGGGACCGGACCCTAACATTTCCGAGATAAAATTAAACAAATACAAAGGAAATTTGAATATTATATACATTACAGAACGAAAAAAAAGAGTGATAATTTAATTAATTGCGGATAGTAGTATGAAAAAATCTGGTGCGTGCGCGCAACACACAACTTTCACTTACCAACTTACTTAGATAAGAAATTGACGTGTTTTGTTAAATATCATTTCCCAAAGTCACACATTTTTCTACATTCATATCTTATTTTTATTAATCGTTAAAGCCGTTTTTGAGTAAATAAAAAACCCCGTGAAAATGATACAAAATTTATTAAGTAAATTCCCCATTAGGTTGATCAATTTTGATGAAATGTTGGCTATCGCATCTTTGGCATATACATACATCAAATACCCAGTTTGGTCACAATCGTGAAAGCCGTTTTTGAGTAAATAAAAAAAAAACGTAAAATGGTACAAAATTTATTAAGTAAAGTGCCCCCTCCGGTTAATCAATTTTGATGACATTTTTACAGTCATATCTCGGGCATATAAATACATCAAATACCCAGTTTGATCAAAATGGTTAAAGCCGATTTAGAGTAAATAAAAAAAACACGTGAAAATGTTACAAAATTTATTAAGTAAAGTCCCCCCTCCGGTTAATCAATTTTGATGAAATTTTTACAGTCATATCTCGGGCATATAAATAGATGAAATACTCAGTTTAATCAAAATCGTTAGAGCCGTTTTTGAGAAAATCGAAAAAAACCTAAAAAGTTATTAAGTAAAGTACCCCCTCCCTTTAAGTAATTTTGATGAAATTTATGCTGTCACATCGCAGGCATATACCTACACTAAATACCCAATTTCAGGATCGCACGGTTTATAGTTTTTGAGCTAGTCTGTTCACATACACATACACACACACACACACACACACACACACACAGACCATTTCGCGGGACTTGGTCATTTCGACTCAGGGGACCCCAAAACGTGTATTTCCGTTGAAAACCGGAAGTCGAAAATTTTCACGATCGCAATACTTCCACTTACTATATATTTCATATATAGGTAAGTGAAAGTAAAAATATTTGACTTAATGAACCTTAAAAAAGGCTGTAAAAATAGAGAGAAAGAACGTTACTAGCTGAAATTCATTAACTAATAATTATCTAGAATTTTTTAAGAACAGCGTTGCAAACTCTATATAAATAAATCAACAAAAAGGCAAACTTGACTTTAATTTTATTACTTTAAAAAACACGGTTAAAATCCATTTTTTAAAAAATAAATCCTTTCCTAAAGGATACAAAATATCTAGTTGATTGAGATTTAAGTATTTTTTATTTAGCCGATTTATTATACGTATTAAAAAAAAAAAAAAATGAAATAATAACTCTAAATTGAAAACACTTCAAATTAATACAATACAAGTTTGTAGGTGCAATAATACAAATTATGTTCTGAATGTTCATGAAAAGTTGTTAAAAGAAAATTATTTTTAAAAACTTTGAATATACAGCTATCACATAATTAGTTAAAAAAATGTGTATACAACCTTTTATTTAATAAGATTGCTACTTAATAAAAAGTTAATTACTTAGAATGACTTATAAATAAAAAGTAATTCCGATTAATCCCCGAACCGAGGATTTCGTCCCGAAACCAACTAACTTTATAGTTAATGAACGTGACGATTGTACATAGCAGCGGAGAGGAGACTGATTACTCTATTACTTCAAATTAAAGAGCTCATTACCATTGCAAATGACACATGTGTTTTGAATAATGTGAATGGAGCAAAACAAACTATTTGTCCACCGAATAAACAAGCGTAATAGCTATTATGTAAGGTCAAAGGCCAAAGATAGAGGTTAGGTGATCTATAGGGAGGGGTGGGATCACATTTATCTTTCATCACTTGATGAAAGATAAATGTGATTGTGTGATTATGTGATCTTGTCATAATGAAAAACTAAAAGGAAAAAAAAACCTAATTCATATATAGAATGAAGAGATGAATTATATTAACTTCTGTTTTGAAATTTGAACTGAATGATGAAACTTATAAAAATAAGTGAGGCAAGAAAAAAAAAAAAGAAGTTTTGTGTTTTTTAAGACTTCAATGGGATAAAAACAATATTAACTACGTTTTCACCCCAGTAACAAATTGAAATGATATATAAAAACACCTAATAAAACATATTTGCTATGCCATAAAACAGATTTATTTTGAAAAAGCTTATCAGATATCTACCGGTAATATTTGATATCAAAAGAGATATAAAATGGGCAAAGAACAATCATGAGGGGCGCACTACTTTCGAGAGAAGCAATCCAGGAAGTGAGTCCTTCCAGTCGAAGGACGGGGTATAAGAATAACTCTTTCAGCCCGCAAATAAAGCAGGAAACGATGATGTTAAAGAGAAAATTATCAATAGGAGGATGGTGAGCGATTCCATCACGTAGCGATGCAATTTTGCTGTGGGTGGCATAAGACCCCCAAGGACAGATTGGTTTAATAAAGGGTCCGTGGCATTCCTCATGCATAAGACAAGACTTCACTTTCTCTTAGGTTAATTTTAAAAATAGTAAAACAAATTTAAAGGACACAAAATTTTCCCGACATTATCAAGATCTCTATAATTATTTATACATTACTTAGCACTGAACCAATGACATCCAATAATGTCCAAATAAGGGGATCTTGGACACCCCCAGGCAAAATGTCAATGTGCCTATACCAGAAACTATTCATTGATACATTGTTTAGATCTTTTGCGCAGAGTCCATAAAATCCTCTGAGTTGTAGTAGTACATAACTGGCGAGAGTATTGGCCGTGGGACCCAGAAGGGGGAGGGCTTCGTTTGTGAGTGAGTCATTTCCTCTTGGCCGAAACCGATAACCTCCCGTTTCCTGCCCCCCCCCCCTTCCTCGAGCCTACATACTCCATCCCGCCTTCTTAGCCCGGGGGTTAGGGTAAGCTCCAATATCCGACGATAAAACAGGAATGGCCTTCCGAATAACGAAGTAGTACAAAGGAGAAAGTCCAGTATTTCCATTACAGGTGTGAGAATACACCCGCAGCATTAAAAAACCAACCTGTCTAGATCATTACTGAGACACCTTAATATATTAATGTAATATGATAAAAAATTAAATAAATCATATTACATCTAACAATTGGTCACATAAATGATAGAAGGCACCAAGACAGACTAAGTAATATTGAAATATAACAAACGTAACTTAAGGATTATGTTAAGAACATTTAGGCCATATATTTCCTAATAAAATTTTAAAGCAATTCATACTAAGTTAATTATATGTCACAGGTGACTATATATAAAACCAAAAGGGGAGAAACGCTTGAAGCACAAAGACAATTTAACTTAAGGCTTATGTTAAGAACATATAGGCAATTCATTAATATTAGGCATTTTATATCATTTTAAAGCAATTCATACGTATCATAAGTTATTTATATGTCACAGGTGATAACAGAAAAGACCAAAAGGGGAGAAACTATTTCATGTCAAAAGAATAGGTGAGACATTAAAAACAATTTCATATTAAAAGAACAGGAGAAACATTGAGAACTATTCCATATCAAAGGAATAGTTAATATCCAGATCTGGATCAAAACAATAGGTCTTGTAATATCAGAAGTGAATAACAATGAGGCATATCTAGCTAAGATAAGAAACAGGAATAACCAAGCAGAAACAGGTAAACAGATTAAATAGGAAGGTTACGTTTACACCGGTAGGAAACTATTTAATATTTAAGAATAACGACAACATTCATCCAACAATACGAGTTTTAAAGAATACAGCGAGATATTCATTGATGTGATATTAGAAAATAATATTGGGCACTTAAGTTAAATCAAATATTTAATTAATTAATATTACAAATTTCTTATACATTTTCAGGAAGATAAATAATGCTAATATTTACTTTAGGAAACATCTTTAAAATATATGTTTCTAACAGACAAACTGATAACTCGAAATAATTTATAGTGAAAATGGAATATATTAATGCCGTAAAACCGATAGTTTCGGTAATGCGACGAATCATACACTAACAATCAACTAACTACAATTAAAAAATCTACAAAACTAATTCAAATACAATGAAAACTATTTTACATCGACATCTGTAGACGAAGCAGGTGAAGGTGGTCCTCGCGCCAGCATGTATCCTCCAGGACAGGGGGGAGAAAAGAAAAAAAATTTTTAGAGCAACAATGGAAGAGTTATTTACATGCAGACATGGTGGGAAATATTCTTGGCCAGGGGTGGCGACCGTTAGGAGAGGTTGGTATCAGGTAGGGCGGACCAACCCCCAAAAAACATCCCCTCTCCCTTCTCTACTCTACGTCCTGAAAACATAAACCCCTCTATCCCATTCCCTTCAATTAGCTACTTTAATTAACGAAATTGAACTTGAGTCAAGAAAATAAAAATTATATGAAAATATAGTACTACTGTAACAAAAGCACAAATGTATACAAGTTGATAATAATGAAAACCATAGACATGAGAAAGAAATTTTGTAAGTCAATATTTAATAATAAAATAATAAAGGGAAGCTTATCTGATAATCAACGCAAACAAATTATCAAAATAAGAGATATTACCTAAAAATTTTTAGACATGACTAGTTAATTACTAAAAATATAGTAATAATCAGATAACAAAGGGAAGGTTTTGTTTGAGATTAATGTCTTCGGCAACATATACACAATAAACTCGGGAAATGGGCCAGCGCTTGAGATCGCGGGAAAAAGGGGGTGCCTAGGCTTTCCCACGGTCTCAACACACGTGGAGTCCCCCATAGCGACCGAATGCTACTCCGGCAATGGCAACTTAGTAATTTTCAACAAAACAAAAAATGAGATACTTGTTTGAGTAATAAGGGGAAAAAATAAAGTTAATAAGAGTAATTGGTAGAGTGGGAGAAATGGCATAACTGGGAGGAATGTAACGAATCAAAGAGAGGGTCTTGTGGCGACCTAATATTCGAAAAATTTAATGTAACACGTGGTGCTGGCGGGAGCTTGCGCCCTCGGCGCAACGGTGGTGGGGAGGGTTTCCTGTGTCTGTGAGAGCGTGCTTGCAACGTGTGAGTTCAGGGACTAAAACTAGCTCTAAATGAAAGAAATAATGGAGAAAAAGTTGGTAAAACAATAGAAAAACTCACCGCTAGTGTTTCCACAGCTATACGAAGCCGGCAGAGACGACTGAAGCACAAATAACTTGATGAAACACTGAGACATAACAGGAGAGCTAGAGAACCCGCCGGCTGCCGACACAGAAATGGCCGAAGCCACGAGGCGAGGGCGCCACTAGCGCGGTGGCGTGGTGAGCGGACCGCTCCTGAACTAGCTCCCACCGACCCACGCACACATACTCACCCCAATCAATACCCCGCCAACCCCCCCCCCCCTGCACTATCTACCCTCTTATTAAATATCCTTAACCATATTGTCTGTCTTAGTAGCCAATCCTATCGATGAAATCATAACAGTAAATCGTAATTTAAAAAAAAAAAAATCTCTTAACCACAGAAATCTACATACACTAAAAAATAAAATAAAGAAATACGTCCAAATATAAATTTTTCGTGAAAAAAAAAATCCTACACATACCAATTTTTTATAGTTACAAACTACTACCTACTGTGCTGCTTCGTGTTAAAAATATTTAGTAGGAAAATAAATCTTTTTGAAAACCCAGGCCGTCATTTATATTTCTCGCCGGGAGATACAAAAACTGGCAACCCCCAACATTTTCATGAGAATTAGCTGCTTAATTTTGCAATTATACTCGTAAATTGCTTATTTATTCAAAAATAAAAGCAGGTGGATTATTTAAAAAATATATATATAAGAAGAGTCGATTATTTTTTTTTTTTAACTTATAACGAATATCAATTAAAAATAAAAAGTATAGAAAAAAAACATATTTTTTCAATTAACAAAAAGGGTATAAAAAAGGGGATCTACAACCTATGCGTTTAATAGCAAGCAAAACTAATTTCAAAGAAAAGCATCAGCCAGTTTAATCTGAACTAATAAATAGTAAATGAATGAATTTAAAATTTTATACTTATTGAAATAATGAAGAAGTCCTTCCAACAAAAAAAATACATATGTATAATGGTAAAATTAGTACCTTATTTAGATTTCCTTTTTCTCCCTTAAGTTCAAATAATCAGAAAAATTTAGCTTTCTATGTATTTATCTAGGCCAAATAGGGAATTATGCTTCTTTTTAAATGATGTTAGAGAATAAAAGGGCGGATGACTCACTGATTTTGCATACTATAATATCCACTAGAATAAATTTAAGAAATTATTACAAATACACATATTACAAGAACAGTTATCTTGAGGAGCCTTACATTTGTACATCTTGTTTAATTAACAAAAACATAAATAGAAGTTTATTATTTTATTTATTTATCATTAATTAGTTAATTAATGAAGTCTATAAACAAGAGTTTAAGTTATATCAAACAATGGTCCATTGTTATCAATGTTTATCCAGCATTACTAAAATATATTTTTAAAAAATTAATAAATTTTATAACAACTAGTATGAAGAGTACGAAACTAAAAAATTGAACCAAATTAAAAACAAAAAAGTATAATGTAATAATCGACAAAATATTAATGATATAAAAAAAAAAATTAACACTGAGAATTTATCTAACAGAACAAAAAAAATTAATTAGTACTTTTGTAAATGGAAACTTGAGAAGTTTCAATAATCATCAACTCACTGCATTCAAAACAGAAAGTATCATAAACTTACAATTATCAAGGATTCACTCATATTTATTTGCTATTTAAAAAGGTATTATGGAACCTATATCCTCTCTTCTTGTTGATAACTAAGGATAAATCTTACCCCGGAAAGGCATTTGAACCAATGTTATGACACATATAAGCTTTAAGTCTTTTGTAGACAAGATAAAAGTATCAAAAAATGATATTTAATTTTTTTTAAATATTTTCAATAAATTGCTTTTAAAAAAATAAATAAATGTTCACATATAATTTTAATAAAGTTGGTTAGTAAGTCAGTAATTAAGAAAAACATGAAATAAATATAACAGATAAATATATACAGATGGATAAAAAGTACCTTTAGACGCCAGTGATCCTTTCGGCTACAGACATCAAAATTAAAAAAAAAAGGGGGCCTACAAGATTATTTTGACTCAATGAGAAAAAAATTTCCGGCAACATAAAAAAAAACACCATGGGACTGGTATTTTTAATATTTCGCCCTACCATTGACAGGAGAAACTTATTACGTTTTGAGAAGAAATATAACAATTAAAACACATGCTCAAGAAAAAATCATTTCATCACATTTAACGATGCGGAAATTAATTTAGTTGCATCAAAACAACACTAACGCAATTATACATAAAAAAAAGATGAAAGAAGTGCTCAATGTTTTTGATCTCAAAGAGAAAAATTCATTGAATTACTCAGAAGTTTAATTTTCTCAAAACGTTAAATCCCAATGAACAAAAAATGTTCATAAATTTTGAATTAATTATTCAGATAATTCTGAAATGAAGTCCGAAAAAATAACTAATTGGAAGTATTTTTATATGAATAATAGAAATACTTTTGGAGATATTTCAAATGTTACAAAACACTTTTTAAAAGGAGAATTCATTTGATAGAATTGGAATTAGGTAGCTTACAGTTGGGGGTTAACGATTGCAAAAATCTACAAAATGTTTTGAAACATCGGCCCAATAATGGATTCTTCATTAGGGCTAAAAAAAAAAAAAAAAAAAAAAAAAAAACTTTTAAGGTTAAAACGTTGGAAACAATGATTCTTCTATTCTTAGATATTTTGACCCCTAGACCATTATCATTTATAAAAAATGTTATAAGTAATAAATACATTGTTAAAAAAAGATCTCTTCAAATCTACAAGTCATTAAAATAAACCTTACGATCACAAGTCAAATCCATACAATTTAACCCATTATTTGTAACAAATCATTGCTTATTTTAAAACACACATGTATGTACGTTTGCAATTGGTTTCCTATCATATGTATGAATCTACAAATATTTGTTTGAAGGTATATACAAGTAAGCATTTACATGGTATAAAAGGTTCAAATAAGACAGTTATGCGTGTGAGGAATTCTCCTGTAGGGGGCTTTGGGTTACCGTTTTTGTTCTGGGCCTTGAAAAGAGCGCCCTTGGATATATGGGCTAGTTCTGAGAAAGGTCTCTCCAGATTGGCTCCTCGTTCCCACGATCTTCCTTTCCAACCCCAAAAACGTTTCGTTGAGAATAAAAAAGCAGTACTTTTCACTTTAAGAGTTGGTATTGCACAAAATATTATTTGTAATCAAAATATAAAATATGTACCGAAATAGTAATGAATAATTAGATAAAGATTGAACACGTAAGTCTATAAACAATGTATATCACATTCTCAGCTTGATATTGTCGAAAGTTAAATTAAAATGTTCATAGTAAATATATGTTCGGTTCTCTGTAAAATTAGATAATTATTGCTTATGTATAATTCGTAGGAATAACCTCTGCGGTCAGAATTTATTTGCATAATTTTATTTCTATTACAGCACAAATATTACCATGTATAATATTTTCCATTAATTCCTTTAGTATTTTTTTTCTAAGGTTTACCATCTTTCGAATAAACCACCATCAAGCAACGTTTTTGAAAATTAAATTACTGTAGTACAGTGTTTGGCGGACCGAATCCAGGTTATTATTTTAAGATTGAGAAGAACATATATTTTGATTTTTATAATTTGTTGAACTCAACATTCATTGCACAAGAGATAACCGAAAATACCGTTTTTATATCTGTTGACTTTTATCAGAGGAGAGAGGGGTGGAATGAAATAAGGGGCGACAAAATTATTCTTCCTCCGTCATCAAGGCAAATTCTAGTTCGGCCCCGGGAACTGGCCTCCGTTGTTATAAGTTCCTGACAAAAATATTGAATATTATTAAAACATTTAAATTACCGCATAATTTTTTTTTCTTATGAGAATTAGTAAATTCCTTCATTTTTCATCGCGTTTATTAAGCAATTTAAAAGTCATAATCAAGCCTAATAGAACAAATGGGATGTAATAATGTATTCGATACAGAGTAGATTATTACACAACACACGAAGAATCAGAGTGGGATTAATGGATGATAGTAGGTATAAGGGGTTATCGATTTGTTTCCAAAATAATGGCTCGCGAGTATTTTTACGAACTTTTGGACCTAGTTCCATACTTCAATTTTTGTTATATTAATGTAGATAGCAATGTATATTTTAAAAATAATATGTTAAAAAAATCGTAAATGGCTACCATTTCGACAGCCCGGTAGCGTGTAAGAGCAAACAATAAAAACCTGGAGGTTCAACTTTTATGAACCAGATTTTGAGAAAGACCTTGGTACAAACACAGGTAATCAATCACTAAATCTGTAATTCTCTATTTAATTTTAGCCGTCTTTAGAATGGTAAACGTAAGTATGCATCTTAGCGAACATGAGTAGGTTTCTTAGTGTATAGTAACAACACGTATCTTTCCATTGCTTATGTAGTATGAATAACCAAATTAATACTGGTCTTGAATTTTCATTTTTAAGTAGTTTTAGATATGCTTTGAATCTTGTTCTTAAACATAATGGGCTAAGTTGACAGGAGAATTTCAAATGTAAATATCGAATCGAACCTCGATACTAAATAAATATAACAGTTCTCTCACAAACGACTAGCGACGCTAAGTTACACTCGTATGTAAACTTAATTACATTCAATGTTTTATTATCGGTTGGCATTGAATGTTAATAATGCTGACCAGTATTCACAGAGAACTTGAAAAACTATAAACAATGGTTAAAAATTAATGAAATAATGCATTTCTTTGTTGTTGCTAAAAAAAAAAAAAGTTCTCTAAAATAAATAAGTTGCATTGTTATGTCTTGATTTCATTGTTCGAACCCATATCAATCATTGAATGCAATGAAAAAAAGACTCAACAATCGAAATAAAATAACATAGGAAACTTATTTTGTACAGATGAATAGCAAAAAAATAATAACCTAATTGCCATCTCAAAGTCCTCTATTATTGGGTTCTTAAATAGCCATGCAAATAAATTAATATTAGATATAGGTAATGTTTATTTTATTTCTGCTTAAAATTACTTTAAATAAACAAAAAATACCCAACGACTTTTCCATCAGCACATCAACACCGACATTAATGAAGGATACGTTGAAATAATTAATAAAAAATACATTAACTAATTGAAGTAGAGAGAAGTTGAAAATAAAAATATAAAAGTAAAATAAAGAAACAACTGATCTGATAGTGGATGAATATAGTTTATGGCCTCTTGAAGATTGTAGAAGTAGTACCTAACATTTAATTATAAAACTTTTTAACATTTTTTTTTTAATTTATAAAACTTTTAAACATCGAAGGGATTTTATCCTACAAAAAATAAAATCTATTAAATTATTAATAACTACTATTAATTATTTCTTCAAACAATTTAAAATATAATTGATGACTAGACTGAAACAATTAGTGGATTCAATCAAAAAATGATGAAATTCCATGTTTTTTCACAAATGAGTTTTCATTATGAGTTACACCAAGTAACAACGTGCCAAACGTTAACGGGAAATAATGTTTGCTAATATGATATTTTCATTCCTTCTTTGTTTAAATAGGGAATATCCATTATAAAGGCTTTTATTACAAAAATTTACAAAAACAAAAATTCCGAATAAGTGGAGTGTAGTCGGTTTTTTTGTTTTGTTTTGTTTTTCACAGCAACCTTCAACTCCTGAGTGTATGTTGTAACTCCTAGTAGGTTTTCTGAATGATGGGTTGTTATCGAATATCATATAACCTCGATCTAATTATACAATATACATAAATGTATACATACCTACAGATAATTTTGGAGAGAAAAAAAATACTTCTTTTATTTCCTGTATCACTACATATTGACATACTAAACGATTTCTTTAAAATACAATGAATAACACTGTCAGAAATTCGAAAGTTGTTCAGTGTATTTCTGTACATCACCAACATATTTAGAAAAGATAGGTTAGAGAGAGGTGTCCCATTAATAAGAAGAGTTAGGAACTACTAGATAGTAAAGTAAAAGCAACAACTGTTAATGGACTCAGGCTCATTCATAACGGTGGAACGATTACAGCTAGGTCGTGCCTAGGCCACCCACTCAACAAAAGATGCAAGGTTTCTTGCACTCCCTCTACAGCTACTGCAATACTAACAACAACACGAATAAAAGTATGATAAATCTGCGATTTCTGAAAGATTTAATTGAATGTACGATATAGAAACATCTACTAAAAAATTATTATTTTTGAAGTTAAAGTTAAGAACAATTATAAACTGGTTGAAGTTCAGAATTTAGAATTTTTTTTTTTTTTTTTTTTTACAGATTGGTCGTTTTTAAGCTATAATACCTGAAAAGTTAAAACAAAATATTGATTTTTTTTCTTTTTTTTTTTTTAGTTTATATACTCAAATGCTGTATACATATAGGGGAAAGTGCCTCATTATGGGATGGTTGACTAATATGGGATATGTGGTTTCTGGATATAGTTTGTACCGCAATTTCGCTCAATTCATTATAATATTTGCTAAATGCTTTTTTTTATTACATACTGAAGCACAATAACCTCTAAAAAAAAAGAAAAAAAAAAGAAGCCTCAATAATCCATGTTGGCGATATAAGTTTATATATCGACACAACACCATTTCCTTTCGATATTTAAGACGGATAAGCATAAATTTATTTTTTCCTGCTTGGACTAGGAAAATCCACAGGTAAATTCCACGTGTGTAGAAAAGATCGTGGTACTAAGTAGAAAAAAATGTGGTACTAACTGCCCCAATAGTAGAATGGTCATCAAAGACTATTGTCCCTAGTCGCTGTTTGTAGCTACACAGTACAATTGATAATCCAGTTTAAACTTTTTATGAAATGAAAAGCAAATGTTTAAATCCGACAACTCTTAAAACAAATTTAACTCAAGCATGCGCAGTAGACCTTTAATGACTGACCACTATTTATATTTAAGGCGTTCTGTACATGGGAAAGAGTTGTCAACGTGTTTTGAGACACTCATATTTAACGGAAATTATTTGTTTCCATGGTAAATAAATGAAGTTTTCAACTACTACATAGAGGATTATCAAATCAGACACGATGGAGTATTATGTTTGTATTGCCGAACAATCACAAGTAAAAACTTGCAACAATAAAAAATGAGTAAATGAATGTGTGAATTTGAGTTATGGAGTTACACATTTATCAAAACACGTCAATTTCTAATCTACGTAAGTTGTTAAGCGAAAGTTGTGTGTTGCGCCCATCGCACCAGATTTTTAATTTTAATGAATACTTCAAAAATTAGCAAAACATCTTTATAGAAAACATCATTATAAATCTTACAGACTAAACCAGTCTTCATTCATTTATTCAGTTAGCAAGTCATTACCTCACGAAAATTTTAACTGAATTTGTTAACCAACAAAAACTTTGTAATTTTTTTTTTACAAACTAGACAGCAAGAATAAATAAAAATAATGTTTGTATTGCCGAACAATCACAAGTAAAAAATTTGTGATTTCACTTTTGAAATTTTTGAAAAGTAAAAGCAGAAATTTAAAATTTCTTTTTATTTAAGAGATTTCCTTTAAAGAAGAAATATATAAAAAATTACGACTCTCAAAACAGCTATTATCCTATCAGGATGACAATAGAGCCCATATATTTTTTAAATACTTTTATAACTAAAGTAGGACCCAATAATTTTATTACTGAACTCGTCTCAACAATTCTCAGTGAAAGAAATTAATCTAGAATATTCTACTTACGATTAAAATTGTGAGAGCTTTCTAAGCGCATAACCATACCTGTAAATAAAAAAAAAATATCAATAACAATGCATAACAATAAATGTAGACATACACATACATGAGATCTGATAATAAAGAAAAATGATACAGATAATTATTGTGTCAGCAGGTAAGAGACACTATGAAGCTACTAGCGGAAGTTTTATTATTCAAAGTAGCTTTAATAAATCATCAAAAGGTACGTTATACCAGTAACCTGATCTCGTTCTATTGCAACTTCTGAATATATTCAAAAGAATAAGGGGTTGTCTGGTGGGGGAAAGGTTACCGGTTCTCACAATTATTAATTTACAGGTGGAAGTAGAAACAAAAAATTATGTTTTTTTACATAACTTATTTACCATATTATTGCTCAAAGATTTAAACGAACTAAAATTTTAGGTATCACAACTGATAATTAGAATTGATGAGTATACTAGATAACAACATTTTTCTACTCCTATTTCCACTATTTTCCTTTTTTAATCTTCTAGAATTTTCAGTTATAGCTATCGACATTTAATTTTCGGACTCATACATTTTAAATAATGCATTAGCATTTTTCAAATAAATTAGAAATAGAAAATGGTCTTCGGCTATATATCTTATTACTGCACCTGTAGGAACAGCAACAGGTAATATAAATGAAAACCACGACGATGCACAGATTTATGATACGGGGGGGGGGGGGGGGGCGATTGAAAGAAAAGATAGATAGTAAAGGGATGGGATCAAGATAAAAAAAAACAAAAAAAAACGAGAAAAATATTCACGTTATTAGGTTTCACCTCAACAAGAGAAATAACAAATATAAACGATAATATCGACATCTTATTTTATTTTGTTTTTTCGACAGGTTAACATTTGTAATATTTTTTCACTACCTGTCTTACACTACCAGACCACTCTCGTCCACCACCATCGGTCCTATTGTCATGGCTTTAATTACTTACACTAGGACGTATATAAGGGGCCCCCGGAAAAAGATATATAAAGAAAGGAATTATGAGACGTAATCTAATTTATTTTAACGAATAATACTCTTAACTGAAAATAAATAGTAAAATGGCTAATCAGGAACCCCAGGTCATCAGTAGGACCGTTTCCGCCACTGACTTACACCTACTATCAAGGTTAATATAAAGAAAAGTATCTAAGGAAAGGTGCTAAAAACTTGAATTGTTAGCTAAGTATGCATGATTAAAAATAAATATAAACAATTTTTCCTTTTCTTAAATGCTGCCATCCTCAAATTAACTTGCTAAGTACCTACAACTGTATTTATTGATGTTTATCCCTCAACCCCTAATTAATCCTCGTTTTTTTAAATTCCTTTTCGCCTCCATATTAACCCATCTATCACTATACAGTATAAAGGATATAGATATATCAAAATGTATTCTCCCCCATTCTTATACACAACCAATGTTATTAGTTTCCTTAAACATATTACGTTTCTTGTCTATGTTAACTTTTTAGCTTATATTTTTCTCCAAAAATTGTATATATATATTTTTTGTAAAATATAAACATAATTCTTATTAATATTTTTTCTATCATTATTTAGCCATCCACATTACATTTATAATTCTTTTTGTTTACTTTATCTAAACAAATATGGAATGTAATTTATCTAAACATATAGTAAAATAGTTAATTACTGCATGTAGATCCTTTCTTTGTAATTATACCGTCAACTATCAATTATCCAAAAATGATCTTCCAGCATCGAATGATTTCTATACATAGGAAATGCTAAATAATAAGGAGTTGATAGGTAATGTATTAAAATTTTATGAAGAACCCCAATGCACTGTTTTCCTTTCTTTAATCTTATAAGTGATTAAGAGCTGAATACAATTCCACTAAAATAAAAATCTGGTGCGTGCGCGCAACACACAACTTTCACTTACCAACTTACTTAGATTAGAAATTAATGCGTTTTGTTAATTGCCACTTCTCAAATGAACAGAACGGGTTTAGTTATGAACAATGGTCTGTCATTAAAGGCGTACTCCGCATGCGTGGGCTCAACGAGTTTTATGAGTTGACTGAATATTTTTCTTTTTTTCTCCTCTTTGTGTTTTCTTTATTTTTATCATATCTCATATTTAGCCATTTCTTATTTTTAGGCGTAACGAGAGACAGTTAATTTCTCCATATAAACAAAAACAAAGGTATTTTATAGGAAACAAACAAACAAAAAAGGCACCAACCCCCCCCCCCAAAAAAGCCCTCTCAGAACATTTTAATAATTATAAAGCTTACCTGTTATTAAAGAACACCTAATTTTCATTAAACATGACAAATTTGATAAACATCGTTAAAGCAGTTTTTGAGATCATCGAAAAAAAGGTAACAATTGGAAAAAAAAAATTATGAAATAAAGTGCCCGCTCCATTTGACCAATTTTGATGAAATGTTGGCTATCACATCTGTGACATATAAATACATCAAAAACCTAATTTGATCAAAATCGTTAAAGCCGTTTATGAGTAAATGAAAAACACACGTGAAAATGATACAAAATTTATTTAGTAAAGTACCCCCTCTATTTGATCAATGTTGATGAAATTTTTACTGTCACATCGCGGGCACATACATACATCAAATACCAAGTTTGATCAAAATCGTTAAATCCGTTTTTGAGTAAATAAAAAAAAACACGTGAAAATGATACAAAGTTTATCAGTAAAGTCCCCCCTCAGGTTAATCAATTTTGATGAAATTTTTTACAGTCATATCTCGGGCATATAAATAGATCAAATACTCAGTTTGATCAAAATCGTTAGAGCCGTTTTTGAGGAAATCGAAAAAAACGTAAAAAGTTATTAAATAAAGTACCCCCTCCCTTTGCGTAATTTTGATGAAATTTTTGCTGTTACACCGCGGGCATATACCTACACTAAATACCCATTTTCAGGTTCGAACGATTTATAGTTTTTGAGCTAGTCTGTTCACACACACACGCACGCACGCACGCACGCACGCACGCACGCACACACACACACAAACACTCAAACACACACACACACACACACACACACACACACACACACACACACAACACACACGCACACAGACCATTTCGCGGGACTTGGTCATTTGGACTCAGGGGACCCCAAAACGTGTATTTCCGTTGAAAACCGGAAGTCGAAATTTTTCACGATCGCAATACTTCCACTTGCTATATATTTCATATATAGGTAAGTGAAAGTAAAAATAAAATATAGAAAAATAGTAAGTGTAATGTAAGAAAACATTGTTAAGATTCCAAGAATCACATATCGAACCTGCAAATGGACAATACCCTGAAATCAATGAGAACAACGAACTCAACATCATCATGACCTGGAACCGAAATAAAAAAATTCCTTTTAATATACTTCAATAAAAAAAAAATATATAGATTTGGATTCCAAATGGGCCGACCCGAAAGCTTGCCAAGATGTGATAATGGGAACTTGGGAGGTTTCGTGGCCGATCCTTCAGAAGTTACTAGATCTTCCGATAGTTTGGACGATTTATTCATATCTTTTTTTTTTTATTATTCTGTTCAAAATTATTCGAAGGGATCGTTTAGATAAAAATAAATTATAATAACAATGGTGTGGGTGTGGAAGGGGGAGGGAGTAGAGTCGACAACTTCGGGGGAAAGAGGGTTTTAGAGAACACCCCCTTGGGCAGCTCCTGCCTGATCTTGCATACCAATCATTTCCAACAATCCTCCAAAGGCTTTCGAAAATTAAACGGCTTCATGGCCTTAGAAAGAACATTGGACCAGTAGAAAGTTAAAAATGTTTATAAAGTTTCTGTTTTGACCCAAACTCCCCCCCAAAAAAAATATATATATTGGGCATGTGAGCTTAAACACAAGGTTTTTAAGAATAGACAAAATAACTGTAATGGCCAAAATTGAAACTATGCCCGGGAATCATGATTCATCACAGCATATAATAAATAAGTATATATAAATTAATACTATTAAGCAATGAGCAGCTGGCTGAATATTTTTTCTTTAAAGAATCCAAGAATGAACGTTAAAGGGAGCACCAGGGAGGAACTCATTCATTACTAAGGTGAATCACTCGTTGGCAATTAACTAACTGCTTCCTAATTACCCCAACTCGGAATCCTCTTTCACCCTAAAATAAAAAGTTCACGAAGATGTTTTTATCAACAAAATCACAAATACATTGCTATTAAAAATTATCATCAGATTCCAAGAAATAACCGAAAAATTATTTGCTAAGCATGAGTTGATTTTTATCGACTGAGTCTGAAAACGGTTATGGATGTTGCATAGAGACCCGAACTAATATAAATTAATGGAAGTTAAACAACATAAATTCCATCTCCACTAGCGAAACTTTGGCTTTTGATGATTTGTTGATGCATGTATTTTGCAGTCCTTAAACTGTAGAAGGAGAGTCGGTCACAATTACTGATTTAGGAATACCGTTGTTATTGAATTCTTTCAGTATTTAATATGTCAATAACGACGGTATTCCTAAATCAGTAATTGTGACCGACTCTCTTTCTATACTTAAAGGACTGCAAAATATATGGAGCATCAACAAATTGCATAAAAAAATTCCTCAACCTCGTACAACTAAAGAATGGGTAGCAATGTCGATGCTATGGGTTCCGTCACATACAAACACAAAAACACATACACAGTGAATAAGCTCACACCATTTCTCGATATTTGGTTATTTAGACCCCAAAACGTGTTGGGTACCATTGAAAACCGGAAGTCGAAACTTTCCCTTACTATATATTTCATAAATAGGTAAGTGCAAGTAAAAAATAATTATAAAAAAAGAAGATTGTTATGTGTATAGTGTATAGTAAAAGTTGTGTGTTGCGCGCATTGTAACAGTTCTTTTTTTTCTAAAGCAATGTTGGAACGTATTGCCTTTACAACGTCAACGCCTTAATTATTCCTTATTCCCCACCCATGGATCTGTGTCAGTGACCCAGAACGCACATAGACGAGAGAATAAAAAAAGTTTAGCTTTGATAACATTATTTAGTTGGATATTTGCTAATATTATCCAAATTTAAACATATTTCATTGAAGAAGTATTATAAATAAGCACTTAGAAAACAAAATTTCTGGTAATAAATCTTAAGGTAAATAAATCATAACACTTATAACTAATAAAGAACTCGCAAAACAAAAGACGTCGGAAAATTGAGATGAGTAGCAAAAATTAGTCTGAACAGTGTTCTAAAAAAGTTTCAACCGGCGACAGCCTAAGATCTTTGGACAATTACCAATTCATATTTTCAGTGTCTCGGTGTGTAGGTGGTAGTGATAAATAAAACAAACCTTCCTGCAGTGTTCCCGCCAAAGTATATTTATACCACACCTCTTCCCTGATTCAGTTTCACATAATTAACGTAGTATTCGCTAAGAAATATTCTTTCTCTTTTCTATTCAATGAATGACATCAATTCTCCACCCAGAACTGGTTGTTATGGGTGAGAAAGGATCAGGATCAGTTAATAAAATGGTAGGTATAGATATTAATGAAAATAACTATTTTGTGAAGATAAAATACATACATTTAATCATACTTAGAATATTATTGATTACGTGTAACAACTTAAATTACAATAACGTTAATATAAATTTAATTAAATTTTTTTAATGATTTTACAATCGAACATAAAAACAGAAAAACGAGAGAAATCAGTTGATTCGGAAATGCGGAGTTTATCGATTAATTCATTGATGGTATTATCAACTATCGGTTTACCACAAAAGCTAATACCAAGTATTATATCTAAACTAGTGTGTGACGTCGAATGCACTTAACTAGAAAAGTACGTCATCAAGATCAACTGTTCCGACAACTTTATCATTAATTACACAAAGTCCTAACAAAATCAATTATGAGACCAGTGGTCAAGAAAGCCAACAATTCCTCCCTCTGATAAAATATCCATATACCTACAATCACGAATTGTAGTGAACTGCGGTTCCCAACCAGAAACTTATTTGAGAAGCTTTACAAAAGTAGCAATAGCATAGAAAAATCTCGTCATGAAGTTCTCAGATATTTTCATATCAAAAAAACATCTTAACTTCACTAGCACAAAACCTCATACTTGGCTTATGAAAAGTAAGAATTTTCATAGAAGAAACAAAATCAATTATGAGACCAGTGGTCAAGAAAGCCAACAATTCCTCCCTCTGATAAAATATCCATATACCTACAATCACGAATTGTAGTGAACTGCGGTTCCCAACCAGAAACTTATTTGAGAAGCTTTACAAAAGTAGCAATAGCATAGAAAAATCTCGTCATGAAGTTCTCAGATATTTTCATATCAAAAAAACATCTTAACTTCACTAGCACAAAACCTCATACTTGGCTTATGAAAAGTAAGAATTTTCAATCATTAATATACCGAGGATGAAACCTAAGTTTTGTCGGTTTGGTGTCATTTTTCTGGAAGCGCGGGGAATAGTATTAAGTTAGCAGGTACTGGTTGATGGATTATCATCAACTGCCCTTTTGTGAGCCTCAATGTTCCACTCAGATGGGCCCCCAGATCGTGGTTCATCTTCATCAGCCAGGTACCACCGCTGTTAAACGCTCAAACCGAAGTCGGGCAACTTCACATATTTTTTTTAGCAGCAGCCGCTCCACTGTAGATTTGTTTCCAATAATACCTAAAAAGCATACAAAGAAATACTATAACTGAGTAAACAATTGTTGTATGAAAGGTTCTTTTCCTGAGAGACGTAGTAGTTACGGATTTTAGAATTATACGTAAGTTTTGTCGTCCTCTGTAATTTGTTTATAAGGTCTATCAACTCTGCGGCCCAAATCAAGTGGGACATCGTACAATATGTTTAAGTATTTTCGAGTGACTCTGTCGATCTCTATGAAAGTCAGTGAAACTCACCAAAACTCACTTAACACTATCTTTCTTAATGGTTTACCAAATGTTTACTTGAAAAAATAATGTTTCACGTTCAAAACATTGCAAATGATATCCAGCCCGATGGATCCCAAGCAAATTAAGAACTCATCGCTATTCATTACGTTCTCGAAATTACAAATAATTATTGTGGAGGCAAATATAGATTCCCGGAACCATAAACTTAGTGACGATTCAGAATTTCTTACCTACCCCTCATAGTAGTATTATAAGGTGAAATATATAATATTTTAATAAACAAGTGTGTAGGAAGAGACTATTAGAATTATAGATATAGAAGGTTAGGCCTCCAAGTTTCGTACTATTTCCAAAACTAACCTAATCATGCAGATACAAGCCAAAAAGAGTCTGTTTCTGTCTTGCTTGTAGAGCGTTTGTAGCCATGAAGATGCCTAAATAGGCGAACATTTGGCGTGTATCTGCATGATTAGGTGAGTTTTTGAAATAATACGAGACTTTGAGGCCAAACCTTTTATATATATTAATATTTTAAGTTATTGAATAATCGGAAAAATACAAATAAGATTGGTTTCATATTTCCAATGTTACCTGTTGTTTGTTGTTCAGGGGCGTTGTGATATTTATAAATTAAGTAATTTATATAAGTTATTTAACAAAAAATTAACAAATTAATATGCAACTGATTAATTAGCATCACACCTGGGCAAAAAGTATTTTAATTTTTATTTTAAAATACTTTATTTTAAATAGCAAGTATTAAAAATAAATTTGAATAAAATGCATTTTAACCTCAAATCAATTAAAATACTTTTCGATAAAATTATTTTAAATGCAAAATAAAAAATGTATTTTGTATTTTAAATAAAAAAAATTAAAATGACAATACAAAATACTTTTAAAACATATTAGCTAGTGCATTGAAATTGATTAATAAATAAATATTTTTTTAAATCGACTCGAAAATTGAAGCAATTGATTGATAAATTGGCAGTTTTTATTTAAATTTGTTTCGGTTGTCTTTGCTTGGTGTAATGTATCTGGTACTCAGATCATCTTCGCTGTCGTTTTGTCGAAATTATTAAATTAAATTTCTTGTTCTACAGATGCAATCTGTAGAACCTATTTAAAATAATTGCGCAACCCATTGGACTATTCGCTACCCATACACCATCCTAAGACCTCCGTCCAATATCAGCCCTAACGCAAAGACCGATTATAACTTTATTGAATGTATCAGTCATACACATTTCTACTAAGTTTAATAACTCTTTTGGTGTTGTCTCAAGATTGGGATCCTGTTTATGCCTTCGTGTATGGCTCTAACATAGTTTTTGATTTTTTACTATCGAATATACCGGTAAAAAGTCTATAATTAGCCCCCCCCTATAAAAAACCTATTTATTGTAAAAATTATGAGGAATTGGCCTTGTTATTTGACTTATGAAAAATCTTAGTATCATATTTCGTGACAATTAAATATAGCGGTAAAAAGTTAATATTTCACCCTCCACCCCAAAATCTATGAATAAAACCATGTACGAGAAATGAAATCATTAGACGTCTATTTAGATAATCAAAAACCACCAATGTGACAAAATTTGTTGAAATCGGATGAAGCGGTGCAAAGTTAATAATTGCGCCCCCCCCCCATAAAAAACAAAAAAAAAAAAACAGCAACACAAACTGTAATAAATGTACTTGCTCAATATTTAGGAGTGAGAGCTCTAGTGCAAAAGACTACACTATACTATTACGAAAATTGTTTAACTTCAAACAACCAACTTAAGATTTATTTTATTTTATTATTTAAAATACAAATGAAAATACTTTTTTTTCATTTGAGTATTTTAGAATTAAAATGAAAATAAACATGTGATTTATTTTATTTTAATTCTAAAATACTAAAATAAAAAAAAAAGTATTTTCATTTGTATTTAAAATACTTTTATTTAAAATAATGCCTAGGTCTGATTAGCATATACTCCGAATAATTTAAGTTTTAGTTCTTTCTACATCTCTCCCTTAATATGACACATAATTGCCCGATTATCTTGTAGAGTAGTAGTAAATTTTAACCAACGCACACAGGGGTATTTGGCCCTGATAGCCGTGATGGCTCGATAGAAGAGAAAAAAAAAATTGCTTAGTAGCTATTTAAGAATAAATATTTATCAACCTAAATCATCAACTGTCGTTTTCACTTAAAATTCTTAAAATAAAGTTCGTATAGCACCGGAGAGTATTTTTAATTTCAAAATTCTGGGGGAGCTGTTTATGAAAGAGATTACGATAAGCCCAGAGATAACTTTTCTTATCAAGTAGAGGTTCGAGCATATGAATTATATATAATTTTCAATTATTATTATTACCTAAACTGAACGAAAAATGACCCAAAAATTCCAGCTCCCAGATCGCAGTTTTAAATCAGGGTTGAGCATAGACTGCCCTTGATCGACCTCCAGACACTTATTTATCACCAGCCTGTGGCCTCTTGTGGATTTACAATTACAACAAGTGTTGTGTCTGAGTCAGAGTCTGGATCACACATCATCCATCTCTCCAGGGCCAATATATCTAGTCTTCGTCCACTGCCGAATTTAAAATGGGACCAATATCGGTCTCGAGGATGCGAAAAGTCTCTAAATAATCAAATAAATTTCCGAAAATGATACTTTACATGGAACATATATAAATTTGAACAAAACTAAGAGGGTCAAACCTGGAATTTATTTAACTGTTTGATATAAAAATATCGGGATTAACCTAAAATTATTAGAGCTGAAGATATCCTTAAATTTTAGACAATGGATATTATTATTATTTTTATCTCAACGAGCCCTACCAGCCACGAAACTACTTAACTTCAATTGGAGAGATAGAAAAGTTTAAACGCAATGTAGGATAAAGTATGAATCATTGTTTCACTCCAGACAGAGCGTAGGAGTAGAGTAGGAATAACAATGGCGCATAGTTTTGAGCGTTCTTTGTTTTTATGAATCGAAAGTGGGTTACAAGTTTTCTAGAAACCATATTAAACACATAAATATGTCCTCCTCCTACAAAAATATATATATATATATATATATATATATATATATATATATATATATATATTAATTATGTAAGACAATACATATTTCTCTTAAACTTTAATCAGACCGATAAAGCATTCACAGGTTCATAACACGGTAAATGTTTTAAATTTTATTTAGATATTAAGTCAAATTTACCAAAATACAATAAACGAATATTATAAATATAGTAATGACGTTGTAAAGGCAAATAAACTACCGATTGATAGCAAACTAATATTGTTTCTATGTTAGTAGTTCCCGAGTCTAATCTTCCTTTCAGTTCGGAGGTTATCAAGAATAGAGGTTGAAGCAAGGTTTAAATCAAGTGGGTTAGGGTGGGACGGGTACTCTAAAATTCTCGACTACTCAATTTGCACTGCTAAGTACATAGGTCAGCCAGTAGGCAGCTAAATGATCGAACTGTGACCTCTTGACCGACAATGGCCCATTGTTGCCATGACAACAATTCTTTACGTCGTCTGTTATTTTTAAACAAATTATAGTATTTTGAAGAAGTGAATTATAGCATTTTGAATCGACTCAATGATATTGTAACACTCATATGGGTTAAACGATTTTTATTTACGAAAATAACAATATTCAATACCACACAAATAATGAGAATACAAATATTTAAACAGTTTTAAAAATTACCACTTTGTAACACAGAAATAATCATATGACTTGAGCTTCAGAACAAGACTAACTCTCCAGTCCAACGCTCCTTATATATGGCCGTAAGGAGAACAGTATAGAACCTTCTGGGGCAGAGTAGAAGGTACACGAACATCGTTGTGCTGTGACAGTTTTTTCCAACTGTTAGTTCGTTCCAATAAAAGGTCTAGAACTATTCTAAACCATTAGTGATGTAAAACTACCGATATTCACGGCTATCGATAGTTTCGATAGTATTGGACATAAAACTATCGATACTACCGATAGTTTTTAGTGATGACCGGAGGGGGGGGGAGTAGAATTTTTCAATCATAGGAGCTTTTTAATGCACGTTATCATTAACAATTTTTTTCTTTTTTATTATGGAATCAGTTAAACATTTTTATAAATACCTATACGATGGGTTCCATTATAGCTGCAAATAATTTTTGTCAAAATCAAGATTGGCAATAAAAAATGTTATAAAAAAGTCAAGGAAACTATAATTAGAGGAAAGTTCAAGTAACTATGCGTTTTCCTGGAAGTATGGAATCTGAGGTCCACCAGGAGCTTCAGAAAATCTTTATATTAACAAAAACGGCAAATAAAAGTTCATAAAGTTTATTTCTAATTCATTTGAAATTTAATTTTTTTTTCTTTGTCGATAAAACATCAACAATCTTTGCCAATGAAAATTTCATTATAATTATTTTACTACTTTGACGAGGTTTTTATTAACCTATGAATTAAAACGTTTAACACTTAACATTCGAACTCGGTTCTCATCGTAAAGTATATCATTGTTATTGTGTTGTTCCACAGTGTGATCTAAACCAAATCAGTACACAATTTTTGTATGTGCCCAAGATATCATAACTATGCATAACTCTGAGGTCATTTCGGCTCATAGGTTTTTTTCAATAATTAGATGAGTTTATGAATTTATTTATTTATTTATTTACATCTGTTATCAGTCAAAGACTATACAGAGGGAGTTGGCATATTAACATAAGCATAAAATAAAATAAAGTAACAGCCTTCTGCCTTCTTTCCAAGGGTAAAAAAAATATTGAAAATAGAAAAAGAAAAAATGAAAAAGAAAAATATCATTTAAAAAATAAACAAAAGAACATCATGTGATAAAAAAAAAAAAAAAAAAAAAGTACAATAAATAACATACTTAGGTAGAATAATATAAACTATGAACATGAACATAACTAAATAGATAGATAGAACTAAATAAATAATTTATTTATTTAGAGCTAATTCGTTCTGTTCTTTTAGATGCATTTAATATTTGTAATGACTAAAGAAGCTTTTTCCTAGCTTAGTTTGTGGTTCAATTGTTTTAGTTCACTTTTACTTCATTTACATTCATGTGATTCTTTATGTGAAAAGCAATATTAAAATATCTGTTCAGTTAATTTGAGTTTTATATCTTTTAAATTAAAGTTTTTTTTTTTTTGTTTTTTTTTATAAAGTAGATACATAAATATAAATAAAATTATACCGTATCATTTTGATTATTTCCCATTTAAATGAATTATATAGCTAATAAATTAAATCATTATATATTATAAAGGGTGCTTAAAGGCAGAGGTTATTACTTTTCCCCTTTAAAAAACAAAGTTTTCGATAGAACTATCGATAGTCCAATAAACTATCGATAGCTCGATAGTTTTAAAACTATCGATAGTTTTACATCACTATAAACCATATATTTTTATTTTTTGTTTGTTTTTTCTTTAACGTCACAATATTATTTAACTATATATATATATATATATATATATATATATATATATTAATTAATTCTTCTAATTACCATTCTTTAATGAATTTTTTGAAGAATTAAGTAATTTTTAAATTTAAAAAACTAATACTGTCCCAATTAGTCCGGGCGGTAGTAGTTTTAGTATGCAGAAATCGCACACTCCAGTTTAACTCATTGGCGGATCTAGGGGGGGGGGCTGTGGGGGCTGCAGCCCCTCCCTTTGGAAAATTTTTCGTCATTAAAAGATAGAATTTGACTTTCCTTAAAGTAAGGAAGCAAGTTAAAGAACAAATAATATGCAGAGAAAGTAGAATTTTAGTGATGGGAAAGTTACATAAAGGTAATAAAGCTGATTTTCAGATCCAAATGATGGGCTATGGGAATGCAGCCCCCCCCCCCTTTAGGACTGCAGCCCCCCCCTTTACAGTCGGCTGGATCCGCCCATGGTTTAACTTCAGATACTTAACTATTATTATGACTACTGACCAAGAAAGAGCATGTTGCACCCAAATATCTGGTAGGATAAGGAAGGAGAGGAGCGGAGATATTCCATCGTTCATATCACTATAACATGACCATCGAGATTTAAATATATTATCAAGTTGGGAAAAATAAAGCTGATAACGATTGCGCATATATTCTAAGTTGTCAAATTAGAACTACGTGAAAATGGAAGTGGAGTTCACTATTACAGTAACATTCTACCTGACTTCTTACTTCTTTGTACCATTTAAATTTCTACTTAATACATTTATTTATTTAATTTTTTTGAGTTTAGTGAAATTTAGTTGCATTAATACCTATACAAAAATTTTATTTTTGATTATTTATAAGTAAAAGATTGTATTGAAAAATTTTGTTTGGTCACAGATTGCATCAAATAAATACTTTTTAAACCACTAATTCTATAAATAATAATCAATTAATTTAAATAAATAATAATTTATTACTTTAGATAATTCTAGATAACATTTAATTCAATAAATAATTTTTATCAGAATGTGTCATTGAGATTTTTTACTCATTTAATTCTATTTAATTTGCAAACTTTACTCCTCCGAATGGGTTATGACTTCATTATTATTGATCAAGGAAAAAAAAAAAAAAAATAAAAAAATAAAAAAAAAAATAAATCAGGGATGAACGATTTTATTTCTTTTAACATAAGAAATATATTATATAAGAAAATGTACTACCATTTCGGTGTGATAAAACGATACAAGAATAAGGAAAAACAAGATTTTAACTAGTTGCAGAAGGTTGGCAAAAAACTGAGATGAGAATGGCGGGGGATGCGGGCAGGTAGCTCCAGCGAGGGGCGTGGTCTCACTCTCCCGCCAAATCCCTCTCCTTACACAAATAATGTATTAATACATTAGTGACGTCAGTCATCTCTTCCTACCTCGTCTTCTCTTCTTTTTATACTCGCCATCTTTATGTATCCAATGGATGTCGATTTTTTTAATCAATGATTTTTTAAACTTTTTTTATTTATTTACAGTTGATGGTAACAGCATAAGGTGGACCTTCCGGTTAGTAAAGCCGTTCATTTTGTACTTTTTTTTTTTAAACCGCATGTAACACCTAAGTGAATTAAGAAAAAAAAAAAATTAATAAAAATTTCTTTAATGAAGCTTGCCTGAAAAAAAATTGTAATTCAAAATTCAGATTGGACGAATCAAAATGCGGCGAGGATAATTTAAAAAAAAAAAAAAAAGTTATCCAATAAAAAACACCAACACATTTTTTAACTCAAACTTAGATACGACAAAAATAATGCATTGAGCTGCTTTGCAAAAGGTCTCGCTTTCCAATAAGCGATAATTTTAATCTTCAATATTCTGTCCACTATAAATAGTCTGTGATCGTGACACCCTCCTGGGGTAAACCCAGTATCTACAAACAAGAGCACTCTTAATTGAACAATTAAGGGGGGGGGGAAACCTTTGTAATTGAATTGCCAATAAGAAAACTGAGTTTTATAAATATTAAGCTCAAAAAGATGCTAGTTAGTAAATTATATTTAAGTATTTAATGGATACACGATATTTGTTAATGTGATTGATTTTATGGTACATAGCGAGGAACATGAAATTACCTACACAATTTTGTTGAAAAAACTCAAGATGCCCAGAGGTTAAAGTGAAAATAACAATACATTTTTTTGAGAATTAAAGTTGAGCTTAAACATTATGCATTCACTGTATCATATGATTTTGGAATTATGTATAATGGATTTAATTGTGAAAATCTTAAGACATTGCTCAAGAAATAATTAATTTCAAAATGGCATCACTTACAAACTGGCAGAATCCACCATCCCCCAATATCTACTTTAGTTGAATATGAAATCAAAGTAATATGTATAAAAGTAATAGGTATGAAATCAAAGTAATATGTATGAAATCTAATGTACATATATTAGAATTTCTTCTAGATAAATTATTACAGGTTATAGAATAAATAGGAAAGGAAGATAAGAGCGACACTCCGTTACCTTAGGGAAGTTAAGGAAAGTTTTGACGTATGCAACACGTTGGAATAAGTTTTTAAGGAATAACTTTAAACTTCGTGAAAAAATTAAAACCGAATCATTCTGTTTGAGGAAACTTCGGAAAACTGAAAATGGAAACAGCGGAAGTTGAGTTTCACTTTATTTCTGATCAAATTCTAAGCACTTTCTACAAGAAGTAAATGATTTTCAAGGTACTCATATTAAACTTGACAGAAATTAGTAATAAAACGCACACAGACTATTTCACGGGATTTGGTTATTTGGACTCAGGAGACTTCTAAACGTGTATTTCCATTGGAAACCGGAAGTCGAGATTTTTCGCGATCGCAATACTGTATAACTTACTATACATTTCTTGGAGAGGTAAGTGAAAGTAAAACGTATGCATATATAAAATTAATTGTATGACTAGCCTTATTATCCTTGAATAACAAAAAATAAAATAAAATAATGATTACGCGATAAATGAATAGAATTGAAAAGTAAAAAAAAAATAAAAAGAAAAAATTAATAAATCTACATATGATTTTGAGTTGTCAATTAAATAAACTAATTACAACCAACTCAAGAAAAAATATCATGTAGTCTAAATACAACGATACAAAAAATAAACGAGGCCAATATAGAGTCCTTTCCTTTTCCTTGTACAAATATAGATCACCAGAAACACCTTGAAAAATACACAAACAACTAATAAATCTAAACTTTTCACCAAAGGCTCGAGGGGGGGGCAGAGGGGTCATGAACCCCCTCAGATATTTTGGCTTTTAAATGTTTTTGTAATTTTAAGCGAATAATACAATTAGGTAGTTAATATGCCCTAAACATAACACTTAATGATGTTTAGATCGCAGCCCTTCTTGATACAAGGTAATAATCTCATAAAAAAAAAAAAAAAAAAACTGTGATGTCAGTCACGTGATTGTGGGACAGGGGAGTAGAGACCCCGCCCAAATTTCGTGCTGAATCCGCCCCTGTTCTCACCGACACAGTATATTTATATAAGTTTTTTTATAACTTCAACAACGGATCATATGAACATTATAAATTGGTTTAACAATGAATAATAACTTTTTTTTTTTTTTATTTATTTGAAACTAATATGGGCTCTTCAACCGCATGGGTCATTTTAGGTTCCATAGAACATTGTTATAATCAAAGTGTGCTTTTTAGCACAGTAAAAATTATAATCGCCAAGCAGCACGTTGATAAATGGAATTAGCACTTGATTATAAAACCTAAAAAAGTCTGGTCGAATCTGGTTTCCTATAAGTATTACTACATATTAAATTGACGAAATAAAAATCATTTACTGTGGTTTTTCGTATCACTAATAATAATGAAAACTGTAAAATTGAAAGTATTAAGTGGAACTCCCGATCTGTCGAAAAAAAAAAAAAAAAAAAAAAAAAAATTGTATGAACTCCATTAATTAGAGGCATGTGGAGGGATGCCTAAAATGCATATCTGACTTTTTTGGGAAGATTATTTATTTGGACTCAACAGACCAAAAACAAGAGCTTGTTTTATTTATTTATAATTTTTTTTTTTAACATTAGTTTATACTATGTAAATGAAAACAAGTAAAATATAAAGAAACTTGTTATTTTAATAAAGTAAAATTCAGTATACTGTATTGGTTATTTAGTTAAATTTTTTAGTTCCGTGTACAACATCAAAGGCTAGAGGTACCTAATTCCAGTAATGTAAACATGATATTATAGATAGATTTATAATCAGCTGCGGTAAATTTGTACAGTAGAGGTAAGTTTGACGGTAATGATAACAATATCCAGTTTTAATAGCATGGCTGTATTATTTCCGCATTTATCTATGCTTTTTTATATATCGATAAAACAATTTCTCTAAAACAAAGCTCAATACCTAGTAATCTTCCCTGAAAATAATTAAAAGAGTGAAAAATCGAAATTATGACGGTGAAAGATTAACAACAGTTAATAATAATAACTGTGAAAAAAATAACGACTCCACTAAGCCCCTTTTCGGAATACCAAGGGTGGCCTAGAAAGGGAAAAAGGGTGCTCTGGTTCTTGGAAGGACAAGGCTATCTTACATAAATATTTGTAGTCAACGTTTAAGAACCGACGTCACTAAAACGTTACTTACTTACGTTACTTTACAATGTTATTTCAACCTTATATATTATTAATATTATTATTTTTTTTTTGTCATTGACTACTCATAACTAGATGAGGTATTTTATACCTCATAAACAAACACTTAATACCATAGACGTCTACAAATTAAATAAATTCGCATTCATATACTATGTTTTTTAAGAATAATACAAATAAATGTTTTAACATTTAAATGTCAATAAGTTTTATTTGAAAAATTAATAACGCCTAAAAAGGTCAGAATACCTCGAACCCTTCCCCCAGGCATAAGAATTTTATCATACTGGTCCCTTAGACGAACATTTAACCATAGCCTGTCCCCACCCCCCTAGACGAAATCCTGAGGACGGCCTTGCTAATAACGAAAAGTACCTGATACGAGAAGAACTACTTTAGATAGTAATCGAGTCATTAAAAGGAAAGAAATAGCCTCATACCGCACTATAACATGGTTTTTATGTGAAGCAGTAATTTTAATTAGTTTTTCACAAACAAATCAATTAAATAATTGAAATATTTTCGCATTTATCGTAAAACGAATAATATAACCAAGCAGAAAATGTTTGTGGGTGCTGTCACAAAATTGAAGACATTTCGTTTAAACATACTACGTACAAAACAGTATATAAAGGTCTTCATCAGAGCATTTGAACGAAAGATTAAAATAATGGTTTTACATATCGTCATCACCATGTTCAAGTAAAGAATATGCATAGGTTTAGAGTTGCACATTACTCGTAGCATGGGACGACGATATTTCTATGTTCATCAACCAATCTTTCAACTATAATTATAATAATTTATTCAAAATTAAAATAGTGATTCAAATAAAAACTAATGGTATTCTATTTATCTATTTTAATCTACTGCATCAAACAGACATTGAGTGTTCGTTAGTTTATATATTTTTTAATTTCATTTTCCTCTCTTTTATCTCAAAGTAAGAGATAATCTTTTAGGCAATTAAGTGAAATAATAAGAGCAATCAAATCGAATTAATGAAATTTGACAAAACGTATTTGACGATAAATGAAACACGATATGAACATTTGCACAATTCCTTTACTAGGCTATTTCAAAAATCAACAAAATAACGCTTCCTTCAGTAATTTACGTTTCGAATATGTATTTATTCATTATTTATTAGCATTTATTTATTATTCATCTCTCCCTTTTAAAAAGAGGATGGCTTTTCAATTTTAGTTTGTTTATTACTTTCTATATAAGCACTAATATTTATTACAATTCTAAACGGCAAAAGGCAATGCATGTAAATTTTTTCATAGTCAAAATGTTGCATTGACCCTACGATACCAAAAATACTACCATTTATGAAACTCGATGTAAGCCGCTTTCCCACAAGTGCTTCAAACAGTTGAGAAATTGTTGTAGACATATATTAATTAAAAAATTGTTTTAGTTATCATCATGCATATGAGGTAGCATATTTTGAACTGCATAAAAATCCAACTCAAATTATAAATACCCGGTAATTTCTGATAGGTTATATTTTCTACGGTTCAAACTGAAAATATGTCCTTTCCTATTTTCCAGGAACTCTAGCAGGTAACAATCGTTATCGAAAACATCTGAATACTGAATATTCTTTATATATTGGCTTCTAATTACATTTATATTTGACTCAATTTGTGTTTTAAAAGCAATGATTTACATATTTACAACTAATGTTTATTCCATAAACAGAATCATGGAGCGATATGCGTAGGTAAATATGTCCTACCTTACCGTACATCCGCTGTTAGAACTGGTACGAACCGCTGCGCTCATATTATTCACAATCTGGACGTAGCAGAAATAAATGGAAAGCAGATATGAAATGAGGACGAAAAAACAGTTAATAACACAAATTTCGATCAAAATGTAACAGAAGAACATGTCTGAACACTACGAAAAACTAACATCATTATTGATGAATTTATAATCTATCACAAAAATTAGTTATTTCAATAAAATCATTAATGGGATAAAAGAATTAAAGTTAGGAACACAGTTCTTGGATCTTTGGAACACTTGAGGCGTTGTTTTCAACTGCGCTTCTTGAGACCTCCTACCTTAATCCGAAAGGAGGCCAAGGTCTGTATCTCTCTTGAGGATTAATCAAGGGATATGACATGCTCTCCCATACAGCCATCTTTTTTCTTCAAAGGGTTCGATCGATTTCTTTGTTTCATCAACGCTTTCATTATTATCCCCTACTACAATATGAAATGACAGTTTAAGTAATAAATAATTAATTAACTTATAATAAATAATTTAACACGGCTTCTAAGGTTAAAGGTGTAAACTTAAAAACTAAAAATTTTCTCAAATAGGGTATGGGTTGTCAATCTATGTGTGTTTAAAGAATACATAATATTTAAGCGACATGGATGTCGATGTTTTTAACTCTATATATCAGATCCGATGTTTTACTTTGGCTGATGGTTTTTTATGAAACAATACATTAGTAAAAAAACTTTAAGCGACTCTTTAGATGATCCATTTGTCTCTTTACCGCTTTTGTTTATACCCCATTCGTCCATTTCAGATTTCAGACTTAAAATAACTGAATGTGAAAATCGTGCTATGTAAGCATAAAAAGTTTTCGTCTCATCTTAAAATTCATAATTCACTTTAATCAGACCAGTCTCTGTTAAAATAATATAGATTCATTTATTATTCAGGAATAAATAAATAGAATCAGACAGAATTTGTAATGATTTATTTAAGCTTGGTACATCGTTTTTTTACGATTTACATTTGATGACTTGAGTGCTTTTGCCTAAACAACATTGGTATATGACCATTTTCTTTTTTTTTTCTTTTTTTACAACAGACTTGTTCATTAAAGAAAACCAAACAATGTAAAATATCGAGCATAAGACATGGATGTTAAAAAAGTGGGCTGCAAAGAGCCAATGCAAAAAAATAAATAAAAAATCGTTTTCGTAAAAAAAAACTGTTTTTAAACATCGACATCAATATAGCATCCCTATTGTACAATATAATTCCTACATAGATGTTTTCATTTATTAAATAGTAAGTATTTACTCAATAATACCTAATCCTGACGCTACGTCATAACTTTAGTTCAGTTAACGTAATTGGCCTCTAACAAAATCATTTTTTAAATATGCATCAAAAGTAGGTTCCTACGTCACAACATGGGATGCAACATTGATGATTTTTACGTTCGGACGTAAAAAGTTATTAGAACGACGCTAGAAGTAACTAAACTAGTTTGAAAATGGCTGTTAAAAAAACCTAGAGGGTTTTCGGCGATGTACTATCAACATCGATGTTTAGTTGCCGATGTCGCATTCCTGATACATGTACAACGGAAACTCCATATATCAAACTTTACTATCGAATACAAGTATCTCCCATCCCTCTAAATGATAAATAAATAAATAAAAGTTAAAAAGCAAAAACAAAAGCTGCCTAACAGATTCATATGTAAAGATTAATTATTTTAAACTATGATATTACAGTGCAGTACAGTGCTAATCGACTTTAAAAAGGCTTATGATTCTATCGACCGCAATAAGCTGTAAAAACTTCTGACTGAACTAGGAATACCAAACAAGTTAGTAAATCTAGTTAGGATAGGCATGATCGAAACATTCGAAAAGTTAGAATCGGTAATTAATTTTCTGAAAGGTTTGAGGTTCGCTCTGGTTTGAAACATGGGGATCGCTATCTCCTGTTTTATTTAATTCAGCTCTAGAATATGTCATTAGGGAAGTGATAACTACCGGAATGGGGTTGAATCTGATTGGAAATATATCCGAACTCGGTAATGCCGATGATTTAGTTTTGCTTGGTGATGACATGAAAACGATAGAACTAAATACAATAACATTGATGAAGGCCAGCGCAGTAGTAGGGCTAGATATAAGTACGGAAAAAACAAAATACGTGGTTAGAAGTAGAAACGGTGACGATTTTGGCGATATTGAAGTAGAAGAGGAAATATTTTAAGCCGTTGAGATATTTAGATATTTAGGATCTACAATAACCAGAAAAAGCGAAATTGAAGAGGAAAATAAGGTGAGCCTAAAGACAAGAAATTCTTGTCATTTTTCGGTTGCAAAATTACTTAGGTCACGCCTTCTGTCTCGAGATTTAAAAAATAAAATTTACAAAATTATAACTCTCCCGACGGTTCTTGACGGATGTGAAACATGACCGCTAAAAGAAAGGAATGAGGAACGCGTTAAGGCCTTTGAAAATAAAGTACAGCGTAGAATATTTGGGACAAAGAAGAATGATTAAACAGGAGGGGTACGTCCGAGGTGTAGGCCTAGGCGATGGTGGGAGGTTTCGGTGAGGGCTGATCTCGTTGAGTTGGTATTGGCCACGGGGGAAGTGGATGGAGGTGTGTAGGGAGCGATTGGTGGTGTCGCTATCAGGATTTCGGGTTCCTTAAGCCTTTATTCTATTCTATTCTAAGCATTACATGAATACTTAACGGTCCCTATCAAAGTAATTAAAAATCAATGACAATTCTATGTTAACCACCTAAATTTATTGATTATTTATTTATTTATTTAACGTCACTTTATGCTAATAATATTAATAGGAAGGTACCACAATGGAAATCCTAACTTTTGCCTATCCTGTTTTTATTAGGTTTGGGATTTTAACGAGTATCTGACATCGCACACGTCGTGGAATAACTACTTTTAAAAAATCTAACAACTGGGCAATGATTCACTAGACTTTATGCTACATATGGTAGTGTCAAAAATTTATTTGGAAACGATAGTACATAGAAACGGTAGCCAATTAACTGAACCACTTTCAACTTCAAGTATGTCATTCGTCGCGCAATTCAATGACATGATACTTTCAGCATAAGGGAATACAATTTCCTGTACATTCCAAGGTTTTAGAGTTATTATAAAGAACTGAAAAAAAAAATGGAGGATTTTCCCAATGATGAAATTAGATTTCTTGAGGAAATGTTGGAAACATTGACTCTGCTTTCGTGGGTACAAATACATGATCTCCCGAGTATCATTAAATTGAGGATATTTGCAAGATACCGCCTCTTTTAGAGACTAATAATTGACAGTGCTTAAAAGAAAATTGTTGAAAGTTGAAAAGAAACTGGTTTGTTAAACAAACAAACCAACGTAACTTTATGCGTCTTAACGTCACTTTATGCGATTAAGGCTAATCGGACTATGCAACAGTGGGAGTCCTAAATTTTGCCTATCGAGGTGTAAATAGCATAGGGATCTTAATCTGAAATCGTAAAGAGAACATTTATACGTGAGGTATTGCAAATACATAAAAGTTTGCATCAAAAACTGAAACATAATATAATATGGTTAAAGTAAAATGAAAGTATAATATGGTTAAAGTAAATATCAAACAATATTAGAACAGTTAAAAAATTATGTTAAATTTATGGCTTGTAAGGAAACATTTTTTTTAAATATACCGCTGCGGCCACCTGTATATTTCGTCTGATCAATGCTGACAATGCTTTTGCCTACTTGATCGATTATGAACGAGCTAACCCCCCTCCCCCCATCGCCCCATTCTTCACCTTCAGCCTACTGCTCGTACCAATTAGGAGTTTTTATATGCTCTTTCCAGAATCTATTAATACACCAAAGAGATATAAATCTAACTTCAAACCGATATCAATGTTTTTAATTTGACATTAAAACCTTACCATGACTGACATTTTCGATGTTAAACAAGATTACAGATACAGTGAGGAACTTGTGAGTTCAAGTTCCTTTTCAAGAAATTCTTAAATTGGAACGTTTGAGTCTACATTTTTTTTTCCTTTACATCACAGGCGATAATTGATTAAGGTAGACAGCCAACATGCTCAGAAGCAAGATCTACTAAACATCATTATTCGATAGGCGCCTGGAAGAGCAGAAGAAAGGAGAGATATATAATGCGTAGAAGGCCCCTGAAACGGCCCTGGAGGGGGGCAATGTCCCTTTTACAAGAAACAACAACACACGTGTGTGGGGACTCGCGCACACGACCGCCTTCTATCTTCTATTACATGTGACGACATTTGTATGTATTAAAGTTAGTTAAAGTAGTTAAATTTAGGTAATTAAAAGTAAGTAAGTAGTTAGTTAAAGTTAATTAAAGTAGTTGTTGTATTAAAAGAACATAAGGTAAATTGAAACATTTTTAACACCATGATAAGCCCTAATCCAAATTAATAATCATAGGAGCTGACAGTTCGGGCTTAGATATCAAAATTTAACTATAATTCCATATCATGAAAATTCTCCAAAGAAGAAACGCAAAAGTAGGACGATATACAATATTAATTCCCTCAATTTGTTAGTAAGAATATTTTCTATATTATAAATAAATTTCTTGAGACCTTTATAAAAATAATGCTGAAACCTATTATCAATATTTTAAAGAATTTATTTTTCATTTAATTTTTGTTTAAGGACCATTGTATGCATAAATGAATTGAATTCATAAAATTGCTTATATATTTTTCTTGCATTTTGTGCGTGTTGCATAAGCAATGAAAATATGCTTGAATATATACTTAAAAATACGTAAATGATTTCAAGTACGATGTGGTATTGTATGATTTGTTTATACATTTACGTCCAGTCAGTGTATATTAATTTTAAACTCAACTGGTTTTTGGTAGTCAAAACAATATTCTATACCAATTGAAATCCTAGTTCTAAACATTAAAATGCTTGCCCTGAACATGGAATCTAAACAAAATCTGACTTTATTAAAAAAGTGCAACAATAGTTGCCCTTTATAAAATAAATATGCAAGGTTTACTAGTTGATATTCTAGTTGAGTCATTGTTAGATGAACGAATGACATCACAATAATATTTATGTAAAAATATTCATAAACAAAACCACGAAAATATAAAACATATTGCCTTTTAATTACGTATGAAGGTTATCATCTTAGATTTGAATAACAGAGTTTATTGATGATAACTATATTATAGGAGGAATTTCCAATTGCTAGATGCAGTTTCGTGTGACGATTCCTTTAGGAACAGAGAGGAAGAAAAAAATGGTACAGAAGAGCCTTAAGGGATTCAAATTAAATCTAGTTCAAGGGGATTCCTATCTGCATGAAATCAGCATGGTTAACGGAACAAGAGGATCTCAGGATTAGGAGTACGCTTAATAGAGCCTTTAATATGATTCCGAAGGAAGATCTAAGAGGTGCAATGGTGAGTGTAAATAACTGAAGTAAAATTATGAGAACTACGGTAAGGCCATCATACCAAGCGGAACGACACGCCAGTCGGTTACTCACGAGGTTAGCGACACTCGATGGAACGCCGGTTACGGTAACCTATTACTTTCACTTAGGAACCTGGTTAACACTCGCAAAGCGGCTCTTATGGGCATATAAATTTAACAGTGTGATCTGTCATTATAACTTATAACCAAGATATTAAGGGGTTCTATACATAACGAAAAAGCCGTTACTGAGGTCATATTGAGAGGCTGGGTGTAAGATAGTAATATAATAGGTATTTAATGTTTGGAAGGAAGGAAAGGTATATGGTACTAATAGTAGGTGTCATAGTATCATCTATAACCAGCAATAAAACATAGTTATTGCCGTAATATAGTTCAGAGTATTATTTTTTCAATTCTGTTGAAGTTTGACTGAGGAACATTTGGGTTTTTTACTAACGCACTTACTCCTAAATAACTAACCCTCCGTGCTGGAACATATATGTAGTTCCATAATTCCGTATTAGTACAAGGTTCCGTAGGTACTACCATCATCTCCAAATATACCAATATTTCAGCAATCGGATAAATAAGTATTTCTTTTTGTCATTCATATAGGCTATCCTATATGTTTTTTTTTCCTTTTTAAATTTTGTTTTGACATTTATTTAATTGATTGTTTCGTTTTAGTGGAAAGAACTGCGATCTAATGTGTTACATTTATGGTATAGCAGCTATGTAATTGCATTATCTCCATATACGTATACAAAAAAAAAAAAATAGCAAGATATTTAGGGAGTGATCCGCCTCTGGATCAGCATAGTCTTCACGGTACAACTAACGACAATGGACAAAGGCTTAATAATTTTTGCTGAATGTAGAAACCTAATTGTGGGGAGAACTCTATATCCTCACAAAAATATCCACAAGGGCAAATGGAAGTCAGCCAACCGATTAGTAGTTAATCAGATAAACCATTTCCTGATAGGAAGACGCCACAGTAGCAACCTACAGAATGTGAGAACATACAGAGTGGCTAATATAGATTCGCACCAATTTCTGAGCATAGCACACGTAACAGCAAATATCTCCTCAGTACTATGAAGGTCAACAAGAAGGAGAAACCCAGAAGATTCAACCGAAGAAATCTGAAGGAACCAGATATTCAAAGGGCACTGAGTTAGTAGACTCTAAACTACTATTTCTATCACGGAAGCTACAATTTTTTATTATCAAGGCATTGAGAAATCATGGGCGCACTGCTATAAGGCAATGATGAAAGCAGCTGAAGAATCACTAGGAAAGCACGAGAAGGAAACAAGGAGCAGCAGATGTCCAACATTCTAGGAGTTCGGAACTGGATGGTGTCGGCACAAGACCGTGAAATTTGGGGCTATTGACTAGCAGAATACACAATTAGTATAATAGTTCTTAAAAATACGTTGTAAAAAAAAATATACTTTTCCCTTCAAACTTCAATAGTATTTGAAAACCTGTTCTTATGTTTCGACTTGTTAATGGGAGAATGGTAATATCCAAACAGGTTATACATACAAACGAATAATAGTGATATGCGAATACTGTGGGAACGAATGTGTCCAAAAACAATAGGCCAGAAGATTTTTTCTTCTGTTCATTTATACTAGAAGGACATAGGATCACCCTTCTAGCACCTGCCATAAATTCGGAGGGTTACAAAATACAATGCTTCCTAATGCACTGTTAACCCCACCTATATGCACTGTGGCTCATACGGCCTCTGTGCCGAAAAAACTACACCACTCGAATTACTGATATTAAGACGTTTCAGATATAAGGTGACGGCTTAAATAAGAAAAAAAACTACGTTTGGATAGGTAAGGAGTTAGGAATCAAAAAAGATATATCTATTTCGGGGGAAACCTGCATCAAATAAGACACCAAGTTCTTAAATGACAATTTAATTAATAAAATGATTTGGAGACATAAGGATTCTTCGGTGGATTCCGAAACATATGGCTGAATAAGCGAAGAATTTGATAGTATCTATTGGCAGTAACAACTGCCCTAATAAATCAGAAGATTGTGATATACATATATACCAGCTTATTATAGAAAACTAGATGTTTGGAGATTATTTTTCTTACTGCCGTTTAACTCAACCGGTCTTTCCTGCATTCCCTTATTTAACTTCTTAGATGTGATCTAATTATTTTTTCCTGATTCCAACTAACAGATTTTATATAATGTTACAACCAAATTGTCGAAGCGAGACATTAAATTGAGAGAACCCGTCAGTTTATATGTAGTAACTTTGTAATGTACGGCCAAATAAATCGCTGGAGTGCCAGTTCAAATAGGATAACTTATACAATTATTTTTGCGATCTATTATCGATAAGCCCAACACTGGGAGTTCTTCCACTAAAACAGAAGACAAAATCTGAACCGACCATACAGGAAGAAAACAGATTTTGTTGACAAGCAGAATCAAGAAACAGGAAATTGATTTAAAAATCGTAATTCCAAACTACCCAGAGAGTACAATACAGCTTAGAGTTTAATATAATTTCTGTCAACGCAACATTTTTTCATGACGCAGAACTACTTACCAGACATGATGACTAGGCACATGTTCCAGAAAGTGTTCCATAGACTCAAATATTTACAAAAAATTACAGTGATATCTTCTGATTCGTTTGTTTAAAATTTAAAAAAATTAACAATTACCCAAATAAAAATATTTACGAAAAAAATGGTCATTACGTTTTTAAGATTTGTTGTATGGCTCCTGCGGAATAGCCCTTTCCGCCACACCTGATTTTTTTAATTTTGAAGAAAAACATATTAATACTAAAGAAAGTAATCTTGACCAGTTATACCTATAAAATCGCCCCCCCCCCCCTCCTACAATTATGAATGTAAGAAAAAAGAATAATGACCGCTGGTTTAAAAGAGCACTGAGTCCTCTCCTCTACAAGTGTCGTATTTAATACATTCGTATTTAAATTAGGTAATAATGAAATACTAAAAACTAATAAACAAAACAAAGAAAATTGATCAATATCGTTTTGAGTCTTGTTCTCCTTTATCGTTTTGTTCTCCATGTTCAACTATCTTCCATCATTTTAAAGTATCATTGTATCTTCCATCAATGTAAAATCTTAGGGATCCAAATTACTTAATAAGAATAGTCTAATATCCCCACTTACATGGACCACTACCTTCAATGAGTTTTTACTGGAATGACAGGGATAAATATAAAATAATATCTAAAACAAATAAGAAAGAAATTGTGCGTCAAACTAGGAACTGGTATAAATGATGAGATATCGGCCGGTAAAGACAGACTAACTGTACCGCGAACCTGAGGGAATTCCAGACTGCATTCCAGCTCCAGGACGACTCGCCCCCCCCCCCCTCCTCATCGATTCATAAAGATGGCTTTGTCGGCTCCTAACGGGCCCAATCACCGCCCTATAATACCCCCCTGGATATTTAACACAATTACCCCTCATTATCGACAACGATTTCAGGAAAAAAACGATAACCTTTCACTGAATATCAACAACAGTATATGTAGCATAACCGAACCAAACTTGGCTAAAGTGGAATGAGTAAGGAATTGGACATTACCTTTTTTCTTTTACTCCATCTCTTTACTCCCACTCGCTATATGTAATAGTGTCTGCAGAGCAATAATTAGCAAATTCGATATAAAAAAAATAAAGTAACTGTATGCTGGGTCTACAACATTATACTTAAAACATTTAATGTATTATACTAAACAGTAAATGTATTAAGGGGATATGGAAAAAAAATTCCTTTTAAGTCAGCTAAAGTTTAAAAATACAAAGTTTATAAGTGATTTTATGCCAGTGAAGTTCAACATAAACAACTTTAATGAAGTCTAAATAATGGACATTATCAATGAGTTTCATTTGATTCAGTGGTAAATAGCCATAATAAAAGTGATTTAAGAATTAAGTAGTATCAATACTCCGACGGTTGTAGTGACCATCAATAAAGGATAACTGGGATTTAAACATTTCGAGGTGCACATCACAACTTTGACTGGAGTATTTTAAATTTAAATGTTTATTTTCTGTTTCAATACAAACATCTTGATAGGCTTAGTTACTTAACTTTTACTCTTTAACTATCTTTACTGCTTCATAATTTTTCTCTATAAAATCATACTTTTTCTTTTTTTATTTTATTTTTTTAACCCATTATAAATTTCTTCCCCTTTTTATTATTCTTTTATTTAATCCTTTTTATTCCTTTTTCTGCATTATATTTAAAGCATCCTAAGATTAGTTTATTATTAAATTAACAGTTAAACAAATTAATGCCCTGATTTCATGGAAGCAAATTTCATCAAAGTAAAAACATTTTTTGGCAAATTATAAAATAATAATTATTGTAGGAATTAAATATTTTTTTTTGCACTTCAGAATTAATCCCTTCAGTAGAGCCCACCACTAAACTGAAAGGCACAATAGCGGAAGAGAAAGAAAATTATATACTACGTACTAATTGCCACAGTTAAGAATGGAAGACTTTCAAAACGTAGTGGAACATTGCACAATATATTTAGAGAATACAAGAAAAGACTCTTTTTTAAGCAATCAAAATCATTAATTTTCATCATAAAATGAAATTTATTTTAAGTTGCCTATACATATATTCTATTATGTTGAAAAAAAAAATAGTCTGCGAATCCTAAAGCCATTATTATAGTTAAAGATGCGGAAGATTAGATGACCGAGAAGCGGTAGTGAAAAGGTTGAAAAATCTATGTAGGTACATATTTATTTTGGGAAATCAAATAAATATGGACAAAAGCTTGTCTTAAATGGAGGGATATCTATATAATTATTAAAACCAAAATATGAGCAACTTAACATAGTTAAGTTTTTATTTGACAACATTATAATTTGATTTATATTTTTATATTTGTACAATTGGTATATTCATCGTTATGTTATGTTTTCTTTTAAACGCCACCTGGCACCAGAGTGCTGACGACAGTGTCTAGCCATCCTGCAAGTATCGTATATTTTCCTACCGACTAATCCTCGATACCATCACCGTAGTTCCAATCAAAGGAAGAGCACGAAAGGGAGACAAAGATACAGAATGCAGAAGATAGTAAGGACTGAGCGGCGGTACCTGACGGGGACAGCAGAGTGGGACTTGGTTTCCTGGAAGCAGGCTGGCCACCGACCCCCGCATTCCTCACACAGCTCCTATCTTCTGCGACCCTCTCTTAACCGACTCTCGTTGAATAATACACTATATATACATATATCCTTAAAAGAATTATATGTATATATTAAATATTGCATTTATTTTAAAGTTATAAGGTTACATGTTAAAAACTGAAATGAAGTTTCTCTAGTTGGTAAGGAGGTCGTCCAACAATACATTGTTGGCAGCACAAGCAAAAAAAGACCAGGAAGAACGCCCTGTGAATGACAGCCATTCCGGTCCTAATAAATTTTGTGGAGAGCCAAAAATTCAAGGAGGGTTCAACTGTGGTGTAGTGGGATTAGCATAGCAAAATTATACCCAGAAGGTCACTTGTCCGTAGCCCGACAGGATGCCATAAGATATTTTAGAGGGAGTAAAATATCCTTGGCCGTCTTTCGGATGGGAGAGAAGATTAAGTTCCCGAGCCTGTAAGATGTCAGGTACTCGTTGAAGATCCATATCCCAACTATACCTAGATAGGCAAAATTTAGGACTCCCAGTTTAGAATTTTCTGATTAGCCATTGCAGCATAACGTGACGTTAAATAAACAAACAAGACTTATAAGGGGAGTACATGCTTATTGGTATAAGAGTATTCTTGAGCATTCATGAAAAGGTATTGCCATGTTGTCATGGGAGGGTGAAAAAGTGGAAACTAAATGGTTAAAAGGTATAATAACTAATTAATAAGAGTAAGGCTGACGAGACCACGGCTAACAACTTCACTAACGCGGCTTACTAATACTTCTTTCGTCATTGGTACCACAATGGTGGACTCATTTTATCCGGAAATAGCGGCCAATTTAAAAGGGACAGCTTAAGAAATGTTTGCCTCATATAAAATTAAACTTATATCTAATTCAATAAAAATGTGAATCAATGTTGAAAAAATAAGGTAAAACATCTTTAGAGATGATAAGTTTGTTTCTTTGTTTAACGTCCCTTTATGCTGCTAAGGTTAATAGGACGATGCTACAGTGGGAGTCCTAAATTTTGCCCATCCAGGTTTTATTCGGATAGGGGTCTTTAACGAGTACCTGACATCGGACAGGCTCCTGCGTCCTACGTCCTATCCGAGGGACGGCATAGCTAAGGATTTTTTACTCCCTTTAAAAAATCCTAGGGCCACCGCTGGACGCGAACTCGCGACCTTTAGTATTGTAGGTTGCCATGCTAAACACTAAACCCTAAAGGTGATAAGTAAGTAATATATAAATATTAACTATTTAACAAACAATTCAATCCTACTTACGCAAACTTTTTCACTTCCCGTCCGTAAAATATATGAAGAGTCCACGGAAGAAAGGGGGAATGTCATTTGGAGTGCTTTCCGAGAAAATCGAGTTTTTAGGTTTGGATCTTTAATTACTTAAGTTTCTTTTATCATTTTTCTTCAATTTTTTTATATGTCCTTTTCCTTTTTGATTTGCGTGTCAAAATAATAAATTTGCCGGAAACAGACATAACACGCTCTAAAAAAAAAAATGTTTTAGTGAAAAAAAAAAAACAATCTAAAATTTCAGAAAGGGGGTTAGTCCTGGACGCTCCCCCTTTCTTCCCTGTTTCATTGATGAAATGTTGATATTAATACACAATCCATATAACTTTTAACATGACTCTCCCCCATTCTAGGTTTTTCCGCGAGGACATTCCCCCTTTCTTCCGAGTACGTGGTTCTTTCCATCGCTTGTAACCAACCGACTGTCATTTTTTCTGACTATTTCTTTTCACCAACATATTCTACTCAACTAGACGAACAATTATATATATATATATAACTACAATTCGGAAAAAAATTGACTCTCCCCCTTTCTTCCGTGGACTCTTCATATATATAACTGGGGGTGATGAAAATTAAAGTCAGTTCATAATTTCAAAATGAATTTAATTGAAAAATATAAAAGCCTATTAAAAATATGAGATTATTTTTAATTAATGGCAATCGTACTATTCATTCATTACTAATCATCATTATTCTTAGCTCCGGACAAAGCAGTATTTCCCACTTAGCTTCCTACCAGAACGTTGATTTTTCCCTTCTATTCTTGGAGGAAAACAAGCTGATATACATCTTATTAGGATGTAGGTGGGTGGGTGGTAAGGAGGTTTTAGCACGCTGATAAATCTTTAAGGTAACCAGGAATAGAACTTGTTTAGTCGGAACACTATCTGATCATGATAGGTGTCTAAAAACAGGACGGTACATCTATATTTAAAAGAAATAAATCATACTTCTAAACTGAATACCTTTCATATTTATTTACAAGAGAAGATTAATTTTAAGTAATTAAAAAAATGTAACAATTTTTTTACACTATACTTCCAATAAAAACAAGTTACAGAAAATGAAGAAATTTATTTCAAACTTACTAAGCACCGCATGGACGTAAAAGCGATATAGTAGACAGTCAACAATTTACAAACTGAATATAAACTATTTAATATGACAATAAATTGTGCGTGGCCTCAGGAGGTGAAGTAAAAAAAAGTAACTTTACTTGTCACAAGGATTTAAGAATATGTAATCTAAATTCATTATCATGTCTGGAACATGCTATTGACCACATATTTAATTTTGGCCACTTTCTTGAAGATTATTAATAAAAACATTAAAATTCGAATAAGGTATTCAATTGACTAGCGCAGCACCCAAATATGATAAAATTACCATGAATGTAAATATAGTAATATGGCCATCTTTATTTTTGGCCACTTTTTTAAAATAATCTGTAGTAATACACCCAAAATCCAATCCTAAACTGTGCCCAAACGGTTTTAGGAAACTGAAATTTAAACTGACAACAAGGTACCGTATTTACGTTTTTTTTATACTTACTAATACTAGTAATTGGAAGTTAGGCACGTCGGCCTTATAAACAGAGGCGTCATATTTTTTATGACCTTATATATTTTTTTTAAATGGAGCCATAAATAGGATCGAGTTATTTATATGGATTATATTGTTAAAAATATGCAAATTTCAACTATATAACTAAAGTTGTTTTGCTTTGATTTTATTAATGATTCATACACTATTTTTTTTTTAAGATAAAAACTCGATTTAATTTTTGCACTTTGCAGACAGGTGCGTATTAAGAATTAAAGTGAAAAAAAAAATTATAAAAAAATAAATACAAATATACTTTTCCCATTTCAATACCAATATTCACATTTTATTTCGAGGAAAAAGCGATGGAAAGAAAAGTTGTGAACACTAAACTAAAAATTATAGTAAAATAAAATATATAAAACCCTCAATAATTCAATATGGATACAATGGCTCTGAGCTTGCTAACGAGGACCATTCTATCAAATGCTATTATACCCACATCTCATAAACAAGTTTTTTTTTTATATATCTAAATTAAATTTCCAGGTGAAAAAATTATTCAGGTTTTCCAGGTAAGATATGTGTTAAAAAAAAAAATGATTGAAAAGTTTAATAATCAACACAATGTTTAAAATAATTATTCAAAAGTGGATTTTTTGAAAAAATCTTTTTTCTATGACAGGTCATCATGATCTCATTTAAGAGAGAAGAAATTATAATAAGTAGGTACTGTTTATTTTAATATACGTATCAATAAACATTATTGTTTTTTTTTTCTTTTCAAATTTGAACACCAATTTAGAAGCTAAATAGCCTTAATAAAATTTTCGAAAAGCCTAAAATGTTAATGACACGTTGGTCAGAGCACGCACAACTTGTGACCCGAGCTGAGGAATGCTGGGAATCCGGGCTGAGAAGCAACAGCTAGAAAACAGCCGTGCGATCCAGTTTGTTAAATAGAGCGGGAGGGTGGACCAACCTTCCATAACATGCTACAAGGATAACACGCATCCAACATGAGCCACCCTCGTAGATGATACCGTACCCAGAAACATCCAACAAAGAACGATATTACAGCTAAAAGTTAAGGAAAATAAAATGATAATCTTATCAAGAAAGTATTTCAAAGAAAAAGCTTTGTAAAAATGTCTTTGAATTTTTATATAAAATGGGTTCTTTTTGCTTCATTTTTAAAAACAAAACAAGAAAAAAGAACATCATTTCAGATGATTGTTTCTGAAATTTTTCGCAGAAAAATTCTTCTGCTAGGAATAATAATAAAATATTTCATTTAATGCTCTTTTTCTATTATATATATCATACTATTATCACCAATAATGGCGAAATTAAATCGAAGAATACCCAATTAATATATAAATATTTACATACCAATAATTTACGTTATCAACGATGATCAAAAAATGCGTCGGCTTTTCCCATTTTTCCTTATTTAAATATTTCTTCAATCCTAACGACTGCAATTATCTAAAATTAAAAAGAAAGGGAGAATTTCAACAAAAGGAGTGTTATAACCCTGTTAAAAGTTCAATTTGATTTTTTTTTTCGCCTAATAGGGTATGCAGGGGTTTCCGAATCCATATGGAGGGTGGGGGGAGGAGACGCTGGTCCAATGCCGGCAAAAAAGTTTTTAACTTAATTAATTTAAATTAAATTAATTTAATGACTGGTCCGACCAGAACGAATGAATAGATAAGATACCAATATTTTTATATAACCGAAAGAAAAAAAATAATTTGTAAAGAAAATTTAGCCTAGAAGCAGGCCTTTAATTTATTAATTTGAGGGGGGTGGTTAGGTGTGAATTATTGAGCTGCAGCGATTAGCGGTGTCAGTATAGAGCTTATGGGTCCCCAAACCACATTGGGCAAATTCCACTAAAAGACATTCAAAAATTACTATTATCGATAACAAAAAATATTACAAATTGAAATTACTTAAGGTAGTAACTTAGGTTCGATTTACTTGAGTTTCGGTAATGCACTGCATTGTGATTATCTTTTATATTCAATATATGTTTATAATTAAGGGTATTCCTGAAGAAAATTATAGTTCTTTTACATGTCTTTGTTTTTTTCTTTTTCCAGGATCAGTACCCATTTACTTCTTTTCCAACTGAAAAGTACTGCCATTGTGGAAAAACTAAATGATATATTGAATAAAAGCTGAGCTAAAACTATTATTATTATTGGAGATCATCTAGGATTGCATGACATCAGGAGAGGAGCATTGCAGATAAAAACATCTTATCGATAATCCGTTCTTAGTCATACGTGAACTTAAGGTTATTATTGCATATGCGACGACGTCAGTCATTGCTGATCACCCGAAAAATAAGTAATCGAGCTCCCGAGAATATCAAAATAAATGAGTGTCGTATATTTTCTATTATCTGAACATTTAAGGTAAGCAAGCTGTAGGCAAGATGGAATGCGAATGTGACAAGAATCTTTCCTCGAAGCATCATTCATGAATAACCGATCCAATTGTGCAATTCAAAGAACAATTAAAAAAAAAAAAAGAGAGATTACAAATCCAGCATTTAGAATCAGTATTTAGAATAGAGCTCCATTGATTGAAACCTTCGATTTATGATTCTAGTCATTGTTTCTATGAAGGGTCTGGTTTGAAGAGATAAAACAATAATTTATTTCTAAAACAAATAACAAAATAATGGGAACTCTAGATCATACTATCAAAACGCAATCATCATTCATTCTTGGCTCTTAATTAACAACAACTTAACAAGAAATAATGATTACGTAATTACTTTCATGTTCAATATGCACTTTATCCGCTAACCACTTACAATTTTTTTATTTTAGTAAAAATAGAAAATTTTAAGCAGATCCTAACAATACCGGGTTCATAATCGTAATCACCATCCATTAATTTTACGCATGACGGCCTCAAATGATCAAAGTATATAAATAAATAAATAGTGAGATGTTCGAGAGCAAGTAAGATTATATGTAATAATTTCCTGAGGTTCGAGGTCTTGAAAATTAAACAAGGTTTATTTTATACTCGCCAATGTTTCGTCTATTTTATAGACATCCTCAGGGCTACAATGGTAGAAAACAAAACAGATAAAAGAAAGATGTTTACATATTGGAAAGTATCAATTTAAATTAATCAATTAATTATTTAGGATTGGTTAAATACCTTACTTTAATTTAAATTGCTACTTTCCGTTATATAATTTTGTCTTTCATCTGTTTTGGTTTCTTCCATTGTAGTCCTATAAAATATACGAAACGTTGACAAGTAAAACATAAACCTTGTTTAATTTTCAAGACCTCAACCCTCACGAAATTGTTTCATATAAATGAATAAAATTAATTAATGTAAAAGGCGCCCGGTGTGGCTGTGCGGTAAAGCGCCTTACTCCCATGCCGGAGCTGCGGGTTCGAGTCCCGCCCAGGGTGGTGCTTTTCTTTCGTAGGAGAAGTATCACCCAGTGCCATGGGTGTTAGTATGGGCAGTATAGGGCTTCAGTGGAAGCCTTGAAGTCCCCCAAAAAAAATATAAAAAAATAAAAAAAAATAATAAAAATAAAATAAAAGAATATTAATGTAAAATGTTATATAAACAAAATTAAAAGATGTTACGTAAAAAAATTAAAGTAACTAAAATATATTATCTAAAACGTTAATTAGGTGTGTTAAAAACATCTATACTATGAAACAAAAAGCTCTTAATATTGTCAAGGTATAGCTTTCATAGAAATCACTACTTACGGTAAAAGAAGATTGATAAATACCTGAAACAAAAACAATTTTTTACGTTAATAAAACTATTATCAACGAAAATATTGGTGTAAGTTAATTTATATATATATATATATTTTAAAATCATATACACATAATCAGAAATATGTGTTCTTAATTAAAAAAACAAAACAGAATAAACCTTGTAACTTTATGGAGCATTAAGTTACTGAAAGCTCAAAGCACCAATCCTTTCGTTTGTTTATCGTCAGTGTATACCACTAAGGTTAATCAAACGATGCTACAGTGGGAGTCCTAAATTTTGCCTATTCAGGTATAATAATTATTATTAGGATAGGGATCTTTAACAAGTAACTGACATCGCACAGGCTCGGGACCTCCATTTTACATCCTATCGGCATAGCCAAGAGTTTTTTACTCTCTTTAAAAACTCCTAGGGCCACCGCGGGACACGAACCTGCGACCTTTTAGTATTGCAGATTGCCATGCTAACCAATATACAACAGGTGATCCCTTTTCCAATATTTTATTGAAAATGAACGAAATTGATTTATAATTTATAATACTTTAAAAACAAGTAGATCTTATATTGCCTTCACCTGTCGGTAGTATGTAGGTGATATATTATATAAATACTATAAAAAAAACTGAAATGGAAAAAAAAATCTTTGTAATCCTGAGCTATGTCGAAATGTTCCTACTACTTATGAGTAAATAATATTCATAAAACAATTAATTAACTCAGTATTTGGAGGAAGTCAATTTATAGGACTTGGATACAGGAATATCCAAATTTACTCTAGCCATAAAGACTATTTATTTTAAGTTACAAACCATAAATTCTTAGCAACATTGTAACAATAGAAACATTACATGCGAGCAGTTCATAGTAAAAGTGAACTCGTTATTAAAACTTAAAATTTCGCCAATGCAATTTTTATATACATCATAATGCCATAAGGCGAATCCAAATAGGCTCAGTTATGTAGCTTTTGAACAAAGATATAACTAATACCAAAATAATTTGATTTACGACTGATAACTCAATGGATTATACAGTTCTATTTGCATAACACATTTTCATAATAAAATCTTTGATGAGCCTGACTACATTATAAGTGAATCCTTTTTTATAATCAATTCAATTCAATAATTCTTTTCTTTACCTATAAAGTGCTTATCAGTTAATATAATAAATGTAATAGAATCTGTCCATAATTTTATTATTTTATAACCAAAACTAGATAATATGTATTATATATCTCTACATCACAGATAAACTTGTAAAAGGGACCTTACTTAGGCCACTTCGGGACGCGAACCCGCGACCTTTAGTATTGTAGGTTGCTATGCTAACAAAACCATAGGTGATCCCTGAAAAATTTGAACGCCACACATTTAATCGCCACCATAATAGTTCTGTAAAATTATATTTAAAAGTCTTTCGAGGTAACAAGTAAAACGTTAAAATAAAACGATAAGTTTTAGACGAGGGGTCCCCAAAGTTATCCGATTTCCGTGCCCTCACTAAATATAATTTTTTTTTTACCCCATTTCAAATATCAGGGCAAACCTTATGTTACTAAAACGTTTTCTTCATTTTTAATCCAGATACCCTTTGATATATCTACAACTCAATTTTTTGATACAATTGGACATTTGATGTGGTTTGGTGAGTTAAAAAAATGTTTTTATTAAATTTTTATTTCTTTTTAACTCCATTCTTTTATTCGCAGTGCGACGGGGACAAACTAAGGGACAACCAACAAATGAGATATAAACTCCTGCTAAATATGTACTTCAAATTCACAAATTATTTATTGTAAGGGCATTAAAGTAAGTAATGAGATGAGTGGACTTGTTCCCTGCACATTTTTAAAGCAACGATATTATTAATATAATATTTTGATTATAAAAATGTTCACGGGCCCCCAAGAGAACAGCCGCGTTGGACAGTTTAGAGATCTGGAGTAGTGCAAACAGCGACAATCAGTGCCATCAGATGTTTTAGTTACTACGAAGAACTCAAGGGCACCCCAAACATCCTGTCCAGTCCTTATCAATATCAACTCCAGCTGAGGGGAAGAAAGTTGAAAACTAACTGTTGAAGAACTGAAGCGTTGAGAGGCAGCTAAATAAGACGCTATCAGGGAATATTAAACGAAGCTAAGATAAAATGCGGTGGGAGAGATAAGTTAGTAAGGACCGGGTGGAAGGCAGGTGAGCTGGAAGGAGACACCTTATCGTGAGCTGATAACGGCGAGATAAGGTTGGCTGCCTCCAGGGAGAGGCAACAGACATTTTACATCGCTCAACTCTTATTACGCCAGCTTGATCGCATTAGTTGTCAGCCGTCTATCGCCAAACGGAGAACATCCAGTATAAATAGGGTAAGTGTATAAAGGATGGAGATTTCTCAATGATTGATATCAATCGATACGAAAAAGCCTGAACATTGATGAGTAACACTAAAGGCAAATCGCTATGACAATAGTGAAAGATCATCACGTACATCAGTAACGGATGCCAAATTTAATTTAGGGGGTAACATCAACGGTATTTATCGGATTATAGGTGACTCAATGTTACAATTTAGTAAAAATACAATTTAATTTTTACAACTGTTTCCTAAGAACATTAAAATTTCAATTATAACGGAAATAATCACTTATTAAAATAATCCATAAATCAAGTAAAGACATCCATAGCGCAACATGAGATGTCAAGTGTCCTAATTTCCAAAACCAAGAATGCTGGTAATATACATTAGTCTAGTTCCCAGATGGGATGCATGTTGGAGGAATGGGACTACTTTTGTTGGCTAAACAGGGCTTAAGGGTTATGAGATGGAAGATACGGTGTCACAATGACAAGAGCAATTGAAAATGAATCAAAATCTTGATGCTTTGGAATTTACGAAACTTGTCATCTGCAATATTTTCAGTGGCGTAGTTATGGAGACTGGCTCCCGTGGTCAGATTATAAGAGGCGCCCCACCCCCCCTCATTGGCGTACCTAGACCAGACGAGGCGTACCTGTCAAAGTCTATGACCGAAGAGTGGGGTGGGTCTTCCAGCCTTTTGGAGGATCTCTTATTCGCCACCGCCGCCCACTCTTTGATAACAAGAGTAAAGAGGGGGCCATTAATAGCCTGATTGAGGGTGACGGGATGGCCAAGTGGGCTTACGCGTTAGAAAATACCGTGACAAATAACTTGTGAGAGATAGCCAGTTCAAAATCCGGAACCAAGGGACATTTAATGATACTCGGCATTAATCACCAATCCTCTTCCCTGGCCCCGGAAACGCAGTATAGCCTAAAAGGCGAGGAAAGGGAGAAATGAAGAAAAACAAAACAAATCCTAACCTGATTGTTACTTTATACAAGTGTAATTCGAGTAGTGAGTATAAGGCAGTTCTGACTCAATTTGGAGGCAACCTTCCTGACTGTTATCCTGTAGGTGTAATGATATGTAAGGTTAACAGCAGAGATGTTGGTATCGGTTTCACCATTACTTCTCCTCCTAGAATTGATTGAAGGACATCCGCAGATAATCAGCAGCATGGAATAACATCGCATGCATTAATTATTAATTGAAGGCTATATTCCGGATCGCTACTACCTAGTACGAACGAAAGTCGAACGAAGCGGTAAATCAGAACATACAATTTAAGAAGAAATTATTTTATTTTTATATATAAAAAAGCCATTTATTTATTTTTGTAATTATCTTTTAAAAGAAAAATTATATTTTATTTTCATTTTGTTTAAGATATTTCTCTAGTAGTTCCAGCATCCCAACAGTTTGTTACTTTTTTAATACAGTAGATGTAAGGTTATGTTATTCTTACAAAATAGTAGGTTACAACGAGGTAAGGTTATGTTCCTCTTTCAAAACAGTAGATTACAACGAGGAAATGGGTACATGTTATCAACAGTAGGACTTTTTTCTCTGACCAATTTGGTCACCAATTTATCCCAACCTCTTGATTCACACGTTAATTTATCGTAGTAATAAATAAATAAAAATACAAGTGTAATTTTTAGAGTAGGTAATTTCTAATGTCCTCAGTAACCGAAATCCATTGAACCTACATAATAACTAAACGAAAACATTACAGTGGCGCACTTCTTTGAAAATTTGAAGGCATTGACAAGCCAAAAAGATAATACAAATACGTGACCATCGATTCGGATTTTGCATATACCAATCAACAATAAAGCAATTATAATGAGGGACTGCATGGAGAAGATAAAATATATGCAACTGGTATATTTTTGGATGCTGCTCAGGCGTCTAATAAACTCAAAAACTACGCTCAAGTACCATTTTAACCCTTAAAAATTTTCTCTTCTAGGGATTCTACTATGGTCCAACAAGACTCGGAAATCTTGTCGTACCCAAGTTTTAAAATTGGCAAAAATTAAACTTAAAGAGTTTTATAAGGATGTAACAAGGTGGGTTGAGGAAAACGATAATCTAGATGATGTAGCAAAGCTTAAAATGGTAGAACTAATAAATTTTATAATATATTATAGCAGTTTATATATTTTTTAAATACGATCACTTCCTAAGGGTTATTGGATTATTAATGGTGATATCTTTGTACTATGGGAATTTTCATAATCAGCGGATTTACTGGGAATATTCAGCATCCACGATCGACCGCCTGGTTTTTATCCTAATCTAAAGAAAGGTTAAGTCCCCATTTTTTCGATACAAGGCCACATAGGAGGAGGTTTTTTCAATCCTGGAGTCGATCTGTGGCTGATAGAACTGCAATTTTCATTTTAGTTACAGCTCGATGCACTGTCTGACGCGCAGTGCAACTGCACTCCAATTGTCCCTTGTCATGAGGCAGTGCCCAGTACTAAATAAATTTTGTACTGGCACTGCCTCATGAGAAGGGACAACCGAATATACAATGCAGTCGCACTGCGAGTGCCACTAAATTAATAATATTTAAATGCAGTTTTTTATGTGAAATTTCAGCTGTCTAATTTATAAGAAATCGGTTTGGAAAATCGATCGAAAAATAAAATAACGGTTCGGAAATAGGTAAATGATCTAAATAATAATAATCTTTTCTATACTTCGTGCATTAATGTACCTTTAACAACTATCTAAACAACATTAAGTCTTTCTTTATTTTATTTTTTTAAATATTTTTTTATAAATCATAATAATAAACATATAAGTTTACTTGATAATAAAAAATAGAAAAAGTAGATCGTCATTGTAAATGGACAATCATTTACACAAACTATGATAGATTTGTAGTGAGAATTAACATTTCCTCCTGCCCTGATAACTGGAAATATTGGGGTCAAAAATGAGGAGATACGGGTTTAGCATCGTCCACGGCGCTCTTAGATGTTTGGAGGCTATCATTAGAGTCATTGATGGTATTGTGAAAGAAAACCAGCGGTGATAAATGAATGAATCTTGGGTGTGATAGTGGACGGTCTCTTCAATCTCTTAGAGGTTAAGGAAAATGGATACATTACTCTAGGGAGCTAAAAATAAAATGATAATATTTTGATATAAAATATAAAAGCTTCATAATCACTGGATAACAGTATAGGATTGTTGTGATATCACAAGATTTGTCTTATTTGACATTCACACTAAATTAATACAGATAACGATTTGCAATAATTGATATATTTTAGTACATTAGTTCAAGTATCGTCAGGTTAAACAATTGGAAAATAAATATTCCTAAATTAAATTAAAAAAAAAATATGTTCTTTACATTTTTTTAATTATTAATTAATTTACTTTAAAGTTTTTATTTTCTATTTTTGATGGAACGTTGATATATTAAGATGAACATTGGCGCTTGATATTTTATAAATTCGCGAATAAAATTATTTTGACATTAGAGTCAATGTTTTTATGTAATTTTAATTATGGAATCAATGTAAAAAAAAAATCATTTAATGTATTAGTGTTTCCAATAGGAATTACTAATTTCGATTTAGTAATTTAAAGTTAGTCAAATATAAATATAAGAATAGTCTGGGGTGGCGGTCAAATACCTATAAATGGTACTTAACTATTTTATAGTTCAAAAATTACACGAAATCCCTAAGTTTCATTGAGGCATAAATCTAAATATCCCTTCATGAAAAATCATTATTTATTCAAATAGTGAAATCGATTGGTGTAGTTGATCTTTGGTCCTGTGAAAGATAACAAAAAAGCTTTTATTATACTGAAATCAAAACATCCTTGGCAAGAAATCAAAGAAAAGTAAAGTAAAACATGACGTGTTTTCAAATCTTATGATTACTTTCAGCTAAATTATTTCAGGAGTGCTTTGCAGGAATCAAAAAAGCTTAAGGACTATGTACGGATGAAACAGGAATAACTCTTAATAACATAAACACTACAATCCGTCACGAAAAATAACGAATTTATATCTGGGACAACCTAATTCTTAATACATCATATTACCTCGGTGTATCATTCGATAGAAGGGTAGGGGAGGTGGAAAAAACACTAAAAAAACTTGAATTTTTACAATAAAAACCCAAAAAATGAAATAAAAAAGGGAGTTCTTGCGACGTAATCTACGGAACTCTATAAACAGATCATTCTCACGTTAACTTCACGGACAAAACAACAGAATGACAAACGACATGGCCAAAGCCTGAGACTCACATTAAGAGCTGGCTTAACCGAAGCTGAACAAAAACATCTGATTAATGGACTAAAGACCGTGAAAATGTGCTGGGTACTATGCCAAGTTCTAGGATCAATCATTTACGTAAATTTAAAACATTACCGAAATTTGCTGATTATAATTGCAACGTGTAATGAGAGACATAAATAAAAAATACAATTACAAAAATAATAACAATATTCTATATATTCATTCTGAAAGGTGTTTGTTGTCAGTAAGCCATAACGTCTTTGATATTAGATCACATTCTATAATTAAGGTATCGTTTTACAGAGTTCCTTCCTCTCCAGATGGGAAAAATAGTGAGAAGACTCCCCAGAAGAGCCATGAGTAAAAGAATAATTTATTTGCGCATAACTCAAAAACTATCGTTTATATAAGTTCAAAAAGTAAAAGGCCTGTATTTTTCAAGACTTAAAAAAAAAAATCACGTAAATCGGAAAATTTGTTATGAATTTGTAGCCTTTTGAATCATGTTTCCATACCGAAAAAAAATTTTATTCCCTATACTATGGTTTGTTTACACGTTCTCAAATTAAGGCTATAAGATCATCGATCATTATGGTATGTGCATTAGCCGCATGGGCTGACTAAAAAACAAAAAAAAAAACGATATGTATTGGAATTGAAATTATGATCTAATTTAAGGTAAAAGAATTTTTGTGGCACGTGAAACCAAATTTTTTATAAATTGTACACTGATTTTTAGGAATCGTAATAAAATTCCTATTTTTAATTTCTTTTAGTAACCATCAACTATCAATCCATATTAAAATTTTTGTACCAAGCTATTATAAATTGGAGCATGCAAAGGGTATAAGTGCCATTGAGAAAATTTTCCAGAAATGATATGGCATATACCCACTAGGTGAACTACATTCGACACTTACACCCATGTTATCTTTCAAACGTTCAATTAACTACTTACTGAAGAATGGTTTTGACACACATAACAATTTGGCAAAAAAAATCTTTATATATATTTTTTGGCACTTATACCCTTACGCATTTCTACGCTTCAATTATGATAGATGGAAATGAAAATATAAGATATTCTAAAATTCACAAGACCATAAAAATTTAGATAAAACGATAATAACAATAAAAGAATTTTTATACTGTAACTTCTTTTATTGAGTAAAATTATTTTTTAAAAATTAAATGTATGATTTGATGTAACTAAAATAAATTTTTAAAAATCAGGTGCGTGCGCGCAACACACAACTTTCACTTACCAACTTACTTAGATAAGAAATTGACGTGTTTTGTTAAATATAATTTCCCAAAGTCACACATTTTTCTACATCCATATCTTATTTTTGTTAATCGTTAAAGCCGTTTTTGAGTGAATAAAAAAACCCGTGAAAATGATACAAAATTTATTAAGTAAAGTCCCCCCTCCGGTTGATCAATTTTGATGAAATTTTTACAGTCATATCTCGGGCATATAAATAGATCAAATACTCAGTTTAATCAAAATCGTTAGAGCCGTTTTTGAGAAAATCGAAAAAAACTTAAAACGTTATTAAATAAAGTACCCCTTCCCTTGGACCAATTTTGATGAAATTTTTGCTGTCACATCGCGGTCATATACATACACTAAATACCCAATTTCAGGTTCGCACGGTTTATAGTTTTTGAGCTAGTCTGTTCACACACACACAGACACACACACAGACACACACACGGACACACACACGGACACACACACAGACCATTTCGCGGGACTTGGTTAATTGGACTCAGGGGACCCCGAAACGTGTATTTCCGTTGAAAACCGGAAGTCGAAATTTTTCACGATCGCAATACTTCCACTTACTATATATTTCATATATATATAGGTAAGTGAAAGTAAAAATGTAAGGAAAGAGGTATGTTTGCCAGGAAATGGTACTTCAATCGAGTCTTTGATCATTTTAGGATTTGTACGCTATGCAACGTTACATTGTTACAATGAACACAGGGGGAAAGGCCCAAATACCTTAAGAATAAAATTTTTTTTTTGTAAAATTTTAAACCTAATTTTGTTGTATATTAAATCTAATATTAACAATATAAAGTTACTAAAGAACAGAGGGAGAAAAAACACATACATAGTAACTCGGAGGTACATTGTTGTAGAGGAAATGAAAGAAGCATGGAGCAAGAGAGGAAGGTGGTAAGTGTTTTACACATTGGAAGAGGGAGACAGAGATAGAGAAAAGAGGGAGAGGGGCAGAAAAATAGTTCGAAGGGACGGTGGGTGGGAGCCGAAATGGGAAAAAGAAACCGCTAACCTTTTTACCGACCCCAGGGGCGGTAGATGAATGCCCGTCCCTCACGGAAACGGGCCACTTCCAAGAACAAGCCGCCTTTCTGGAGTTGCGATAAATTATGTTCCAGCCCCGCCTCCCTGTCGTGTAATCAATGACATATGGAGACGCCACTAATACAGTTAAGCTGATAGCATTATCGCCTTCATTAGCAACTAAGTTAAGATGATGAAGCCATCAATATATATCGAACTTTCAATACACGTATTTCACTTTTATCCTTATAGACTGAGTACATTATTTAATGATGAAAAGGAACTTGGTTATTTAATGATGAAAGGTCATAAACATACCAGCTGGATGGATAAATAGATCAGCTGGATTTTGTTGCAATGATACATGCTCATATATTTGTCTTCATTTTAGCCCTGACGAAGATCCACATGTATGGACTGAAACGTAGGCTCTCCAAATTAAAAAAACTTTTGACTGAAAATCCTGATAATTAATCATCCTATCTTAAGGGAAACAGTTGATGATTACACTCCTCTGAAAGTGTACCTACTTGTTTAATATGACCCGATCAGTGAAACACTCATGGCTAAATATTCCAGTTACTATTCAGAACTAAGTATATCTTTTATAACTGCCAGGAATGGGTTATGGTAAGCATCAAAATTTCTGAGGGATCACCTGTCGTGTAGTAAGTAGCTTACGGAACTGAAGATCGCTGGTTCGCAACATCTAATGATTATTTAAGGGGAATGAAAAATACGACTATGCCGTAATTGAACGTAAAATGGAGGTCTCGGGCCAGTGTCATAGGTACTGATAAAAATCCCTACCCTACTTATAACTGGATAGACAAAATTTAGGGCTCCCATTGTATACGGTCCGATCAGATTAACCTGGTAGCACAAAAGGACGTTAAACAAAACAAGCAAAATTTCTGAAAAGGGCACGTTTTTATGAATTTTAGGGAGAACCATATCATTTCGAACATTAAATTTGAGAGTATTTTTAAAACCGGGAACTAAGAAAAACATTTAACAGAGCAATAGTAATTGTAACTGAATTAGAGATCTTATAATCTCATTTTCACAAGCACCACGTTTAGGAAGAGATCAATGACAAGCCTATCAGTTTTTCATTATTCGTAATGTTTCTAGACAATGAGTTCTATTCAAGTTAATAGAAAAATACTAACATCTTAGGAAACACTGAAAGAGAAGGAGGTTCGTGCCTCCGCATCGCCAACACCTCTTCACCATCACTAGAACCGGAAGCCGCTCATCATCAAGGGCTGTCTTAGTTACAGTCTTCAACTAGACTTTAACTTTTTTATCTAAACGTTACAGTTTAGTGAGGTTTAAACCATCCCAACAGAACAATGAGCTTTGCAAAAAACTACCATAGAATAAAAATATAATTTCCAAAATAAAAAAAGATAACTGAAAATCCTGACTATCCATCAACCTATTGTAAAGAAATACAGTTGACTATTGCTCACTTCTATAAATAGTCCTTATTTAAAATATAGTGAACAACGTTGATGGATAAATTCAACCTTCTCAATTAGGTTTTCGGATTATATATTAAACCAAATAGAAAAAAATAAATAAACGATAAACGGTATCCAACTTGTACTTTTTTTTTTTATCCCTCTCAAATTCAAATCATTAGTTTTTATTTTTATACACTGAGTAAATTCTATAATCAAAAATAATGAGAAGTGATAAAAAATACTAGAAAAAAAATTATGTTTTTTTATACTTCGTGAGCTACGTTCCCTGGCATCTACCAACAACATTCTTCTCGCTAAGGTAAAAATTAATTACATTGGAAAACACTTGCATGTTGGATGTGGTCTCCCCAAATATCAGCTGTTTACCCACTATCCAAAATACCTCTCTCGCTTCCCACAAGGGTGGTAGCTGTGTAGCTATCAAGACTGCACTTCTTGTTGGAAGGGACAAATCAAGCTTAATTTTGCTATTCCTAATAAGTACGCCCAATAAAAGTTAACCTAACACATGCATAATTTAAATAGTTCTAAAAAAATTAGTTCAACCACGATCTTATACTACAAGTTAAAGGGTCAGCTATTCCGCAAAACTGGTGTTATTTTACTTCGATATTTTATTACACTAACTTTTTGTCTGTTAAATGAATAACAACGGCTTTCATTCTTCAATGAAATTCCGTTGTGAATGAAAATTTCTTTTAGAATTTGATAAAAGAAAGAAATGTATTCAATTTTTGACTTAACAGAGATAGGAAATGGGGACTTTTCCTATACGGAAAAATATGCAGTGAAATATTTGCGAACGTTTTTTATGTTCGTTATCATGCCATTTCATTTGGTCTTAAGTATTTATGTCGCCAATGTTTAAATTGTTATGACAAATATTTCTTAGTCACTTTATTATATACGAATACACACATTTGTGACCATTCACCTAATTATTTGATTCATTATTTTACTGGTTTTTATAAGTACCTTTAAGTTATTTAATGACACTTGTACATGCTACGCGTTAACGAAAAACTTATATATTTATATTATTTTGAGTTTTTAGGGTTTATATTGAGCTTTTAGGGTCCAATTTTTTATTAAAAGAATGATAAAAATTTGGGAATTGTTGATAAATATTATATTTTATTATTGATATTGTTATAATTATTAGTTGCCGTTATTATATTTTGTCTATTTCTTTTTAAGGTGTTTCAATTTCCGTGAATGTTCTTAATGCATTTCAGGGAATAATTTTTTAGTCAGGTCACAGACAGAGATATTGGCAATCCCCCCACTAGAAAAAAAAAAATTGAATAAATTATCCCATTCAATTTTTACAAATTTTTTAGCACAGTACTACTGGTATATATGAACTAAATAAAGTTTCTATTATTTTTGCAATTGAAAAGAGTGCTGGTCAATCTCCTCCCGAATTATTTATGCTGGGCTCTTGTTTCCTCCTACTTATTCACTCCACTGCGTACAAATTTGTGATAGTCCGACTACTTGAGCCCGGTGCACATGGGCCTATAGGCTTATAGTACGGATCGCAGAAAAGTGTCCTCCGTGTGCACCGGGCCTTAACTGATCCAAGAAAAGATGTGAAAGACAATGGCCGCATGGAGAGAGAAATAATAACACCCAAACCTTAACTAACACAAAAATGTTTCGGGAAGCGAGAAGACTATCAGATGTAGGAGCCGCTATGAGTGATGATGTTGATGATGAAGGATTAGAGCCGAGAATAGAGTGGACGGCCCTTGTTGGAGAATGCCATTGTTAGGCCTAGGACGGTCCCGATGAAAGGGGGAGGAGCGGCGCCAAGGGGACCTACCTCCCGATAATAGCTACCTCCGCCCTCTACTTGCCCGGCCCAAATATACACCGGGTCACTGCGCCCCATCCCTAACCACCCCGGTTTCTAAATACTTCACCACTTCAATCAAAACCGATTCATACAACCCCGTCTCCCCCCCCCTTTTATTTAATACCATAACGTATTAACAAAACAAAAAAATAATAAATAAAACAAAACAATTAACTATTTGGCAACATATGAACTGAATTGGCAAGTTTTGGAGGCATAATAAAAAAAAAATCTTCTTGATTGTATTCTAACTCTAGAAAGAATTTGTTTTGCATAATGTTTTTTTTAAATGAAGGAATTTTTTCTAATGGATTATCCTATATATTATTATGCCAAAGTTTCGGACTTTCTGACCCAGAAAGGTGCCTTACTCTACGAACTTTACCCTCGAACAGCCTTCACGAAGACTATTCAGGTGTTCTATGTATGTTATGGAGATTTTTTCTTCAGAACGTTATTTTTCATCCATAACGATTGTAGGTATAGAAGAATGGCGATGGACTTAAAAAATGTACAATAGATAACCCCATAAAATGGGCCAAAAGCCCGTTGGGATAATAAAATACACGATAACCCATTGATAGAGATTCCTACATTTGAAGAAAAACCTTTAAAAAAAATCTACTTTGAATTTGTCAACAGGAAAAATTATATTTCTAAATTTTAATTCAAAAGAAACAATTCAAAGCACATTAAAGGCTTTAAAATCGGATAAATTTCTGTTTAAATTGAATTTAACAAATGAACAGACTGATTAGATTCATGTTTTTCTTAAAATTATACTAAAGGAAAAGAAATGAATACTTTATTGCCTGTCGGTATGCTAGTGGAAAATCTGTTATTTGGTTACCTACACAAATCTATAAATTAACATAAAAAAAATACAGTTTTTTTAAGATTTTTCAATCAGTTAGATTCGTCTCTGCCTCGCATAGCAGAGTACGCACATGAAAACATCGAAAAATTTGCCAAAAAAAATTCGTTGATAATCGGATCACGTGACAAGAGCTCGATCGATTAGGTTCCTTTTTGTCTTAAACTGTACGAATTGGGTACATACGGGGACAAGCATAGTAAACAAAGCTACCATTGTACGCAATATTTCTTATCCACCATGGAGAATTTTTCGAGTGTAACTCTAAGTCTATCTTTCGATTTCCTAAGAAGAGAACAAAAATGATGGGAATTAGACCATTATTGACCCAGTTAGGTTTTTTATACGCTCCCAGCATCTAAATTTAAAGAAAAGAGCCTTTTTATTCAACTGTCCATTTTTCTTATTTGCAAATAAGAATGAATGCAAAATAATTTGCTTGACGCTTATTTCCATTTATAACTGCAATGAGTCAGGGAAAGGAGAATGAAATCCAAATGACAGTGTCTAAGGCAAACTTACGATTTTTGAAATATAAAATAATGTCAAAGCATGAATTATATGTGAATATTTATTATCTCTAAAATTAAAGATGTTTTTGTAGTACTGAAATAAAAGATGTGGTCTTTTAATGGAAACAATGCATTTGGAAGTTAAAGTAATCACTGAAAGTAATTCATGCCGAGGGCATAACATATTCCATAATCTAAGAACAATAATTTTATAATATATGTATATACCAAATCATAATACGATAATGCTATATAAAATAGTGCATTAAGAATAGGTATATCATTATTAACCATTTTTTGTTGAGAGTTAGCATGCTTTAAGGTTACTAACCTGCTATCTGATCACTAAGGTAAATAGAAACATCGTAAATCGTGTAGAGCGAAAGAAAAGATAGTATGCGAGAGCTTATGTAACACTATAGAGAGAGGCAAATATTAATTTTCAAATAACAATATTTTGCATGGATCAAATTACTTATTATCAATATATTTAGCATAATTCTGGATCAATGTTATAAAAAGTTAGTAATCAATAAGTTGTAACAAACAAAATAATTACACCTAATATTTCTGTAGGATTTTTTCCCCGCCCATTCGTACAAACAAGTATATAAATAAATAAGTTTTTATAATAGGTAGCTGATTTGTAACGCTACCCGACTAACAATATCAAAAAATTTAAGATTTTAAGCTTTCATAAATTGCTAAGGAAATTTTTAATATTAAACGGTTAACAATAGGAAAACAAAAATATTTACAATGCAAAGGTAGGATACCATAAAGTAACTACTTACCGCCTTCCATCAACCTCATGTACGAACATATAATTGAGGTAAAAGATATTAAACATTTTTTTATTTTTTTTATATAGAAGGTAATAATTTATTATTCCATTCATAAGTAAAAAGAATGTATTGAAGTGCACCCAAAATTTTCTTATATCCCATGCGTAAAAGATATTATGATTTTATATTTACTAATATAAAACAGAAATAATAGGAACATAAATTACCTATTCAGAAAGATAGTACCGAGAACGGAATAAATCTAACGTAATGGTTCTAGCCTATGTCACTGTTTAGAGGTATTAATCCATGGTTTTGATCCTAGGTACATGATGTTACATTTTTAGGAATTTAACCTTCTCATCATCCATTATGTTTCAAACTGAAATATGGTGTAAAAAATTACTCGCCAATGAACAGTAAAACCCAAAAAATTAACCCTGGACAATTAATCTCTCGTTTTTTTTTTTTCTAGATAAACATTGCATTGGTACAGCTCTCTCTCAATGACATGGACACATGTCAAACAAAGGGTGGTCCAAGGTACAATACGATCAGAGTACAACAGTCTTCCCTAAACAAACGTTTATATTTTATATTTGTGGTATTTCGCTTAGGTTACAAACCCCCTGAACCCTTGCTAAATTTAATGTGGATCGGTAGTGTGGTGCTGAAGTCATCACTATTTTAATGATGTGTGATGATGCGAGAAAAATTGTGCAAAAAAGTTTTAATTTTCCATTGCCAAAAAAATATGTATCGGTCACCAACTATGATTTTAGCGACTGATTTTAGATGGCAAAATAGCTTTTAGTGATTATTACAAAGGAATTTATTAATTTATTAATTATTATTGTTGTAATTCTTATAAAAAAAAAAAGAATTAAATGTAACATTTTTGAAGGGATATAAGAGGCTCGAATTTCCCCAGGCCCAGAGGGTGACTGTTACGCAACGTCTGTTATCTGTGAGTGGCTGATAAGGAAGACAAAGCCCCCCAACACTAGGTGAAGATGAGGCAACTATCTCCATATCACCTACTCCAACCCAACACATTACACCTCTCATAGGTTAAGCGTTACAGACAGCATACACGATTAGGTGATTAGACAATATAAATTTTTTTTTGGATGATAATTAAAATAAAATGCATGAGATTAAGTAAAAAAGCAAACGGAAAAAAAAACAAAAAAAAAACTCCACGCAACCTCAAATAGCAACAGTATACTAGATGCATTAATCAAAAATCCAACGATAAATGCATTATTTTAGCTTTATTAGTTACTATATTAACATAGCAATGACTTCTAAACATGTACACGAGCTTTCATTCATGAAACTTCCTTGAATAGTACTCTCCGATAATCAATCAATCAATTAATTAATTGACTATAATTTAATTCAATTAATGTTTTATTAAAAAAATCTTTCTGGCAAAGAGGAAAAAATCTGTTAATAATTAAAAAAAATTATAGAACCACGATTTTTTTTTTATCTGAAATCACTAACTTTTGTTTGAAGCAGTCTCTGTATTTTTAACTCATTTAATTCTGAATTTGTTAGAAGTATGTTAACATATTATTTCACCAAACACAATTGTCGACAAAATGTAGACGGTAGTACTGGGGCGACATCTTCATACGTTAAAATCTTTCGACTATTCTTGACTAATGATTTCTGATACAGCTCAAACATGAGCTGCCAATTGATTGACCATTTAATGAGACACTTTTAACAATATTTACGAATAAAGACATCTTACAATTATAATTTACTTTTTTGATTTTCAGTTTTTGCTCTTTTTCGCCCCATTCCGATATCAATCCTTTTACTATAAACTCCCGAACTCATTAGTTTAACCCGGCTTTTCATAGGTTATGTACATCTAAAGGGGTCCAAGGGGAAGTGATGCGATGTTATTACCCTAGAGGTGACATAGCCTCTCCTTCTCAACTCTACTCTTACCTTCTCGAAGGATCTAACTTACGTTATCTCCGGGTGGGCCCTGTTAAGCCTTACTTAGACATAAGTCTGGGTAGGCGACTGACGAGAAATGGGGGTCCTGGCTTCGGTCAGGATGGTGGATCGAGGATGGTGGATCGAGCCCTCAACCACCTACTGAAATTCGTGGAGAAGCCGAACAGCTCTGCGCTGTCTGTTAGATATAAATGGTTACACAATGGTGAGGACTCATCTACTCCCCGTAGGGGCCCATTCGGATCCGGGGGGGGGGGGCGGTCAGCACATAGTGGACGCCACTACACTGCGAAAAACGCAACCAGTCATCACAAGTACCTTGACTTCAATATAGGACTATGGAATGTCTTTAGTTTATACCAGGAGCACTACAGGGATTACACTCTCAGCTTGAACACTACAAGGATGATTTGGCTGCTATCCAGGAAATGCGATGGACAGGGTCCGGCATACTTGAGAAGCGGAATCATACCACCTACTACAGCGGCCACGAAAGTCATCATGTATATGGCACTGGCTTCGTTGTGACCGGACGCTTCCGAAGTCATAAGACTTCTTGGACTTTAAACCCATAAGCCCGAGACTCTGTATAATAAGAGTACGAGGGAAATTTCAAAACTATTCAATAGTAAGTGCCCATGCCCCTATAGAAGCTTCATTAGAAAGCGAAAAGGACGAATTTTATGACTTACTCGAGAGAACTTTACATCAATGTCCCGATCATGACATCAAAATTGTTGCTGGCGACATGGATGCCAAAGTCGGACGAGAGCGGTATTACTATCCCACGATAGGTCGACACAGCCTATACAATGTGTCCAATGAAAATGGGCATCGACTTATAAACATGGCAGAGGCATGTGGTCTGGCAATTGGAGGAACATTATTCCCCCATAGAAATATTCATAAGGGAGCATGGAGGTCACCTGATGGAGAGACCACTAACCAGATCGACCACATTCTCATTTAATCTCGCAATAAGTAGAACCTCATGGATGTTCGAGTATTCAGAGGATCAAAAGTGGACTCGGATCACTATCTAGTGATAGCTCGGTTAAGGGATAGAATATCTCTTGTTAAGAACAAACCAACAAGCCGAATCAAGAAATTTAAGTCAAGAGGCTAAGAGATGAGGACATGCAGAGGAGATACGAGGAACGTCTGGATGTAAGCATTAGGTTGATAGTGGTTACTCCAGAATGCAGCTTAGAGAATCACTAGAAGGGGATCGAAGAAGCTATGGCGGGGGCCACGGAAGATGTTCTGGGCTTGAAGGAAAAAAGAGCCACGCAACCCCTGGTACGACGAGGAATGCTATAATGCAAATATAACTAAAACTGATGCTTCAGAGACGTACTCAAGCTACCGTAGAGGAGTATCGACGAAGAAGACGTATTAAAAAGAGGCTTTTTCAGAGGAAGAAAAGACAGTGGAGGAATAAACAGATGAAAGAAGCGCAGACCTTGAAGACCAACAACGAGATTAGGAAGTTCTACCAGAAGATTAACAATGGAAGAAGGCCCTTCAAACCTCGATTAAATACATGTAGAGCTGAGGAGGGGTCATTGTTGAATGATGAGAGTAAAATCTTATGTAGATGGCGCCAATACTTCCGAGACCTTAGCGAGGAAAATCCCCAAAAAGAACCCAAAACTCGTCTGGCTCCAATTGAAGATCTAGATCCACCCAACGAGGAAGAAATTATGACTGCCTTATCCAACACAAAAATAACAAGGCGCCAGGCTATGATGGTCTCGCGGCGGAACTCTTCAAGCATGGTGGAATGGAACTGATAAAGAAGCTTCAGGACCTACTAATGTCTATCTGGGTGAAGGAAATGCTGCCGCGGAGCTGGTGCAAAACCATCATTTGCCCTATTCACAAGAAGGCTGTCCAGCTCGATTGTAACAACTATCGTGGGATATCGTTGCTACCAGTTGCATATAAAATCTTTTCGCTTATACTCTTTGATCGTCTGCTTCTTTTAGCAGAGAGAATTGTGGGACCTTACCAGTGCGGCTTACGCAAGGGTAAATCAACTGTGCACCAGGTTTTCACTCAACGACAAGTGCTGGAGAAGGGAAGGGAATTCAACATCCGAACGCATCACGTATTCATAGATTTTAAAAGTGCCTGTTATAGTATTGATCGGAAGGAACTGTACATTGCCCTAGAGGAATTCGGAATACCCGGTAAGCTCTCGAGGATGTGCCAGGTAACGATGGAGGGTGTGGAGTGTCACGTAAGGGATCAAGCTGGAATAACCGAGCCATTTTCAACAAGTAAAGGTGTACGCCAAGGTGATGCGCCAGCCTGCCTCCTATTTAACAACGGCCTGGAGAGAATTATCAGGAGTTCCAGGATTCGGCTGTGAAGTTAATTCTGAAAACGATATCTCCATGGAGATGCTTCTATGGCCTACGTGACCATTTCCGCAGTAGCCTGCTTCCGAGAGCTACAAAGATAATGTTATATTAGACATTGATCCGCCCAGTCCTGAACTACGGTTCTGAGACATGGACAATTACCAAATCGGATGAATCTGCTTTACTGATTCATGAAAGGAAGATCCTCCGAACCATCTACGGAGGATTCATGGAGGGCAATGAATGGCGTCGGAGAACTAATATGGAACTGTATACCCTGTTCAATGAACCCGACATTGCAAAATTCAATGGACGAAAATTCCGAAAGTGACCCTCGATGCCTGGGCGCTGCTGGGAGCGCGCAATTGGATGCAAACGGCAAAGGATCGTGACACATGGCGCAGGCTGATCCAGGAGGCCTTGACTCAACAATGAGTTGTTGCGCCGCTGAGGAGTAGTAGTAGTAGTGTACATCTAAAATGGTAACATGAGTGCATTTATGGTAAGTTGAATCAGCACATAGGAGAGTTGGAATGAGTGCCAAAACTGAAGAAATCATTCTTTGAAATAGGCAGTGACGGTCTCAGAAAAAAACATTTGGAAAGATTGGTCGGTATAATAACATACATAAGTTTTAAACATACAGAAAACTACAAAAAATAATAAGGACTTTATTAATTCTTATACATAAATTCTACTATAATAGAAATTAGATGCGTCAATAGATTCCACTAATATTTTTTCCCTCCCCCCCCCCCCCTAAAAGAAGGTTAATAAATCTTATAATCCCACATAGAGACATGCAAAATTTAGGTTATGTATGATCTCATTTCCACAAATGAGTGTACTGTACGAAAAAAGAAAAAAAAAGAACTACAAAAACAAACAGCGACAACGGAGGTTCCTGTTTACCGACGGAGTAGATGACCTCTAAATAAAGCAGTCCATTGGCCACCAAATGCGTAAAAACTCTCCTTCAAGTCATTTCAGAAGGATCATGTTCACCTAAACAGTTTGGGGTTGTCTCTAGCATGTATCTACTAGACATTCAAGAAATCATTCTGGTCTCCCTACCGTCGTAAAGATAAACCATTTAAGTTTAGTGCTCGTGAACAATAAAATACTATTCTCATATATAAAAAGCCCTATTAGAGCCTTGAATACCGAAATTAATTACAAGGATATAATAGACAATCTGAGATATTTATTGATTAACTTAACTGTCGTTAAACTGTTATCAACTTAGACATGGATTAGAGGGTTTCCTATAAGGTAGCACAAAATAAATAAACAAAAACAAAGATAGTGTTGCATTTATTCAAGCAAGAATAATCCATAAATACAATAAACCAGAGAAAAATACAACCAGTGGAAAAAAAAAAAAAATAAATAAACCAGATAATTGCTATAAAAATGTTAATAAAATAAGTTTTGTTTCAAACAATTAACGCTTATGATTAGTAATGGACCAACGGCTATTAAACAAAAAGCAACAAATAAAACCTAAGAATTAAAGGACTACAATATAAAGGTTTGCTTGAGGTTGCTGCAGCAGCTAAGAGTCAGACAGGAAGTCGGTCTGATTAATATAAATAGATGTCTTGTCATAGTCTGCAACTGCTAACGGTTTGTCTCAACCTCAGGTTAAAAATAAACAAAAAAGTGGATATTCATTCCTAGGAATAGCAGCACTAAAACGGAAAATATTCATTTAAACCGGCAAACTTCTATTTTTTATTATAAATTACATAATTTTACAACAAACGTTAATTTTAAATTATATTAAAGAAATTACGATACAAAAATTATGAATTTAATTAGATACGTATATAGTAACAATAACATTGTTTTAAAAAATGGTACAGTAAAAACAAGTGGCTCTATCAGGGTTGTTATTAAGGTAATAACAAGGCTTTATCAGGGCTCATTCAGAATTAAGTGTTTTTCATTTCTCCCTTAGGGTCAAGATTAAATGACTGAACTCAATTCAATTGATTGTTTCCTGATTTGAAACGATCACCTTTCAATAGCGTTTTATGATTAAAGCAAGAATCATCTCCATATATTTTAATACAATAGCAAGAAATACCATCTTTATCCCAAAGATCAAACTTCGGTAGAACTGATGGATTATGATATTGTTTATTTGCAGACAAAATTTCAGGATAGCCCATTCCGGAAGAATGTTGCCCTGTAAAAAATCACAACCATCTTTACACCGGATACAAACAACACTATATCCATATCTTTATTAAATTAAAGCTAACACTTAACAACACTTAAAGTTAGCATTTCAAGTGCCATGATGAATCAACTTCAGTAACAATGGGTCAATCCATATCAAAAGGTCCAAAAATAAATTAAATTAATTGGTTGCTTCAACATTTTCAATATTTTTACCATAGAGAGTACAATACATTAGAAGTACAAAAATGCAATCAGTTTATTTTTGAATTTTTATTTTACCAATGGCGGTGATTTAATTGTCGACCGAACGCGTATTTTTTTTTAGCTATTTTAGTGCTGAGCTTCAAATTTAATATCTCTTATTCAATTTATACTAGAACTTTTAAATGAATACTGATCTCTTTAGAAAGATCTGAACTTCGATAAAGATTTAGAAGTATGAACTTATAACTAATTATAACGGTCCATATACCCCTTCAAAGTTCAAAGCGATAATTTACAAAAAATAGAAAAAAAAAAACATTTTTATAACTAAGTGTTTGTTATTTATTTAATTTGATAGATATATGAGGGTGCTCTAAATTCACTAAGTTTCAAGCTGTGGACTGACAGGTTTTTTTTTCATACAAATGAAATTTCCAAAATTTTAAAGGTTTAAAGCTTAGTAAAACGTCCACAGCTTGAAACTTTGTGAATTTAGAACACTCACATATACTTATCTATGAAATAAAAAATAACAAACAGTCATCTGTTTTCTTGAAATGTTTTTTTGGGAAAACCCATTTTTGTCAAATTACCTCTTAGAGCTTTGAAGGGCTGTATGGACCTTTATAGTTAGTTTTAAGTTCATATTAGTAATAACCTGTACTGGAGTTCAGATCTTTCTAAAGAGATTGGTGTTTATTTAAATTTTCTAGGATGAGTAAATGAGAGGATATATGAGTTCAAGCAGAACACTGAAAAAGCTAAAAAATGTGTTTATTCAACAATCAAATTTTTTAAAATAAACTAATGGTATTTTTGTAGTTCTAATGTATTGTATTCTCTGTGGTAGAAATATAAAAAAAAATAAACATGTTCAATCAACCACCTCTGGACACCTCGAAGTGGATTGACCCCAATGTTAAAAAACGTTTCATTAGCTCTCTTTTTAAGTTAAGAGTAAACAACTTTAACTAAATCCTAAATCCTTAACTTTAATTCAATAAAAAAAATTGACATGCTACCATTACCACTAGAGTAAATATACCTAAAACATACAAAAAAAATATATAAAAAATAAGCACTCCATAAATTATTAGGGGTAGGTATATGATGTTCATTAAATTCATTTAAAAAAGTATACAAGACAACTTATAAAATTTCGATAAACTTAGTAAGTTTATTCTTTTATTTTTATAAAGAAATTTCGGGGGTGGAACAATATAAAAATGTTGAAATGGCCATGTCCTAGTGTAGCAAGTAATTTGTTGCAAAAGAAAAAAACCAACAGCATTAAAACATAAAACTGAACAATGATTCGTGTATTCTTGATATAATAATTAACGGAAAATTTACTATGCAATGTAGCACCTTGGTTTCTCATTTAGATACAGGGGTTCATTACATTAACTTAGATGCTCTACTGCTTTAAATAATGTTTATTAATTATTCGTGAGCTTCTAAAATGATAGTGGATAAAAAAAAGCTGATTAACAGTAGAACAGACTTTTAATAATATACAAGTATTTTCGGATAGAGGTATTTGAAATTTTTCATTATTAGAAAATAATCTCGTTTTCTGGAAAGTGCATCATAAATTCCTGAATACGCCCATTTCTTAATGAAGCCAAGCTACCAAATCAAAACAAGAAACTGTTTATTTTATTAAAAATTAAAAGGACATTGTATTAGTTGAACGTTATTAATAATAATTATTAAAAATAAAAATGCATGTGTTTGATTAGATATACTAAGGCATTCAACTCAACAATAACGCAATTACCAGCGACTTGTTGAAGGTTGCACTTCAGCTGACCCTAATTCAGAAACATATCAGCTGGACTGTGCAAGAAAATATTATCAAGAAGAAAAAATTCTGTTTTCCTTTTTTCAAAAAAACAATGTCATTGATCAGTGAAAGGTCAAATAAAACAAAAACAAGAATGAGGCCTGAAAAATTATGGAGGAGTCGGATGTTAAAGGATAACCTTCAGATATATATTTGAACGCCATATAGAACGATATAATAAAAAACATGATAATCAACGCTTCGAGATAAAAAGATAGGTAGGATATTTCTCAATATTTACTACGTATTTACTGGCTTGTTTATATTACAATCTCTATACGGAAGGGAAGGGGAAAAGAAGCGCTTTGTCAATAACACACAGCACACGTTAGGTAAACAGATCTAATTTTCACATATTATTACAAATTAAATGATGTATTTAAAATAATCATATTCTTTTATTACCTACGATAATTATTGAAGGGTACATATAATATTACGCTTAAAAAAATTTGTTTTTGGAAAGGAAACAACAGTATTGATATTTTGATGGAAGTATTGATAAAAATAATTTTAATTATGACCTGAGTACACAATAATAAAAAACTTATAAAAAATACATCAAATTTTTAATCTTCCTTGAATTATCTGAGAGCCTGTTGGAAAGGTCATGGATCTGGAAGATTCGTGATAAAAGCACATGACAATACCTAACGATCAGTACAATAAGCAGAAAATAAAAAATGATAAATAACACGTGACTTACTATATAAATGACGGATGAAATGCGACAGAGCGAAGGTTAGAAAGAGAAGCGAGAACGACTAACTGCGCAGAAAGCGAACTAGCCTTGTGGGGCCCCCTCCACCAGGGTTCCCCACCTTAGCCCTGACCCCCGCCTCGATTTCCCGGACAGGAAAATCTCTTCATCGACAACTCAGGAGGTCTACACCGGCGATTTTGCACTCATCGGTAGGATAACAAGAAGAACTTCGAAGTAGTAGTAGAAAGTGACAGGTCAGTGCAAGACAGTGCTTTAATACCCCAAGATCTGAATATTAAGTTTCTCAAGTCAAAACCAGGTTAGTAACTCAATCAATACAGAAATATTAAATTTAGTACCTTCTGGTAGTAGTGGCGTCATCGTTTTTTAAAAATTACCGTAACATACATAAAGAACCAAGCAACAAGAATTAAACAGATAGGCAAAATACGTATTTAATACTCTAGCTCAAAAATTAAAAATGAAATTACGTATTAAATTTATGTATATTCTAGACACAATTCTCCTACTTTTAATTCTATGTTAAATGCGATCGAACCAAATCTAGTTAAATGAATTTTCTAATTTTGAAATTTGATAAAAAAAATACTAAAATAATATAATACATTTATTATATTTACAATACCACGAGGAGTAAAGCTAGCCACAAATTTTGCGAATTATGGGTAGTTGAAAATAAAAATTCTATAAGGTTACTTTTGTAGACAATTCAATTGCACTATGTATTTGAACAGTTGGGATTAAAATATGTACCCCAAGCTTAATCAATTTAAAAAATATATTCATTGATTTTATTCATGAATACATCTAATTGAATAAACGTTACAATCATTGGTAAAATGTCATTTCATTCTCAAAATCAAGTCTTTACATGCTCCGAAATCGTGAAAAACCGTAAATATTAATTTTCACCCAAACAGCTGAATATTAGTTGGCTAGCTGTACTGTTTCTCCAAAATAAAATATATAGTGCAAACAAATAAACACAATGTCGGAAATTAAGGTTATTTAGATGGCGACGAATTTTGAGGAAAATTTATTTATAAAGATTATTATGTTTTGATATTCTATTTTTAGTCCTCAATTTACTCGATAAATAACTTAATAATATGAAACGCTGAGTTCCTAAAAAAATATAGCACCCCCTAATTATACTTGCTGCTATCGAAAAAAATCACCCCCCCCCTAAATAATTAGGTATTTTATATTATACTAGATAGAATTGATAGAAAATAGAAATGATTTAAATTAAGTCCAAAAATGAACAATATTAATATATTTTTCTATAAATTGTTTATTCGGAAACGAGTTGCACGAAAGCGAATAAATAAGCTACGAAATCCATATTAAGCCTTTACCACTATTTTTATCTTCTTGCCTACTGATTTAATAAATGAACAAATGAAAGAGAAGTGAATGACTATTTACATGCATAGTTCGAACATTCAGGCTACTACTAAACAAAAACGCAATTTTACCTTATAAGTTAAGGCAACAAAAATGGAAACCTTTGAATTTAACTCAAATAGAGAAAAAATCTTACAATCATAATATTAAACTAAAAAATAATATAAAATGATTTCACAGATTGTAAAATGTAATACTTTTAAAAATGTCACACAAGTATATTGAATTGCTAATAATCTAGGAATCCGGTCTAAATGTTTAAGTCTTTTTACCTAAAAAAATTAGAAAAATTAATACGGAGTTAAGAATAAAAAAATATTCAGTAAGGATTTTTGATTTTTCACGTTTTATTTTGCAGACCTCATTGAACAATACATGGTATAGATAAACTGAATTTTCGCTGGGCTTACAAGGAAAGTAACCTCAAATTGATACTTTGTGATACAAGTGGTACTAGTATTATTGCACGATTTAAGGCTAGGCTGAAGTTGAAAAAAAAAATATACTGTATCTTTGTTACACTAACTTCTATGAAATAGAAAGAAATAGTTAATCTTAACTTTTTTTAGGAGGAGCATTCAACACTTGGTCGTTAACAAAATGAAAATAACAGATAAAGCAATGAATAATAAGATGTACAAAGCACTAAATAGATTGTAACCATTATATACTCGTATATAAAGAATTTAAGATTTTCGTTGAGTCATAAATACTTCAAAAAATAAGCTTTAGGTATTTAATGCTCAAATCGGCTTGCTTGGGTTCAAAGTCAGTCGGCAAGATGCTGAATACGGTGGAAAACAATCCGCTAAGCAAAGTCACATCTCCCACCCAATACATTGGGGAATTAAAAATAAAATTGGTAAGTGGTAGCTGTTCTCTGTTCATTTAAATGTTGATAGGTATTTATTATGGATGTCACTGAACATTGTAAAGTGGATTTTAACATTTCCTACTTACTATTCGATCTATTTATTACAAAATTGTTAAGACTAATATCCAGAATGAATGTTTCATTGTTTTTATATTAACCCGTAAAACCTTTTCGGTCATCAACTCCTCAGTTTTTTTTAACCTACTTTATGCATACAGAATTATTATTTATTTATAAAATTATTATTTATATATATAATTATTTTTATGGAAACATAAAAAAAATACACATCCAAGCATATAACAGATAAACCTATGAATTTAAAGGATAATCCTGAATAAAGATGACGTATACGAGTGACGTTACATAAATATAATATAAAATTTATTCCTTTTTCGTTTCAAAATTATCTTAAATATAATAAAATATTCTATAGTTCAAATAAAAGTCAAAAAACAACATTAAAAACGTGAGCAAAACAAGTTATTTCCCGTAAATATAATGACGACAATTAAAACTCCTGTTGTTAAAACAGGTGTCGTAATATTATGCAATATGAAGTTTTTGATTTAATTTAAATTTAAAACTTTAATCTGTTCACTGAAAATTTTATTCAATTACATTTTCATAATTTATCTGCTCCTTAGAGATAACAAATAATCGTACTATCAACGATTAGAAAATAATACCAATATAATAAATAAATTGCTAAATATATATAATTTATATTATTAATACATATTATAGTTATTAATAAAATGATTATTAATAAAATTATGATACAAGTGGAAACGAGGAAAAGAGACTTAAATATTGCGTTCTGAAACTCTTAAGATACAAAAAAATGCGAAAAAAAATTTGAATTTCTGATGTCAAGTATACTGTTTCACACGAAACCTGATATTTAATTTAGGAGTAGAAATACGATTTTTCGGCTATGAATTTTCAAAAAAGAAGAAAATCAAGGCATAATCAAAATTATTAATTACTACCGTGTTTTATAAAAGCAATAAAACACAGATGACTCCCATTTTCGAAAGATTTACATTTAATTAATAGGTACATATTGAGATTGTATTTGTTGAGATTGAGATTTGTTTTAACACAAGAGGCCACTCCGTACATATTGAGTTATTTCTGAAAGCTTTATTATAATTTTAGGCGAACATGATAATGACGAAATCAATATAAATATATGCGAACAAAAATAGTCAATAGCCATAATTGAAGTATCTTCGTTGACAAAAAGACTTAGTTTTTCATAAACAATATCTTAAATATTTTATACAACCACTAAAGTTATAATGTGCATTCAGATAAAAAATTATGATTATAAGATTTTCAGATCAGTACCGGTAGCAATGAAGATTTCATTTTCATAAATATTGTTAATCGTTTAATCAGTTTCCTGAATTGTTCAAAAACAAAGCAGTAAAACATGGGATCGACTAATCAGTATTACATTATACATATATTTTTAATATCATGATACTAGGTAATCATTAATATAATGATAAAAGGTAAAATTAAAATATAGACACATTTACCTTGATAAGTATTCTAAAATGTAGTAATTCTGAAATGTTTCTTATTAATGCCTGCAATGACTCACCTGGAAAAAAAGTTAATAAAACATTAATTACGAAACCAATACAACCATATAAAAAACAAATCATAAACAAAATAATTGTATAATTAATACATTTTCGAGCACAGGCGTATTCATAGCGTTAATAAAATCTGATCATTAGATTATTTAGAATTAATACTAGATAAGATGGCTAAAACTTTCAACCAAAGAACCCAAAAATGTGTTTCCTTAAGAACCATAAAAGAACCGCCACCAAAATTTCAGTATTGTAAGAACATCATAACAATTACCAAATATTCCACGAATATCCTTTTTTCATCCCCCAAGACAATAGAGTTCAGGGCAAAAATCGGATTTGACTCTAGCCTTAAAAGATTCAGTTTCATGAAGCATTCAATTTTAATAAATAATGAATTCCTGTATCAACGGTTGTACATTGAGGTGATTGTACTAAGATAACGCTCTACGGTTAAGTTTTCTTTCTGAAATATTGTTTTAACAGCAAGAGCCCACTCCGTACATATTGAGTTATTTCTGAAAGCTTTATTATAATATTAGGCGAACATGATAACGACGAAATAATAATCACGCATATTCAATATATTTTTAGTCGTTTAAAGTCATAAAAAAAAAAAAAAAAATAGTCAATAGCCATAATTGAAGTATCTTCGTTGACAAAAATTTAATCTCAATTCTTTAATCGTATAATAGTTAGCCAATTCTGCTTAAAAACGTTCATGAACCAGTCTTGTCATGCAAGCGATCATTGTCCATGATACAGCAATATGATGATTACTATAGGGCCTATCAGAATATTAATGTAGTTGTAAGGTAAGTGGAGATTTTTTAAGGAGATATTGAGCGTATACAATTTTTACTTAAAAAATGAAATGAAACCAATATATGTAATTAGACAAGTTTGCAATGCAACTTATGTGCCTCTTATCTTTAATTGGCATTTTGTTCACTACTGTTAGCTAATTTTAATCAAGTTGCCATCAATAGGAAGTAGTAATTAGGCATGGATTTCAGAACAAACAATACCATGTTGTAAATATTAATATGAGTAATAGTTTCCAAAGTATCTCCTACATTAGATTAAAAACCATATAGCCATTTCAGAAAAAAAAAAATTACCTAGTTCAGGAAGAACGCGGCAAATCATTTCAATCAGCGAAACGTTTTCTGTAATTTTGTGATGCAGTTACTTAATAATTCCACTTGGCAATATCACACCAAGAAACGAGAAAGGAATTCATGATCTCCTCACCGAGGCATTTATTGAGAAACTGCTAAGAGATGAAGCTAAAACCAATTATGTAGGTACATAGTTTCGGATCAACCTACAGGTATTAGCAGGCCTCAGAAAAATCTGAGGTCTATATGGGAAAAAAGAAAAAAAATCAAAAGGGTACAGAAGAAGAGCTTAGGAGTTTGAACTGGGGAAGGAAGTATTTCTGTTTTTTTTTTTTGTTTTTTTTATAAACTGTCAAAATTTTAAGTCTTTTGATCTTCTGTATTAATTGTAGTTTATAGATGATAAGCATAACCCACTTGAAGGGATGAGGACTAAGTCCTCCTCATATTTCGCGTTGAGTCGAATTCACAGGTGCGTAAGCATCTCTTTAAGGGTTTCTGATGGAACCCCATTCCAGTGAGCCGTAGAGTTGGATGGCAAAGCCGCGGTGGGTCTACCCGCACTATGTGTGGCCAATGACGCACAATATAAGTAGCTTGAACGTGTGAAGCTGAATGTACGAGGCAGAGAAAAGAGACGGAGCATGTTTGCTGTTAGAGGCAAAAAAGAATCATTTATCTAAATATTTATAACTAGAATTATTTGGTTGTATTTGATCTTGAGAAATTATCAACTGGATTATTGTTTTAAATGGGTGTAGTGATCCAAATTTGTGTAAAATCAAAATGTCATTTAAAGGAGATTGATATTCCAATTTAAGTCTCAATTTTAACTAAAAGCACCAATTTTTTTTTATTTTTATTAAAACAAAAATGGTATAGCTAGAAAAACGAATGAAGTACAGCTAAGCCAAATGGAATATAATCAAGGGATAGATAAATTAAAACAAACCCTATCAGTCAACGGATAGACATACCAAAGCGGAACAAACAAAGACAGAGAGGGAGGAAGTGGGGGAGTGAAGGGGGGGGGGGTTTGGTGTGTGTGTATGTGTGCGAGCGCGAGTGAGTGAGAGAGAAAGAAGGGGGGGGGAGAGAGAGAGAGAGAGAGAGAGAGAGAGAGAGAGAGAGAGAGAGAGAGAGAGAGAGAGAGAGAGAGAGAGAGAGAGAGAGAGAGAGAGAATGAGAGAGGGTGAAGGAGGGAGAGAGCTTATCCTAAGGGCCAAGAGGCACACAAGGAGCGGCCTCCCGGCTTGTTTACAGTGCACGGTCAGTGAACCCACCATTCCCACACTCCGGCCCAACACCTCTCCTCTGAGGTCTCTTCTGTATTCATATATCCGCCAATAATTTAACTCCCTCCATTTCGATGGTATTCCTTCTACCATTCTACCATTCGGAGCGAAAAACCACTGATGACAAGAAAAATGGAAGGAAAAGAAAAAAAAACAAGCAGGAGTATTGAATAGAATATAGTCTCATCAGAATCAATTGTTTTTCTAGTTATTTATTTTTAAAGGAAAATACATGAAACATAGATCACAGTTGTTCAATAATTAACATGATAAGTAAAATAAGTTCTTAGCACTTTAGACATTTATTTTACACATGCTAGGTAAGAAATATGATCAAAAAGTTTCGTCCGAAATACAGGTATTATTATTTATTTTTGAACATTGTTCACAATTGAAATTACTTATAGATTTTTGTAATATTATTTAAGCCTGGAATAGCATCAGAAAATGTGGGCTTTTAAATGCGTTTACAAGATCTTTTTAAAATCTATGGTCAATAATATATAAAAAGTCAGTTTGATTACTCCTTTTATAAAATAATGAATGAAAAAATAAGAAATATAGTATGAAACCAACTTTCAGAATTAAAAAAGAAAAATATTTAAATAATTTTTCATCATATTTGAAAGGTTTATTCGAATTATTATTATTTAATTAACCTTTACATTGCAAAAGAGTACAACTGTCTTACTTAAGGGTAATAAGTAACCTACCATTCATAGCAAAGTAATAAGAGAATAAAATACATATGTATATAAACAAATTATAAAAATAAAATAACAAGATTTTTATTTTTGAATTTAGATATACCTAGTTTCCATTTTTTAAAATTTGTTAGCTACTGTGGTAATAAGCAAACATTCTGTCAGGAACGTAAAGGATAGATAAAAACGAACTAATAAAGAAACAAAAAAAAATTCAGCAAAAAACAAATAAATAAATCCATGATATAAATAACAGTACAATATTTAAGTAACTAACAACATATGAATAATTAAATCTATTTTACATACGATATTCAAGATTTAAGTCAAGTAAAATAAAATTTTACAGTTCAATATTAATGAACATGTCTATACAATATTAAAAGGAATATTTTAGAAAAAGTAAAATCAATTCGACGTTAAATAGTCATCGGCGTTGTTCGAAAAATTTAGTATTTAACAATAATTTCAGTTTAAATAAATTTATAAAATCTTAAAATAAACTAGTTTTTAATTTCGTTCAGAAATTTCGAACACCAGTATTATAAATTTTGTTTTGATTTTCGATTCAGGAATTTCGAACACCAGTATTTAAAATTAAAATACCCAATATCTTTCCCGCGATTTGTTAAAATATAAAAATTGCTAAAAATAGGTCTGATGAAGGAACACCTCAATACCGTTAGACTATACCAAAACCAGATAGGTAACACATACTTATCGGCCATAACAGCAGTATTAAAATATAAGAGGGCGGGACTGCAGAGGAGAGTGGTAGAAGAACATGAAGAGGTAGCGGGGATATAATTTCGAGAGATTCCAGAGCAGGGCCTCCAGCGGCTGGAGGAATGCCTGGAGTGAAAGCCGCCGCCCAACTTTGTGAATGAAGTCATGACACAGCTCCCTATCCCGGCTGTTTACACCCTCCTGCTCCTGCCCGGCCCTGGGTAAATATACTCGCTCCGGAGCGTACAATGGAGGATATTAGCGCTCTCGGTCGAGGGCTATAGGGATCCTTGCAACTCATTACGATAACAAGTTCCATTGTACATCCATCATAAATGTCAAAGAACAACAATCTGAACTGCACCAGGTTTACAGATTCAAGAAGAGCCAATCGGAAATATTCCTTCGAAATAGTGGCAAAAACTCAAGGGTTTAGATTCCTCCTGCAAAGGGGATGGGGTTCTCGTGGGTTTCCAGATCTTTTCATTTCTCCAAAACACGAAGTTTTTGTTTCCTTACAATGAAGTGTTGCAAATAAGACAGAGTTAAACCTCTTTTTTCATACAGATGTATTTACGCATTTATTAATGATAATATTTGTTTCAGTATATTAAAAGATAGATAGTTTCAGTTAATAACGTCAAGGATAGTTTAAAATTTATTATAGTAGGTATGTTTTTGCGAACTTCAAAACTCCTAATATGCACACCTCAGAAATATAAAATTTAAAATTAAGCATCATTCAATTATCAAAAACAGAGTTCCCAAAGAGCAATCTTATAATTTGAACTTACCAACGATATAAAAATAAACACACAAAATTCACATTGTATTTACCCTTGAAACTAAATGGGTTAATGCTCTGTTTTTTTCAAGGACACTTTTCAAGTACTCTTAACAATAAAGTTAAGCCAGTATCAAAATAATGTATACGGTTTATTTGCCACTGTTGTTATCATTTTTAGGGTTCTGTTGCATGATATAATTTCCCTTTTGAATTTTAGCATTAATATCGACTACCTAGATATAATTCTATTACATAACCACAATTTACCTCCAAAATTAAAAATTTGCCGAAGTAAGAAAATGTTTTTCCATACTTTGCCAAAATTTCAAGAAATGTGGAGTAAGCCTACACATTCACTGTTGGCATCAATTTATTGCAGCTCTCTAGTGAAGTTTTATGCTTTTTTATAATTTTTGTTGTTGTTGTCATTATTATATTAAGGTTTTTTAATTTTTTTAGTGTTTTTAAACAACTTTTTATAGTAATTGAATAAAAAAAAATGTAAGCTTAAAGTGTTCTGTTTTGTTGTTATGCCCTAGGTAAAATGTTGCTCCCTTACCTAATACACCCCACAGGGTGTAGCGACATAGCTAAACTTAACTATATTAACAAATTAAAAAAAAAAATTGTTGATGCCTAGCATGCGGGAAATCAAGGTGACAACAAAGTTTCAATCGAGGAAGCAATATATGAATTGGAGGGTTAAGTATGTCAAAGATAGTATGATTTTTTTTTTTTAGATATTTTTTTGTGAACTTGAAAACTTTAATACACTTCATAAACTTTAATAAACACTTCAGAAATGTGAATTTTAAGAAGCACACTAAATTATTGATTTTTCTGCAATATCATTTTGAAATTCTAATCTTGATTTCACCGTAATCCCTAACTGTTCCAGAGTTACGTTTCCGAAAAGTAGGGTTCCCGAAGAGCAATAATTTTAAAACTTACCATTCATAAATTTCCGACATATAAGTATATCAAAATAGAGAGAAACACCAAATATTCATTGGAACACACCTTGGGGACAAATTGGGTTAACAAATTTTAATCAACATTATTAGACCGCTGTGGTGTATTAAATGTTTTGCACTTGTTTTCTGGTATGATAAGGTTATCTCCAAAATTTAAAATGCATAGGATTTGGCAACGTATCATAATATAATATAGTATTCGTTTATTAATATAAATTAGAAATGTGTATAATATGCTTGTGTTTGTTTTAAGGATCATGATTACGCCAGTATCTAATAGTACAACATTAATTCTCGAAACTACTTAAGAGTGATTCAGTACAACCCGATTTCTTATGAAGCCCATCATCATTCGGAAGAGATCCTTCAGTTTTTAAAAAACATCAACTCACTTCTAATTTTTATTATACCAATAGCCTTACAATGGTAGGTAAAAGGCTCTTTTGAAAAATAATTTGGATCCAATCGAAACAATAATTTTTTTTAAGAAAATTTCTAAATTTTGAACATTGACCTTTTTTTTTCAACTTAAGAAGAAAACAGCAATTAAAAAAGCGACTTTAAAAAATGAGTGATTAAATTGATTGCCCAGAATATATATATATATACATGTAATAAAACGAAAACTTGGTGAACATAGCACAGCGAAAAATAGAAAAATATTTTTGCAGTTTAAGTTTTTCTTTGTTTTGTTTTTTTTCTTCTTTATAATCTAAAAGAATCCTTGGGAATTTTCGTCGAACCAGAACACAGGATCTGAGTTTAAAAAAAAAATGTTCAGTCCTGTTGACAACTAACATAGAAGCATTTTCCAGCAATCCGAAGATTCCATTAATTCTTGTTGAGCGGCGAAGAATATTAAAAAAAAAAAGCCGAAAGACGTATGGAAAAACTCAAGAGAGTAATGACCTCAACACTTCAATCTAACTCTTCCTCAAAATTGTTTCCCTGGGAGACATAGGTCCCGTCCTGTATAATCATGGAAAAAGGTTCCACATATCAAAGATGAAAAGTTTTACAGTTGAAGGAAAATCAATACTTGGAGAAGGGAGGAGCGAATCATCGAGGAAAACAACTGGAGAAAATATTCCATAAACACGTCATAGAACGCCATTTCTTTAAAAAGTATACATATTCATAATTACTGCTAATAGGTACTTTAATCACTGAATTCAGATTTTTTTGAATATCCTAAAACACAGTCAATTTAGCCTCAAAAAGGGGTGTACCTTAAAAATATTCAAATTTTAATGAAACTCTTGGATCATGTCAGTGAAAACTGACAATAGACACAGTTAGTTCCAGATAATTTTTTTTTTATTACCCCCCTAAAAGAACGCATTTAGGGTGGAAAACTGGGATCTTACATGCTTACCTGGTATATACATGGTGAAAAAAAAATCTTTAATCCGACCTTTTGTAAGCTGATCCCGTTTCACATGTGAATTTTGACTGGAGTATGGGTAATACATTCATGTTTTCATTAAACATATTCATTCCAGTACGATAGTTATAGTACATCCTTCTCATAAAAGTAATGTATTTTTCAGAGCAAGATGGCCGTATTATTGCTCAAGAACAATAAATTTCATGTGAAATCGTCAGTAGGGAATCGCAATTTCGCAGGCCTGCTAGCAATGAAAGGAAGCTCATTAGAAAACAGGACTGATCTTAATCTGAAGCTGTAAAGTCACAGATATTGCTTTGCCTTCATGCATAATTCATATTTATGCAATGCTGCAGAATCCCCTAGCTACAAAAAATATCAACACGGGATCCCCTCGAGAGATCTTGTTAACAGAATTTATGTCCAAAACTAACTGGCTTATACAAAGGAGAAAACATGATACCGGCGCTGATTTGAGAAATCATCGTCAGCCTGGCCAAAAAAAAAAAATCATTCTTAAAAAAAATCTGGTGCGATGCGCGGACACACTTTCACTAACCAACCTACATGGATTAGAAGACGACATGTTTTGATAAATATGTTAACTTATTTTTGTTTGTCTCCATAAGTTGTAGAGTATTATAATTTGTCTTGCAAAACTCAGTATTTTTCGATTCATTATTATTATTTGTTTTTTTAAGGGGCAAAAAAAAAAATCCTAATTTCACTAACAGTCGAGTTTTTTTACCGCTTGTTTGTTTTTCACTGTGAGTTGCTTTTTATAGATAAATATAATGAAGGTGAATCGATAGGTGTATTTACGGCTCATAGTAAATTAAAACGTAATTTTAAAATACTTGTCTCTTATACCTTTCCTGAAACCGAGATCGATTACTGTAACTCTAAAACCACTTTATATTGCACTCAGTAATCTATTATTGAACCAAAGTTTATAAACTAAAATATAATTAATTAAAGATATTCTTGTATCATATTTTTTAGCATTTCTTATTTTTAGGCGTAATGAGAGAAAGTTATTTTCTCCATATAAACAAAATCAAAGGTACTTTATAGGAAAAAAAATCCATGTCAAGCACTTAATAAAACCTTTACCTAAGAAAAATAGAGTGTAAAAAAAAGTTGGTTCTGAAACGATGAAAGTAGTTCTATATAATTCTTCAAAACGATTCTTTATTAGATTTTTGTTCTTGTGGCCAGTCACCTCTACTGCTAAGAAACAGTAATAATCGCAGTATACCGCTTCCGTAGACCAATAAAAAAAAATTGGCCTACTCAAAAATTAGCTTGTCATTATTAAGTTGACTGGCATAGCCTGATTGCTAAACCGAATACTGGTGGAGAATGTAGGATGGAACTTTAAAAATGTTTTGTTGGATGAAATTAAAAAAATTCACACCATAATTTTAGGCAAAAATACCACTCTTTTAATGTACTAGAAAATGATTGAAAATTGAATGTATCTATCAATATGTAAGAGCCACTCATTTTTTATAGGACCACATTCTGGCTTTCATCTCCTACATCTATTTTTATTTATATTTGAAATAAGTAGGGCGAACTTTCAGAGTTCAATCCTTGAAGCCTCATCCCTTCCACCCTCCGAAGACTAATAGATAAGGAAGGATAAAGCTATAAAACAATAATAGAAGAACTGAAAGGGGGTAAAGGAGGACGGTGCTGGTGGAGGGGGCCAGTTGCAATGAATGGAATGCTACCTAACCACCACCTTTTTTATAACCATAGCCAGCCAGCCCTCGGTCCTAGTTACATAACCCACTCCGGCCAAACCTTCTCAACCACCAAGGGACTCTAATAACTTCATCCGTGTCAAAGGATGACAAACTTGTCGAGAGCGATATCCATTGCGGAGCAACGCGATGCCGTCCAACTACACCTCCCAACATATGTTGTCGTTTCTCCCGAGTTGGAGGGAAAAGAAAATCCAAAAGGCTAACTAACCCTTTCCTTGTTTATAAGGGTACATTCCGATTGGACCAACTCAACGATGTTCAATGTCATAAAGAGTTATTTATAAATTAATTTGTATTGCCAACAAATTGATACAATTTCAATTACATAGTTCGACAAACATTGTTTTTCGTTGAGTTACTATATCAAACGTTTCGTAGAGACATTGTAGAAACAAACTTTTATTTATAATGATAATAACAATTTACATAGCTATACCTAATGGGTAATAAAAAGAGTCCATTCCAGGTCTGCTACAAGAATTGACTACTAGGTCTCCTATATTTGACTACAGGAATGTGATTTGTCTTGAGGATCAGGAGGTAAATATACCAAGGAAGAGTCAACGGGTGGAAGGAAGTCGGCGCAGAACTGCATAAGGGCGGACTCTACAGTGGATCCGGCCATATCCGTTTCTGAGTCGGAAGAAAAACAAACACGTCAAGATAGCGAGTGCCTAAACTGTATCCGATTTAAGACAGACCGAAAATATTTGAAACATTCCGATTTTGTAGGTAAAATAACAAAACACGTGTCATTGTTTGGCAATGGGATTTATCATTTTATCTTCAGACAGCTTCTATTTAGCTCAAATCAAACATGTTTGATTTTAATCCGATGTTGGAAGACCCTGCGAGAGGTGATAAAAGGACAGTTTGTGGTATCGTTAGTGACATTGAAAAAATATATATGCGGTAACCATTGAACTAATTATTTTTTTCTTAATTATTTTAAAACGTTATGAAAAACAACAACAGTTGATTTGATATAAGGGTATCCTACTTTGAAGAAATGAACTTATATCATTCTCTATGATGATTACTCCTCGGGCAATTACCAGATTTTTCAAAGCTATATTAATGATTGTAGAGTTTATCTTAATTTTAGTCCCGTTTACATACCAATGTGGAAAAAATGAATGTCATAAATGGTGATTGGATTAGACAGTGAGAAAATAAATTGAGACAGTTTAAAAACTTATCTTCCTAAAAACAAACCTCTTCTATTTACTACTAACTTCAAGAAGTTCCTTAACAATATATAAATATAAATTTAACAAAATTATGATTTTTTTATCATCTAATAAAATATACCAAACGAAAATAATATATTGTTTGTCTTATTCAAAAGTTTTGACTTTATGGATACAAGTATAGGCCAAGCCTCAAATTATATATAACAAACTAGTTTTAAATTAATTTGATTCTCACACCCTATCTCACACGGCTTCGTCGGATTTTTTTATTTTCGGATAATTGTTTAGTCGATACTTTAATTAGATTAAATATCAAGTTGTAGTTTTACTGGCCGAATCGGGCAACTATGCCTTTGAAATTAGTTTATCCCCCTCCCCCAATTTTCCTCCGTCTATTTTAATATAATTATTATGCATAGATACCGAATATTACTTAATTGAATGAAAATCTTAAATTAAGTTACGAAAGAAATAGAAACTATTATCACAGGCATGCATTGGAAGAAATACTTCAACAAAACTTGAGCTATAACGATCAAAGAAGAGAGAATGTCGTTGGAAGCAGTACTGCTCATCTCAGTTCAGTAACTTTAAAATCGCCCTTTGAAGCGAAATTTCAGGCTGGCTTCAAAGCATTGGGGAGGGTTCTGTCGGGCTGACTACAACCCAAACACCCTTCAGCCACACCCCTATTACAAATCTCTCACGAGTTTCCGAACACATTAGGGTAAGGAGTTACTCTATAAAGTCACTCAAACATGATGACGAGATATAAATTGGCTGCGCCATTGAAAGTATAAACGTGTCGCCAAAATACTAAAAATCTGGTGCGAAAAGAAAACATATAACTGTTTAATGCAGAAAATCTCGAGGCCAACGCCTCAACAGTCTTCTTGGCGGATTATAATAAGGGTTTGTGGGAGTGTGTAGAGCTTGAGTTAGTGGGTTGGAATTTAGAGTAAGTTTGTCATGAAAGTTACGGTAGCAATCTATGGCTGTTACTTCGACGTAAGGAATGTCAGTGTGTAAGGTTTTATTGGTGACATAAAAAGGGCATCTACGATCTTTCTTAGTTTTTTTGATTGAAATGACTGTATGAGTCGTATATTTGATTTTTCGGGGTTACCCATAGCTCAATACCGTAAGTCCGAAGTGTATTTATAAGTACTTTGCAAACGATTAATTTTTTTGTCAAAGATAATTTTGAACGTCTGCCAAAGCAGTCTTGAAAGATGTCCATATCGCTGGTTCAGTTCTTTTTTTTTGCGTTTAACATGGTCTTTCCAAGTCAGTTGTTCCAAGTGTCCATGTAAAAGCCCAGATAGCGTACTGAATCAGAGGTGGGTATCGGAATGTTGGTAAAAAATTCCTGGGGCAAGAGTCATGCTCAAGTGAGAATGAGAAATATTGGCAAGAGCTTCATTCATTTTTAACCTACATCTTCGAGCCCAACATGCTATCTCGTCTAGGTGTTCCTGGAGCACTTGTGAGGCTTTAGTGGCATCTTTGTTTGATGTCAGGATAGCTGAGTCATCAGCGAATGTAGCCAATAGGGTGTCCGGAATGTCTGAGGATCCCTATGCTAATTATACCTGGATAGGCAAAATTTAGGACTCCCATTGTAGCATCGACCGAATAGACTTAGTAGCATAAATGGACGTTAAACAAACAAACAAACAAAACAAAATACTTACTATTTAAAATAAAAATTAAAATACTTTCCCTAACTATATTTCATATGTAGGTCAGTGAAAGTAAAAAAAAAATCGATTAAATGAAGCAGTGGTGTCGTAAAGATTTGACAGATGAAAGATATCAGTAAAAGTAATCACAAGCAATCCAAAGGCATGAAATGATGCGATGGGAAAGTCTAATAGCATTTCAGCACGACTGATAAGAAAATTGAAAAAGTTTAACTGAAGTAAAGGACAAAAAAGATAAGGAATAGTGCAATAAAAATATTACATCAAGAAAAAAAAATCCATATTAAACCTGAATAGACATATATGGTAATATAAGACCTACCAAACCCAGACTTGGCCTCTAATTGGGATCGCCAATAAATCTAGACATTAAGTGAGTATGCAGAAATAACCAGCTCCATCTTCAGAACTCATATAATTATTTTGTGAATAAACGAATTGTCCTATTTGCTAACATTTGAGTTATGATTATTAGATTGGTCACTAATGACCTCCTCAACAACAACTGGATTACTTTGCTTTAATCCAGTTGTTGGTCAGGACAAGTTTTAGCCAACAGGAAAATAAATTCATTCATGCAGGATTTTCGACATTGGTGGTTGTAGAAGTTTTTATTTATATAATATTTGTTGTTATTTGTTAAAAAGATGAATGAGCCCATCGATACCATTCCGCCAACAAACAGTACGACTTTACGATAAGTTACAGAAGTACGCTCAATGAATGAAGTGAGTGAGGTGGTAAAGGTTAATCATATTGCATCAAAAATTATCTCCTCCCATTTAAGTGTCATTAATGACATAAACTCCGATACGCAATATACACACGACACTGAGTGTTTCTACTCGGAGTGGTATTTATCTCTCCTCTAAAACTGATGTCATTAGGACGTATGGATTAGTAAAACATGTAGAGTATTTAGAATTTAAGACCACTGAATTTGAGAATTATGGCAGGTGTATTACTAAGTTGAAAAAAAAACAACGAAAAATAACTCATTAAAGAAGATAACAGCCTCATAACGACAAAGTAAAGCAACAGAGGAATTCTAGAAAGCATGATATAATTATCGAGTAGGAGCAGTTTACATGGGGAACGTCAGGAATGTTTTATAATGCGTGACTACAAAGGCATCGTTCGAAATGTTCTCACAAAGAACTGTGAAAGGGTTGAAAAGTCATTTCTTCTATTTACTCGGGACTGATTCTCGACAAATTATTTGAAGTGGTATCTCAGTGGTATCAATGGCCAATCTGAAACGAGGAGGTAAACAATACAAACCGCTTCATACTTCAACAAAGCATTGATCGAAAGCGTTATAAAATGTACCAATCCTAAAGCATGCATTCGGATTCCTGAAAAACCGTAATAAATATTCTTTTTTTTTTTTTTCTTTCCTTCTATCCCCTTCCCACGAAAAACAAACAGAGAAATTATTTTAAAGTTTTGAATATACAATGCTAAGCATTAAATAGGACCATTAGTTAGGTACGCCATTATTTCTAGAAAGTTCTGGTCCTGCCTGCCTACGTGGTCCGCCACACGTAACCGACTTGTATCTTATTGCAGAGCTTAGTCACCACTTCTTTAAGTTCGTAGTCATCAAATACTGATAAGGTTTACAGACCACTTCGAATTAAAAAAAAAAAAAATTAGAATAACATTAGATGCTAACAATAAAATGTTGGTCAAGAATAATAAAATTAACATATATTTAGGGTGCATAAAAAGCATATTGTAGATAAAGGTAGCCATAAGAATTAAAAATACTACGTGAAATAGTAACCATTAGTTGGCTTTGACCAAAATATTAATTAAAAAATCTTGTGCGATGCGCGCAACACACACCTTTCACTTACCAAATTACTTGGATTAAAATTGACGCGTTTTGTGAAATGCATCTCACAAAATTTCTTTAAGTTACACATTTTTCCACTTTCATTTACTTATTACTTTTACTTACCTATATGTGAAATATATAGTAAGAAAATTATTGCGATCGTGAAAAATTTCGACTTCCGGTTTTCAACGGAAATACTGGTTTTGGGGTCTCCTGAGTCCAAATAACCATGTCCCGCGAAATGGTCTGTGTGTGTGTGTGTGTGTGTGAACAGACTAGCTCAAAAACTGTAGGCCGTACAAAACTGAAATTGGGTATTTGTACTAATACTTAATTTCAGGATCGTACGTTTGTAGTTTTTGAGCTGTTCACATAGACACGAACACAGACCATATAAATTTGCAGATCACAGATTACATGTAGGGAACAACTAGTTAAGTTGAAAAATACTCCACATGAATTATGTATATTCACATCACTTCTGCACACTATGAAGAAGTCAATAACTCACACCTCTAAATGTTTCAATGGCTCCATGATTACTGCGTACTTATCAACTCCCTTGATAACTTAATGAACCAAATATAAATAATCCATGTGGGCTATTTTTCAACTTACCTAGTAATTCTAGCCATAGTAATATTTATCAACGTTCGGGAATTTAACAGCGAAAACTAACTTACAAGAAACCATTTTCCTTTTGAATGTATGGTGTTAAAAAAAAAAAGATAACGTCCGCGAATACATTATTTTTGTAATTAGATGATTGGGTCTTTTAAGAAATTAAATCGTATAACGTTGATTTATTTTATTTTTTTCTTTTGTGTCATAAAAACAAGTACCTATATATAACGCAACGATATTGCTTACTAATAAAGTATAGACAAATAACTGCACACCGAACTTTAACCAAAGTTAGAAACGAGCACAGAAATAGAAGCTCTTTTATTTTCAGTGGACCATGGGAAACATTAATTAATACACTGAATTAAGTCTTGTGTTAAGTGTTTAGGTTACTAACCGACCGCTTTGAAATGCCACAACACCTTTTTTTGTCTTTTTAAAATATCGAACAAAACTACAAATTCCTTAAATGGAATACCAACTGGTTTGGTATCAACTGGGAGCAATTAGTTTACAAGTTGCTATTTCAAATGTTAAGTTAAGAAATATCTGTGTTGTCGGGCAAACACAGTTTTAATGATATGAGCTAGGTAAGTTGTAAAATATTCCATAGGAAATATGCATATTGGAATCATTTCAGAAGCCTGAGCTCAATGAAGAAGTCGATTATTTATAGCTCTAAATGTGAGAATATTTTCATAAATTTATTGACAAATATATTGGTTAGATTAATTTTTTAAATTTTCAAGATCGAGAAATAATTTAATTACGACTAAATAAAGTCAAGATTTTAAGTAGATGATGCTCTTATCGCATTAAAAAAAAAAAAAAGTATTTTATATTACACAGACTGTATACTCATTCAGTGTTATTGCACTAGTTGGCCGTGTGAATAATTCGCTTACGATAATAACCAATGACCTAATATGAAGAGTATGAGACTAAGTGAACGCACAATATTCGTCAGTAGAATTTTATTTTTTTATTTTTAAAATAAAACGAGAACAGAATTGAAAAGGCTTGTAACTTTGTTGCTAATTGTCAAATTTTCAGATAGTTTTCATTTTTCTTTTTTCATATGGAAGGGAATAAAGAGACCTTTCGTTTTTACATAGTTTGAAAATTCGATGACCTATTTTAAGTTATGTAAATGAAGTTCTCTTTTCTCAAAAAAGGTTTCAAGGGGACTGAGTATTTTTCCGGACTGGAGGAAAGGGGAATCTTCAAAATGATACCTGTGTCACCGTATATGATTATAGAATCATAAAGCAAAAACATGACCTATCGATAAAAAACAAAACAAAAAACTTTTACAAATAATTCAAAAATGGTAAGAGAATATATGAATGTATGTTTCGATATGTTCAGTTTTCAAAGAAATCTAGTAAACAGTGGCATTGAGGTCAAGGTCTTTGATGACCACTAAACTGGAACAACCTTCAGCTTGATAACAGCTGGGTTATGTACGGGGAGAAATGGAATGCCATAACCTTCTATTCCATAACACTCTGGCAGGTTAAGAAACGAGAGAGGATTCATTTTGAAGAAGAGTAGTAGCATAGTGGAAGAAGCCAGTGGGCTGTTGAAGAAGATGGTAAGGTACTAATTGCCGCCGCTAGCTGGGCCGCTGGAATCCGGACCAGTCTTGTTTGTAAACAGCTTTCGCCCTGAGGAACCAGGTCACCTCCGGCGCTCCCCCTACTGCCTCATTCATTAGCTATATTCCCGCCTACAATATTCACCAACTTGCCTTACAGCCATAATGTGATTGCGGAGCTTTAACAATGTATTCTGTATATAATTATTTTAGAATGGAATTAATTAATAATCCTCAAACAAGATCGAAAAAACAAAAAAAATCTGCTGCGTGCGCGCAACACACAACTTTCACTTACCAACTTACTTAGATTAAAAATTGACGTGTTTTGCTAATTATCATTTCCCAAAGTCACACATTTTTCTACATTCATATCTTATTTTTGTTAATCGTTAAAGCCGTTTTTGAGTAAATAAAAAAACCCGTGAAAAGATACAAAATTTATTAAGTAAAGTCCCCCCTCCCCTAGATCAATTTTGATGAAATTTTTACAGTCATATCTCGGGCATATAAGTACATCAAATACCAAGTTTGATCAAAATCGTTAAAACCGTTTTTGAGTAAATAAATAAAACACGTAAAAATGATACAAAATTTATTAAGTAAAGTCCCCCCTCCAGTAGATCAATTTTGATGAAGTTTTTACAGTCATATCTCGGGCATATAAATACATCAAATACCAAGTTTGATCAAAATCGTTAAAACCGTTTTTGAGTAAATAAAAAAAACACGTGAAAATGGTACAAAATTTATTAAGTAAAGTCCCCCCTCCCGTAGATCAATTTTGATGAAATTTTTACAGTCACATCTCGGGCATATAAATACATCAAATACCAAGTTTGATCAAAATCATTAAAACCGTTTTTGAGTAAATAAAAAAAACACGTGAAAATGATACAAAATTTATTAAGTAAAGTCCCCCCTCCGGTTAATCAATTTTGATGAAATTTTTACAGTCATATTACGGGCATATAAATCGATCAAATACTCAGTTTAATCAAAATCGTTAGAGCCGTTTTTGAGAAAATCGAAAAAAACCTAAAAAGTTATTAAGTAAAGTACCCCCTCCCTTCAAGTAATTTTGATGAAATTTATGCTGTCACATCGCGGGCATATACTTACACTAAATACCCAATTTCAGGATCGCACGGTTAATAGTTTTTGAGCTAGTCTGTTCACACACAGACACACAGACACACAGACACACAGACACACAGACATACAGACACACAGACACACACACAGACCATTTCGCGGGACTTGGTCATTTCGACTCAGGGGACCCCAAAACGTGTATTTCCGTTGAAAACCGGAAGTCGAAATTTTTCACGATCGCAATACTTCCACTTACTATATATTTCATATATAGGTAAGTGAAAGTAAAAATGATGAAATACCGAGCAGACAAACGCTCTAAGCTTCTAATAACGTACAAAGGGCTCATTTACATAAAAATAACAAGACGTACCATAAGCAAAGTAGTTGATCTAATCCTTGCAATCCAAACATTGGCGGATCCAGGGGGGGGGGGTGGGCTGTGGGGGGGGAGGGCTGTGGGGGCTGCAGCCCCTCCCTTTGGAAAATTTTTCGTCATTAAAAGATAGAATTTGACTTTCCTTAATGTAAGGAAGCAAGTTAAAGAACAAATAATGTGCAGAACAAGTATAATTTTAGTTGTGGGAAAGGAACATAAAGGTAAAAAAGCTGATTAGCAGAACCAAATGAAGGGCTGTGGGGCTGCAGCCCCCCCCTTTACGTTCGGCTGGATCCGCCCATGAATCCAAAAGCCTGAACGCATTTGTCCCACAGATGCGTTTGGGCATCAATAATATCGATAACTTATCCAGTATATTATGAGATTTTTTTTTCTATATCTCTTTTTAATTAATTATTTTATTTATATTTACATCTGTTATTAGTCAGAATGTACAGAGGGATTTGGTACATCTGTAAGATAAGTAAAAAATAAAATAAAGTAAGACCCTACCAATACATTCTCAAAAAATATATCTTATTAACAAACAGACAACACATAAAGTGGTATAAAAAATCGTGACTTCATCTTCCGCCTCGCTCATAGTTTCCTCTTAAACCTGAGCCTTATTTTGTTGATTCGGTTGCTTATTTTTCATTAAATCTCAACACTTAATTAGGTAAACTTATGGAGCTTTTTAGAAAACTAATTTTTTCTAAAATGCATACACCATATGATTAAAAGTATCACCAGAAAAGTAAACTAGTTAAATCTACCATTTGGAACCTCTATATTATATTATAATAAAGAAGTTCCATTTTTTTCAAATTTTTATTTATCATATTTTCTGTGAACGCGAAAACTTCAAATATGCACATTTCAAACATTGAAATTTTTCAATGAAGTATTATTCCTAAAAATAAGTTAGTTTTTAATTAAACCAATTATATATTTTTACCATATTTTCACACAGAAACAGAAACCCGAAATATATATTACTTCTACCCTTGAAATGAAATGGGATGATGCTCTCTTTTTTAAAGAACACTTTCAAGTGCCATTAACAATAAAGTTAACCATTTTCATAAAAAAATTATTTTACATTGTTGTATTACATATAAAATATGACACATTACGTATATAATAATGTAATAGATTATTTTACATCAATTGATTTTCTATACGGAATTTGATAACATAGATACTAAATTAATAATGGACTCTCATTTATCTATGGGCCAAAGGTCAAACCGAATGAGCCATCTCTTGGCGTGAAAACGAAAGGAGTTCCCTTCCTCCCCTCAGTTCCTCAATCTTCCTCCAATTTTGGAATCAAATTAAATGAACCGCTTTGAAATTTAGCTTAAGCAAGCAAACCAGGTAACTGGCAATTAATTATATCATCATTCAACAATTCATAATAACTAAGTGACAAATGAAAAAAAACCGTTTTTGAAATATAGACGTATTTACAAAAAATGTGTTCGTGTATTTCATCGCTTCGCGAAATAAGTGGATGAATTTATCAAGGGAACACCAAAGCAACAACCCATACAAACGTTAAAAATTTTATTCGAATCAGATTATCAGTAGTGAGGTCAAAGCTTGAATGCAAAGCAGTTTTCAGGATTAGTGTGATAAATGAAAATATAATCGGTATCCATCTCATCAAGGGTGAGAATGTAAATATTTCAAAAATAAAATCAAAGAGTAAGTCTTCATGTAATTATTACCAAGAATAGTTGTAAGACATTATAAGTAGATAAATATCTTTGTGTAAATTTCTATGACATCTTAACCATTAACATTTAACAGATATTTTAATATTATTATAAGTCTATCAGAATTGAGCAACTTCAGAATGGTGACTTTCAACATTTTGCAAAACTAGCGCCATCTTAGATTTCGCGGCCATCTTGGTTTGCCACTCCTTAAAATTAAGCTTCTTTTTTTCAAAAAATATACGAAGTATACTACTAATGTGTCTGTAGTAACCCATTTTTTTCACGAGCATATACTTCTTTTACATGAATAAAATCTATTAACCTATTTTTTTAAAATACTGGCTAAGGTAAAATAAAGAAAAGCCCCCCCCCCTTACCATCATTCCGTAAATATCAAATTATGTATTTGTCAAACGCTGGGTGAATGGAGAAGCACCAGAGATCTGTTAACCGAAATTAAATGACAAGATTACTTTAAGTTTTTGTCAATTTTGTCCGTATTTCCCAACATGTATGTAGTCTAAGTCAATATAATTACATGGTGTTTTCAAGAACGTGTAGGCATGAGCGATTTGTTTAAAAACTATTCACCAATATGAGTTTTTATCAGGTTTTCGAGTTTTTTTCTTTCTTTTTTTTCATAGTGATAGTTTCATTTCATTACACTGATTAGACATATTTTCCTTTATTTGGTTTTATTCTAAATCCAATGATGATGCCATAAAGTAAAACAAACTAAAATAAATAAAAAATATAACAAAAAAGGCATAATCCTGGATAAAGCTTATTCATAATGGAAACTCTATTTCTTGAAGATCTGTTACATCTTCAAGTTCTGGAAAATACTAGGAACTGTGCGCATAAATTTAAAAATCATGTATAAGAATCTAATAACCTATAAAGGAAAATAAAGTTCAGTACGTAACAATGTTGCAACAAAAAATCATTGTTGTGGAGCAAACACGAAAGCGGAGGGGATGACTTAAATAAGAGAACTAAGCAGGTCAGCACGGGGCCCGGATGTGATGCCTCCCATTGGAATTGTTACCAAGAAAATGCCAGGTCAGAACCCAAGGTGAAGTTCTACAAGGGTTTTTCAACAAGACCAACATTTTATACGTTCCTAAAATCCTTCATTCTGCTAACACATGATCGACGACACGGTTTTAGCAGGTCAGGTCAGTCACACAACTCGTCACCGGATGCTGTGTATTTACTAACTAAAGTTATTAACATGTTAACGGGTAATTCAAATTTACATGAGCTCGGCTATCCTACCCCAATTTCCTCACGAGGATCTAATTAACTCAGAAAATTGGGATTTAATTGAGAAACTGTTATTGGAATCAGGGGGAGAAGGACCCTTGCCCTAGGAGCTTTAGTCTTTAATTATCCTATATAAATAAAATTTATTGCTATAGGAAAGGGGTGATTATTTCGAAAGAGTAATATAATTGAAGGGTAAAGTCGATGATGGTATAACAAGTGAGTTCTGGTTTTTGAGTTCTAAAAAAATGAATTAGAATCACTTCACTACAAGACTGGAATGTATATATTTCTAATAATTAGCTTATAACCAAATACTAAATTTTTGTGAATGGAAAAAAGAAAATAATTACTCATTTTTTTATTTCTTTAACGCAAAAGAAAATTTTAGAGTTGGAAGTATGATCATATAATAAAACAGATATTTAATTTATGTAATAATTTTATCTGAAGAGAAAAGATTGGCCGTGGCTGTTGCAGCGCTCTTACCAACTGAGCCACCAAGCCACGTCAACCCTCTATCTCTAATAATCCCAAGAACCAGCTGATATCGCAAATGTTGAAATCATTCTAGAGAGATATTATTCTTGGGATCATTGAAGAGAGAAGGATGAAGTTGCCAGGATGTGGATCCTTGTGGGGACCCGGGTTCGAATCCCTGCTATGGCCTATCTTTTATCTACAAATAAAATAATTTCAACATAATGACCATAAAAAAATAATTATTCATTTATTATCTACTATTTCCACTACATTAGTTTGCTATTACTCGGTTTTTTCTTATCTCTAAATTTACTACTTCAGAATAAAGATTTACAAATTTAGTTGAATAACAAGTTATCGATTTTCTGTCCAGCCTTCAGATAATATTTGTTTTGTGAAGTACAAACTTTAAAAATTAGTTTTTGATTCTGAAAAAATATTTACAGTTCTCTATAAGAATACTTAGTCGACACAATTTGGAATATCTGTGAAGATGAAGTGTTTTTTTGTTTTTTTTTTATAACACAAACTTATTTGTGTATATTTAAAGTTTGTACTTCACAAAACAAATATTATCTGAAGGCTGGACAGAAAATCGATAACTTGTTATTCAACTAAATTTGTAAATCTTTATTCTGAAGTAGTAAATTTAGAGATAAGAAAAAACCGAGTAATAGCAAACTAATGTAGTGGAAATAGTAGATAATAAATGAATAATTATTTTTCATTTTTCTTTCTTTTTTCACTTTAATTCATTTATAATAGTATCCTTTACAGTAGTCTCCATTTCTAAGCAACATCTAAATTCTTAATAGCGACACTACCTTCTTCATTGTTTTCTGTCACCCATAATTTTTACGTTACTATTGTTTATTTTATTTTCTACTCCGATATTTCTCTTCCTACCTTTACAACTGTTTTATGGGGGCTAAAATGACCCAAGTGGTTGAAGAGCCCAGTTTGTTGTTGTAAATAAATAAATAAATAAACACAAACTTAATGAGTGATGAAACTGCAAACTGCAAATGTATTTACCAGTTAAACAAAGTTTCAGAAAAAGAGTAACTCGACAAAGAACAACAAACAAATACTAGGTTGTTACAAAAGTCCTTGTACATATCAAGTTGTTTACATTGAGGTCTCTAATTTAATCCTTATTTAATCTCTGACGAATACAATTCTTATGTCAATGTTTACATTAACTAATCCTCTAATTATCTATGTACGCCAACTGTCCCTGCCTTTCATTCAGTTTATTAAATTTCACTAGAAATGTCGGAAGAAAAATTTGTCATCCGCGGCCTTCTTAGGCATTATTGGAAAAAAGGTTTTTGTGCAAAGGCCTCAGCCGAGGAAATTTGTGCAGTGGAAGGGGAAAGTGTGGTGCATCGAAACACGGTCGAATTTTGGTTCAGGCGGTTTAATTCTGGGAATACAAGCCTTGAAGATGAACCTAGATCAGGTCGTCCTTCAGTCGTCAAATACAACTTTTGGCTGAAAGATGGATTAAAGTAGTTGAAAATGATGGCCTGTATTTTGAAGAATAAATTTGATTTGTAAATTTTGTACTCACATTTGAATAAAATTAATTTTGTGAACAAGGACTTTTGTAACAACCTAGTATTGAGAGGCCCGTTTTACAGCCTCGAACCTTCTACGATGCAAAATCCTTGAAATCAATACTCTTTTTGTCAATCAGTCAATTACCTCCAAACAAGTATTCCAGGGAAAGTAGTTTCAATAAAAAGTATGCAATTTGTGGATGGATATTACCTAAGGAGAGGGAAATTGATGGGCGCAGTACACCTACAGTGCTCCTACGCCGGAGACGCCTACAACAATTCGGTCGCGATAATTGCAGAAGGGCATCCATCCCTCCGTTAGAATGCATTCTATGTGGCAATCATTGAATTTTTAACTAGTGAGGTTTGCAAGGTTCGGTATGATGACACATCATCTATTAGCCAAAAAAAAAATCAGCCAGTGGTCTGTCTTTGAACAGGTAGTGACAAGTAGTTGCCCGTAGTTTGAGAATCACCCAAAATAAACTGTAATATTTCATACTGGCCGCACAGTGTGGTCTTCTTACAGACATCTGTGTTGCTTGCGGGAGCAACAGACAGACAGGCAGACAGCCTGGAGGGGGTAGCCCAAATCTCACGTTGCTGCAAGCCATAGTGCAATCACCATGGTGCAGCTGCAGACTGCCCATATCTCCCTATCCAATCCCATTGGGGCCAATTTGGCAGTGTCCTTCCCACCGATGGCGTCAGCTCTCTCGGGTTCAAGGACAGTGACAAACTGGTAGCTCCAAGGATTATGGTAGCTCAGAGTCAGCAGGCCCCGAGGACCTATATTTCTTTCCCTGAAGCATACCGTCCTTGAACCAAACCTCCGGGCAGTTACTGACATCCTGGCAAACCACACCACGATTCTAGATGAAATACACGGGGAAGGTCCATCACTCCTACGCCCGGTCGGTGTGAGTCGCCTCCAGTAGGCTGACGAGCCTCACATACCCGGGGGTGGGGGTAGACTTGGACTGCGTGGCGTTCATTGGTGGGCGGTCACCCGAATGAAGCGGTCACCCATCCAAGTACTAACCACGATGGACGTTGCTTAACTTTGATTATCAATTGCAAGCGCCCTTGTCCACTCGGCCATCCCTTGTTTCATACTCAATATAACAACATATTTTTTAAATTTTCCCCTAGAGCAAGAAAACGTCCGGATAAAACTACATGTGTTTACTCTACACGAAGAGAGAATAGACTTAAAAGCCTCACTCATATTTTCCTTCCACATGAATGTAATTTTTTTTTTTTTGATAGGGAAGATATTTTAATAGGTCTCTCGATGGAAACAAAAAATAGCGGTAACTGATTTAAAGCCCTCTCGCTGAGTTCAAATAACAAAAGTTCAATAAGTGATTTTGCCAAGGTAATGTGAAACTGTTGCAAAATAAGATACAAGATAACTTTATATGATTGACTACTGGACTTACCAAAAAATAACTATATGTAACATAATACATTTATAATAATTATATTGTAAGGTGAAACACAAAACATATGATCGAAAAGAGTTCTAAACTTTTTCTTGAAAAAGTTACAATTTGTGCTTGTTTTGTTTATTCAGTACTGCTTGTGTGTGTGTGTGTGTGTGTTCAAGAATCTTCTACGCTTGTCTGTTCAAGCAAGACTGTTCTAATTCAGACCAAGGGGCGCACTTTTTTTTTTTTACATTTCATCAGTAATGAAGGCACTAATTCAAAATACATATTAGTACCTACATAATGACGTTATAAATTACTATAAATGCTTAAATACAATTCATTTTCAATTAGTGGACTTAAAAAATCACTAAATATAGCTCATTTTATATAGAAATTGTAATGCTTTATGAGTGTCCTCACCTCTCAGCGAGTGGGCGCGCACCCCGCGCCCCTCCCCTCGATCCGCTACTGATTCAGACTAAATTTAAGGAGTCATGGACTGGAGAGTTATTCTTGATCTGAAGCTCGAAATATATGGTCATTTTTGTGTTATCTTATTTTATGTGTGTATCGTTAAATCGTGTGTGTATTGTTAAAATCGATACGTTTAGTAGCAATTTGATTATTTCAGTTTTTGTTTTTTTGACATTGTGGATTATTATTTTCATCTAATAAAAAATATTTAAACCCACGATAATTTAACAATACGTTTACACAATGTTTTTAAATAATACATTATAAATGAAAGAATAAGAGAGGTTGAAAAAAATAATTACTGGGTTGTTTTCATAGATTTCTTTTCTTAACAAAATATAATCTAAGGAATTTTGAAAAATGAGTTCATTCAAAAATAAGACTGAAATCACCTGTCGTAACTACAGCAAATTGGCACCGACCGTGGGATACGACGAGCACAGGTATTAAATACATTGGAAAAAGAAATATTTTAATCCATAAATCCAGTACAATAAACGAGAGTAAGAGAGAGAGATTTTATTTCCAATCATTCCAAATGATTGGAAATAAAATAAATAAATAAAACCGCAGACGGGGAAGGCATATGATCGGAATGCGTGAGTAACATGTATTACAAATGCCGGGGGTGGTCGGGGTCGATTGGACCAATGAGGTGGTAGGATGGGCGTGACGTCAGCGGCAGCCCATTCAACCCCTCCTAGCCTTTCCCTTTCGCCGGCTGCTCGATACCCCAACTGTCGTAGCCAGCTCGTCCCAATCCCTTGTTCCTCCAAAGGAACAACCATTAATTGTAAAAATAATACAAAAATAAAACAGAGAAAGAGCGGATAAGATCAATAATCAACGAGAAGTTATCGATTGGGTTACCGAAAAAAATATCTTAACACTCTGAAGATATTTGTCTTGAATGACTGGGGAAATATTACAATTAGTACAGAAAAATAGACTACAATTGACCTTAAATAGAAAAAAAAAAATTGTACCTTCATGAGACTTCATCATAACCTTGCAATAAGGCTTGAAATCTGGAGTCCACCTAAGTTAAATGGGACAAACTCCCTTTTGAGGGATTGCAAATGGGAGAGGTGAGAAAATTAAATTTGAGCCCAGTATGTCGAGGATATGTCTTTTTTTTTTTTTTTTTTTAGTTTAAATTTATCTGATTCTACTGAGACTATTTCCATTATGGTACCGATCTATTGTTAAAAATTTACTACAGACTGTAGATGGAAAATAAAATTTTGCAAGCTATTAATATTCCAGCTAATAAAATAAGATCGTATTTTCATAAAAATATTTTAAAATAAGAGTCCATTATGTTAGCTTATATGCATGTACCTATATTTTCAAAACTCTGATACTACGCGTGAGTAGTATTATAAAATTAAATATTTTATAAAATATTCGATTAGGTGGGAAACAAAACATTAAATGTTCAAATTAGCTTTTTGATGAATCTGCTATGAAAAATTAATTTATCCATGAATTTGCACGTTTTTGTCCCTCATTAATTTCATTCCTTGTCAAGGTCAGCTTTTAAGTGTCTACGAATGATTTTAGCGCACTGTTCAGGTGAATTCAGGTTTCAAAACTGACAAAAAATTGGACATGTACTCTTTTTATTCTCATTGATTCCTCTATAAGACTTATTTAAAAATTAAGAAATCTAATGATTTAAGGGTGCCTATGTAGGTTAGTAACCTACTTCAAATATGATTTCAAGTGACAAATAATATATTTTATTTAGATGATATTCTTTACAATATGTGGATCAAATTCTCTTAAACATTCATTTCATACTGTTTATTTCTACTGAAACAAAATGCAAAACAATAATTGAAATATTACACATGGAAATATGGGGTGTCTCGATCCCAAGCAACGAAACCAACACAACGGTCAATGTGTGAAGAGGGATGCCATCCCCTCCAAAGACTATTTAAAACCTGCAGGCATATAGTTTCAAAAATACAACCTGTTATTCACAAAACAGATCTTATAAACTTCAATAACAGAATATTTAATACCAAGTATTAAATAAATTTAATCAATAAACCAAGTAAATCCAGTTTTAAATTTAATTAAATAAAAAAATGGAAATCGTGTTGTTTATTCCCAGAATACAGATATTTAAGTTCAACAATAAACCATAAAAGTTCATGCAATAAAACAAACTTAGACAAAAGATTTTTCTTGTAAATTTGTATTTATCTTTATTTATCCTGAACATATTCCTAATTCTCGATTGAAGCAATGCCTATTGTAGAGGGTTTATTTATGTGTTGTACTTACTTATACAAGTATTTACTCATAATAATAAAAGAATGAAATAATGTTGTTTCTAGCAGCAGCCTGAGCATACGAATGGTCCACCACCGAGAACTTGACGCCTTCAGTCAATAAGGATACTTTTTTATGTTAATGATAGATAGATAGATAGATAGATAGATAAATACGTTTGTTTACAAAAATATTTACAATCTACTTATCATTAAATCTCGTATATAGACAATGAACTAAGGAGTTCGTCTGTCGAGGTTATTTGTTAATCAATAATACAATCAATTACATACAACATTACTATACATAGATAAAGTTATACATAGTACACTTAATAATTAAATTCATTAACTAATTCGTTTCTGTAATCAATTGCTTTTTTTAGATATAAATATAATTTTCTATAATCAGGACCATTTAATAATTTCAGCGTTTCATCTAGATTTAGTGTCTTTTTTTCTATGAAAATTAATCTAAATTGCGTCAGCACCGGGCAAATAGCAGTAAAGTGCATCGTATCCTCAGCAACATTTAAATTGCATAATGAACAATTATTTCTTTTATTGATCCACTTTTACTTGACTTTAAAAATAAGTCGGATATAATGTATATCCTCTGCCTCGAAATATGTTAATTCATAATTTAATTTTTTATAAAACGAATGGTGTTCGGAATTTCTCGCTCTTTCGGTAAACCTATCCCTCGCTAGTTGACTCAGTTTAGATAAAAGGCCAGTTTTATGCCTTTCCAGCTGATCTAGTAACCCTTCGGATAAAAAATTTATGTCAACACTTCTGCCTAGTCTTTTTAAGGCACTCATCCAACTTACATTTTTTTCTATTATTCTGAGGGCAATTACTTTCGGTAAACGATTGGTTCCCATCCTTAATACCTTTATAATGTTGTTCAGGTGAATGGATAATGTGTAAATATGTAGCGGATCTAGTTTGGTTTCCAAATATAGCATGTAGTTCGGTGTATTTATAGGTAGCCCAATAATTCTTTTTACAAAATACCTTTGAAGTTTTTCTACTAAATCTAAGTCTTCATATCCCCAGATCTGCGCTCCATAGCACATAACCGTCCTTATCGTAGAATTAATTATGTTAATGTCTCGATGCTTGTGTAATTTCTCGCTCATTTAATGCTTGATGATTACACGGTATTTATGCTAAAGAAGTTTGTTCAAGCGCTCTCTTTCTTGATTTCCTACTTATTTTGTTACCCTCCATTTCATATTCCTTGCATAATTGTTTTGTTATCCAAACGATGTTTCCGTTGAACTTCAGACAACATAGAGAAATCCTAAATGTTACTTTTTATTATGACAGTTTTAGGTAAGTAGAAAGCCGACCACTGCTGCAAAACCATACAATGTTTTATCGTCAGAAAACAGTTTAGCATTCCGTAGTATTTATTAAGGTTAAAGTGAGCAAAAATGTACTTATCTTGGGTGGATACCTTTATATGCCGATTCGATCAGAATATTTAGACAGTAATATTCTTTAATTTTCCAGTAATTAAATGGACATGATAGAAATTGGAGCAATGAACAGAAAAAGGTTTTTATGTGAATTTTGCATAACTTTACCTCTTGCATGTAGCATTGATCATATACTTATACAAGATAAATTCAATAACGTTTCTGATATCCTCAACCTATGTATAAGATTCGTTTCTAATAGGTTAGGTTTTATATTTGAAATAATACTTTTTATATGAAAGAATAATATTTTGTTTACATATATCTTAGACAAATCTATACACGTATTTAAAACAAAGTAAGTAGTGTTAGAGGCATTTATAACTCAAAAAGCCTGGAACAATTTTTATGATTTTCGATGAGATTGACTCATCTAAGCCTCGAATGAGGTGAATTTTTCTGAAAAAGGAAAACTTTATCTGCAATTCGGGCAGAAAGGTACTCAACTAAAAATAATAGAATAAAAGTAAAAATAAAAATCCCCTTAACATATTAATTGGTTCCAAGCATTTAATGTGTATTTAGATTTTCGACCAACATGAATACAATGAGAACGGGCACACTGAAGTCCTAGATAGATAGGGGGAAAAAAAACCTTAGAAAGAAATATTAAGGAAGCCCGAGAATCTGGTGAACATGAATTACCTCAAATCTAATTTTTCTCAACGGTAATAAAAAAAAAAACACTGTGTTAAAATGGAATCATTTAAAGAAAACTATGCGTTTGACATTCGTAATAATTAAAGCATATTTCTGAGAAGCCACCAAAAATATTTGAAACAATGGAGTGATGTTTTTAAAATATTAACTGTGAGAAATTTTGTTTGACCAGGATGTGCAGCGTGAAGGTGCACATAAAGAGATATTAGCGCAGACGAAAGGGGGCTAAGGGGGCCTAGGGGTAAGCAATGAGGTGTGAACACCCCCGGCGGGGGGGTCATCGCCCTGCTGCGGGGATACTATCTTTAGGTCCCGGCGACCCCCCTCGTTTTGTCAGAAATAGATATCTCCTTCTCTTATTCCATCCATACACAACCGTCTCATCCCCTTGCCTATCCACACGCACACACACAAAAAACAAGTGATTTATATATGAAGTAATTTCGTGAGAACTGAGGTCTTGAAAATTAATCAAGGTTAATTTTTACTCGCCAACGTTTCTTCTATTTAAAGACAATCCTCAGGGCTAAAATGGAAGAAAATAACAGATGAAAGAAAAACAAAATGAAATGTAGTAATTTAAAATAAAGGAAGCTATGTAACCAATCATGAACTATTAAAGAACAACATATCAAAAGTAGTTTGTGAACATATGAAGAATTTGTTATCTTGAACATAGGATGGCTTATACAGTATAATTCTATCAACTATATACATATTTGGCATTTTTTCATTTAAAGTCTAATATCACAGAGAAAAGTTCTGTATACTGTTTCAAAATGAACATGGACTATGTACCTCGGTAGGTATAGTATGATGAAGTAACATGAGTAACACCTGTTACATCATCATACTGTACCTACATACTGATGTGTTGTTTGATATAGAATTTGTGGTACAAGGTTTGTTATTTAGTAAGAAGTGTAAAATAAGTAATTAATAAATATCTAAACACTTAATTAGTCAGAAGATAAAGGTACATAGAAACTTACCTTGTAAGACTAGATAAAGAATTATATAAAATAATTCCAATACATACTATTAACTATTTGCTCGAGCTATATCATAAACAAACGCTCATCACTAGGAAGAGCTTCTACCTCAAGCATATTGACTATAAAGTCTATTTTAGCCCTAAGGATGTCTATAAAATAGACGAAACGTTGGCGAGTAAAAAATAAACCTTGTTTAATTTTCAAAACCTCAATCGTCACGAAATTACTTCATATTATCTCATCAAGTCACGAACATCTCACTATATATGTATATAAATGTGTGTGCGCGCGCGCGAGTGCGTCTGTGGGAATCATAGACGAATATACATTTAAAAAAATCAGTACATAACAAAATCTATAGAAAAATGCAATAATACTCAATTTATTGATCCCATAAATGTATTTGTATTTGTATAACCCAGTTCTAATTGGTGCAAAATAAGTGGATTTATTAAAAATAAATGCTATGCAATAGCATCGAAGATACATCTCAGACATGACTAAACTAATTTATACCAACTACGTTTCATATTCTAAACAAAGTCGGTATGTCGCTAATGGAGAGTCAATTTAAACAATCACTTCAATTGCCTACCCTTGCTTAGAACCAACACTTCAAGAACGGCAATCACTAACAAATCGTATATAATCTTTAATGTAATAAACAACAAAAACAATCACACCGGTTTTATCATCGCCAACCATTATTTTTTTAAATATTGATTAACAACAAACCTAATGATAATATAAAATATATAGGTATACAACATAAACTTCTCATGAAAATATTTTGGACATCAACTACAAAGTCGAAAAATATCTACATAAGAATAGCATAGTTAAATCGTAATGGAATTTATTTTCCAAAGCAATTTTAGACACATCATTTGCTTTTAACCAAATACAGGGCCGGATCGGGTCACAGGGGTCGTGACCCCTCTTAATCCCCAAATATTTTGGCTGTTAATATTTTTTTGTATTTTTAAAGGAATAATAACATAGCATAGCTAAAAGAACCTAAACGCAATACTTTAGATAGCATTCCTTTTTAATATATGTAGATTATATCACGAAAAATTCGAAAACAAAAGTGCTGTCAGACAGAAGGAAACACATGATGAAGAGACTGCGAGGTTCGTAAACACCTTAAAATTTGGCGTCAAATCCGCCCTTGACCAAATATTCGAACAATGCAAACCTCAGTAGTAGTGATTTTATGAAATTAAATCAGATCAAAATTACTAGAAGAACATAAACCCCTGGAACACTTCATTAAAACAGAAATCTGATTAAGGTTCATCGTACACCAAACATATCTACAAGTTTTTTAACAAGTGGTATATATGGGGGTGCCTTTTTCTTGACAAGAAACGGTAGGATTAAATTTAAAAAGAACGCCAGCTGCAGCAGATATCTGATAGAACGTTGACAGAAACGCATTAAGGTTTCTTTATCTTCGACAAATCCCTGTAAAAACTCTAGGTGACGTCTAAAGACCGCTCAGAGTAGGTGAGGGCATCAGCTGCCTCGCCTACACGAGATGCTTGTTGCACGGGAGCTACAGGCGGGACCGCACAAAAAGCCAATGGGATGATATAATAGGAAGCTGGCCAAGACGGCGCATCTGCCCCAGAAGAGTAACTAACGCCCCTTAAGATAAACGGAGAGCAGATGCCGGGCAGGACCTACGCAGGTGTCGCCTCCAGGTGCGCCCTTCCTTCTCAGCACGTGCTCCTCCAGCTTCCCCTTCTTAATTTTCTCCAGCCTCTCTTATAAATAGATCCCATACGTCTTATTATAGCTGCATCACCTTTTATTTGGGGTCGCGGCAGTGCATTCAAGGCGACAGCTGATAAGCAAGGGAATCATTCTTAGCAGCTAAATATAGCCAGGGAGAGAAAAGAGCCTCGGGTACGCTAAATATTTTTCATGTGATCAAACAAGTTATAGGTAATAGAAGCGTACAGTCAGCTTGCGAACTACTGTACTTCAAGTACCAACATGGCAGCAGGTGTGCGTGCCCACCTAGGGGGGTTTCATGGAGCAAGTATCTGATGAGAAGCGACACCTAGCGAGAGAACCTGTTATCAACACCTCTTTTTATTAATATCTAATGTTGAAGAGATAAAACTCATTGTTTAATCGATTTGCCGGACGCTATTAATGGTAAACGTTTAAGACTTAACATATGTATTTAATTTGTGGGATTCACCAAATCAATAATGACCACTATGTTCCAGGGGTGAACTGATGTGGTCCGATCTGACCTTGCATAATAAACGCAAGAACCCACCTGAACCCATTTATTTCTAATTTAGCTTCTATGTGATCCTCCAACGCTTCAAATAAATGTTCAGATTTCGGGATCAAGCAATCAAGCCTTTGATTAGAATTATTCTTGCTTTCCGTATTTCTTTGTTGTATTTTTAATCTTAGCATAGCGGTGCTCTGGCACTTCTCTTTTCAAATGAAACGTAATATTCAATGTTTTTAATTTTCTTTTAAGTTGAAAAATTGCTCAGAAATATTTACTGGATGCCTTTAAGAGGGAGTGAGGGAAAAAGGAACTAATATAATGGCATTAACGTTACCTAACACTCCTTACATTAGCAGACATGAACCTCATGATTAGTGTATTATCGAGTTTTTCTTTCTTTAATGATATGTCTTTAATATATTTTTATGTTAAATGTTTGTATTTAAAATTTTTCTCCATCTGATAATCTAGGTTCCGGTGTCATTTTAAAATTAAAATTTAGGATGGTGGAGATAGTTGACAATAACACAATAGATGATCAATTGGGCGCGAAGCAAAAGGCTGGCTGGCTCGCAGCGCTTCCCCTGTCTAGCCATTCAGCTCCAATGCGGGTACTTTTATTAAAGCAATTTATTTTACAAAGGAGGGGCGTAATCTGAACTTAACAGCAGTAACCGATCCAGGGGACCATAAATATTGGTTAAATATCACTTCTAATCATCACTAACTGCCTCTATTAAATTTTATAAATAATAATAGAAAATTTTATCCAGGAAAGAACCGCAAGCGTCTATGGATTCAGAGACACTTCAATTTAATAAAATAAAACATGGATACCAACATTTCTTGTATCAACAAACAAGTCAATATTCGAATATTTCACGATTAGGAGTAAATTTTATGCACATGTATTCTAGATTAGGGTTGTACTTAATAATTAAATCCCTAAGAAGTAATTCAAAGTTAACTATTCAATAACTTCAAGGCTTATTGAATGTAAATAAGGTAAACTCACCTTCGAACAAGTTCTCCTTCGAACCTTGCCGTACCGACGTGAAGCGAACCATTATGGCTGACGAACCATAAGCTAGCTTATGATAAAGAAAAAATCTCCATTATCAATATATTTTATATTATCTGAAAAATAAAAAAATAGGAGACGATTTACAACGTCTCACAAATTACACTAGTATCACAAACAACTCCTGTCAGTTAGGAAAAACCCAAATCAAAAGTGACACTAGCGCTACCCCCGAACCCAGGCGAACAGATGAAGTACCTAGAACACCCGAACAGTCGACGTAAAGGCTTCACGAAGGTTGTTCGAGGGTGGTGTTCGAAGGTAAAGTTCGTAAGGTGTAAAGGCACCTTTAGAATGAAACTGCTATGTATGTATCCAAATGAATTAAGTACACGGCAGAAGCAACAGAGATCAATTGACTTTTATAAAAGGGTTGTGAAATTTTATTTTTAAAATGGACAAGGAGTCAATGGTACAATATGAAAATATGTCATACAAATTTGAAAGACAATAATAATGATTCTGGGGCAATGAAACATATACCGCGATGGTTAACAAGGTCCTAGCGTTTACATATCTTATGACCAATCAATTAACTAAGCCACAACAACACATTACCAGTTATATAAATTATTATAAATAAAAATTAGTATCATAACAAAAATAAGCTATAATTAGATAACTAAACGGCCAAGCGAAATAAAGAGCTTCTGAAAAATGTTTGGCCAAGCAGATGCCTGGCGAAGTACCCAGTAACAACAAAGAGAAATGTTAGGCAGCTGCTTTGGAAGTAATTGCCTCCCAATTGGGGATTCCCTCGTGACCTAACGGAGGTCCATTGGCCAAAAACAAAACGAGTCAAATGACGTTAATATCGCATGAATGTCAAGTAAATGAGTTACTTATACAATTTTCCTCTATATTGGATTGGACTGTGTATTTGTAATTAAACTAACAAATTAAAAAACTAAATGCATTAGGGCAAGTTTCGTTTTGCACTAAAATTCTAAAATATTTGATATGCATTTTGTTTTCATTTGTTCATTTTTTAGGAAATTTTCATAACCTAAAAACACCATATCTGCTATAACCAAGTAAAACAAATTGTCAAAATTAACTAATTATCTAGGCTAATATATATAGATGATTATTGTGGATATGAAGCAATGGTGGTTATAAAGAATTTCAATTAAGTTACATTCATATCACTACAATATTAAAAACATTGCTGGAATGAATGTGATTTCATAAATTAGCATGCGTAATAATTAATTAGATTAGAAATAAATAAACGAACGAGAAGATATGCAATGGACTAATGGATAAAAGTGAGGCAGGTGGGAAGACAGCTGTTCACTATGTAACAAGCAGGTGGTACAACCAGAATCTGTACCACGGCTTCTACTTACAAAGCCGGCATTAAATCTTCAATATTCTCAATTCAAAATAAATGGCTATTTTAAATTTATTGCTGTAAACTGAATTCAATTAGAGCTTCACAAACAAAATTTTAAAAATTCGACGAGGATTTATTTAGCGATATAAAATTATTCTAGACTCTACTAGCTCTAAGTAATGCAACAAACCAACAATAAATACATAGTACTTAATTACAAAAATATGTATGCATAAATGTCTATTTCTACTACTATGAATAATATTCAAATAAAATAATAGAAATAAAAGAGAAATGGAAATATGCAGCAGGAAATTATTAAATTTAAATTTTTTAAATTATATCTAACTATTGCATAATATTGGTTTACTATTGCTGATGATCGAGACGATCGTTTTTAATGGAAAATAGTCTAGTGCATTCTTCAATTAAAGCAGTGGATGCACTTTTAAAACAGTTCCGAATTTGCTCCAAATACTGAGCAAATTGGTGTGACTCCTTTCAAAAACAAGGGATTTTTCAAGAGAGTAATTTAAAGTTTAAAAATAAAATAAATTGATAGACAATAGACTGTATTTTGGACACATTTTAAAATTACTAGGATTTTGTCCATACTCAATAATTATTATTAATTAGTCCATTTTATTTTTTCCCACCCTCACCCTTCCCCTCATCTAAACATACGGAAAAAAATGTTTAATTATATTACCTATAAAAGAAAATATATACAAAATTAATATTATATTAGACCTCCATTTAAACTTATGCAACAGATCGTTTTAGTTGATATCTGACCTTTTTTTTTTCCTCTTTTTAAAGATAAATAAAGACAATACTAAAGGTCGCAGGATCCCGCCCAGGGGTGGCACTAGGATTTTTTAATGGGAGTAAAAAATCCTTAGCCATGCCGTCCCTCGGATAGGACATAAAATGGAGGTACCGAGCCGGTATGATGTCAGGTACTCGTTAAAGATCCCTATCCTAATTAAACCTGGATAGGCAAAATTTAGGACTCCCCCTGTAGCATCGTCCGATTAGCCTTAGTGGCATAAAGTGACGTTAAACAAACAAAGATGAATAAAGTAATGATTTTAAATTGTAAACAGTTATTTTTTTACATATATTCTTCTTCTTAGTAATTTCATAACAACCAATAATAAGATGATTGAGCAGAAAAAAAAAAATAGACAATATTACAAGGACATACTATTCTTTCAGCGCATTCAGATGAATAAAACAACTGATTTCTTAGATGAGAAGCTGGAACTTTAAGAAAATGTTTATAGACTTAAGAGACCTCCATGGAGATATTTAACCCATTCCGAAATATTTATAGATTTTAAAGTATGAACATAGATATGTCTAATCCATAAATAATTAAGAATTGTATTGTGTATTTGAATTTGTTGATGAAAACTATACGACCTCAAAAATGTTTCATTAATTTTTTAACTCAAATTTATTTCTCTAGTATAATTTACAGTAACGTAGTCCGAGTTGCCATCATTACAATGCTTAAGGTATTCTTTTTTTTAAATTTATTTTAAATTTTGAATGAAGCGAATGGCTGCAGGTCATCAGGGCGACTATACTATTAACTATTATGAAATTATTGAAATTGTAAGACGTCTGAGGCAGACGGGCCGTCTGGACGGTACAGAAATAGCGAAGGGTATATATAGAGCACCCCCAGCGGAGTCCATTCACTCCCAGCTCCAACAGTTTATATTTCTTATTTTTATTTTGCCCATGTGTCAGGCCTCCCGTTGGATGGCTCCTCTTGTTTGTTTGTTAGCTCCATTGCAGGCTTCCCAGTTGGTTGCACTCGAGATAAGGAGCCCCCCTTTACAGAGACAGTACGCCTTTATTATTTCCACCTTCCTGGTCGGTTATTTTGGAATCCCTTGTTCAGTATTCTTCTATAAATAACCCATATCCTCCTATTCAATGAATTGGACCTTAATGAATAAATATTTAATATAGAATAGAGAGGAAAAAATAAATATTACGCTTCAAATATTTCCACAATCAATGGATTTTCAAACTGTACGCTATGTAAATTTGTAGTAGGTATATTGTAACTTGTAAGTCAAATATTTTTCCCGAAATTAAAGTATAAGTCATTTTATGGATATAACTTTCATAAAGTTATTTAACTTAATAACCAATAATGTTTCTATTTCATTTTTTTCGGTATTAATATGTTTTAAAAGACTGTAATTTTCATTGTTATTTTTATCGGAGTTGGGAACTATGACATTAGCCATATTATCTCTACATATTTACTTCTATGGAAAAGCTTATAAATGGCTTTTTGCCAAATCCATTGTCACAAAAAAACGGGATTTTTCAAGAAAGTAATCTAGAGCAATGAATCTATATATTATATATATATAAATATTTTATATTAATTTAATCATTATTGTGGGTAACCACCTAGTTTTTAAATTATTTAAATATATAATAATGTATGTAGGAGATATAATTAATACGTATTAATACAATAGTACATAATAAAAAAAAAAACGAATGAATTATGGAATGATTACTACATTTTATTAGGTAATTGTTCTCTCAACAAATATTTTAGTTCACACCTATACATCTTGAAGATGTACAAAACATCGTGAATCTTAGTGGTTCCCTAATCACGCAAAAGTTGCGTATAAAAATGCGGGTATTAGAGAAAAAACTTCTACAATTAGTTAAAATATAAGATGTAGATACAAAATGTCAACGCTCAAACTTTGTAAAGAGAGATTATAAATGCGCATATAACTTTCTGAAATTTAGTCTGGATGTAGGTACCCTAAAACTACCTTGCATTGCCTTATTTTTAAACTATGCTACATATGAAAGTGAATCCGCCGGAAATACAATATATTGTGGTGTATTTTATATAATATTCTGACCACTTCCCCCTTCCCTTCTCCACCTAGAAACGAAAAGTGATTGCTAACAACATTAATCTAGGCTTTCTAAGCAAGCTTCTTGTAATCCCAATGGCTATTAACTTCTTCGCCAGATCGTGGGGTCGCCACTCCAGACTAACCCTCAAAGTATAATCATCTGGGGTCCTGGGAATCGAGACAACCCTTTTGGGGGTACCAACCAATCCGGTCTTGATGAGAATGTGAGACGCTTCCTGTTCCAACTCGACAAATTTTTTTTTTGAGATATGAAGGAGAATAAAAATATGGAAAAATGAAATAAGAAAAAGTTTTCAGTAACATAAATCAAACAGAACGCTTGAATATTAAAAATCTGGTGTGAAGGGCGCAACACACAACTTACAGTTACCAACCTAATTAGAGTAGGAATTGATATTTTTTTTTAATATGTAAACTCCATTTAGCATATACACAGATAATAGCTTTTCCACATTTCTATACTACTTTTTGTTTCCATAATGTATATATTACTATAATATTGCAAAACTTGAAAGTCCTCAGTACTTTTCTATCATAATTGTTTATTTCTTTATTAAGGGACCTGAAAGAAGTCTCGATTTCATTAATACTCGACTTTCTATACCGCCTTATGTTAAAATATCGTGAAGGGGAATCGATAGTAGGAATTGGTGTTGACACTCAGACCCGTGTTTTGTCTCTTATGCCTTTCCTGAAACCGACAACGATTAGTGTTCCCCTAAAACCACCTTCATTTAGAAATCTAATTTCTAATCAAAGTAAGTTGGTAAGTGAATGTAGTGTGCGCGCTCATTGCATCAGATTTTTTTCTCCTCCAAATGTAATTATAGTTAAGTTGAACATCTAATTACTTATTTATATTGATAAATTATTGTATTTTTTAAATCAAATTAAATAGAAAGTAATATTACTTTGTCCTAGAAGGTCTGAAGTTAAAAGTTCAATAAGTATTTGTTTACTAAAAAATGGATACATATTTTAAAGAATTTCGATTGTCCGAAGTTTTGAATAATAACCGACGCTCCCCCCCCCCACTGCAATTATTTTATTGGTATGATAACAGGTGTTTTACATTGAGGCAGCTCAAAAGGTGGTACCGAGAACCTATTGTATAATTCATGCATGAGAACATGACAAGTGACTAACCTTTACAAAAATGACCAAACCAATAATAGAAGTAGGGGTATGAACTATCACGCAATACTGACACTAAGGTACTTCCAGGTACTGAGTTAATCCTATTTGGGATCGATAACTGAACATCAATAAAGAAAAAATTAGGTGTATATAGTACACCTTACATAATATACATCACAACAAGCGCCAGGTAAATTATAAGATTGAATAGTATAGAATGTTGTAAAATAAATATTCTATATCCCAAATTTCATTTCAACAGGGCTGAACCCCAATAAATGGTTACTTTATTTTATTATAAAAGAATGGTTATTCAAGAAATGCGGTGAGTTATCTAAAGGTCTATTTCGATAGGTCACTAACTTTATTAATACTTGAATAAATTACATTAAATATACAGATTGGGGGATTAATGCTGAGTTATTAAATGACTCCCATCACAGGGACTAAAACTATCATGCAGTTGCTATCATCTGAGCGAAGCGTAAGAACCACCCCTCTCCTTTTGGCAGAATAATCTAGATAATTAGTAGTAAAGGCGTCCATTTATCGGTTTCTCGGAAAATACTATAATAATAAAACCGTGTCTATTTCTGATGGTTTGTCAACACTATAAAGGGTTTGATAACTATTTTGATAAAAGAAAAACATTTATGAGATAAATACCTTTTGAGCCTCCTCTGGGCCATTCTCCAGGTATCTCCGCGGAGGATGCCTTCATCACTGTCACCTTCATCGTCTCTTCCACTCCAATCGTTGTCACCTGTAATCATATAATAAAATAGTAATGAAACATTAATAAGTTAAACTAAAATAAATAAAAAACAATTTTGAAAGGCTATAAATTAATTATTTGAGTTAGCGCAAACCAATAAGAGGATCTCTTAGCCATATAGCCAGGGTCTATATCTGTCGCCTGGCAGCACTTAAGCTTTAAAATTTATTTAATGGATTATTTTCTTGCAGTAAGACCGCGATCTAAACTGTTACTTTTATGGTTTAGAACCTATATAATTGCCTATATTTATTCCTTTAAAAATACAAAAAAATATAAATAGCTAAAATATTTAGGGGAGAGGTGTCTGGTGTATGAACGACACTTGATAGAAATTATTTTTAATACCAGATTTATAAATAAATTCTGAAAGTCTAAAATTAAAAAATAAATATCCTTATTGAAACACGAAATATATGATGAAACGTATTTAACAAGGTAATAGACTAGATTTTTGTAATATGAATGAGATCATAGGACATTAAATATAAACATAAAATTCGAATGTCGTAATAGTTATTTATAATAAGTGCATACCGTACTTACAAGATAAATATTAAGATAAAATAGAGTAATTTACAGAGAACAACATTTTAAAGTAAAGGGAGGCTTTAGGTTTGGTAGGAACCATCCCTTCATCGACTAGAGAAGATTGGGGTAGGAAAGGAAAAAATACAAACAATTGCAGAATGTATAATCTTAGACCCTCTAGGGATTACACACTACCATATTTGTAAAAAAAATATTATCATAAAGGTAGCTTATTAATTAAGGAAAGGACTGAAGGGGAAAAATGTGGGTAAGTAATCAATGCTGTCGACTAGCAGCCCGCAGTAGGGCAGCAATACTTTATATTTCGTTGAATAAAGTATTTCTCCCTATATTTTGAAAATTCACGCAGAAGCAGTTTATAAAAAAAATAAAGTTGTTTAAACAAATAGGAATGAAATATTGAAATTATAGAAAATCTGGACTAAAATTAAAAAAAAAAAAATCATTATATACGTATAAGTAAAGGAAAGAATCGTCTGACCAGCAAAAGGAATGACGAAAAGTTGGGAATAAAAGGACAGAGGATCTGTGAATACTTGAGAACAAAATCAGGGGTGGATGAGGGTTGAAAAAGAAACCACTTGTTGAGCGCTCCCTAATTCCGAGAAGCCGGGGGCGAAACAACCCCTCGTCCCTACTTCCAGGAACCGTTCCTACTAGCTTCGGCGGCCATCTTCCTTTCTGGATATTACAAAGGTGTATGTATACGTATATATACATATATTTTCATTAAACTATAAAAATATGTTTCCTCGTTTCTATAATCTAATTTACATTAGGCATTTAAAAGTCAATAAACCATAAAAAAAGATTAAATGAACGATTATCAATGCATTTAAAATAAAATTAAAATGAACACACGGGAGTGCGGAACGATTTTTAAAACACGCACTACACGTTAGACATCTTTCGGTAAAAAACTAAAATAATTCTTAAAACCGCAATGATTGTAACAAGTATTTTATAAAAATTCCAATGATCCCAGAAAAAAAAACCACACTGTCCCGAAACATGGCGGAAAGACAAATTTGACCTTTGTTTTCGGTCACTGATATACAGATATCATTTGGCATAGTTTGGTAGAGCATGATAGCATTAACCAATTCCATTGGCTTAACAAAAACAATTTCAAAACTTTTACTTACCAACTTACTTAGATTAGAAATTGAAGCGTTTTGATAAATATGTATAGGCCCTTCCTCAAAATCACAGTTTTTTCCACATTCATTTACATTTTTTTTTTTTTTTTTTGCTCTATAAAGTAAACTAATTTTTTTATTGCTAAACAAAGTTTTTACTTGTGTTTATTCGGCAAGCATAATACTCCATCGTGTCTGATTTTATAATCTCTATTTAATTGCTAAAAGCGTCATTTAGTTAACATGGAAACGAATAATTTCCATTAGATATGTTTCAAAGCACCTTGACAACTCTTTCCCATGGGTCTTTAATTATAATAAAGTGCCCCCTCCGTTTGACCAATTTTGAAATAATTTTGGCTGTCACATCGCGGGCACATACATAATACATCAAATGTCAGGTTTAATCAAAATCGATACCGCCGTTTTATAGAAAAAATAACAAAAACAATCGTGAAAATTAGAAAACATTTATTAAATGAAGAGCCCTCTCATATTGATCAATTTTAATGAAATTTTGGCTGGCATGAAATGGACATCGCGGGCATATACGTACACTAAATACCCAATTTCAGGTTCGTACGGTTTATAGTTTTTGAGCTAGTCTGTACACACACACACATAGACCATTTCGCGGTACCTTGTTACTTGAACTCAGGGAACGTTTATTTCCGTTGAAAACCAGAAGTCGAAATTTTTCATGATCGCGATACTTTCCCTTACTATATACTTCATGAAAGTAAAAAAAAAAAAGGAATTAAAGAATATACGAAGAGCAATTATTAATCATCAAAAATCTCACCATGTAATTTTTTTTGGTTATTTATTCCTTTTAAGCAAACGAAGCGTAAGCTGGAATTTAATAAGGCCCTTTTTATCTTAAAAGTACGCGGTGGGAGTACGATAACATCACGATCACATAACTGTAGAAAAAGGCCACGCCCATGAGTCCCAGTTTTAAAGTTTTATCCTTTATGAAAAAACGTTAGCAAATAAATAACTGTCGATATCAAACATTTCAATGGTGGGTTTTACATTTTTAAGATTAGAAGTTACCTAAAACACATAGCCTTATCATAGTTTATAATTCTTTCCAAAAAAATAAAAAAACAACAAAATTTAGAAAGGAAGAACCACCACTTGAGAAATATCCTTCTCAAGAAGTGCGCTGCGCGTGGCTTCTGCGAATTCAACAACCGCCATGACTCACTGGACAAGATGATTACAGGAAGCTATGCTCGCGGTCATGTTACAGCTATCCAACCATTTCATTGTATTTGTAAATATACCTACATTATTAACCTACACATAATACTGTAATAAAATTCCTTCTTTGGCTCTCAAGACCGATGGGTGTTGATGATTAAGTTAACAAATGAAAGAGAATTTCATGGAGGCAAGGCGAATCTTAATTTCCCGAACTCTTAGTAGAGCTCATAAAAACTGGAAGGTTTCAACTTAAAAACTGGAAGGTTTCTCAAGTTAGGTGAACCCGACGGATCAGAACAGGACAAACTTTGTATGACAGATTTTCGGAAGAAAGGAACGGCTCTGTACGAACTGTAAGTACTAGTTATAGCATTTGAAGGTCTAAGCAAATTATAAGTTTTAGAGAAAACAATGGGCGAGGCAATGGGTTGCTTTGATCATGATGGTGCTGATTTGAGTTCTTATAGAGGCATATGCTAGACATAGATGGGAATAATAGAATTAAAATTATTTATTCAAAAGGCGATGGTCTCAAGAACCAAATCCAGATTTGGTGGCCTCAAGAGCTTGTCCCAACCCACGAAATAGTTTAAACTTCTTCTCCCTTAACCGTATTGCATAGAAACCTAAAAAGTGCAGATCTGAGGACCTTATGGCATTTACTTTTATGTGGCTTAAAATAATTTCTCTCCAAGAATATTCCATTATACTTGTGTGTTATCAATTAATTATAATGTTTTTTGAATAATTCTACCGCTGATGGTTAGTTCGATCCAAAGAAACGCACGTTTCACGCAATGTTTATTCTTACAAAAGCATCGTCGTCGGTTTTTTAAAAATTAAATAGCAAATATTACATTACCATTAGTTGAAACAATATTTCTCTTTGTTGCACGGAGTTAACAATTTTGTTCACACAATTTAATTGTTCCATGCTCTTGGTCACGAACGCTCTTTTGGCGCCATCACAAAATGCCAAGTCATATATTTATCACCCACGTCCCCCACCCGTCGCCTCCAGGGGACGCTTACATATCCCAGCCAGGCTCCGAGCATTTATTACTCAGGTAGAAGTTTCGACGTTCAAATATAACTACTAGGTTTCAACCAACATTAATGAAAGAAACGATTGTGAATCGAAATAAACGGATCTGATATTCCAGCATTAAGTCGTATGAAAGGGCTAAAAGTAGGAAACCGGCGGATTTAAATATTAATTAACTGAATATTAAATATTCAGATCATATTATTATTGGAGTTAGATCAATAGACAATTATTCATATGAAATAAATGGTTGTAGATTTATTTAACACGATAGCGCCGAATGAAATCTGTTTATATCCCACATATTAAAATAAATAATCGAAGCTTTATTTATGTATACCTACAGTTTAATTTGATTGGACCCAGTCCAAATCAGGAGCTATATGCGTATGGAGGGCATGCAATCAGGTTACTTGAACTCAAAAGAACGTCATCACTAGCGAAGAAAGCGCTACAATCCTGAATTAGCACAGTTCTGTTGGGACGTCGGGTCCACTATCAGCATTCCAAAGGCACTCAAAAATATTGTACTAGCATACCTTGAGACGCGATACGGATGGGTATTCTCGATCTTCCCATTCGACGAGGACAGTCACTACTTATCAGGTACTTACTGAAGCGGTGCAGGATGAATCTAGGGTCTAGACCCCCTGGCCGCCGGCCAAAGGGGGCTCCCCACCTCCGAGCTAAAGATAGTCCAGTAGTCTGCTCTGGTCAGTCAGTCGGCTAGGTGATCATCGCTGTAATCTTTCAGAAAATCCATTCCTATGTACAAATATCCTTATTTTTGGGTAATGATAAAACTATACATCGACTAAACAAAATGAAACAACTTAAGAAGTCGATTTTACTTGTTTCCATTCTTCGCGGTATTATTTCCTGGTGTTTTTTCTTTTAGATCAATCATTAAAATTTTGGAACAAGAATCCAAAAGGCGGATTCGCAATATGATAAAAATAAAACTGAATCATATACTGGCAGGTTTCCGTTAACTTCAATAAGATATTTGGACCTGTTTCTTTCTTGTTTTTTTTTTTTTGTTTTTCTTTTCTCCCTCTGGTTCAACACATGAAAAGTTTATCTTCATTCACCATTCGTTTGTAGCATGAAGGTGGAGAGTTGGCCGAGTGGGCTAATATTGGGCTAGCAGAATACGCATTTCCCCCGAAAACACACTTGTGAGAGATAGCCAGTTCAAAATCGGAGCCAGGGGACATGAAATCATACTCGGCAATAATCCCCCCCCTCTCACCTGGCGCGAAAAACACCTAATAGAGTAAAAGGTGAGAAAGGAGAAAACCAAAAAAATTAAATAAATAATAATATAGCAGTATGAAGTGAGGTTTAACCTAAAAGTAATCAAGTTTTGTTTTTCCAAGAAAATATTCTCCAAACTTTTGCTTTTCCATAACCTCAGATTTGCAGCACACTGCCTATTCTTTCGTATTAGGCAAAACGAGCTTATAAGGGACGAATAAGCAAAACTATATGAGTTCATAACTTTTTCATAACGGACAAAGGGGTAGGATGAAACTAATTCTCAAAGAACTTTAACTGTGGATTCATTATCCTAAACTGAAAATTGCACAGGATTTTAGGTAAATTGTAAAAATTACAATAAAAGCAACAAGAAATGAGAAAAGGTCGCAGATTTTTTTTCCAAATCATCTTTATTAAAATTTACAACGGCTTAAAAATAAATAAAATTTGTAAATGAGAGAATAAGGCAATAATCCCTTGAAAAGGTTTGCAGAGAAACTGTAAATAGGTAGCACTCGCGATATAGTTATGAGGCCTCCTATCCAGACAGCTTGCAGGATTAGAAGGATAAGAAAAGAAAAACATAGTTATCTTGATTGGTCCAAATTTATGTAGAATTAAGATCTTGATTAATGATTTTATTTGTGGAAAAAATATGGAACATTAAGAATTACAGACTATGTTAGGATTCGGGATGAGAGGAATTTAACAGTTATGGAGGAGCCGCAAAGTTCAAATCCATAAGTCCGCATACTTATTCTGATTGGCAGGAACATAAACGTAGGTAATAGGTAGCTGGAAGCACAGATCATTTGACTTGGAAATGCCGAAATAGCCGATAATTTCAAGTAGTTCCTTGCTTTGTGTGACGATTTTAAAATAGATATTGATTAAGTTATATAATTAAATTTATATATTATATAAATAAGTAGGTATATAGGAGTATAGAAAACAGAGCATAACTCGTTTATGGAGGTTTTATGAAATGAGTGTAATACATCTTAAATTAACAAGGCTGCGAGAAGAAAACACTGGAATGCTAAAAAATGGTGCGATTCTGTAATGTTAGAAGTAAGGTGTAACAAACTTTTCTAAAAATAAAATAAGATCAAAATAAAAAAATCCCTGCAAATGTCTATAAACACCAAACCGAAGAGATTTAAAATTTATTTGAAAGAAAAATAGGTAGGCATGGGGTCATGACCTGATTTAATATACATGTTATGGTCAAAATTACTCTCTACCTCTTAAATATTATTGTGCTTTTCAGAATCATTTAATCCACACAATGCCAAATTTTTCAAATATTGTTCGAGGTGTAGGCATTTACATAAAACACTTTGTTAGACTAAATGGGCCGAATGATAAAGCGTTTTTTTCTCTCGGATTCCAGAGGAAGTATTTTTACGTTTTGAGAGCTTATTATATTGAACTCAATTTAACGCTATGGATTTAAATACCATGATTAATACTTTTTTATATTAATTTAATCATTATTGTGGGTAACCACCTTCTTTTTAAATAATTTATTTTTGAAGAGAATAGATTTGGCTCCGCCGGGAATCGGCGGTATGCTAACCATTGCACCACGGAACTCGCTTCCAAACGGTGCCAAATCCCGAGAAGAGGAAAGATTTGGCACCGTTTGAAATCGAGCTCCGTGGTGCAATGGTTAGCATACCGCGCATGTCACGCGGAAGACCCAGGTTCGATTCCCGGCGGAGCCAAATCTTTTCTCTTCAAAAATAATTTATTTAATTTTTTTTTAATACTTATTTAAATGTATTCGCTTGTACGCTAGTCAAAAAAGGGCATATTAATATGGGGAAGGATGGCATTCAGCAGCACCTTTCCCCTGGTGAGTTAACGAAAAAGAACTCTCATTCAGCGCCTTATGAATATCTGGTTGCCATATCGGTTAAAATGTCCGTGTAAGTTAAGGCAACGTTTGTAAAGAATCTTTACCTGATGGTCTACTGTTTGCATTTGTATGTAGGGTTTTGTTAGTCACGTACCAGGGAGCTGTTGCTATAAGTTTTAATACTTTTTGCATTGAAATGCTCAATCTTCCAGAGTAACATCATTCAACATCTAAGATGACGCAGTAAACTGGTACCCAAATAAAAACAATAGAAGGTAATTGCTTTCTTTTTTAATTTCCACCATACATTAAAAATTTCTGTAATTGAAGAATTTTTCGGGTGTAGATTAATTAAGGCAGCCAAAACGCTCTATTAGTCCGATACAATGGTCCAATAGTTGCTTTCGGAATATATAATCATGTTAGAGCTTTGAAAATGGCTGTTACTTCTTTCCCGAACAAGACCTTCTACTAAGTAATTGTTTTTTAAAAATCTTAAATCTTTTATTATAAATTACTAGCTGTATGTCCCGGTTTCACCCGGGAATTTCATTTTTCTAATGAAAAGGTCGATTTCGTAAAAAAACCATTGTAAAGCGAGATCATTACGATTTTTATTAGGATAAAGAATATCAGCTGAAGATCGGCTGAAGTTATGCAACGTAACCCTTTAACCTGAAATATTTGTTGTTTTTATTATTATTTATATATTTATATATAATTATTTATTTATATATATATATATATATACATAAACATAGATAGATACATGTTTCTATGACTAATACCTCTGTTGTACGAAAATATAAGTCCCACCAGTTCCAGGGTACAACATATATTTCAAGGACGCATTTATACGTCCCGCCCGGTTAAAGGGTTAATATGGACAGGTGTTCGCACCTGGTATGAAAGAACTACTGAGCGAAATTTGGAGAATTTAGGATAAAAGGTATGGATTTCTATAAAGAACAAACAAACAGAAATATTGCCCTGCAGTTTTAGCTTCTCACTAAAACTCCCTAAGCCTCTGTGGTGCCTCGTATTCCTGGGCAGACTCAGTTTCCCGCGATTCTGCCTGTCTAAGCCTCAGTTGTTCAATCCTATTTTGATGTTCGTCAAGAGTTTCAGCTACTCGTATTTTACGTTGTTTTTTTAGCTTTTGAGCACAGTACTCCTATTGAAGCTCGCTTCTTAAGAGGCATTTTTAAAAAATAAATTCACCATACATTTAAATAAACGTATTGTAATGTTAAAAAAAACATATGGTTTAAAAATCCCAGAACTCGACACCTGCCAAGGGACGGTCTTACCGGGCCATTTGGCCTCTTCAAAATCTATAAAATGATTTTTAGACCGTTTTTTCGACTCAAACGGTCGATTTCGTAAAAAAAACCATTGTAAAGCGAGATCATGGCGAATTTTATAACAATAAAGAATATACCCAGAGATTAGCTGAAGTTATGCAATTTTAATATGTACAGGTGTTCGCACCTGGTATCAAAGAACCACTGAGCGAAATTTGGAGAATTTAGGACAAACGGTATGGATTTCTATAAAGAACAAATAAACAAACAAACAGAATTTCATCTTTATTTATATAGATAGATAATGAATGTATGGTTGTGAAATATAGTAGAAACAATGACAAATGTGTGCACTCCTATTTTATGGGAATTTCCTCGATTGAAATAAAAATATTATTATTATATCATAGAATAAAAAAAAATGCTTCTCTTTAACAATGCAAAAAGGTCTTCTTCCTATGAATAGAATTATTTTATAACGAAAATAAGATATTATTTTTAATTCAATGAAATTAATAAATATGGGTATATCGAAGCTTGGGCCGAACCGTACCGTACAGAAAAATATTCGTAATACGGGGGCGGCCTTAACCTTAAATCGCGAAGGGGAAGAGGCGACAGAAAGGGAAAGGGAGATCAATGGACGGGCGTGGCCGACAAGGCCTATCTATTGATCCACTATTACGGCCCTCCTCTCATTCACAGGATTAGCCTATCAGAGAACGGTCCATCCTCTTCTTCAGCATTCTCAGTAGTAATAGCGAGGGAGCAACTACAGGAGTATGCAACGCCAGGGGTCTTCAACAGGGTACCTCCGGTACCTTCTTAACCATGATATCTCCCAGTCGATCATCTATACCGAGAGAGTGCATACCAAGATACACTACAAGAAGCAGGAACTGAGGATATTGCATGGAAAAATCAAGATGATCTTTTTTCCCGTCTCTGGTCTGTGGTACATGAAATAAAAAAACAAAGGAAAGATCTTCTTGCCTTTATTTTCGATGATATGGGGTGATGCATGAACATACTGTTAGTAGCTGAAGGATTCCCTTACGCAGTTACAGTAAGTACTTCGAAGAATACAATTTGCCTTAATAAATTATAAATTTTTAAATACGGTAATGGATAGAAAAGAAAAAAATGTGTTAATCCATACTAATTAACACGTTATAAAGTAAATATTCTTTTCGTTATGTTTTCAGTCACTCTAATTATAAAGCTTACAATTATATTCCACTATAATATGAATAAGGTCATGAGCCATTATTTTTTCTGTTCCGTATTTTTTCTTTTAGTAAAAGATAAAATGTATAGGGTAGATAACAATAGTTATTATTTTTCACAATTATCAACTGTCCGAAAGAAGAGTAAACACATCGAACCTTCAATAATAGACTACCATTACTCTAAACAACAATGAAAATGATATTTCCAGTACTATGGGCACTATGGGTTTTTTAGAATTTAATTTCATAAATAAGACAAATCAACTATAAATAAGACAAATATTATTAAATATCTTAAATTAAGGTTATATTTTAAAATAAGTTGGTTTCCTATTTTGCAGACCATTGTTTTCAAGATACAAAATAAAATGAAAAATGTTTTTGAGTTATGGTATTCTTGTAATCAGGAAGCGATATGCCCGAAACGATCCCTAACTTACTATTTCAAGTGTAACATAATAACGTTCGCACTTTTCCGAACATTTTCATTGAACAGATGAAGGAAGGTTAGCTGTTAACACTATTAAATGGAGACGATCAACATGTCCAAGATTGTAACCACCAAATTAAACATCAACTTTAGATATATCGGATTATTTCTAAATAAAGATGTTTCCGATAATAGTAAAAAAAAAAAAAAAAAAAAAAAAAAAAAAACTAAAAAGGATACCTGGTGGGGTTTTGTATTTTTCTATTGATTATTCATGTTTTCCATTACTGGCAACAAATTTGCTTTTTATGAAAATACTTTTAATTAAGCTGAAGAATTCCGAACTGAAGAAAATCATTGTTAATATTACGAGGTGATAATACAATAATTATTACCCTCGGTAAGAGATATATATTAAAAAACATTAATTAACACACATTAAAACACATTAATCAAAATATTCACATGACTGTTTGAACATTAATTACAACAATGGAATATTATTCCCTTAACAGTCATTTAGTTTATTAGCATCATAATTTTTTTCTTTATAAATAATTCCTAACCAAAATTTGGTAAAAAAAAAATTGTTTTAGGAAAGTCATCAATAGAAGAAAAAACTGAAATGCTTAAGGAGTGGAGACATGTGACAGGGGAGATCAATATAAACAACAAATAAACAATATATCCAAAAACAATGATCAATGATTGCTCTTTAAAAATTATACAATGATAATTGAAAATCATATTTAACATTAATTCCCTGAAAGAGCTGGAGTTGCTGCAAGGACCGACGGAGGGTGGTCCGAGAGAGAGCATTAAAAAGTAAGGATGACCTTTTGCAGAATCCTATTGAAGTCAGGGTGCGCCAATTTATACAGCAGGATATAAAGGCAGTTTAAGCATTGATAAAGCATCCATGATAATAATTTAAGACTTTCCTTAGCTTCGCGAATAAATATGCGATTACCGGTACAAGATGACGATTAAAAAAAAAAAATTAAAAAAAATACTGGAAATTTTAAGGTGTTTTTCTTTTTTAAGTGGAGGAAAAGAGCCGCTAAAACTTCATGCGTCTTTGACAATACTCCTAATAAATGAATTATTATGATTTATTACTTATAACGAGAGATCGGATATCATGCAGAGATTAAAGAAAAAAATACTTTAACTAGCGAGAAATGTTATAGCAACTTCAGTATATCTTCAATCATCAAGTTGTGATTAGATTGCGAAAAATGATTACCACGATAGGTGATATAGTCGAATAATACTTAAAAGTAAGTAGTTTTCGTACATCACTCGTCTTACTTTCTTTCGAAGGTCGGTCTTACGCCATTTTGGGTACTTCCATATACCTAAACCTCTAAACCATGTTCCGTGTGGATTGACATTTTCGATGATTGCTTTTGGGTTCGGATTAAAATGGGAAAAGATATTTTCGTGAAGAAAACAAATAATGTATGCATAAAAATACTTAGCCGGTTAATCAAGTTGAAATATATACAACAAATTAGATAAAAAGGAATGTTAATATGAAGTTTTATATTGGTCAGCATTGAAAAGTGCTATTATTTTTCGACTTAGCATCACAAAAAAAAAAAATAAAAATAATAATAATAATAATAAATAAATATAAAATGGTCATGGAAATGTTTAGTCTACATCCCTAACCTCCCTTTGAACGGATGAAGCGAGAAGAGGTTTCACTAGAAACGGATCAGACTACCACATCCACCCCAATGAGGAAAAGTGGATCCCTTCTGCCGACTGGTCGAAAATACTCTTTTCCTGGTAGCCCAACGGCCTTGACATTGGCCCAAATGGCGTGTTTTATAACAAAAAATAAAAAGGACCTTAACGCTTCTAAAGTTTGTTAATCTGGACAAGATACGTGATAATCAATAATACGAGAGGAACAAAGGATAGCAACAAATAAACTTAAAAATATTATAGCAAGTAATCTAATAATATATATGTGTATACATAGTTCTTTATATTAACAAAGAGTAGTATACAATAGTGTACACTTTACGTAGTACTTTATAGTATATAATATTTTTCCAAAACTAACACCCAAAGTTTCCAATATACCTATAAATGACTAAATTTAAAGTTGGAAAAGAAACTGGATGAGTAAACCATCAAAACTAGCAGAAGTTGGACCGGAGTGCAGCAAATAGGTCACATGCATTAGCAAATCGAGAAGAGAAGAAATCGTATTGAATAGAATTCGAATAGGATACTGCGCATTTGCACATGGATACCTATTCCGAAGTCTGGAAGTACCAACTTGTCAAATATGCAACAATACAACTCAGAGAGTAAAACATAAAATTTTTCACACTGTAATGACATACGGATTACAGTTTAGCATTTATAATTAAATATAAGAATAGTCCGGAGGCGGTAAAAATAAATCTAAATATAGTATTATATTATTTCATTGCAGCTGACGTTTCGAACCATCGTTGCATGTCTTCTTCAGGGCGAGAAGTCGGAGATGTCAGAGCCAAATATAGTAATTATTGTAGGTTTTGGCATCTTCAACGTCACTGCCCCTGAAGAAGACCTGCATTGATGGCTCGAAACGTCGGCTGCAATGAAATAGTTTAATAATATTTGTAGATTTATTTACCGTCACCCCGGACTAACTAAATATACGGCCGACCATAAATTATTCAATTTGAATTTTTTTATGTCACGACACATAAAAAAAAAATTTGGATATGGAAAAATATGGATTTTAACAATACATGTTAACAATACGCTATTGATTGATTGTAATATTAATATACACAACAGTTTCATAACTGTGTATCATTAATACACAAATGGTATAATTATATCCAAGATGAGTTGCTCGAGCATTGAGATCTGTGCGGTGTACACCTGTTGAGCAGGTGATGCGACTTTGTCATTCTCTACGAAACCAATTTAGTTACTTCATATACATTTTTTATTTTTTTTTATTCGGTAGCTCTACCTGGCCATTGTGGCTTACGAGGGCACCTCGTATACTAATGTTTGGTATCGATCTACATTCTCAATCTAATCCGAATTCAGTCAAATGCAATAAGTTAAAACTAATGCGTGTACATGAGAAACGAGAAAGAATTCTGGAGGTTATTGCGAGAGTATTTGGAACTCTGCACATCTCACTCATAATGATCTTAAACAACAAAGAAAAGTTCTTCAAGTCCGTTGAAGACAAAAAGTTTACTTTTGGATGTCGTTAGAAAAATGCGCAGTAATTCATTTTGGCTCTAAAATTTCAAGCTCTGGTCAATTGGCTTAATAACCAGCTTGCATTTGTGTAAAATAATATATAAATAATATAATAAGTGATAAAGGACCTCGATATGTCGTTTTTTATTAAGACAAGCTATAAGCTGAACAATTTTTCACTCCATGATCAACTTATCGAGAGTTCACTGAACAATATTTAAACGTTTTTATGATATAGATTAAAGACATATTAACAATTCATCTGACTGTTTGTTCACAGGAGCATCGATAAAGTCTATTCCACTCCTATACATTTACTCTAGACGAGAAGTCCTTAAGAAAAGCACCGGACAAGAGACTAAGTTAGACGGGGACAAAAAAAAAACAAATTAGGTTTTTGCCCTTTGGCTGCACTTCTAGGAATCAAGTGCAAAGCCTTATTAGGCTAAGTCGATCCGGTCTGCAAGCAAGTCTAGGGGGCATCCATACAAGTCAGAATCTCTCAGGAATTTAACTGAAATCAAATCCGCATTCAGAAAATTAGCGGATAATAATGCCAATTTTACTACAGTAATTTAAAAAATAAAGTAAAATTGAGAGGCTGTTGGGAAATTATTAAAAGAATAATTTCTGACAGAATTCATAAGAGTTACAGATTTACATTTATCTCTTTAAGGTTCCATGAACTAGAGCATTCACTCATTCCAGCAATGTTAATATTATGTTAATGGTATCTTTAAGTGTCTAACAAAAACTTTTCTGGGAATAAACAAGATTTTTTTCAAGAAAAAGGTAATAAAAATATTGCAATAAGGAATGCACACAACTTCATTTATCGAATCGATGGTTGTTGGTTTTTCACGCAAACTATCAGGAAGCCATGTCATGTTAAAGATATATAGGTATAAAAATTGAGATAAAACCTTTTATGTTTTAAGAATACAATTTAAAAGAACTGCAAAAAAAAACTGGAAAAATAAAAAAAATATTTTTATTCCTTAGAAAAAATCATTAAGCCCGTCGTACCATATATTTCATATGTCAAATGTGTACACGTTCAAATATCAAAATCATACAAGTTTTCTTCTCAGAATCATAACAGAATTTTTTTATTTTCTAGATTTTTAAATTTTCGGACTTAATGAGATAAATTATGAAATTATTTTAGTATATCGTACATAATGTCAATGTCCTGGTTCCTGATAACTCTACATTATGCTAAATATTAATGTTTTATTATTATAAAGATAATGCGAGATTATAATTATATTTAAGAGGAGATTATAATTATCCTATAACTTGTTTGTAAGTGTAAAATTTTCACTGATTTATTTTTTTATTTTAACTGAATTTTTTATATTTATGTAGGTTAAAAATTAATAATTTATTATAATATGTATTGTATATTTGATACTCCTTTTGTGTAGGGTACTCTCCTAAAAGAAAATTATGATTTAAAATATAAATAATTACAATTATAGGACAATTTTACAAAACCGCTGTTTTAAAAAACAAAACAAAAACAAACTATCTAAACACCTTTTAAAAATCTAATTTAATTAAATTAGTGAAATAATATTATCTAAGACTTTTATCACCGCGGAAAGAGGGGAAAGGAAAAAGGAAGCCAAGCTAAGACTTATCAACATCCTAACAACGGAAATACACAAGGTAAAAGTAGCCATTTAAAATGACGTTATCTAAATTTAATTTTATAACAAAAACCCATCTCAAGCATTTTATTTTACAATTTTTGTCTCATCAAAAACCTTTTGTTTGAGCGTCGAATAGTCCGTAGAACTATATGGATACCTCGTTAATGGAGAAGGAAATATTAAGGCCTAGAGAAGAAATTTCACTGAGTCCAGGAGTTGATTATAGCATATTCCATAGATGTGAATGTCTCCCTAAAAAAAAATAAATGCCAGAGGATGAGAAACATAAGTTTTAAATCAAGAAGACGTGCGAATGATTGCACAGCAGGCCCAGATCCATCTGAGGGGTGGTGACGGAGAGAACAAACTATCGTAAAAAAAATGTATTTCAGATACCATACTAATACTAATTACCGGTATTAGGGTCATCCAAATCGAAAATATTTTTTATTATACAGAGGTAAAAAAAGGTAAAGTGTATATCGGATATTACACATAATACGATACTTTATTTTGAGATCTGGAGAGAGGTCCTGCTACAGAATAATATAATGAGAAAAAACACCATAAAAATGGAAACAATAAAAGTTAAACCAAGAGAATTAGGGATCAATGATTCACAAAACGAGATCAGCCGATAGTTCACGTCAGCGAGGGAGACAAACAGTACATAGTCCATACCCAAGCTCCTTCCTTACATCAGATGACGTATTCCCCATTCATGTTTACAGCTGTTACATATACAATTATAGATAATTACTTACGTTTATATATATAATTTACGAAAAAAAAAAAAAGACAGATAAACAAGGGTGATCAATAATTACTGACGTAAATCACGATAAAAAATTATCAACTCATTAAAAATTAATACATGATAATTCAAACATGCAAAAGTAAACATCAATAAATTTCGATAGATAATGAAATAGCATACTTAAGGAGATTGGCTACTTAAGTATTTCAATTTTTTATTATATTTTTTTATTGTTTCATATTGATACAGGTAATATATATGACAAAAAACTAAGCTGATATTAGTCCAAGATATGTCTGTGGGTGAATCCCAGTAATTTTAATATTTAATTTAAAAATTTATTTAAGAGTTGTACCTATTTTAAGTTATGCAGTTAAAAAAATTCGACGAACAACCCATTATGGGACCTTAATTTGAGACTATGTAAACACATCACAGTTTAAAGAAGAGAATTTTTTTTTCGTTATACAAACTATAACACGAACAGGATTCAAAATGCTTTAACAACGTAACTAATAGTCCTATTTTCATGATTTTTTTTTCATTTTGTAGGGAGTGCTGAGAAAGTTAACTTCTGGTGAAGTTAACGTTATCTTTATATTATGCGCAAATCAAATATAGTATTATTTTATTCATAGCCTGCCGTGCAGGCGTTTTCTGATGGATCTGACTATTTTTCCCACCTGGAGGGGAACGAAATTTTAAAATGATACCTCAATCATCGAATATGATAAAAAGATAGAAAAAGGCTTATGGCTTACCAACAAAAACTACCTTGTGGAAATAGAATATATTTCAAAAGAGAAGAGTAGTACCTATTGCCAACAGTGACAAAAAAATAAAACTATCATTAATCTGCGAGTGATTAGTTTTTATAAAATCGGGGGTCAACAGAGTTATAATGCAATGAGCATTATAGCATAAGAGCATTTGCTCTGAGGGTCCTAAATGACTTGAATTAAATATATAACTGAATATAATTAGACCATAAAATAAGTTATAATTTTTTTTTTTTTTGCCGTTTTTCACAAGAATTATTATCAGGGCAGTAGCTTTGAAAAAAATAAAACACTTCTATAATTAAAATAAATTAAAAAGAAGAAGATGAAATTGTATGTTAAATAAATAGCGATAGGTGACTTCAATACATGTGGATTTTTTAAAGACAAATTCGACTAGAAAACAAATAAGTAAATAAGTAACACAAAATATGTTAGAAGGATATATTAGAAGACTAAGAATATTGATTATTAATTAGTTGTCACAGGATGAACGGTAGGGGTGTTAGCAGCCCACCCCTAGCCGTTGTCGTCATAGCTACAGCCGCCATCGCTGCCCAAGGATAAGCAACTATTTACCTTAGGAGCATCCCCCCACCACCGCCACCAGGAATCGTTTCCTTCGCTAACACCGCTAAAATAAACATTATAATTAAAACGAAACAAACAAATCATCCAACTTAAATTTCATGTAACATTAAAAAATAACAGTTCAATAATGTTTATAACATCTATAAAATATTTGAAAAACTTGATATAATATTTAGAAAACGAAAAACCAAAATTATAACAGGGGTCACCGGTGTTTCCCCTAGATTACAATACTAAAGGTAGCGGATTCATACCCCGCAAGGTGGCCCTAGGATTTTTTAAAGGGAGTAAAAAGTCTTTGGCTGTCGTTCTTTGGCAGGGATCTTCAGTTACTCGTTGAAGATCCCTTCTAATTATACTTGAATAGGCAAAATTTAGGGCTACCACTTTAGCATCGTCCGAACAGCCTTAGTGGCACAAAGAGACAAAAAAAAAATATATATATATAAACACCATCATGAATTCTTATATTTCAACAACGTATCTGGAATCATCTTAATGGATGAACATGTTACTATAAATTTGTTAACAAGATATTATTTTCTAGCACAAATATAGGTTGTTTCTTTCATTTTAATAACCAAACTAAAAAAAACGCTGGTATTCACCAGAAACATTTTTTTGCAAAAATTAAGCTTGCATTCATATTCCTTCTTATGCTGAGGAGTGAAGGATGATGGATTTACTTGGAAGATCGAATATACCAAACAACACAATGGTACCAGCGAGAGATCCAGTCAACAAGTGGATGTTTTGTGGTCCTTTATGTCATCCCCTGACGGCAACCTAAAGATAGTCTCCACGTTGCACAGTTAACCTGCAGTGTTTTATTAATTTGTCGGAAAATATTCTGATAATATTTTTAAACTTACAAACCTTTGAAGATAGATCATTGATAGAATTGAGCCTCAGGTAATTAGCAGACATTATATAATTAGAAATTGCTGAGCTCAATGACCTGATCTTACAAAACTAAACGTTTGTAAAATAATTTTTTGCTTAAGTATTTATTTTAACAAATAATATCTGCTTTTTAAAAGTAATTGTAATTTTAAAAATAGTTTATACTTAGTAATTGATAAATATTAAAAAAAAAAAAATACTCTTACACAAGATACTTTAACTCCCTGGAGGGCCCTTAAGAGAAACAATTAATGATTGGAGCAATTTTGTGTTCAAATAAATCCAAAATTTGCCTTAAATATATGTATGTATATATTTTTTCATGGTTTACATAGGTTAATTTAATATTGGTATATGTAAATATTTAATATTTATTTGTTTCAGAGTTCAATCGCTTTTGTTCTCCCATAATAATATTTTTTTTTTTTTTTTCTACCATATAACTTTTTTTGGTGATAAAATTCGAAATTACAAAAATTATTTTTATATTGTTTGTTTGTTTGTTGTTGTTTAGGGGCGAAAAACTGCTGAGGTCATCAACGCCCATGTTATTTTTATATTGATTTACGTATCTTTTAAAACAAATTCAAGTAAAGCTGAGGTTTCTGCAGTTTAGCTTAAAAATACATATATAATTTTGATCGCTGAGAACTTCTTAAACAATCGTTTCCTCATTGAAATTCCTAATAATGCTTCTTCATTAGAAAGTTTAACCAAGAAATGCTTTTCTTTACAAACAGTGACACGTAAAGAATTTCAGCCTATAAGTAAGCGTTTAATATTCCCAATTATAGCGATAAAAAAAGTAAAAAATAAAATAAGAAAAAGGAATACACGTTGAATTTTGGCAATTGGTAATCGAACTCTCCATGATCAACCACTCGGTCCAAACCACGCAAAACTTTTTATTTCCATTCCATTAATATTAGTTCCTTTTTACTTTCACAATCAATTCGGACAAAATAAATTAAGCCTTAAATGTTATTTTGAAGGACATATCTAACTTTGAAAAACATTAATAATGTTTAGATAAAAAGAAATAAGCGATACAATTTTGTTAATTTAAACCAATAAGGATTATCACTAAAGCTAATAGCATAATTAATAAATATTAAAGGAAGAAAAATTTCATAAAAGAAAATTTGATCTTCAACGCATATTAAATTATACAAACATAAATTGAAAATTACTAATATTGAATTATTATACCTTTTTCAAAGATTTCTGTTTACAACAAAATCATACATCTAATAGTATATAATTGTATTTGTATATTAGTAGGTGTTCATAAGTAACACTTCTCTATTTCAATTTTGTTAATTTATTAATAAAAATTAATTAATAAAAAAATTAATATGAGTGCGAATTATTATATTCAGTTAATTTATTTATTTTAAACACTAACATGTACTGTTATACAGTGAATATAACATAGTATATTTTGAAAAATAATAAGAAAAGCGATATGTTATAGAATGAAGATAAATTCACTACATTAATGAACGACTTATTTAAAATGAACCATATATATACATGTATATATAAGGTACAGTGGTAAAATAATTATGAATAATTAATTCTCTAAATAATAGCTTAAAATAAAAGCGCCTAAAAGCTTAATAGGGACAATGAAAATAAAGATGAATTAACAATAATTTAAGACTAAATACCAAAGAAAGACTGCATGATTGATCTGACAAAAAAAATTTTTTTCTTGGAAAATAAGAATTTTAGTTAAGTAACAAAGGATGAGTAGTAAAGTAGGGAAACGCACGTCAATGGCCAAACATCCTAATTAAATCAACAATTTCAAGTTGTATTCTCAAAAATATTTTTGTCCCTCGACCGTCCAAAAAAGATATAATGAAAGATCACAAAAAAAAAAAATTAATAAATAAATAAAAAATAATTGGAATAAAAAAACAAAAACAAATTTTGAATAAGTGGACTGACCTGAGTGCGACGAAGGCAGGGGGTGGTGGACTACTGTGGCGCTTCCCGCTCTCGCCTGGTCGATATCGCCCAGTAATACCAACCCACCTCTCCCCGATTCTTAACCGGATTACATCTTCCTCTTTCCGGAATATAAGAGATGGAGATTAAACGTACTACGGTAGAGCTATATCAAAAGAATCAGTCCCGATCCAACCACTATGAAGGATGACATCAAAACACGAATCGATAACTAAAGTGGAAGGAGAAGTGGCCCCGTACCCGACGAAAACATAACAATAAAAACACGGCCTAAAGACGCATTTAGTATCCACGGTCATAAATGGCACACACTCAATTTCTATTACGTTAAGGAAGAACAGGATTTTAAACAATAAAAACAACGGGGTGAATGACTTCTATCGAGGGTTCAATGAACTCTGCGTACTTAGTCCACTACACTTTAAAATGATGAAGGGAAATGACATTATAAAACAATAAGTGAATTATAAAACTCAGGGAATGTTATTAACCACATAATTTGCATCAAGTATGAAACTGCCAAACAGCAAATTTTAGGTTAAAAAAAAATGCATTAATAAAATAATAACACAATCTTCATTAAACACAAGTGATTTGCACTGCTTTTGATAAGATGACATGTAGTTACAAAACAAATAGCCAAACAATTTAACGTCTTTTAAAGATTGCTGCTAAATAATACAAAAAGGAATGTTAAAGAATAGATTAATTCTATAGCAAAATAAAGGGGAGTGGAAGACATTTTGACTACGACTAGTAAAAGAACTTAAACGGAAATTTCTTGATTAACAGCTAAAAATAGAAATTCAGACCACAGAATTAAGAAATCGTCTTACTAATGCATAAGGGATACAAAATATGTTGACCTATTTTTCCATAGGTCCAGTCTCTTTCTAAAAAGAGCTATTTATATAATTAGTGATAGAACTATTACTAAGATGGAAATCCTTCATAAGGATTTGGTTTTACAAATCTATGGCTAATTAAATCCTCTTAATTTCAACCTAACAACAAAATTGAAAACTGCACAGACTTCTGCAAAGGTATAAACAATTTTTAGGCGCTATAAAAAAGGAAACAGAGTCAAAAATTAAGACATATTGTGTATTTCACCAAAGATCATGTTCCGGAGAAAATTATCATCAGAAGTAAAGTTAATTACCTGTTTTATTTAAATTAATAATAATAAATTATTATAATAAACATAAATTATATTGAATTTTATTAAGTATCATGTTATTTAATCCGAAGAGTTTAATCATCAGGAATACACATCTATAATTCAGTGAAACACCCGACGTTTGTTTTTGTATTGGTTGATTAAACAATGGAATTTTACTTTTACGCCTTTATTCGCATCAAACAGTAAGTCAATTCCAAGAACAGTTCAAGTCCAAGAACAGATATCAACTCTATTCTAGCACAATAGACTCAATTGCATCAATTTAATCAATCATTAAATCATAAACATGACAGGAATGAGAGAGACCAGTCAAGTAACCAGCGTCACCTTTTTAGATATCTGTGAGCACTTGACGTACCTTATCCTACTTACTTTTAAGCTGTTCAAAAAAGTAACTGCCTTCGATGAGTAGGGTATCCAATGCGTGAGAGTTTTAAAAACGAAACATCTTTGATTTAAGGTAACTACCGATATTAATTTAAAAAACAAGAAATAAAAACAGTTTAAATCATGCGTTTTATTTAAGACTGATTAGAAAGTGACGTAGATAGTTCCTAAGAGAAAAGTTTTGACATAAATGTTACAGACAGACACACATGCACGCACGCACACACACACACCATTTCGCGGGACTTAGTTATTTGGACTCAGGGGACCCCAAAACGTGTATTTCCGTTGAAAACCGGAAGTCGAAAATTTTCACGATCGCAATACTTTGTTTGTATTAACGTCACTTTATGCTACTAAGGCTAATCGGACGATGCTACAGTGGAAGTCCTAAATTTCGCCTACCCAGTTATAATTAGGATAGGGATCTTTAACGAGTGCCTGAGATCGTACAGGCTCAGGACCTCCATTTTACCTCCTATCCAAGGGACGGCATAGACAAGGATTTTTCACTCCCATTAAAAAAAACCTAGGGCCACCTCGGGAAGCGAACCGGCGACCTTTGGTATTGTAGGTTTTTTATGTCGCCATACTTTCCCTTACTATATATATCATATATCGGTAAGTGAAACTAAAAAATACAGCTGCGAAATTCGGTATTCTTCCTGCATGGTAAAATTTAAATGGTAATAAGGAAATTCCGCTATCTACAAAATATACAATCTTCGATTCCGCCGTGAGATCAATCATGACCTATGGGGGGAGGGGGGGCAGTTCTGGGTCTAAAATTGGTACAGTGACGGGACGCTAATTTTAAAAATATAAATTGGACTGAAGAGGACAACGTAAAAACAAAGGTTAAAAAAAGAGACCAATTAAGAAAATATTTTAGGATAAATCACACGAAAAAAACGGCAAATGCAAATTTTCTTTAACATACAAACGACTGGATTTCGAATTAGATGAAAAAAAATTATCTGAATGATATTAACAATTTAAACCTGGTGCGTATTATAATGAAAGTACGCTCCGAGTCATTAAATTGAAATTATGCAATAAACCGACAAGAACAACAGCTGATATGCTCACTCCGTAATCTGAACGAGATTGGGGATGTATATCACTTTGTTGGGAATTGTCTAGTGCTAAGTGATATTAGGGTAAAGATTTGTGGCTGTGGCCATTTAGATTATTAGTATTTTTTAAATTACCTAAATGGACGCAGTTGGAATAAACTGCATATTTACGTAGTACGGGCGAACAGGTAAAGGAATCCAAATGCTTCTTAAATACGTCATTGAAGATTTTATTACATACTAATTTAGTTATAAGCATATGTATATTTAACAATTTGCGATAGGCTCTCTAGAGGAGGGCGGGGGTTCACCCCAAAGCTCCGCTTAACAGGGGGGCCAGGAGGGGTAAATAAATAAACATCATGTCATTTGTGCATACCTATTCAGGTGCTTTATTATTATTATTTCTATATAAATAAAGTTGAAATTCTGTTTGTTTGTTCTTTATAGAAATCCATACCGTTTGTCCTAAATTCTCCAAATTTCGCTCAGTGATTCTTCGATACCAGGTGCGAACACCTGTCCACATTAAAATTGCATAACTTCAGCCGATCTTCAGCTGATATTCTCTATTCTCCAAATTTCACTCAGTGATTCTTTGATACCACCAGGTGCGAACACCTGTCCACATTTAAATTGCATAACTTCAGCCGATCTTCAGCTGAAAATCTTTATTCTCCAAATTTCGCTCATTGGTTTTTTCAGACCAGGTGCGAACACCTGTTCATATTAAAATTGCATAACTTCAGCCGATCTTCAGCTGATATTCTTTATTGTTATAAAAATCATAATGATCTCACTCTACAATTTTTTTTTTTTACGAAATCGACCGTTTCTTTAGAAAAATGAAATTCCCCGTGTGGAATCGGGATATACAGCTATAATCTAAGCATATAAAGGTGAAATTCTGTTCGTTCTTAAAAGGGATCCATACCGTTTGTCCTAAAGTCTCCAAATTTCGCTCGGTGGTTTTTTCAGACTAGGTGCGAACACCTGTCCATATTAAAATTACATAACTTCAGCCGATCTCTGGGTATATTCTTTATTGTTATAATAATCGTTTTGATCTCGCTTTACATTGGTTTTTACAAATTCGACCGTTTGAGTCGATAAAAGTCTTAGTTTATAGATTTAAAAATTGAAATTCTCCGGGTGAAACCGGGGTATACAGCTAGTATATAAATAAAGTTGAAATTCTGTTTGTTTGTTTGTTTATTTGTTCTTTATAGAAATCCATACCGTTTGTCCTAAATTCTCCAAATTTCGCTCAGTGGTTCTTTGATACCAGGTGCGAACACCTGTCCATATTAAAAATGCATAACTTCAGCCGATCTTCAGCTGAAATTCTTTATTCTCTAAATTTCGCTCAGTGGTTCCTTCAGACCAGGAGTGAACACCTGTCCATATTAAAATTGCATAACTTCAGCTGATATTCTTTATTCTCCAAATTTCACTCAGTGGTTCTTTCAGACCAGGTGCGAACACCTGTCAATATTAAAATTGCATAACTTCAGCCGATCTTCAGCTGATATTCTTTATTGTTACAAAAATCATAATGATCTCACTTTACAATGTTTTTTTTTTACGAAATCGACCGTTTCTTTAGAAAAGTGAAATTCCCCGTGTGAAACAGAGATATACAGCTATAATCTATGTATATAAAGTTGAAATTCTGTTTTCCTTTATAGAAATCCATACCGTTTGTCCTAAATTCACCTAATTTCGCTCAGTGGTTCTTTCAGACCAGGTGCGAACACCCGTCCTTATTAAAATTGCATAACTTCAGCCGATCTCTGGGTATATTCTTTATTGTTATAATAATCGTTTTGATCTGGCTTTACATTGATTTTTACAAAATCCAAGTTCGAGTTGTTTGAGTCAATAAAAGTCTCAGTTTATAGATTTTATAGATTTAAAAAATCACATTCTCCGGGTGAAACCGGTATATACAGCTAGTATATTATATTATTCAGGTGCTTGATTTATTATTACAGAATAATGTCTCATGAGGCGGTGCAGGTCTTAGCAGGAGGAATTCCTTTTTAATTCCTTTAATTTGAAAAGTGAATTTTAATCATTTCGGAAGGAGCGCTGGATTGATTTCAAATAAGCAAATAGATGGATATTTGTAAACAAGAATCCGTGAATAAGAATAGAAGTTGCGCCTGACATAATAACCAGAAGTTTACAAGTTCAAATTTCGAGTGCCAGGGGGGTGAGGCATTTATCCCTCTCCTCCCGTTAAGGTGCCTTTACAACTTCTTTAACTTTTACTACACCTTTTAACTAAAGGTATAAACTTTACCTTCGAACACCACCCTCGAACAATCTTCGTGAAGCCTCCACGTCGACTGTTCGGGTGTTCCAGGTACTTCTGTTCGCCTGGGTTCGGGGGTAGCGCTAGTTTCACTTTTGATTTGGGTTTTTCCTAAGTGACAGGAGTTGTTTATGATACTAGTGTAATTTGTGAAACGTCGTAAATCGTCTCCTATTTCTTTATTTTTCAGATAATATAAAATATATTGATAATGGAGATTTTTTCTTTATCATAAGCTAGCTTTGGGTGAGTCAGCCATATTGGTTCGCTTAACGTCACGTGAAGTATAAATGGCTGTTCGCTTCACGTCGGTACGGCAAGGTTCGAAGGAGAACTTGTTCGAAGGTGAGGTAAGGTGTAAAGGCACCTTTAGCGGCGAGGAAGAGGAGGGAAAAATTCTTCACATTATTAATTATATGTCGATCAGTCTGAGATCGCTGATTAAGATAAAAAAAAATTATCAAAATAATTATAAATCAAAACAATTAAACAAAGACCCGAATTGAAACTGAACTAACTCCAAGCAAAAGAGTCACAGGCGCTCGCACAAAACACCTGAAGCATGCTCGAGTTACATTTACAAATAATAATTCGCCACATCTGTAAATCCATATTAAAAATTGGGTACAAAATAAAAACATACGACATTGAGAAAACATTTTTATGCGTATCAAGGGACGTGAGGAGACGGACACTTGTTGATTAAATTAGTTCCATTAGGAGCAAAGTAAGGAGTCCTAAATAACCTGAGGACATTTTATACGACCCCATGACCCATGTCCAGTAGTATAGCGGGGTTGGTTTCATTTACGTTGTAAAACTTCCACCATCGACCCTCACACTTTTATGGCAACATCTCCGAACCTAGTTTATAGTTCATGGAAAAAGGACTCCTACAACACCGAGAAGTATGAAACAGTAACTTTGAAACATATATAAAGAAGTAAAAGCACTAAAAAAATATAAACCTATCACTAGAGTCAACTACTTACAATTTATAGTCTTATACTAATACAAAAAATCTGGTGCGATGCACGCAAAACCGAATTTCTCTTACCAGCCTACTTACAGTAGAAACCGATGTGTTTTGTTACTTTCACTTTCCTATATATGAAATATATAGTAAGGAAAGTATTGCGATCGTGAAAAATTTCGACTTCCAGTTTTCAACGAAAATATACGTTTTGGGGTCCCCTGAGTACAATTAACCAAGTCCCGCGAAATGGTCTGTGTGTGTGTGAACAGATTAGCTCAAAAACTATAAACCGCACTGACCTGAAGTTGGGTATTCGGTGTATGTATATACCCGCGATGTGAAATAGGCGACGGCGCTGCAGGAACTAGAGAAACGGGGATAAAAGCGGGGCTATTACCTGGGATTCATAGGGTTTTTTGGCGTTTTTAATTTATTTTTCCATAATTAAAACCCGATTGAGCAAAAAATCATTTGAAAAATATCTAATAGGTATTGCTCGGTCCCTCAGTGTTCAATTAGAAAATCAAAAGACGTGTCATTCCCTTTCATTTCCAAAAAATAAAAAGCTTCTTAAAGAGTGGATTGTAAAATTAAGAATAGATAAGCCTGTTTCGAAACATATGACGATATGTAGTCTTTATTTTAAAGAAAGAGACTATATTTATCCAGGTAAATATTAGTATTTGACATTTTATTATTCCAAAATGCTAGTTTTATGCAAATAACATTGAGACCATAGTGTCATAGATTTGTTTTTCTTTTTTAATTTTCCCCATTTTTCTATTACATCCGTTGTGCTTAATTGTTCCATGTTTTCAATGCGAAGCCTGAAAGTTTTGAGAAATAAATAAATAATATGACAAAGAATCTAAGCTGTCATAACAATGATTGTGTGAATAGGTAATTAATGTTATTACTAACCGAAAAACGTCGAGTAAAGTTACAATGATGTGTTTGCATTTACCAGAACTACCAGCTTTACATGTACAATGACAAGAAAATTGCTTATTATTATTAATAAATTTGATTTCCACTTTTATTTGATGTGGCAGTCCTTTAAGATTGCTAGTTTAAAGGCACGAGGCTTGTAAAATAACTGTTTTTTTATTTTTGATATTATTCCACATGTAAATATGTGGTTTGCATCAAGAATAGCCTGCCCATCAATTAATGGTCTTTTAAAATTACCAATTATCTCTATCACATCAACTAGGTCTAACACCGTTCTTTCCGACATTTTGCAAAACTACTAGCGCACCCTATATTCGATTACGCCCGCCTATCAAAAATTTCATCAAAATTGGTCCATCGAAGGGGGTACTTTATTTGAAGAATTTTGTCTAGTTTTTAAGTTTTTTCGATTTTCTCAAAAACGGCTCTAACGATTTTGATTAAACTCGGAATTTGGTTTATGTATATGCCCGCGATGCGACAGTAAAAATTTCATCAAAATTGATTAACTGGAGGGGGCACTTTACTTAATAAATGTTATCCCATTTTCACGTATTTTTTTTTTTTATTTACTCAAAAACTGCTTTAACGATTTTGATCAAACTGGGAATTTGATGTATAAATATGTCCACGATGCGACAGCCCAAAGTTCATGAATATTGATCAATTGGAGTGGGCACTCTACTTAATAAACTTTGTCCTATTTTCACTTTTTTTATTTGCTCAAAAACGGCTTTAACGATTTTGATTAAACTTGGTATTTGATGTATGCATATGTGACATCGAAAATTTTATTAACCGTATTATGAAAATGAAAACTTTTATTTAGTAATAAAATGATTAATCTTACTTTAGAGAGTAAATACGTGATGCTCAAATTTTTGAAGCATCGCAGGTGTGTAAAAATATGGTATAAGATAATAGTCTATAATTAATATTTGATATATATATATATATATATATATATATATATATATATATATATATATATATATAATATTTTAGCCTAGAAACTTTTGTTCCATACTAAATTTTTGAAAACAATATAAAGCGATTTTATATTTATTTAGAGCAACAGTAACCGTTCTTGATTTCCAGAAAGGCATAAGAGACGTAAATACACCTATCGATTCACCTTCACGATGTATTTGCAAAAAGCAACTCGTAGTAAAAAACACGCAAGCAGTAAAAAAAACTCGACTGTTGATGAAATTAGTCCCTTCATAAATAAATTAGCAATAATGAATCGAAAAGTGCTGAGAACTACCAAATTTTGCTATACAGATATACTTAAATGTGGAAAAATGTGCGAAGTTGAGGAATGGCGGTTACATATCAAACACGACGATTTCTAATCTAAGTAGGTTCATAAGTGAAAGTTGTGTGTTGCGCGCATCGCACCAGATTTTTAATTATGTTAACGCAATTTAGAGTATTCACAGAAAATAGCATTACCCACATTTATTAACTTATTGTTTGCTATCCTCCATGAGTATCATATTTATTGCAAAAGTTGAGTCTTCGGTAATTTTCGATTTATGATTATTTATTTACTTTTTTAAGAGGGAAAATCCTAATTTCATGAATTTGATTGAAGTGGTATTAATGGTTTTTGTGCAATTGGTAACTTAGTTGTATAACTGTAAAATGCCTTTCCAGAAAGAATGTCAAGAACGAAGATGATTGTTACAGTAATAACAACCATTTCAATTCAGAAATCTATTATGGAACTAAAGTTTTTAATTAAAATAGAATTATTAAGCATTATATTGTACTGTATGTTAAAAAAAAACTGTAAAAAATTGGACCATTACTTGCTTTACGAATTAACTCACTAAACTTACTTTTACTTACCTATACATGAAATATATAGGGAAAAAAGTATCGTGAAAATTTTCGACTTCCGATTTTCAACGGAAATACAGGTTTTGGGGTCCCCTGAGTCCCAATAACCAAGTACCGCGAAATGGTCTGTGTGTGTGAACAGACTAGCTCAAAAAGTATAAATCGTACGAACCTGAAATTGGGCATTTGGTATATGTATATGCCCGCGATGTGACAGCATAAATTTTATCAAAATTGGTCAAACGGAGGAAGTACTTTATTTCATAACTTTTTGCCCATTTTTACATTTTTTCGATTTTTTCAAAAACGTCTCAAACGATTTTGATCAAACCCATCATGTTTAATGATAATCAAATATTCTTTAATATAAGGTTAGCTCTATCATTATTAAAATGTTCGGAGGGGACTTTAATGGGGAACGGGCTTTGTTTTCTTATAAAGTGCCTTTGTTTATACGGCAAAAAAAATAAAGATTAAATATAATGGGAGGTAACACAGAATACAAGCTTGTGGCAAAAATTTATTATATGAGCCTACTTCAAGTCCTTTTTTATTTATCTATTTCTCCTTTTTTTTTTTTTTTTTTTTTTTTTTTTTTTTTTTTTTTTTTTTTTTTTTTTTTTTTTTTTTTTTTTTTATACTGATATAAGGAGAGGATTCAGACTCCAGTATACCATTTTTTAAATTATTCCGAATTTGTAGTATGGATATCAATATTGATGTATAAAGTCATAAATCTAATTTTATTTAACGTCTGTAGTTTGTTATTGGGCACTAATATCCCTTTTTTACTTCTATGCGTGGTAAATATAGCGCTGTTGTGATTCAATGATCTCAACTGAAAAGGACTCTTTAGGGAGCTTATTTATTTCCAAAGTGCGAGAGTAGTGAACGGAAGTCGAAAATGAGGTCGAATAAAGCTGATCGCGGCCCTTTTTAACTGAATAGGACGCGATGGGATTTCGCTTCTATTCAGGACACATAACCTGCTGACATTGGCCAAGCTCAGAAGCAACACTTTAGTTAGTAACACTAGCTTTAACTATATAAAAAACATCGCTAACTAGCACCTCAAATTTGTTTGTTTGTTTATTTAACGCCATGGCTAATCGGACTATGCTAATGTGGAAGTTCTAAATTTTGCCTACCCAGGTTTAATTAGGATAGAAATCTTAAATGAGTACCTGATTTCGTAAAGTTCCACCATTTTATGTCCTAACCGAAGGATAACGGCAAAAAACAAGGATATTTGACTCCCTTTTAAAAAATCATAAGGGCACGTACCCGTGACCTGTGAAGTACAGTTACTCGCTATGCTAATCACTACACCACAGACCCGTTACAATTTTTTTATTTCCCCAATTCTTCATATTCCAGGACAACCCAGACCTGAGTAACATTACAGTAAAGCTGGCTTAAATATTTCATTTTTGAAAAAGGTGAGGGAATTGTAGAGCTTGTCCTGTTGAGGTGATAGATGGGTTAGAAGTAGGGCATTATAGAAGATTTGAAATTCAAATGGCAATGGTATCAGAGAGGATTCTAAAATCAGTATCGTCATAAGATCATCCTAGAATCTACCTAAGGATTCACTAACTATGGATTTGAATATGAATATATTTAGTAAAGCTGGGGTGTGAGGAAAAACAACTCGCTATGATAGTAGCAGTTAAAGCAGCAGGACTAGAGGGAGTGAGGGAGCGAGCTGCTGGGGGCGGAAGGTACTGCAGTGAGGGCAGCGGCGCACCGCCTATCCGCGCAGGCCCTGCAGCTTTTGGGGGTCCCGATATCCTGGCAGTCACCACTGGCTACCGGGCCAGTGCTGCGGGTAAAGGATGGCTACTAGTCAACGTGTGGTAATGGAGGCGGGGGGCAGGCAAAAAGTTTAAATTAAAAAAAGTAAATTAAAAAAATATATATAGAACCTAATGATCAAGCAACTACATACATAGCCAGTGCTCCCGGTAGCGTCAAAAGAGGATTAGAAAAAAAAAAAATTATATGGGAGCATTATGGAGGGAGAAATTATGGCAGCGGAGTTGCTCTTTGGTAAGGCTGATATTTAGTAATGAAATGCTGTGCTCAAGATCCCGAGTTCGAAACTGGCTTGGCAGGGGCAATTTTTTTTTTTCTCGTGGTCCAAGAGACCTACTGGGGGACATCCAAGCTCTATTAAGTTTGAAATTGAAAAATTGAGGGGGAAAACCTGGCGGTTGAGTGTGATCAAGGTGAAATCACCTCCTTGCACGAAACCAAGAAACAGTACTAAATTCTTACTTAGTACTGAACCCAAGAAGGGTCTTTTTGAGCACAGCAACTCAATCCCTGTATATTTATTTATATATATTAGTTGCGGCTAAGAATCTGGTTTCAGTCGGTCACTAATAATAAGCTGTATAATTAGCCGGTTATATATGTATACCTGCATAATTGTTTGAAAATTGTGTCTTAATTTTAACGGTCACTCCTAACCAAAAACTACTACACCTTAAAAATTATTTTTGCAGAGTAAATTGCAGTATTGCAGGGTTCAGTTAAGAATGGCAGAATTAAGCAATTTAATAAAGTATAATTCAATTAGCAGTTATAAATAAGAACAAAAATATAGGCGACAGATATAATAAAAACTCAATAAGAGAACACCTGTCTGATAAAAGCTAAAAGTAATCAATTTCACGAAATTTAGTAAGGTTTGCCTATTATTTAGACCTATTGTTTTCTACTCAGTGAGATCCTATGTTAGCCATTTCATCATTAATGAAATGTGAATCGGACCTAAAACTTTGCACCATAGAGGAAGATACTACTCTATCCAAGCAGCACCTGGGAGAATAGGGGACCAATATTCATCCCAAGTCAAAGAACATTTAAGAGAAGGTTCGTACTCGTGAGAAACTGTGTGACCATATATCCGGGAGCACCCCAACTTGATAAGGGGGAACGCAGCCCACTGCCTGAATCCCCTTACAACTGTTGAATTCTTTGCAACCCCTCATCCTTATATTCGTTGGGAGATTCAGAACCCCCCTTTCCACTAAAAGTGTACTTAAAATCCTCTATCGCAAGCGTCATGCTCGACTCTTCAATCGCACAAATGAAGTCTCAAGATAAATTTCTTCCAAACCCTGCAGTAATGTATCCTTGCTATTTGCTTTGGCGATGGAAATTTCAGCAAAATAAATTTCGTCATTAACCGCTTTAACAGGTTCACGAACTATTTTGTTTAGTTTCCTCTTCCTAAGAACCGCAACACCAACATAATTTGCGTAATCGGTACACCATGTAAGTTCAATGGCATGTAAGGTGGGAATTACCAACTTTCTGTATAGAGTTGATACCTTTGGTTGAACGAATTTCCCTTTGTCACCAATAGGCATAGATTCACCATCAATAGGCATCAAGACAGCGAGAAAATTCTTCTGCTAATCTGCTCATCATCTGCCGATATCGATGAACACTGGTTTCGTAGTTGCGTGGGGAACTTGTCAAGTCCTTTTTTTAAAGATGTATTTATATTTTATGTATTTTAAGATGAATTGTAGGAATAGATCTAGTTCATCTCCGCTCTTACTGGACATAAGGGGATCTTTTACGAATGCCTTAGGCAGTATACATTGGAACTACATCCACTGCCATCTTCTCTGTTCTATAAGAGCAATAGAAGGTATAATACAATCTGAATAAAAATAATCAGGATTTTATATTCCACAAGGTCAAGGGATCAAGGACTGTTGTTTTTTGTGGGAACTCTTTACAGGATGGATTATCAAAAATAGCTAACTAAATGGCACAATAGTCCCAATAAAACTTCGGCTTCATGTAAAATGGAAAGACATTCTTGTCAACCTTCGACTTTTAATCTCATCAAAATCTCAATCCTAACCTAATCAAATCGTATTCCACGTCATCCAATCACGTTGTACTCCCCCTGTCTTTTTTCGACCTGCCTAGCCATTCATAATCTTCTTCGGTAGCCTCCTACGTAAGAAATTCTGCCTCTATTTCGTCGTAGGAGTGGCTTTAATGTTTCTCAGATACTTTCTTATTTCTTCCTGGCCTGATGGAACTTCCTCCTCATGCACCAAATCTCAAATCCAAACTTTAAAAACCAACCAACCAACGTCCTACTTATCTTCTGTATACCGATTCCATTCTTCCTGTTGCTGCCCTGTATAGCCATTATCATCTCGCCTATTTACATTCAACAAGTCCAGGAAATATCTTGCCTTGAAAAATAAACAAGCCTAAAAACCTAACAAAATAATAAAATGATCTAGGAATAAAATTTAGGGGGGGGGCCGGTGTGGCTATGCGGTAAAGCGCCGTACTCGCCATGCCGGAGCTGCGGGTTCGAGTCCCGCCCTCGGTGGTGCTTTTCTTTCGTAGAAGTATCACCCAGTGCCATGGGTTTTAGTATGGGCAGTATAGGGCTTCACTGGAAGCCTAAAAGTCCCCAAAAAAAAAAAATTTAGGGTGTGCGTTATAATAAAAATTATAACAAAGTTTACATCTACAGTAATAATCGTCAAACCATCAATAGATGTTTATAAAATTAATAATTAGTTTTAAGGATTAATAATCGAAATACATGATATAAAAAATTAAGAAAAAAAACGATATATAAAAAAATCAAAAACAACTTCAAAACAGGTTTTAGTTCGAAAAGGTTTTTTCCTGTTTTTTTTTCTTTGGAACTTTGACAGAAAAAACAAGATGGATTGGAACTAGGTACCTTAATAAAGCCACCAGAGCTTACACCAGTTGGCACTTTATTGCGTTAACACCCTACAGGGAAGGTAGATTTCCTAAACGAGTATTGATCACATTACCAGTTAAAGACCTTCAATATTTAATGAAACTGAAGTTCAGCCAAGCAACTGCCCACATCTACCTTCTAAATCAATTTAAGAGTGTTCCAACAACAGAACTTCCATTCAAAAGAAAAACAACGTTCACTTAATCTAAAATTTGATAAGTATTAAATAGGAATTTCAATTTGACAATAGAAGAACTTGAAGTAGGAGCCATGTGAAATCTATGTTCACAAATTAATATAAGCATCATATGAAATTAATAAATGAGACTCCTGATTTCAGAAAATTCAACTATTTAATTTAACATAAGAAACATTTGAGGAGGGGATGGCCCTTCTGACCGCTATTCCTGGCTGGTGGTATTTTCGACAGTGCAAAAGAGAGACATACAGTGCGTGTGTTATCTGTTTGTAATTCAAATGACTAACAAGGGGAGGGCACAGCTATGGGGTCGTCGATCGGGCCCATTTTTTTTTCTGGTGATTCTACTTCGAAAAATAGTCGTCACGTGTCCGAGCGTTCCGTCCAATGGGCCTTAGGTGCTGAGAAATAAAATAAAATACCTTGAAAATCCTTTATTTTTTATCTTGAGTTTGGAAAATGATATCGACATGATTCTTTCACTAATTCATTTATTTTAGAGAGTAGATTAAAGGAAAAATACAATCGTTAAAGAATTATTCATATTTCTTCAATTTAATTTAAAAAAAGCTTCAAGTTTTCAAGTAAACTAGCTTTATAAATTTTTTCACATAAAAAACAATAGCAGAATCGAGTTCAGCTCCTCAAGAAACCCTGATGTCTTAAATATCATCCAAAACAAAAAATAAAAATGTTTTCCTGTCAGGAACAGCTTAAAAATGTTTCAGCAAAATTGTATGTGTAGTTTCAAATTCTGCATCTCGTGTTGAGCTGATCCGATTTTTACGTTCTTGAGCTCCTTGCATAGAAGAAAGCTTCCTTTTTCTAACCATATGAATAACTATTGTATTATCTCGGGAAGCTCTTGTAAAAAATGGTCCTCAAAATAAAAATTAAATTCAAACTTTTCTTTATATTATGTTGATTCCTGAACACGTAAAAATATCTAGACTATGTAAAAATGTGTAACTCTAGAGCTTTTATTTACACTATAAATTTGATGAGAATCAGTAGAATTTTCTCCGAAATATGGTCGGATTTTTGGATGTTTAACGAAATTGTAAGGGTCTAGCCTAAGCGAAACTTTTAATGCAATTTTTAATTTTTCTTTTTTTTTAATCTTCCCAAAATTTACTTATAGGATTTTTTGGCTATAGAGTTACACATTTTTACATAATCTAGATATTTTTACGTGTTCAGGAATCAACATAATATAAAGAAAAGTTTGAATTTAATTTTTATTTTGAGGACCATTTTTTACAAGAGCTTCCCGAGATAATACAATAGTTATTTATATGGTAAGAAAAAGGAAGCTTTCTTCTATGCAACGAGCTCAAGAACGTAAAAATCGGATCAGCTCAACACGAGATGCAGAATTTGAAACTACACATACAATTAGCCGCTATACAAATACACAAAAAATAAGCCGCTAAACTTATGGCGGATCCAGTGGACATAATATGTTTCAGAAAATATTCGTCTATCACCACTTTGTGAGTATCAAAGTATTCTAGTACCGAACGGTGACTAGAAGAACCGAATATAAGGGAAGTCGAAATAACTATCGGAAAGTTAAAATCTTATAAAGAGAGGGGATCGAAAATATTCCTTGCGAACTAATCAAACCATGTGGGGAAGCTGAGATTTCTAAAATACATCTTTTGATCAAAAAGATTGGGCGGGGGGGGGGGATGAAAAAATGCCGGAAGAATGGAGGATCGTTCAACCATAGACCAAATATTCTCTCTCGGTCAAATAGTAGAAAAAATAAAACGGTTTTGTCATCAGCTAAATACGCTTATGTTTCTATGGACCGCAATAAGCTTTAATGTTCTGGCTTAACCTAAGTACTTAGCAAAACTAGTTAGGGTGTACACGGCCGAAACATTCAATAAAGATAGAGCCAGTAATTATTTTTCTGAGAGGTTTGAGGTTCGCTCTGGTTTGAAACGAGGGGATTCACTATCTCCTGTTTTACTTAATTTAGCTAAATAATATGTCATTTGGGAGGTGATAAGCACCGAAATCGGTTTGAATCTGAGTGGAAGTTTACCCGTACTCGGTTATTCCGATGATTTGATTTTGCTTAGCGATGATATGGAAACGATAGAACTATATAATATAACTTTGATGAAAGACATTAACGAAGTAGTGCTAGAAATAAATACGGAAAAGAAAAAATATACAGTTTGCTATGGAAACGGTAACAATTTTGGTATATAGTAGAAGAGAAAACTTTTGAACCGGGGAGAAATTTAGGATCTATTATTTATTTATAGATTATTCAGGATTATATAGGAAAAACAAAATTGAAGAGAAATTAAGGCTAGGATAAAGGCATGAAATTCTTGTTATTTTTCGGTTACAAAATGACTTAGCTCACGCCTCCTGTCCCGAATTTTTAATTCTTTACGGATTTTTTTTCCGCGTCGGTTAAATTAGGCGTGCAAAATTACGAATCTTAGAACTTAGGGTATGGCTGGGCAAAGGTGGAAGGATTCGGTAAGGGCTGATCTTGGATTGATTGGACGGGGGGAGGTGGATGGAGGTGTGTAGGGAGCGATTGGTGGTGTTAGCATGGGCCTTCGGTTTCGAAAAGCCTTTATTATATTCTAATAATCTTAATTAATCAAGAAAAATTTTCTGTTCTATTCTACCCTTCAAAACTGACTAAATACACAAATTTCAAATATCTTAACGATTTCTATTAATTCGTTTAAAGAAATAAATTGCAACGAAACAAAAAAATATTTTAAAGCTACAGTTTAATATACTTTAATATCAAAATAATATAGTATTATGATGGTGGAAGATAGTTGATCGTAGCTATAATGAACAGGTATTGGTTGGAGGTGCGGTCAAAATAATTAGCACAAATATGTGATATTTACATATTTTATTGTAGCCGACGTTTCGGCCGAAATTTTAGGTAATCATCAGGGCTAAATGAGAAAAACCAAAAAAACAACCAATCAGAGAAATTATATAAACATATATAATTACTATAGAGCCGTCATATTCAGTTTAATAATCATCCATCCTTCTAGTGTATAACACTATCACACATGCAATCATAATGCATCCAAAGATCTCTTACTCTTCATTCAGTGACTTATTCTGTATCTTTATATGTTTATACTATCCTATCTTTTTATCGTTTAGATTGACCACACCCCCAACCAATTCCTGTTCATGTAATATAGTATTGTATTCTTTTACTACATTGTTTATAGTATAGTTTATTATACTATATATACCATGGCAAGATTTGAAAAAATTACTTATGTAGAAATTTAATGACAACATTTCTTCATTTTGTCATATTATTTGTAGAGAAATGGATAAAAAAAAAAAAACATGCTGGTAGGAGTTACTTATGGTAGTAGTAGTTTATTTGTAGTTGCTTGTAGTGGTTAGTATAGCAAACTACAAAACTCAAGATCGAGGGTTATGGCCTTCTTAAAAATGTTTGGTTATGCCGACCTTCGGAGGGGACGTAAAATGAAGGCCTCGAGCCTGTGCGAGATCAGACAAAGTTTAGAACTCCCACTATATCATCTCCCATCATCCGAGCAGTATTTTTAAGTGACAATAAATAATTAAAGAACAAAAATATTGGCTTTAATTTTTTTTCCCCCTAAAGGGAATAAACTTTTCTCGATCGATCTTTAAGTGTGTTTAATCAATACAAGCAGTTGTACGGTATCTTAGAAACCGTGAATTTAACCAGCAATCGGTAAATGTAACAGCCAACGTTTTTCCCATCAGCGGCCTCGAGTCCACTACCGGCTATTCTTTCATGAATTTTTCCTCCATGAAATATAAATATGAACATTGATTGTGTTGGGAGTTCATGGTGGCCGGGGGACGTGAATCCCATATGTTGGAAATTAATGCGTTGGGGTTGATGAAGAGAGGGGTTGGAGGTGGTGGACTGTACCAGAGAGCGGTGACTGTACCTCGAAAGATGGCCGCCGGCTCCTCCCCTCCTACCCCCTCCACTTGCTAATTCGTTTAGCCGCCGTCCTCTCAATCTGTCTCTTTCTATCTTTCAGTCGTTAAAGGTGGCTAATTCAAAAATTGTTACCCTAATAATATTTGTGTAAGCAAAGAATATGGAATATTATAAATTAATACATACCATGTCTATTTTTTTTTAAATTTAATTTAACAAGATGGATTTAAATACTTTGTTAAATTTTTTTTACTTTACTTACAGAGACAGCTTAATGAACGTTATTAAATTGCTATTGACGTCGACGAGTTATCGGAAATCTATATCTTAGTATTTAAATCCATAGTGTTAAATTTAATTCAATAAAAATACATATGGAGTTGTTAATCTACGGGGTTCAGATATAGTAAAGATAAATTAAATAATAAATTTAAATATTTAAAAAAATAATTCACTTGACGTGCAGTTTAATGTTTTTAACATGGTTTAAAATTTTAAATTCTTTTTATGATTATAATAGTGTTCCTACGCAAAAAAAAAAAAAAAAAAAAAATCTCGAAAAAATAACTTAAATTTTATTCCAGGTTAAGAGAGAAATGTTCATTTATTATTATTATTTTTTTTTTTTGTATCTTAACTCTAAGTTTTTACTTTGTTGACAACGGAGCAGAACCGAAGGGATGAGAGTTCAAGGTAGTGAATGACTCAGGTAAAAAGAACTAGCCACCCTCTGACAATTACTAGGTAAGTATATTGTAGCTATTCAGACAGTTCTTCTTCTTCTACCGGCTCAACAGGCGCATGAAGCTGCCCTTGGCCTGCTCAACAGCTGCCAACCATCCGTCTCTATCTCTCGCAAGCGTGACCGGAATCTTCAGTTGACGAAGATCCTGCCCTACAGCATCCTTCCATCGGCCCTTCGGCCTTCCCTGTCGGCGCACACCATCCGGTACATTTCTGTACACCCTACTGACCACACGCTCATCACTCATCCTTAGTACATGACCAAGCCATTTAAGCCTTTGTATCCTTATAAATGATGAGATATTTAGGTCGTTATATAGCTGGAACAATTCACAGTTTTTCCTTCGTCGCCACTGACCATTTTCGCGTACTGCACCTAGTACTCTCCTCAGAATTCCTCTCTCAAACCTATCCAGCAGGTTCTCACTCTTCTTGTTGAGGGTCCAGGTTTCAGCGCCATATGTAACCACTGGCCTTATAAGCGTCTTGTATAGCGTGAATTTGGTGGTTCGGCTAACAAGCTTGCTTTTTATTAGCTTTGAGATGGCAAAATACGCTCTATTTCCTGCTGTTAACCTCCGTCTAACCTCTTCTTCCTCGTCTAGTTTGTCGTTAATAATAGAGCCGAGATACGTAAAGCCTCTGACCACTTCAAACTTGTAGGATCCTACTTCATAACTGCTCTGCATCTGAGCTTGATTTCCTACAACCATGAGCTTCGTCTTTTCCTCGTTAATATGGAGGCCGATCTTTCTAGCCTCGACATCCATAGCTTCGCATGCCGTTGTTATGCTCTGACGGGATCTACCAATGATGACTACGTCGTCTGCATAGGCCAGGACTTGGGTCATTCTTGTAAATATGGTTCCTTCCTGATTCAATCCTGCTCTATTTATAATTGCTTGTAGAGCGATATTAAACAGGAGAGGAGCTATTGGGTCTCCCTGTCGCAGACCATTTCCCACTTCGAAAGACTCTGACATCCCGACACACTTAACTCGGCAAATAGTGTTCTCTATAGTGCATTTTACTAAACGAGTCAGTTTACCTGGTAATCCCAGTTCATGCATGGCTGCTATGAGTTCAGTTCTTATAATAGTGTCGTAGGCTGCTCTAAAATCGACGAACAGCACCCATGTGGTTTGCTGATACTCCATCTTCTCGGAGATCTGTCTTAGGGCGAAGATTTGATCAATAGTAGATCTATTGGGCCGGAAACCACCTTGATAGTCTCCCAGCTTCAGTTCCACATATGGGAGGAGCCTATTGTAAAGGGATATCGAAAATATTTTATAAGCGGTGTTAAGCAAACTAATCCCTCGGTAGTTGCTACATACACTCGCCTCGCCTTTCTTCTTGTACAGTTCATAACTTCAAAATGAAAAAAACATCCAACATCACTTCCAAAACAATGATTTTTGAAGTCTAATCTTAATCATTTTATATTCTATTCCAATATTGAGTTACTTAATATAGATAACCGATAGAAACCAACAACCAATCAGCATTTTTTTGTTTAAAAAACAATATAATATAATTTACAAAACAATCTAATATAAAAAACAAAGTAATATAATTTAGATTGTTTAATTTCAGGCCTACTATAAAAACTTTCAATGCATCAGTAGTCAACTACACCCCTTCTATAAAATCAGTACATATATAACAATAATAGTTGACTATTATGAAGAATAGCTTACATTAAACCATTTCGTCACAAAGGTAGAAATAATACGAATTTTTGGTACTTCTTTCTATCTCTATGTTAATATGCACCAAACATATAAAATACGAAATTTTAAAAATTGTCGTCCTTTGAGAATGCGTGCTGTCTGGGAATTAAGGGGCCAGAACTGAAAAAAATGATCTTCCAAAATTATTTATTTTTTTATTATTACCTTAATTTAATCTAGATATACAAATAGGCATATAAACAACCAATCGTTAAAAAGAAAAAAAGAAATAAAAATAAAAAAAGACCTAGAAGCAAACCATACAAAACGGAACGGCTAACTTCGTCACGAGAATCCATTTAGGATATTCACAAAATGATGGCCATAAAGACAACCGCAGCCTGCCCAATGTATAAACCGAACCACATGAAACGTTGTAAATAAGGTTACAGGTAGAGCGGAAGATTCCGTTGAAGGATGGTGGAGGGAGGAGGGGGAGAGAAGGCAGGACCCACCTTTCCACTCACCCCTCAGCCTCCCTCTATCCAAATATTCGCAACCTTGTTGGGATCAGAACACAATCACCATATTCTAGAAATATCGATTCCCTGTACATCATAGTCAGAATTCAGAAAAAATTCTAATTTACCCGCAAAAATCATAAATAATCATCAGCTGTGGATACAATAATTGGCGGAAAAATCCTACTTCATATGAGGCATTAAACACTATTATCAGACAAAATTTTCTTATATTGTATAAAGAACTGGATCTAACCAGGAATGTCAACATAATTCCATAATGAACAGTATGGGGATGACTATTGATCCGATGTTTCCGATAAATGAAGCGATAGGATTTCAATAGGAAATAACAGAAGGAACAATGATGTTGAAATCTTGGCTGATCTAAACATTATCGATTTGGTTGAACTAAGCATTATTTCATATGAGTGCTTTGTGACGAATCTACCGGCGCAATAAGCTAACCAACAACCTTTAACGGGGCAAGACAGGATAAGTACTCAAGTATTACCTTCCTTTGTCGATGGCCTTACAGCTCTCGAAGAGTAAAGGCGGAACTCCACTTAGGCATCTTTTAGGCAACAAGTGGCATGCGGCATTGACGCAAGCTATGCAGTCTTTCTATAGAAGAAATACACAGCAACAAAAAATATGTCTCCTTGCGACATGATTCAATGTGTTGAACAGTTTTTTTTTTTTTTTTTTTTTTTTGCTAAAGGCCTCTATTGAAGCCCTATACTGCCCAAGAACAGTTTTTCCTCTATCCAACAGCTTACGGTGCGGCTTGTAGCATGCTATATGGAGTGGACGAATGAAAAGGCGGAATTCCACTAAGGCGACATTGAACAACATTTGGCATGAAACTTGTTTCCCCGTGTCGCCTATTGTAGGCGTGCGGCAGTGTGGTATAAAATTCAATTAATATCTCATGCGGATTTCGTCCCAACGTCGCATGATGGCTGTCGTATATGACTGTAGCATGTGTTTACAGCGATTCAATGCAGGCAACTTCAGTTCATTCATCAAACTTCGGAAATAGCTTTGAATCGTAAAAGGAAAAGAAATATGTTGATGGCTAAGAAATTCAGTATAATTTTTAATAAGCAGGAATAATAAAAATCAACTATACATTTAACTAATAATATGTCATCTTTGTATAAAAATACAAAGGATACTACAAAAGTTTTGCAATGTAACTTAACAGAAAGATCCAGGAGGCTGCAAGTTAATGCGTTCAGATCTATCCATGCCTGCATACTAGCCGCCAGTATCACATCTCTGGGCTCAGTTCATTAGCAGTGACAGGTTAAAGTGCGTATTATGGCATCGTGGTCACGTAGTGAAGTAAGGTCAGTTTTGTGATATGATTTTGTGCGTGGTTTAAGCATAGATCAATGCTTAGAAGAAATTAAGATTGCATTGAACAATGATTGTCTACATCGTACTTCTATATTTAGATGGTACAGAGAATTCGAAAGGGTCAATTTCACTCTGGAGGACGCTGAGAAAGAAGGAAGGCCGCGAACGTCTGTAACAGATTCAAAAACATTTCTGCTGTGAGGAAAATCCTTGATCAGGACCGTCGAGTGACATATCAACAGATAGAGGAGACATGAAGCCTTCATGCACCAGTAATTCATTCAATTCTGAGAGACCATTTAAATGTAAAAAAAACTTTGTTGTCTTTGGGTGCCCCATAGTCTAACGGAAGAGCAAATGACTCATGCGACTGTCTCTGACGAATGAACTGAAGATTGCCTGCATTTAATCGCTTTAGACGTATGCTACACTCATGTACAACTTTAATTTATGTATGACAAAGCGTATGCGACATAAATTAAATATTGTGCCACAATGACGTAGGCCTACAATAGGCAACATGTTGTTTCAATTTCCACAGTATTGCCTCAGTGGAATTCCGCCTCAAGGGCCGCCCGTACTGAATATTACGGGTATCGTAAAATGCTATAGATAATTTTTCTGAGTTTATTGCATCAATTATTTAATATAAACTTATTGTGGGATAGCTTTGAGGATGAGGCATCGGACGACTAAAATTACGAGAACGGCTACGTAATACGGTCAAAATAAAGTGAGTAGCTCGATACTTATTGTGCTTCTGGGTGACTAATGCCAACTGATCACTAATACTCATCAATATTTGGTAGAAACAATGGCTAAAATACAATACGTTCCCAGCTACCTCCAAAAAACAGGAAAGGTTTAAATTCCATTTCATTTATCATTAAATGAAATATTAATGATTCGACAGTTATTTTTTACCATTTCTTTTTGTGATTTTTAATTTATATGCATTTAGAACGTACCGCACCACATGCCGGACAGCTGGTTCTAGGGCATCTTCGGCAAATACAATAGAACTAGATAAGAAAACGATGCCGAAGATGGAAGAGAACAGGCAGTTCCAAACCAACTTTAAACTTTAGCTACATACATAATTCCATTCTTAATTATTAAGATTTTACATTGTTAATGGTCCAAAAGAATAAGGAAATATCAAAGAAGTTATTCCTCGAAAAGAAATTTTTACTTTCGTCACATACTGCTAATGATACCACATCCGACGGATAGTGAATAAACAAACATAAGTTAAGTAGGGGTATTGAAACGAGCATGGAATTCCAATAATTATTACCCACCATGAAACAATTTGTCTTAAAAATTGGCAAGACACTTGAATATGCTTCCAGAGATGCAAGCTTTTCAGCGAACAAAGGAAGCATACCTGGCTCTCCAACAGAACTGGACAGGATCTGAATGTTCTCAACAAGACTATCGTATAATTTATAATCCTACTTAGCCTTACTTAGAGATGACGCAAAAAAAAAAAAAAAAAAAAAAAAAAAAAAAAAAAAAAAAAAAAAAAAAAAAAAAAAAAGAAATAGGAACGATTCAACGATATAAATATACATACATACATATATATATATATATATATATATATATATATATATATATATATTTATTTATATTTATAATAGAATTGGTAAAAAAAAATAAAGTGAAAATAAAAAAAAAATTGATTATTTATCATTTAAGGTCTCATAAGAGATTCAAGACCTTGGTTCGAACTCAAAATGTTGAACAGCAACCGAATAAGAAAGGAATAAAAAAAAATTCCACAAACCAAGTAAAATCCACCTTAAGGTTTAGATATTAAAAACATATTTATGAACTATCAGATAATTTTGATCACTTAATCAGAAACAAGAAAACTTGTGATTTAATTTAGATTTGATATCGATGATATTTAAAAAGAAATATTCTATCTTGTTTAAATGAAATCTTCATTGAAAAAATAAAACATAGGAAAAACGGACACTATTAAAATATTTGAATGGCTTAGAGGGGACGAAAACAGCCAAATTCCTCCAGTGAATCGGATTCCACTAGAAAATGCTTTTCTCAAGATCCGTGATAAGTGTCATTGATAACTGGCGCTAGTAAATATTCCAGTCTTCGCTCTAATACAGTTTTCATTATAATTAGTAGGCCAACTCCTAATCTACATATAATACAACAACCACCTTTCTTTTCAGGAAAACCTTCGGGTATGTTTCAAATGTCAAATGTCAAAAGCGTCAATATTCAATTGAAATCTTGGATTTTCAATAGCTTAAATAGCAATAACTAAAAATTTATATTAAGTTACAAAAATGTAAGATATTGTTAAAAAATATTGATATAAGCGAAACCATCAAATGTATGTAATGCAGAGGTTGAAAGAAGATTTTCCAGGATTTGAATCACCTTTAAGGATCTTCTTAGAATCTAAAACCAGAACATTCAGAAAACCTGAGAAAATTCTCAGAAAACGATACTAACAGATATATTTTTAATTACGATTATTATTAAATAAACAGATATATTATTAAAAACGATACTTACAGATAATATATTAATTGCAAATTTACTAGAACTAGGCGCCTCTGACCTATGTATTAAGTTGTACACGGCAAGAATAAATAAATAAAATAATCACCTCTAAGTCTTAAACATACCTTACACTTTCACTATTATTATTTTGATTTGAGGTTACATTATTGTTTCACAATTTTTTTTTTCTTCTTGTCTGTCCCGTTGGCGAAATAAGATTTAAGAGTTATATTCCTTCACCTAAATTGAGACTGAAAATATGTACGAAATACATGGAAATATGCTTTAAAGTCGAAAGTAAAAATACATGTACATATGAGTAGTTACAAGGTTGATGCGATGTATTTTATCAGAGAAAAACAAATTTATAATAGCGAGAGCTATTAAAATCGTTTACTTTCACCGCTGATGCTGTGCGGAACAGGTCTTCAAAGCGCCTAGAACCGCCAACAACCATTCTAGTTAGTTGTTCCTACTATACACTAGTTTTTACTAGTGTCCGACCGAAACCAAAACTAATTTATGTATGTATATTTAATACATGTAAGTGTGTAATAAATCTAGTTTAGCAATAATATCAATTAAAGCTTATAAAATGACAGTAATTTAACTCAATTATACAAACAATACGTAGGCTTGGTATAAAAAAATTATAACACAGGTGTGCTTTTTAGGTTATAGGATCGAATCCCAGCCCCTACTTCCTAGAACTACTGTTTCCCGCGGGATGTAAGACCATACCCCCTTAACTAGTACAGCCCTAAAAGTTGAAATAATCTTGAAATAACAGGCATATAATAATAAAAATTTATATTATCATATCTAAATAATAAATGCAGTAAATCTTTGCCATAATAAAGCCGATGGAATACAAAATGACGTCATGTTGAATACGTAGAGCTGTATCTCAGAAGAATTTTAGCCTAACGAGTCAGTTTTGGTCTCAAATATAAATGAATATAATCTAGTTTAAAAATCTAGTGCGATGTGCGCAACACGCAACTTTCACTTACGAACTTACTTAGATTAGAAATAGAGGTGATTCGATAATATGTAAACGCCATTCCTCAACTTCACACATTTTTCCACATTTAAGTATATACTTATATTTGTATATCTCCATAAGCTATAGAGTATCTGTAAAGCAAAACTTAGAGTTCTCAGCACTTTTCGATTCGTTATTGCTAATTTATTTTTTAAGGGACTAATTTCATCAACAGTCGAGTTTTTTTACTGCTTGCCTGTTTTACTACGAGTTGCTTTTTGTAAATACATCGTGAAGGTGAATCGATAGGTGTATTTACGTCTCGTTGTAAAGTTAGTCTCTTACGCCTTTCTGGAAATCAAGAACGATTACTGTTCCTCTAAAATCGCTTTATATTGCTTTCAAAAATTTATTATGGAACAAAAGTTTCTAGACTAAAACTATATTGATTATAGACTATTATCTTAAACCATATTTTTACACACCTGCAATGCTTCAAAAATTTGAGCATCACGTATTTACTCTCTTAACTAAAATTAATCTTTATATTAATAAATAAAAGTTTTTATTTTCATAAAACGGTTAATAAAATTTTGGCTGTCACATATAAATAAATCAAATACCAAGTTTGATCAAAATCGTTAAAGCCGTTTTTGAGTAAATTAACAAAAAAAAAAACACGCGAAAATGGGACAAAATTTATTAAGTAAAGTGCACCCTGCAATTGATCAATTTTGATGAAATTTTAACTGCCACATCGCGGGCTTATACATACGCCAAATGCCAAGTTTGATCAAAATCGTTAAAACCGTTTTTGATAAAATAATAAAACACGTGATAATGAGACAACATTTATTAAGTAAAGTGCCCCCTCCAATTGATCAATTTTGATGAAATGTTGGCTATCACATCTTTGGCATATACATACATCAAATATCCAGTTTAATCAAAATCGTTAAATCTGTTTTTGAGTAAATAAAAACACGTGAAAATGATACAAAATTTATTAAGTAAAGTCCCCCCTCCGGTTAATCAATTTTAATGAAATGTTGGTTATCACATCTTTGGCATATACATAGATCAAATACCCAGTTTGATCAAAATCGTTAAAGCCGTTTTTGAGTAAATAAAAAAAAACATGTGAAAATGATACAAAATTTATTAAGTAAAGTCCCCCCTCCGGTTGATCAATTTTGATGAAATTTTTACAGTCATATCTCGGGTATATTAATACATCAAATACTCAGTTTAATTAAAATCGTTAGAGTCGTTTTTGAGAATATCGAAAAAAACGTAGAAAGTTATTAAATAAAGTACCCCCTACCTTTGAGCAATTTTGATGAAATTTTTGCTGTCACATCGCAGGCATATACATACACTAAATACCCGATTTCAGGTTCGCACGGTTATAGTTTTTGAGCTAGTCTGTTGACACACACACACCCACACAGACCATTTCGCGGGACTTGGTTATTTGGACTCAGGGGACCCCAAAAGGTGTATTTCCGTTGAAAACCGGAAGTCGAAATTTTTCACGATCGCAATACTCCCCCTTACTATATATTTCATATATAAGTAAGTGAAAGTAAAAATGTGTAGACTACTTAGCTTTTTTGTCGAAAACATGCTTCTTCATGGCCAAAACGCAAAAAAATTTTTTGTGATGCTATTGGTGGTCCGATTGGGGGTTGCCATGGTCGAAAAATTGATTTTTGCATCTGAGTCTCATTCTATACAAGAACAAAGAACAAAACCTACTACCACCATTTGATGCAACTTGAGCACCTTTTTTATTAAACAAGGTTACTGATTAAAATATTTTTTATCTTTAGATTTGAATTTGTGGACATGTCGGGTCTCTCTAACGACTAATTTAAGTTTAAGTATTTAGAATTTTTTTAGAAATCAAATTTCATTTTTAATAGGGAGATAACTTAAAGCACTGAAAGGTTCTTAACGCTCAACGTAATGAATAAATACTATTCTTTATACTCAACGTAAAGAATTGTGTTTGAAAATAATGCTTTCATTAAATGTTACATGTAATTTGTGTCATATCCCTGTTTGTCACTATCACATTTTTTTTTCCACACCCAACTTAAATCTTTCGATCAATTAAAGATACCAAAAGTATGAGAAAAATCTATGTTTTATCGAAATGCAATACAAGTGTAATTAACTAAAATAACAGATACTTCACACTAATAAATCCAAGGATGTTAAAGGCCATGAAAGAGATCGAGCTAACAAGCTGAAATCGTGTAGTCCTACTTCCTTCTCGGCTATATCAGACACAAATCTAGTTTAGGCTCCTAAAAAAATGGTACCAAATAATAAAAGTATTGAGGACTTTCAAGTTTTTCAATAATTATGATACTCTTTAACTTATGGAGAATAACATAAAGATGTGGAAAAAACTATTTGCTGAGAAGTTGCTAAGTGGCGTTTACACATATATCGAAACACTTTGATTTCTACTTTAAGTATAAATTACGCACCAGATTGTTTTTTTCTAAAGGAACACAGTGTTTTTATGAAATGTTATAATGGCGTTTAACGGGATCAGGAATTTGGTATTATAGTTCCTATCATTATTTAACCTTATGGACTCCTAAGTCTACTAAAATTACTCGAGGACTTGAATGTTTTTATGACATAAATAAAGGCAATAGAAACTCCTTAGAACAACAGAATTGAAGCTGTGAAAGGTTTTCCTCTGATAGCTTTGTCGCTTTATTACCTACTAAGAATAAAAGAGGACGACAGTTTCAGATTACTAAATAGCAGTACTAGGATCACTTTAATGGTTTGTATTATAAATATTGTAAAATACAAACCATTAATCATTAATAATAAGTCAATGATACGAAATTGGTAACGTTTTTACAGTTTGAAAGGTTGACAGGATGTAATAGGTGTAACACGGCTCACCTCGAAAATCAACAACTTAAAGTGTAAAAATAATCTTTTTATAATTAACAGAAATCAAACAATAGAAAAGCTAGTTCAATGGAACACTAAATGAAATGATAAATAAAAACAGACGCTGTGAAAACATATTTTTCGGAGATAGGATCTGTAAAATCATTGCTGTATGGTACAAATTTGGTATCCTTAATCAGTTGAATATCGGATAATTAGTATTTTACCATACTAACCACCGTAATAAATATATTAATACTGAGCACTGAAGATATAACCTAAAACACGCAACTACGTGTTTCTGGCGTATGTGTTTATTTTATTATTTTACGGTGTGTTTATTTTACGTATGCTTATGTGTTTATTTTGCGTTATTTTACCGTACTAACCACCGTAATAAATATATTAATACAGAGCACTGAAGATATAACCTAAAACACGAACCTACATGTTTCCGGCGCGGTAAACTTACTACGCCAGAAAAAAGAAGTGGTAAACTAAAATGATGAAAGAATAACTAACTTATTCAATGATGGAAACAAAGAGAAAAACTGCTGACCAATCATATCTTTGAATGACAACGATAGAAATCAGATAGTCTAATGGTATGTGTGTGTGTGTGTATGCGGGGGCACTTAATTTCATAAATTATGTCTCAATTTTACGTTCTTTTTTATTTTCTGAAAAACGGCTCTAACGATATTGATTAAACTCGTCATTTTTAATGAGAATCAATTACTGTTTTAATATCAGGTAGGTTTTATCGTCATAGAAATGTTCTGAGGGGACTTAAATGGAGAAGGAAATTTTTTTTTTATTTTCCTATAAAGTACCTTTATTTTCTCCCATTTCAAACTGCCCCTTTAATCTCCCTAGACGTTAGTCGTCTTCAACACTAAAACACTTATTGCTGTTTATTGTTATGTTTGCATTGCCTTATCATCACAAATAAAAATAAAGCATTTTATTTAGAAAAAAAAAATGTCATTGGTCTTAATTATTATTTAAAGCAGTTTACGGCGTGAAAATATATGGTATAAGATAATCTTTAAGAATTATAATTTACAGAACTTTAGTTCCATACTAGTTTTCTAAATGAACAATAATCTTTTCGGTTTCTAGAAAGGCAGAGGAGAGAAAAATTTGGATTTTTAATTATTAATTTACTGTGAGCCGTAAACACACCTACTATCGATTCCGCCTTATTTTTCGATATTTTTACAAAAAGCGGTTATTAATGAAATAAGGATTTTTCAGGCCCCTTAAAAAAAAAAAATAAACAATAATGAATAGAAAAATACTGAGGACTTACAAGTTTCCAATAATTATAATACTGTATATCTTATGGAGACAAACAAAAATAAGTAAGTAAATGTGGAAAAATGAGTTAAGTTGCTGAATGATTTACATATTTAATAGAACACGTGAATTCCTACCTAAATTAGTTTGGTAAGTGAGAGTTGTGTGTTGCATGCAATGCACCAGATATACATATATATATATGCGAGTGTTGTTTAGTCAGTTTTCTTTAAATCAAGTGGTTTTAGTACTACGACAGTTGCTAGAATAATGGCGTTGGTGGATGACGACAGAACCAACGTTAAGTACTCGGGACGTAAGGTCTACAAGAATCAATGGTTCGAAGTGCAGTTGAAAGGTACGATGAGATGGTACTCTACACAAGTAGGCCTGGATAAGGGCACCCCTGAACGACGAAGATGACCGTTTCATTATGGTACAAACGTTAAGGAATTAGACACCGACAGCTGGTAGAAACCGCTTGCCGACTGAGTATTGCTTGTCATGGGAATGTGACTTCTCAGTATGTGAATTAATGAGAAGGCTCGCAAAAATGAACTAGGACTCCAGAGCTCCACCAGGCTCCCACCTGACGGACACAGAGAACTGCTCACCAATTTTACCAAGAAAGCGCTACCTGGACAGAGCATGACCAGCAATTAAACATATTGACAACTCTTACGCACGTGCAGTACTCATATACTTAGTAAGGGCGTGTTGCGCTTGCAAAAGAATTGCCAGCGTGTTTTAAATACTTGTAACATAAGTTGTCTAATAATATAAAAGCACAAATTATTGTACATTTCACGACTTTAATAACTAAATATTACTCTTTATGAAAGTTTTAGCTTTAAGTAATTCACTAGGATATCAGGTACTCGTTACAGATTCCTATCCTAAATATACCTGGATAGGCAAAATTTTAGACTCCCACTGTAGCACCGTCAGTCTTAGTAACATAAACTGACGTTAACAAACAAACAAGTAATTTACTATTTTTTTTTTTTAAATCTCTTATTTCATTTCCATATCTCCCTTATTTAATAACGTAGCCTTAGAGCAATGGATAGCCCACACGAATTCAACTACATTGACACTGCTTTCAAGTTCTTTCCCATCTATTCTTATGTTTATAAAATTCCTTCATACTTTATATTTAGCCATTTCTTAGAACTAGGCATAAAGAGAGACAGTTAATTTCTCCTCTAATTTATTTGGATTTAGGGAACCACAAATCTTGAATTTATGTTGAAAAGAAAAGTCAAAATTTTTCAAGATCTCAATGTTTTCTCATAGTGTACATAGAAATCATATGCAGGTTACTTAAATTAAAAATAAATCAGCCCCAATTTTATTTTTATTATTACATTCCTGTTATCAAGATTAGGCATAAAAAGCATTTTTATTAGCATTGAAAAACATGCAGGATTAGTCAAGCTTGTATCACTGCTCATATGATCGGGAAATTTTAACTTGGTTTGAATGGTAATGAGAGATACATTTGAACACAGCTGTGAGATCAATATCCCCATCATCCACTGGTGCGATACTATTCCTATATATGGTGGAATTGAAATCTCCTGGAAGTAGAACCTGTAAACCTTTAGGTATTTAGTGCAGCAATCAATTCTTTTTCACCATTCTTTTAAAAATGTAATGGTATTTAAAGAAGATAGAACCCTCATCTCAAGCAGGTGGGCTTTGAAGCATTATTGCTCAAGCGGTTAGCTACTTCCAAATTAAGATTATACATTAATTTAATACACTAAATTAAGTTTAAAAAAAAAAAAAAAATCAAGTATGCAAAATTGTAGGGAGGGAACAATCACCATGTCCTTCAGAGTTACATCCTACTTAAAAAGACATGAAGGCGGACTTTTCCAAGCTAGAAGACCTGGGAACTAAACAAAATTTACAAAAGAGGACCAAGCAAAACCGCAATCCTAGTTAAACCATATATTGCAATATAAAACAAAGATCACCAGGACAAGAGTGAATTATAATAAATAAAACTATTGATTCCAAAAATTGTTATTATCAATTATTCCTAATAGTATATTATAATAGGTATATTACAGATTTTAATTTATTAATATTATGCAAAATTAGCACCTACCCAGCAAATCTGTAGTAAATGGATACTTTTTGATTTGCTTGAGTGATAGTGAAGGTTGTTTATTTGTATTTTTTACTGTTGGAATATCCATATCTTTGTGTATGATGCTGTTAGAAATGTACCAAGGCTAATATAACATTTTAAAAGTATTTTCTGCAGTGATTTATTTATATTTTTTATGGGTATCTGTTCTGCTAACCCCCTTACCTAAGCTCTGTTCCATACCTCCAAACAGTTCTTAGAAATGTTTTATAAATTAGCATTTGGCTTTGTAAGTTAAGTTATGATCTTTGTTCTTTTAAGTTTTGTATGTATGTTCCGAGTGAGTCTGTTGCCCAAAAAAAGCACATAGTATTTGAAAGGCACTCTTGTTATCAACTTTTATAGTTGGAAATGATGAATTTCTCATAGAAAAACTCATATATTTTGAGATAATGGATAAAATCATTTCTTAATCTAGATAAATATAAAACAAAGCCAGGTTAGTTAGTGATCAGTTGGATTTGTCTCCACCCCAAATAAAACAATATGTATTAAAAAAAAATCAGTTTTTTTTTGTGGTGTAAGAGTGGAGGAGATTAACTTTTAACAACACATCATTCTAAGGATTTGTAGCAGTATCAGAAGATTATTACCACATAAATGTTATCAGGAATACGTTATGGCAGAAGTATTAGGGTAATTATTACCTTTTCATTGGTTTATTGGATTCATCAAATTTTGACATACTGGTCGTTCATAGATCAAATAAGATAGAGGGTAAAGCACAGAGAAATGAGGGATTAGACTGATTTGAAGGGTATAAGTATGGTGAAATGCCTTACTTCAAATAATGCTTATTTGTTATTCCTTTAATCACATAAATTCCACAGTTCTTGAAAAGAAAAAAAAAAAAGAAAAAAAAACATGACTTTATTGAGTAAACTTTTAGTGACAGGCAACAATAATCATCTCTTAATGAAAACCCGGAGGCTTATTAAAAAATAAACAAAACCAGTTTATCGAAGGTTAATCTCCCAATACCATAAGGGTGCTATCATGTCATCATTCAATTTTTTTTGTATGGAATCAGTATCCTTAAAAACACTACCAAATGTTTAGACCTTAGTGAAATAACAAACAAAACCAATACATTAACAAAATTTGTTTAGTTCAATTAGATGATACATATCCCCTCCTATATGTTGAAGTAATGGACCCCTTGTTGTTTAGTTCCCTTTGAATCATTCTTTGGAACAACAATTAATAATCATCTGAAAAATCTATTTTCCCCCCTAAATTTGATCATAGAACCAATTACTCCAATGAATCATACATGATAGTCTAATACTGACTGTGAAGGACCTGGGCAGAAGAAATGCCCGATGACTGGAACAATGGAGTGGTCTGCCTAATCTACAAAAAAGGTGACCCGCTTGAGTGTAAAAATTATTGAGGCATTTCTCTACTGAATGAAGCATACAAAATTCTGTCAAATATAATATTTGGTCGATTGCTTCCGTGCGCAGAGGAAATTATAAATGACTATCAGGCTTAAGGAGAGGTAAATCAACGACAGACCAGATTTTCACTCTAAGAATAATCCTGGAAAAGACTTTGGAATACGGAATAAGCATACACCATTTATTCGTACTTTCAAGAGGCTTATCATTCCATAAATAGAGAGATGCTTTATAAAGCTATGAGGGAGATGAATATACCGCTGAAGCTGGTCCGAATGGTTAGAGTAGCCACATCTAAATCTAAATGTCAAATAGGATCCAGTCCTATCTGTCAGATCCTTAAAAACAAGGAATAGATTGAAGGAAGGAGACTTCTTGGCGTGCCTTCAATTCAACATATTCCTAGAGAAAGTGATACACGATCCTAAAATACCAACAAGTGAACATATTTTCAGTAAAGGTGTCCAACTTCTTGCCTATGCCGATGATATTGATATAATTAGTAGATCAGAATCAGGCATAAAAGAGGCCTTTGCAGCTTTGGAGATGTCCACAAAGAGAATGGGGCTAGTTATAAACGAAGCCAAGACAAAGTAGGTACAAGGTTGTAGGGTCTGAGCTATTTGATCCACATATTGAAATATAGGGGACAAATTTGAAGCAATTCAGGGATTTGTGTACCATGGGTCATTTGTGGATACTAAAAATAACACCTCCAAAGAAATAGAGAAGAGACTTTTAACTGCCACAAAGAGTTCTTAAGGTTTAAACAAGCTTTTCAAGACCAAAACAATAAATAAGGACACCCAATCAGACCCATTCTGACATATAGTTGTGAATGCTGGGTACTAAAAAAGGCTAATGAACAGAAGATTTCTTTTTTTAAATAAAAATTCTCAGGAGGATCTGTAAGCCCATACAAGAAAATGGTAACTGGAGATGAGACCCAAGAGGGAATTGTATGGAAGATTTAAGGATGTCCCAGCAGTTAAAGTTTATTAAGATTAGCAGGCTGCGTTGAGCTAGTCATGTCCAAGGAATGAAGGACAGCAGTATGCCAAAGAGAATAATAGACTAAATTAAAGTGGGCAAACGGAAAATATGTAGACAAGATGGTTGGAAGGGATGCAGTGCAGCTGAGAGCGATTTCTTTTGGAGGCCAGGGCCCCAAGGATATATGTATGTATGTACATATGATGGTCCAATACCTGCACGGTTCGACCTTCATTGCTGGTCATTGATGCCCATTGGCAGCTGAGCTTAATATTTTTCGCTCTATTGGATGGAAGCTATTCCAATGCATTATGCAGTATTGACAATCCAACAATAATAAACCGGCTACTACGTTGAATAACAAGAATCAGGAGGGCAATGATAACCTTAAGCAGTTTTTTGCCCTAAAAACCAAAGTAAAATAAATAAAAAAATAAACAATACAATCCTAACAAATACCCAACAGTCGTGGAAAATATTGTGATTGACTGAAGTGTCCGATGCGGCAGTCTAGTGTAGGCCACCGGTGGTACACGCTGAGTGTACCTGTTAAATGTAATGAAAACTCAAGCCAAATGTAATGAAAACTCACGTCAAAGTTGTATTTACCTGCTACTTTAGTAGCCCACTCTAGCACTATAGGAGGTATTCATCAAGTATGAAAAAACAATTTTTTTTTTATAAATTTGAACTTGTTTTCAATCCATCTTGGGAGAGAAACAACACTACACTGACAGTTTTGAGACAAAAGAAACAGGGTTTCCGAGAGGTAAAAAAACGAACAAAAAGCTGGGTATGGGAGTGGTAATTTTGAAGTGATGTGTCGTCCTATCTCCTCATTTGCACTGACCCTTTTTTATGAAGGTTTGCGTCTTCCTGGAAAAGCTTCTTAGCGTCAAGCGTGCCTTGTCGCCCATGTGCACCGGGCCTTAATATTCAATCATAGATCGTCTTGGTGGCCGAGAGACCCTCCTGTGGCAAACCCAGCCACTACAATATGGGTACTCTTAATTGAAAAATGAAGGGGAATAACATGGTGTTTGGGTATGATTACAATTATTATGATTACGGGCAAATCACCTTCTTCCACGACCAATGACCCAGATACAGTGCTTCCTAACACAGTACAGCACCCAAGATCCTTTATGGGTTGTAGTAGTACAGGTTTTTTTTTAACTCACTTTCAAGAGCATTTAGCTTAGTTTGAGAAGTAAGTTTCATTAAAAAAATAAAAATTTACAACATGAAAATAAAGTTTAAAATAATGGGACCAGGAATTTATTGGACGATGAATACAATTATGGTACAGGCAAGTAAAGAAAAAGGAAACTTTATTTATATTCACATGAAAACATTAGATTTCACTTGTACAAATGATTTACCAAGATATAACTTTGTTAGATAAATAAACTTTAACATAAAACTAGAATGGAATAGCCCTTCGGCCATTCGGTAAAATTGAATTTATAAGAAACCATGAGCTTTTAACATTCCAAATTATCGGATATTCTTTGAACCAATAAAGAGTAAATCTGAGCCTTTCTTAATTTTATATATAAGAATGCCTGATCACCTGATTATTATTAACATATATTGAAAACAATAACAAATAAAAGGCAGGAGACTGAGATAAATGATACTTTTTTTAGAGACAGATGCCTGTTTGTCATGACTCCCCGGAAAACCTGTACTTTAACAGTTTCATTACTTACACAAACTATTTTGTTTGTTTCGAGTCCAAGATGAGTACATAATATCTTAAATATCAGTGAAATATAAAATTTTTGGAAAATTGCAAATAACTTTAAATTCTTAACACACATGATCAATTTATATAAGAAGTTTGCCTCAGAAATGGACTATATCACTGTAATCACAGTAAGTAAAAATTGGACCACAATGAGCATCTATCTTCATATAAAAAAACACAAGTTACAGCTTGTCTCCACTACCTATAATTTCAATACTATCGGACAAAGTATCGATAGTATATGGTGATGACCGGGAGGGAGGGGGTATAGTTATAAACATTTTTGTAAATAGAGGATGGTTCGATCGTAGCTTGAGGTAATTTTTGTCAATTTTAAGGTTGGAGGCAACCACAAAAAAAAAAACTTTGTCAAAAAATCAAGGACACAGGATTTAGAGGAAAGTTAAAGTGCCCAGAATTCCCAGTTGTCGACAAAGTTGATATGTACGATACAAGATATGATAACATTCAGAACGCGATCCTGGAATGTGTCAAAAGACTTTGTTTTGAATGTGCCGAAATAATCTGCCTAAAGGAAAGAGAACGTTTTGTGACATATGCCTGAACATAGCTTACCTTGAAATCTTCATACTACAAAAAAAATGTACTCATATGGTTGAGTTAAAAAGTTTAAAATATTTTGTTAAAAAGATTGTGATTTGATTTTTTATGTCATTAAGCGAGTAATTTTCAAGTCAAGGAACTGGCAAGCAATCAGTTGTTTTTCAATTGTATACTACTCCATCAAGTTCCACATGTAGGAGCTAACCATTTAATTTTATAGCCTAATTCCTCATGTTTTTAGCCAACCATTGGGTTTTCTTTCATAATTTTTAAATATTTAAATAAGAGTCCAATGGTGCGGCCTACGTTTGAAATTCAATCAGCATGGTCTAAGGATGATTCTGTTAAATCAGTTAATTTGAGTTTATATGTTTTACAGTAGTAAAGTTAATATATTTTTTTATAGAGAAAACTTTTTAAATAGAAAAATAAATAAAATTACACCGTAACATTTTGTTTATTTTTCATTTAAATGAATTATGTACACATGGATGCTTAGAGGCAGAGGCTATCACTTTCCCCTTTATAAACAAAGTTTTCGATAGTACTATCAATAGTTCAAAAAACTATCGATAGTCTCAATAGTATCATTAGTATAAAACTAACAATATTATCGATAGTTTTACATCACTACAAGGAATAATACAAAAATTATTAATAATACAAGTAAATTAACTGAAAGTATTGTTCAATTGGCCAGAGTAAACTCCTCTTATATCTTCAATGAGGTGTAAAAATGGGTTATATCCAGATTATATAAAAATTCATAAAGATCATTAACGCCTTTTAGGCATTATCATTTGGTGCATAGTAGAGTGTCAGTGCATTGGGTCGACCTGTTGGTAAACACTAATACATCATTTCTATTTTATACAGCTTTGCAAATGCGGCTTCTGGGCACGGTCTATTTGATGTTTACTATGGCCTGGATCCTATACTTAAACAGAACTGTTAGGAGTTTATTCATCACTTTTGAGCGAGTGGAAGTCCAAAAGCTTTGATTATATTAAACTAATCAAGGCCCTATCTAACTGAAAGGAATGTGATAGGAATTCACTAAATCACATAAATGAGTACAAATGCACAGATAAATCACATAAATTTTGAGTACAAAATAAACAGATAAATAAGCCCAAATACTCAACTTTTCAGTTGAGTCCAATTCACTAAAAATCCTTTTAGATATTATCATTTGGTATAACAGATAGTCCAGTAAAAATTTAAACCCATCGAAAGTAAACATTACTTTAATCCATGGGGGTGACAGTTGATAAATTCACAAGCAAATTAATTTGTTTTCACCAACTTACAGTTTTAGTCATCAAAAACACAGGATTTAGTGATGAAGTATCACCTTTTGTTGCACAATAGCTTATCTGATAAAAATTTGAAGCCAATCGAGAGATTCCACTTTTCAAACTCCCGCCGAATTGAGAATACAATATACAAAATTAAGCAGCTTATAATAAGATGGAATACTACTAGTGATTTCAGTAACTCATATTTCAATATTACAAAGTTGCAGACACCTAAATTAGGTAAGAAAATAATAAAAATCACATAGAAATCAGTCACTCTCAAAGCTAAATCAAACTAAAAAAAAAAATGCATATAATTATATTTACAGTTAAATAAAAAAAGAAATCAAAATGAGCAGAACAAGCTTAAGAAAGTAACTAAGTATAAACATGGATTTTGCAAGTGATATAACTATTGACATGTATATTCATGTACCTTTTTACCAATTAAGTTGATCGTCGAAGATCCAAATAATTCCTAAATGGAATATGAAAATCTTTTCAAACTCTTTTGATTAAATTATAAAACACCTAAACAAATAAAACTAAATTCTTGAATGTCGGTAATAATTCACTAAGATCCTGATGAATACCAATGAATGGAACATGTCAAACATGACCCATCATCATCAATTTCAGAGTATTAATCATTAACAATAGTAGTTTTAAACAATGGTAGCAAAATAAAAAGAAATTTTGATGGCTAATTTTCAAGAAAATATAAACAGAAGTGTGTGACACAACCCCAAAATTATAAAAATTAATTAAATGTTTCACAATCACTTGCAATCAATGAAGCCACATGCAAATTAATCAGACTTGCAGACAAGTACAAATATAACATAACATTTAATCTTACAAAGATAGTAAGATTAAGTGATATGGTGTATAACAAATAATTGGTGTACAACAAATAATAGAAAATGAGTAATTGGATTCTACAATACACTACTAGATGTAAGATCATGTCAATACCCTTAAATTATTCAAAAGACCATTACACTCATAGAATTAAACAGCAAACACTGGACTAAGAGAATAAGTTATTTCAGAACAAAATGAAAGAGAACAACATAAACCCAATTGAAAAGAATATGTATATTCATATGAACAGAAAAAAAAAATATATATATGAATTTACAAATCACAATGTAATAATTTGATACCAATTTAACTTTGGACATTTATGTAAGGATTTAGACTAGCTTTAAATCAGTGTAATGAATGCTAAAGAAGTACTCAACATTCATGCACTTATACATATATCCTTGAAAATTGAAAGTAATACTTGCATAGAATGCAATCAAGAAAATCTACTTAAACAAAGAAACATAACAAAGAACATCTAAAAGTCAGAATCTTCCATTATTAGATTCAGAAAAGTGGAGCTGTCACAAAATAGAAATGAAGGTTACTATAGTTTTTTAACTATCAACTTCAGTTTCCATAAATTAATTGAATTACAGACATAACATATTACTCATTCACTATAATAATGTTTTCTTAAAAGATTAATGAACTTCAAAAACCAAAAAGTAAAGATTTTATTTGGAGTCATCAATAAAACAAACTGCATACCTTGTTCGCACAAAGTGACATCTATTTCAAATGAATCGCCATCTGAGATTAAAATATCACATTAATTTTCTGTATGAGCAATCAATTAAATAATTTAAAAAATTCTAAAATTGTAAAAAATACTTGCCATCCATGATGAGGCAGACACTATTTTGTTATACCACGTGACTTTAAAAAGAAGTTAACAAGGCCTATTTCATGTTTAGATAACGTAATGTTTGGATTTAAAAATTACTAATTGACAAAAACCATTAAGGTATTCCACAATCATAACCAGATAATAAAACTTAAAAAAAGTGGGGGTACGATTCTGGATGAACAAATAAACACCTAGAGTTACTAGATCATAGTGGTTACGAATAAAAAATTTTCAACCAAAATATTTGAAAGTCTCGAGCATCATCCTATCAAACAAGATATTTAAAATATCAGATAAATAATGATTAGAAGAAAAAGACAAGGTTCGAATACTTCAATGTGCAAACCATGGAAAAGGTTTTAACTTTGAAAACGGCTGCCATCTTTTATCCTATGCAGGAAGCGATGTGCTGTGAATTACTTCATTGTTATCCGTAGAAAATGTGAGATCATCCAGTCGTTCCAGATAGTTCATCATCTCACAAACTAATTATTAGTAATTATAAGCCCCATAATTATAACATGTATATATAGTCCCTTTATGTCACTGGGCACTAATAGGGGCAAATCACAACTGAAAGGAGTTAAAACAATTTTATTTCATCACCTACTCTTGAATAAGAATTCTTATCAATCATTGTTTGATTGATTTGTGGGAAATTTGTAATTAATTTCCCCATAATAAATAAATAAAATAAAATGTTTATTTATTCCCTCTTGTACTGTCAAAAGGCAGGTGTACTAATATAATAAGATATAAATTTGGATCTATTTTAAGGTGAGGAGTTTTTTAATCGAGGGCTATTAAGGAAGGATGCTTAGTTAGGATGTCTAATCTCAATATTCTAATTTTAAGAAAAAAATAATTACTGTGTGAAGAATATTCTGCAATTTGTGACCATGAAATGTATCCTCATCTTGCACACTATGTTACCTGGTCTAAAAAGGTTTTAACAGAAATTATTGGCGAACATAAGATTTTTTGGTAATTTTCACTATTCGATAGCAATTTGTATAGATAAGGCCAGAATGGATAAATTCCTTAATAACCGAACAAAACAAAACAATAGCTTTCTGTGTAAAGCATAAAATTAAGTATTTTAATATGAAATTCGCAGAAGCCACAAATAAGAATTAAATTTCACCATAAATAAGAGGTTTATGGCACTATTTATCAAAAATAATATTAACATAAAAATAAGTAATAACAAATGTTGCCACATTGTTTAGTGAATGATTTATCTTTTGCAATATTAGGCATTGTCTGATTTTTAAAGTTTTGCTCATTTCCTTGTATGTTACTTTATTGTTAAAAAATATTTTGTGGTGGCTTCATCATCTTTTTAAATTGTTTTTTATTGAGGGTAAATAAAATGAAAATTGAGGGTTGAGACTGATGGCCATAAATGTTATGATGTCAATTTAAGAAACCCAAGTCTAGCGGCACCAGTTTGACAATGGCCAAAGTGGAGAATTTTTTTTTTTTTTTTACTTTGTGTAATTGTATACTGAGTCATTTGAGATCAATATTTTTAATTTCTATAAAATTTTATAGTTGAAAACTTTTGAAGATTTTAGATACTAATCTGATTATCTTTTTCTTAAATATATTTTTTATTGAACTACTTTACTAGAAGTGTCTTTTGGTTTTTGTGATTTTTCATACATTTGAATTTCTTACAATAATAATACAATAAGTATTATTTTTTACACAATGAAACAAATCAATTGATATATAATAAACCAGACATCCATTCAGAGCAAAGGAAGAAAAAAAATATTTAAAACATTATATAAAATACTTTTCTTCTCAGCTCCTAGGGCGCATTGGAAGGACCCTTGACACGGATGAAATTTTTCAATCTAGAATTACTAAAATAAGATTGGTCTAATTGTAAACTTAAACCAATAGCTCTGCACTCCCTTTGTAAGAAGAAATGTTTTGAAGTGGTGAGAGATATAATATTTATAGAAAAAGTAATAGATTCTCCTTCTTCTTCATCTGGCACAACAGACGAGGATAGCTGTCCTTATCTTGCTCAAAAAGCCTTTCTGTACTCTGCTATGTTGATATTGATTCCAAGCTTTTGGAGGCCACATCACCTCGCCACCTTTTTTTTTTCTTTTTTTTTTTTTCTTGGTCCTTCCAAGAAAAAAAAAAAAAACCCCCTTCCTCGCCTGTTAGGCTATATGGGGTTTCCCGGGCCAGTGGAGAGGGTGGGAGATCCTCGCCACCTTGTTCAGGATATACCTCTTGAGCGCTTCCCATCTTGGTCATAAATGTTTGGTTGCTATTGCATGATACATCATGTACAAATGCCCCAGCCATTTTAGAGACTGACACTGCACCTTTACAGACATGGATGCTGAGAGTTTCTATTAGAAGTATATCTCTTTGTTTGTTACTATTCGCTACTTTCCTGATTCTTGTATTAGTCCGAAGATTGTCTTAAGACTTTTCTGTCAAATCAATCAATTTTATCAGCACCAGATTTATTTAAAGTCCATGTCTCTCCCGCATATGTTATTATGGGTCTCGTTATGGTCTTATACAACCTCATCATTGTGGTCCTACTCAGAAGCCTGCTCTTTAATAGCCTTAACTTTGTTTCCCGACACTAATCTTGCTCTTATCTCCTCATCTTCATTTGCTTCTTCGTTGATAAGACCCAAGGTAAAAACTTATTTCAGTTTTTTGGGTATCTCAAAATGACTCTAAAAAAAATTTATTTTGCTAAATAATATCAAAATTTTGTTTAAACTTTTCAATAAATATTTTTTTTAAAGACTCATTATTATGAAAATTTTAGGCATAAGTCAATAGTAAAAAATAAATAAATTATTTTGTTTAAATTAAATACAGTTAGTAGATTTAAAAAATCAAAAACAGTTTTAATAAATTCTTCATTTCTTATGGCTCTTCAGATCTTCTGCCTGTATGAACAGACTGTATTGCTTTCTAATATTCAGAATATAGCTTTATAATGAAATTATCCTCCAGTTTGAGGATTTAATTATCCTTATACAAGATAATTAATCTCAGTTCATAATATGTATTTGATTATAAATGTAAGGAAAAGGAAAAAAATAAGTATTGGGTTGATGCAAAATTAATGCAGGTTTTTAATCTTCATTGAAAATAGGCCATATCTTTACTTTAACTATATATATTTAATCAAAATAATTTCCATCTGAATCAATGCACTATTGCCAACGTTCAACAAGCTTTCTTATTCCACCAGAAAAAAAATCTGAATCCCTGGACTCAATGAAGTCAAGAAAAGAATTTTCAATTTCATCCTGGTTTTGAAAATTTTTCTCCCTCAAAAAGTTATCCAGATGCTTGAAAAAGTGGAAGTCTGTAGGAGAGAGGTCAGGTGAATAAGGCAGGTGTGGGAGAACTTCGTAGCCCAACTCGTGCAGTCGTCGTAGCGTTGGTTGTGCGACGTGTGGTCGGGCGTTATCATGGAGAAGGATAGGTCCCTTCCGATTCATCAATGCTGGGCAAAGACGTTGTAATTTTTGATTCATGTTGTCAATTTCTTGACAGTACTTCTCAGCAGTTATAGTCTCACCTCAATTGAGAAAGCTGTAGTGGATAACACCAGCAGTATACCACCAAACTGTGACCATAACTTTTTTTGGGTGCAGGTTGGGCTTCCGGAAAGGTTTTGGTTGTTCATCTTTGCCCAATTTTTGATTATTAATATATTATATTAATTATATACATTATACCCAATTATATACATCTTGCCGCTTTTGAATTATTGGTTTCTAAAGCCCTCAAAAATAGGTCAAGAAACAGAAAAAATCATGATTAAAAATAGCTGTAGATGTTTTCCGAATTTGACTAGGACTATGAGATTGGTGTCGTTTAACAGTGCATTCCATGCCGTTTCATATGATATACAACAATGTATAGGTTGATACTAAAGAAATTTTCTAAAAACTAAATGTAAAATTTTAATTTCAATTTTCTCAAAAAGGGCATTTTTTAAAAATTTTAATTTTTTTTTTTAAAATAGGTAGTATTTTATCTATTCATATATCATAATATAAAAGTGGGATGAAAATTTCTTCGTTAATAAAAAAATTGAAAACTAGTAATAAAATTTCATAAATCTAGCATTTTATGATTAAAAATAACTGCAGGTATTTTCCAAATTGGACTAGGACTATGAGATGGGTCTTTTTTAAGAGGGAATTTCATGCCGTTTCGTATAATATACAGCAATGTATAGGTTGGTACTAAAGAAATTTTCTTAAAACTAAATGTAAAATTTTAATTTCAATTTTCTCGAAAAAGGCATCTCTTAAAATTTTTATATTTTTTAAAAAATAGGTAGTATTATATCCATTCATACAGCCAAATATAAAAGTTGGGATCAAAATTTCTTCGTTAATAAAAAAATTGATAACTAGTAATAAAATTTCATAAATCTAGCATTTTATGATTAAAAATAACTGCAGGTGTTTTCCAAATTTGATTAGGACTATGAGATTGGTGTCGTTTAACAGCACATTCCATGTCATTTCATATTATATACAAAAATGTATAGGTTGGTGCTAAAGAAATTTTCTTAAAACCAAGTTTAAAAATTTAATGTCAATTATCTGTAAAAAGGGGTTTTTTAAAATTTTTATATATTTTTTTAAAGAAATAGGCAATACTGCCTATACCTATACATTGTTCTATATCATATGAAACGGCATGGAATACGCTGTTTAACGACACCAATCACATAGTCCTAGTCAAATTTGGAAAACATCGACATCTATTTTTAATCATAAAAAGAAGAAGAAGAAGAATTTATTGAATTTTATGATTAGTTTTCAATTTTTTTAGTAATGAAGAAATTTTCATCCCACTTTTATATTTTGCTGTATGAATGGATATAATACTGCCTATTTTTTTAAAAAATATAAAAGTTTTAAGAGATGCACTTTTCGAGAAAATTGAAATTAAAATTTTACATTTAGTTTTAAGAAAATTTCTTTAGTACCAACCTATACATTGCTGTATATTATACGAAGTGGCATGAAATGCCCTCTTAAAAAACACCAATCTCATAGTCCTAGTCCAATTTGGAAAATACCTGCAACTGTTTTTAATCATAAAATGCTAGATTTATGAAATTTTATCACTAGTTCTCAATTTTTTTAATAATGAAGAAATTTTCATCCCACTTTTATATTTTCCTATATGAATAGATATAATACTACCTATTTTTAAAAAAAAAAATTAAAATTTTTAAAAAATGCCCTTTTTGAGAAAATTGAAATTAAAATTTTACATTTAGTTTTTAGAAAATTTCTTTAGTATCAACCTATACATTGTTGTATATCATATGAAACGGCATGGAATGCACTGTTAAACGACACCAATCTCATAGTCCTAGTCAAATTCGGAAAACATCTACAGCTATTTTTAATCATGATTTTTTCTGTTTCTCGACCTATTTTTGGGGGCTTTAGAAACCAATAATTCAAAAGCGGGTACACATATCTCATTAATATTTCACAATTGTTCTAGTAGGTACAAGTAGTACAGATATACCAAATTTCAAGAAAATCTGAAATGGTGAGGTTCAAAATGATATATTTTTGTGTTGATTTAAAATGGAATTTCCCTATATTAGTTTTTTTTTTTTTTGTTCGGTACCCCTACCTGGCCATGTGTGGCATACGGGGGGTTACTCTAGAGGTGTAACCAACCTATTCTAATCATTGTGGGTAGGTCGAGATTTATTCCGTGGTGCCTCCAAGAAATAAAAGTCGACCATCCCAGGGCGGATTCGAACCACCGGTATATTACTTAGTTGTAATTATTATGGATGTCCGCAGGGGGGAAGGGTATCTGGCCCCTCTGCGGATATCTCCCATGCTCCCCGCGCATGCTCCCCCTGCGGACATCCCCATGGGAGGGTAGCTGCCGCCTTAGAAACTTTAAAAACCAAAAACTACATTAAATCACTTTGTATTCATTCACTATATTTTTAAGCATTATATAAACAAATATTTTAACTTTTAAATATCATTGTTATATTTGAAATATTAATAAAGCCTTATTAGGTCAAAATACCTGGAACCCTTCCCACAGTCATAAGAATTTTACCTGCCTACCTCCCCACAAAACAAAAATTCAACAGACTGGCCCCCTAGAAGAAATCTTGTGGATGCTCTTGGTACTCATCAGAGTAACTTTGACACATTCTAAGTCACCCACAATACTTCAAGATTTATTTTCCATTTATAGCATGATATTCAGGTATGTAATTATAATTTTTTTTTCAGTTTTGAAGATCATTTATTATTTTCATTATAATGTCATATATAATGATGATTAATAATTTTAAATCAAAACCATTAAATTTGCCATTAGTTTCAGTATTATGCATAACGCATGTTCTAAAATGATAAAAAAAAAAAAATGTTTTTAAGAAGAGGTTAGGTTTACATATTTTTTTATGAAATCATAATTTGTTGATTTTGTACTCATCTCTTTGAATATTGTACACTGGCAAGAAGATGGTTAAAAGTCAAAAAACCTTTTTTTTGGCATAATCACATGTGAAGTTAGCTAGAGAACTGCTTTCTCTATTTTATCACATACATACAAACAGCAACTAGAGAAAATAATCTTTGATCACAAATAGTCTATAATTGGGGCAGTTAGTACTAACTGTTACTAAAAGGTAGCCCTCTATCTGCATTAACACGATCATTCCCTCCTTAAAAGAATATGGCAAATTGCGCCTTAAGTGAACGGAACTATTAATATTATTGTGACTGTCATCGTAGATTTTGTCATTCTGATTCCAACGGTATACATAATTCCAAATTGATATATTTTGAGTTGTAACCATCTTCTTGCCGATGCTTGATATATTTAGAAATTTTGTAATGACTTCTATAATATGCATTTTATCTGTACATTTATTGTTAAGTTAATTTTTTTTTTTTTTTTAATTTAAAGAATACTTATCAGATCCTTCAGACTTCATTTCATTTACCATTTTAATAGAAGATCATCAGAAATTGTCTTTTTAATTTTCAAGCCAGGTTACACAGAAAAATTATAAATTGATAATTATTAAAAATGTTAACCAAGTTTTTAAAACTGTTTTTTTCTTTATAATAGCTACTGTTTGACTAATGTCTTAAAAATTTAGATTTGTCGGTTAACAATACAAATTAACAAATCAAGTTAATAATACAAATGGATTAGTTAGGATATTTTATACATTTCAGTTTTCGAACAACATGCACTCCTTCAGGGCAGGACATTTTGATGCAGCATGGACATTTTGAATATGGTGATTAATTGTCATATTTGATTCAATCATGACTTTTTATTTGTTTCTCCCCTTCCTGCTTCTTAGGCTAAACAGGGTTTCTCAGGCCAAGGGAGAGGGTGGGAATTAACACCAAGTATTATTAAATGTCCCCTGGCTCCGGGTTTTGAACTGGTTATCTTTGGGTAGTATATATGTTATCAGTATTTCCCAAGGTGTTGGGTCACTCGGCCATACCGCCACCAATAAAACAAAAACAATCTACATCCATATTATGTATATGGAACTAAATTTTCCACAAGTTAGCTGTTTTACTAATGGAACACCTGAACATATGACAATTTAAAACCCCACAAGAGAGAAAAAAAAAAAAAAAAAACTATTGTATTTAGAAATACTTAAAAAACATTAAAGCTATTCTAGTTTTGATTACTCGCAGGGAAAAAAGAATTAAGTAATAAGAAATGGTAGGACGAGATGAAGGGAAAAATTTGGTAAAAGTTATTCTGGTTTTGATTACTTTGCAAGGGAAAAAATTGTTAAAATATAAGAAATGGTTGGATGAGAAGGAAAAAAATCTTTAAAAAATAAAGAAAAAAGTTTGAAACACAGGTTTTATTTATTTGTTTTAAATTTTCTACATTCATTTCCTAAAGTTTTAATAATTGATTGAAAATAGTTAAGTTTGTCATTGAAGCAATATTATTATGAATAGTTTTATTATATGAAGATAATGTGATGAAATTTTTTTTCTGATTTATAGAAGTTATCAATAGTACACATCAGAGTAAATTTGACAAAAAAATACCTCATGATTTATTTTACATTTGTAAGTGGAAGTGTATGATCTATAATTTCAACTACTAGTAATTGGATAAAACAGAAGAAGACACTTGAACTATAGACTCACTATTAATGAACCAGATTCAAAGTGTCCAATGCATCCGTGAAGGTAGTGGGGTGCCTAAACGGAACAGATTTAGCTGCAGTGTAGTTCCTTAGCCCCCATGTGAATGCCAGCCGTTCTGGAGGACATTCATTACAATCCACAAACTAAGGTAATTTATTATATTTATCAGCTCACTCTGCAGTACTACCTGCATTTTGATTTATTTGTCCTTTTAACCATCAAAGCTCATTGAATGTCTGAAAGACATTATGTACAATTGTTATTGCATTGTTTCAATGTTTTTTTATATTATTGTATATATATTTAATCTTTTAAAATTTATGAATATCAATTTGAAATTTATATAATACTTATCTAATATATAATAATTCGTTTATGATACTAAAAAACAATTAATTGAAAATAAAGTTGCTTACTACTCATTGCATTACATAATTAAAGTGAAAATTAAAAAGTTGTTTTGATTTGTGTTTTTTTTTTCTTTACTGTACTGTATTTATAATTAATCAACTATTTTTAAAAAAAATTTTACCACAACATTTGTGATTACATAGGATACACCATTGTTATTTATTGTTGATTTGTGTTATATAAATTAAAAAAAAAATGATTACAATTATTTAAGTGTTAATATTGCTTTAGTTTTATCAAAAAAAGCTCATTATAATCAGGCTAAGGTATGTAGAATAATGGGCTATACCCCTGTTCTGGAAATGGCTGTAGGCCAGAGACAATATTCGATCTGGCTAGTCTTATTACCAGCTTCTCTGATCCCTGATTTTATGTGAGATTCGGCACAATCAATTTTTTATTATTTTTCATAACCATTGTAATTTTTTTGTCACTGATTTGATGTCTCATCAACTTTTTTAAATTACATGTTTCGCAACTTTTTTTTGTATCATAGGAAATAATATTTTTAATGGTAATATTAATAAAACGAGCATTATAATAATTCATTTTCAGCTTACAATAATAATAGATTCATAAATTAGTCATAAGTTATCAATCAATGTTTACATATAAAATTTAATGGAATGATATGTTGTTTAAGTTAATTTTTGTTTCATATAATAAATATAGTAAAGCTGAGTTGATAGTAAAGCTCCTCTTAACACCTGTCACTTTAATGAAGCAAATACATTATTACTGAATGAAATCGTGAATCGCTCTGAAAACTGAAATAATTTTTTATGGAACAATAATTTTCTGTCACCATATCAATGCCGGGATGAATTTAGCACAAAATGTGGGAGGGGATCACGTGTTGAATTTAGCCTGACAGGACTTTAATTTTTCAAATTTATTTAATGGATTATTTCCCTGCAGCAAGAAGGGATGCAATCTAAAATGTTACATTTATGGTTTGGCAGCTATGTAATTGCGTTATTTCTCTAAAAATATAAATAGCTAAAATATTTGGGGAGGGTTCATGACCCCTGTGACCCCCATTTGGATCCCCCCGTTGTGTAAATGCTATATAAATTTTGTAGTTCAGGAAATTAGAAAGATAAGAATGAACCTTATAGTTTTAAAAGGAACATTTTTTAAAGGAAAATTTACTTTAATTTATTCTTGATTAGATTGCTTATAGATTGAAAACAGCAATATTAATAACCCTTCAAGAGCTTTTGTCCTATCACAATAAAATTACCTAACAAAGACATAGGCTCTTGTAAATGCTTTTGAATCAAAATAATGTTAGGTTTTACTCCTTTAAATGTAATTCCTAGTAGTCCAGGAGCTGAGGGCCAAAAAGGTGCCTGATTTGAAGAAAGTTTTTGTTCATATAGCCTGAAAGTACTCATTTCATAGACAACAAATGTGAACGTCTGCCACCTCAGAGTGGTTGCCATCAAATTTTATAGGCAAACAAGATCGAAATTTTCGAACTTTTTTCAATTTTTCGCTCATAACCCGAAAACAATTTATCGTAGAGAAAACTTTATTCTTTTTAAAATAAAAGGGCATAAAATTTTGCGTCGAATGAGTCCCTCACATTCTTTTTGCCAAAAGCGAATATCAATTTATCCACTTGAGCGGAAAAATGAGTTACGCTAAAGTTCCAAAGCCTGCAATTTGAAGAGGGCTACTCCAAATAAATAATAAATGTTACAATCTTTAGTATAAAAGGCTATACTATTGAAAATAGAATGATACATTTGAAGTTTAAATCAGTTTAGTAATTTAGTCGGGTTTGGAACATCAAAAATCTGCCTTTTTTACGATTTTGGTGGCAACCGTGTTCCAACGTCTACAACTCAAAAACATCTAGTTTAAATTAAAAATGTTATAGATAAATGTTGCAGAGAGTCAAATTCAGCATGAAACAAGCTCCTTACATACAAAATTAGCTAACTCCTGCGTGGAAATACAAATAAAAACGTGAAAGTATTCTTAGTGCTTACTTCCTGCTAAACCTCGGTTTTTGAAGTATCAACCATTTTGTAGTACTAAACAACCTTCTTACATCTGTTAAAATTAAAGATAAATTTTGCCAAGCAGCTACCAGTCTTAGTAGTTACTTTTATGAATATTTTATAAAATCCCCTGGTACTTGAAAACCGAAGTCTTAGCAGGAAGTAATCACTACGAATACTTTCTTGTTTTTATTTGTATTTCCACGCAGGATTTAGCAAATGTGTGTAAGGAGCTTCATGCTCAATTTGATGCTCTATCACTTTTATCTAAAAATTTTTTCCATTTAAACTAGATGTTTTAAGTTATAGACGTTGGAACCCGGTTTCCACCAAAATCGTAAATTGTATTTACGTAACAATTTCACGGATTTTAGGCCACTAAGCGCTATACGTTCACGTGTTAATTATTTTGTCTCCACAGGAGTCGGCTAATTTTAAAGTTAAGGAGCTCGTTTTGCACAGAATTTGATACCCTACAACTGTTATAGGTAACATTTTTTATTTGGAGTTGCCCTCTTCAAATTGCAGGCTTTGGAACTTTAGCGTAACTCATTTTTCCGCTCAAGTGGATAAATTGATATTCGCTTTTGGCAAAAAGAATGTGAGGGACTCATTCGACGCAAAATTTTATGCCCTTTTATTTTAAAAAGAATAAAATTTTCTCTACGATAAATTGTTTTCGGGTTATGAGCGAAAAATTGAAAAAAGTTCGAAAATTTCGATCTTGTTTGCCTATAAAATTTGATGGCAACCACTCTGAGGTGGCAGACGTTCACATTTGTTGTCTATGAAATGAGTACTTTCAGGCTATATGAACAAAAACTTTCTTCAAATCAGGCACCTTTTTGGCCCTCAGCTCCTGGACTACTAGGAATTACATTTAAAGGAGTAAAACCTAACATTATTTTGATTCAAAAGCATTTACAAGAGCCTATGTCTTTGTTAGGTAATTTTATTGTGATAGGACAAAAGCTCTTGAAGGGTTATTAATATTGCTGTATTTTTATGGAATTATTATTGTTAATTAATGAATATTAATACAATACTTCTGAATTAATTAATTTAATACTTCGGGACTTGTACTTTCAAGATTATATATATTGATATCGATATCAGTACCTATTTTTTTTATAGCTTCATAATAAACAGAATTCAATAAAATAATGAATAATAAGAAAAGAAACGCTTGTAAATTGGGTTATTGATAGTATGCGAGATAGGGTCCGTGGGATTATTCTTATAGAGAGCTTGGACCAAATCCAGGTTTCGGAAATTCCTTTGAGCGCATTTCTGCAAACATTTATTCCTAATTTGTTATTTACAGGTGATATTTACAAAGTGATATCTCATTCGTGAATATATATTTTAAATCTAGATGAATATGGAATATTATTATTCTAATTAATTAAGATAGGTAGTAATGACTTAGTGATAGAAAAGAGGAAAACCTTTTATTTTTTATTATTATTATTTTATTTTTTATTGCTTCGATAAAGTGTGTGTGCTTGACAGGAAACGATAAACGACTGTTAAGTAGTTTATTATAAAGTTTATGGAAACGGAGGTGGAGAATAAATGGTAAGAAAAGTAATTTTGAAGAGAACGTTGTGAATCAAACATTTTTTTTAAAACAATACTTCAGGATAAACTACGTAAATCTATTGCTTCCATATATGATTAGAAGGAAAATTTTACTAATCCACTATTCCTGGTGAAGAGCTAAAGTATCAGACGAAAGAAAGGAAATATTTACAGGAATTTGAAAAGCCGACTGTAGGTGCAGTTCATGTCGTTATAAATTGTTGAACTTGCAGTGGTATGTTGCTTAAAGGAGACTTTTATGAGTAATAACTTTTCAGATGTGTTACCAATGGACATTAAAAATGGACTCATCAACAAACTAAAAAATTCTTAAAGTGTAAGTCAATCCTCTTATTCTTCGTTGTTACATCACAAGCTTTTCTAGCGAACGATTATTATGATCTGACTTGAACACCATAGTAGTGGCAGAGCTATGATGGTTTAGGGCGGATTCACAATATCGCTCCGCTCCCGGTCCACTCTCGGTATGGCAAAATATTCTAAAGAGAAATATAAACAGAGTATTCCACTAGGGGTACCACTCCGGTCTCGTTCCGCTCCCGGTCCGCTCTCGCTCTACCCCATTCACACTATCGATCCGCTCCCGGTCCGGTCTCACTGGCGAAATATGCTAAAGAGGAATAGAAAGAGGGTAATCACAATATACGGGTACAGGTCCGGTCTCGCTCCGCTCCCGCTCCACTCTCGCTCCACTCCGGCTCCGCTCTCCTAAAGTCTTATCATATTCACATTATATAATTTTATACCGTTCACGATTGAAGCCATTAATAATCGAAGCCGTCTGTATTCGGATTTTAATTAATAATTAACTTTCAGTTATTAAAGTATTTATTTATTCATCAATTTTATGACCAAAAAAAGTTTATTTCTTCATCATTAATTAAATTAATTTATAATTATTATTAATAATTATAAATTAATAATTGTGTTGAATATATACTTCCTATTAAAAGTTTTGATAATAATATCTTCTTCATCAAGAAAAGTACACTTAACAGCTATTTCTACAAACGAAAAGTTGAACTTTTTTTTGGCCTTAAAATTAATGAATAAATAAATAACTGAAAGTTAATCATTAATTAAAATACAAATACAGACGACTTCGATTATTAATAGCTTCAATAGCTTCAACCGTTCAAAAGTGAACGGTGTAAAATTATATAATGTGAATATGATAAGACATTAGGAGAGCGGACCGGGAGTGGAGCGGGGGAGGAGCGATAGTGTGAATGGGGTAGAGCGAGAGCGGACCGGGAGCGGAGCTGGAGCGAAACCGATAGTGTGAATAGGCCCTTATTTATTCTTTAAAAACCGTATAATCAAGAGATCAACTATTTTCGATGCAAAGCATAGTGGAGAATAATTAGTCACTTATTAATATATTGGGTAATGATGTTATTGAGTTCGTAAATACGATGTTTGACCACAATAACGTAATGTCTTTATTGTATAATTATCAAAAATATTTTTCATTTAAATATAATGGACATTCCAAGAATTAAATTATAGAGGAAAAATAAACCGAATTTCACACTACAACTCAGGCTGAAAAAAAAATTGCCAAGAGACCTACATAATGAAAGACATAAACGAGTTCCTCAACGAAAAAATAAATCATCAAATTTGCTCGATGCGCTCAAACGTAGTTGCAATTTTAAACATATATATAAATATCATGCACACTTAATATTATCGGTAATTCAATATCAATATATATGTACGTATTATATTCTGCCGCATAATGAGACAAGAACTATGGCCTTCTTGTCTCATTATGCTCTTGGGCGCAACAAAAATATATTTAAATTTGATTATAATTCACCTGATTTCCCCAGTACAGGAGAAATCACAACCTCTGTTTTATTTTAATTTAAAATATTAGTAATGATAATATAAGTCCCCGCTGCCAAGGTCAAAAAATTGGTTTTTGCATCTAATGCTCATGCCGTACTAGAACAATGAACAAAACCTACTACTACCATTTGATGCAACTTGCCTCCCCCCCCCCCCTCCCCCCTTATTATCACAATGTTACTGACTAAAATATTTTTTTCACTTCTGATTTGAATCTAGGATGTCGGGTTTCTCCAAGGACTAATTCAAATTCAAGTATTTATAAGATATATTCTTATTTAATGTTTCTCTTATTTTTTTAGAAATCAAATTGCATTATTAAGAAGGATATAAATCAAAGTACAAAAATTTTCTTAACGCTCAAGGTAAAGACTGCTATACTCTTTACACTCAAAGTAAAGAATGCCTTAAGAACGCACGAAAAGGATGCTTTCTTTGTTATTTTAAGACTTGATGTAATTTACATAGCACATCTCTGTTTGTCATTATCAAATTTTTGTCACCCCACTCAGCTAAATTTATCGATCAATTAAAGATACCGAAAGTATGTGAAAAATCCATGTTTTATCGAATGACAATTCATGTGTAATTAACTACAATAGCAGATAATACACACCATTAAGATCAAGGGTGCTAATGGCCATGAAAGAGATGGATCTTACAAGCTGAAATCGTGTAGTCCCACTCACCTTTTCGGAGATATCAGACAAAAAAGCAAGATTCGGCCTATTTCTGGGCCGAAACCGAAACTTCGGTGGGTCACTATTATTAAATAACACTGAATATCGCTTTACTACGAACGAAGGAAATTGAAAAAACAAAATATTAATTTTAATAAGAGCTTTTAACCAGCATAGAAAAATATGGAAAATATATTGTTTCTCACGTAGAAAATGTGCTTTTAATTTTGTTTTGATTTTTAATAACAAATGTCACAAACTAATAATTGTAGGATATCCAGCCTTTACTAACAATATACTAATCAACTAATATACTAAAGTAATTCATGATCACTTTCTTTTATTCAAAGATTTAAAGACAAAAGCACTACACTTAAAAATTTATCACGAAAGTTTGCCAAAGTTACAATAATTAATGAGGTTTTTTTTTGGAGAGGTGGTTATAGATAGCAATATGCTAACTATATCAACATGAAATAGATTTCCTACGTCAAGCCTTTTGCTTTTTGGATCCTTTTTTTAGAAGATCTGAGATAACATTTTTGTAACGTGGATTCTTTAAAGCTTTCCCTTTATAGAAGGCTTTTGAGCTAGATGTTATTTCGCTTTGCCGAAAATATTTAGCTAAACTAACAAAGTTGAAAATTTAGCCAGGAAATAAATTCAGTATTTTTTTTCATGATTGTTAAAATCATGATGATATATATTGTTCACTGTGAAATTTCCAAAAAAAAAATCCACCTTTTTTTCTACCAAGTGTCAGGTAAAGGTACATTTTATATTAATGTCGCTCCTGCTTGGTAAGTTATCGTACCAGTGTTTTAGTCCGCTTTTATATGGGGGTGGGGACTTTATTATTATTACTACTATTTTAAATTAAAATAAAACGGAGGTTGTGTTTTCTCCTGTACTGGGGAAATCAGGTGAATTATAAACAAATTTAAATATATTTTTGTTGCGCCCCGTAATAAAGGGGGGGGGGGTCAAGTTGCATAAAATGGCAGTAGTAGGTTTTATTCTTTGTTCTTGTACGGCATGAGCATTAGATGCGAAAACCAATTTTTTGACCTTGGCAGCCCCCTCCCCACCGGATCACTAATAACTTTCCCAAAACTTGTTTCCGTTTTTACTAAGAAGAAGAACGTTTTCGAAAAAAAAAAAAATATTTTATAAATTTTTAAACTAGATTATATCCTCAAAATTTTGATACCAAAACTGACTCAGTAGACTATATACCTTCTGAGATACAGTTTTACGTATTCACAATGCTTCCATTTTGTACTCAATCGGCTTTATATGGCGGAGATTTACTAAATTATTTATTATTCAGATAGGATAATATGAATTGTTATTATTATCAGCCTGTTAGTGCAAGTATATTTCACCTTTTACGCCTTTGCTAGCTAAAGGGGTATATTCCAACTTCCCGCGGGGATCAGCTGTAATACGAAGCAGGGCTCGGGATTCGATCCTATAAACTAACTAGTGCACCTTTCTTCTATATACCACTCTTCCATACCTAGCCTTGAATAATTAAGTGCAACTACAACTTTGTTATAAGCTTTCATTAATATTATTGCTAAAGTAGACATATTAAACTCTTATAGGTATTATACACTCCCGGTCAAAAATATCGCAACAACTAAGAATTTCTGGAATTTAAAATAAAATGGAGAGTGTGTCTCCTGATTCCATTTAAGTATGAGGTGTCACCTCTTCTTTGGTGTCATCTTCACCTGATTCAGGTGAAGTATGATAAGCATTAGGATTATCTAGGGATCTTATAAAAGGATTAGGGACGTAAGAAGGTATTTTTTCAGTGATAATTCACACAGTTCATTCAGTACTATCATGTATTTCATTGTTTTACAATCAGTACGTTCATATTGTGAATAATTTTGGCCTAGTGGCTGGATCCAGACATTAAAATGAATAGACCTTTGCAGCTCAGTCCAGAGGAATCCATTCGTATTGTCACTTTAGCAGAGGTGGGCCTTTCTGAATGTCAGATCGCGTTACGTATAAATTTCCGTTATTCTACAGTCCTCAGAGGCTTTAAAGAGAAGGAGCACAGGAAGGCATTCAAGGAGGCCAACTGGGGGAAGACCAAGGGCTAGCAGCGCCATCGACGACCGCTTTCTGTAGGTTCAAGCACTATGGAGACGGGGATAGACGAATCCAGAGTTCCAAAATCTACTCCTTCAGGTCCATAACTTTCGCATATCAAGGCGAATTGTCGGTAGGAGGCTTAGTAAAGTTGGACTTACCTCGAGAAGGCCCGCGGCTCACCAGGGAACGTCGTGTAGCGAGGCTTGCATTTGCAACAGAACATGAGTATTGGACCACGGATGATTGGAAGCGCATACTTTTCACTGACGAAACGAGAGTCTCTTTCCATAGTACAGACGGTCGAGGCAGAGTCTGGAGAAGGCTTCAGGAACGGTTCAGCCAATGCTGCATCAGGCCCCGTGTGCCTTATGGAGGTTGTCTTTAATGTTCCCCAGGAGGCATCTCCTGGTGAGCTCGTACGGAGCTTGTCGTGGTGCGTGGTGAGGTTCTGACGGGTCCCAGGTATGTGAGGAAAATCATTTAAGACGATGTCATGGATTTCATGCGTTTCATTGGCCCAGACGCACTGTTTATGCACAAGAATCCAAGGATCCACACTGGAAGCTGCATCACTGACTACCTCGATTCCGCTGAAATCGAAAGATTTCAATGGCTTGCAATGACCCCTGATTTAAATTGTATAGAGCATCTGTGGGACACACTATTAAGTAAGTTGAGTATGGTTTAAGCCCCAAATCCTGCACCCACGATGTTGGCAAGGCTGGAAACACAAATTCTGGAGCAATGGGCACAGGAAGCCATTCTAGACCTCATTAGAAGCATGCGAAGGTGCATGGAAGCTGTAATCAGAGCTAGAGGAGGATACGCGGCTTATTAAGAACATTCTGCATGCAATCAAAGGTTTATTTACTTCAATAGTTCTAATTAATTAATAAACCTTTTTGTCTTCTTCTACTTTGTTTTTATAATTGTCCCAAATCTCTAGAAGCCATGTTTTTCAATAAAATTAAGAATATACAGTTGTGTCGATACTTTTGACCGGGAGTTTAGATAAAAAAGTAAATAAATTTCGGTTTCGGCCTGAAATCAGGACCACGGCCGAAATTCGGTTTCGGTTGCGGTTTCGGCTAAAAATTTGGTTTCGGTCGGACACTATTTAATAAAATCGGTTAAGATATTTTGGCGTTATTTTACTCTATATTGTGTTTATTATGTTGTTACTTTGCATACATATTGAATACATTACGTTACTTTCATGTAATACCTGGGTTTGTAGTAAGTGTGTGAGATGTCCAGAAAGGAAAGGGGGGGGGGCGGGGCACCTTAATACCCTATTTCAGGTTAGTACGGTTTATAGTTTTTGAGTTAGTCTGCTCACACACACACACACACACAATTTTACTGGAAAATAAAAATTCCTTAATGAAAATCGCTTAGCAGTGCAGTGAGTGAAAAAAAAGAGAACGATATCGTAATTAAAGTGTTCTTATAGTATTTCTCTTTAAAGTTCGAAAAAGGAGAAGTTACTCAATTCTATACGCATTTGCCTTTTTTATTTATTTATTTTTTAATATTAAGAAATATTGTAACAGTATGATGGTAATATTAAAACTAGTGTCCGACCGAAATAAAAATTTTAGCCGAAACCGAATTTCGGCCATAGACCTAGTTTCGGGCCGAAACCGAAACCGAACTTATTTACGTGTCTATATATAATACATATAAGTGTGTAGTATGTCTGGTTTAGCAATAATATCAATGAAAGCTTATGAAATAACAGTAATTTAACTCAATTATTCATTTAATAAGTGAGCTGCTATACAAGAGTGGTAAAACAGCTGTATTATTTAAGTTATAGGATCCAATCCCGGCCCCCTCCTTCCTAGTACGGCTCATCCCCGTGGGAAGTTAGACCATACCCCCTTAACTAGTACAACCCTAAAAGTTGAAATAATCTTGAAATAACAGGCTGATATTAATAAAAATTCATATTATTATGTATAAATAATAAATAATATAGTAAATCTTTCCATACTAAAGCCAATAGAATACAAAATGACGGCATATTGAATACGTAAAGCTGTATGTCAGAAGCTATTTAATCTACTCAGTCAGTTTTGGTCTCAAAAGTTAGTAGATTTAATCTAGTTTGAAAATTTATAGAATAGTTTTTGGTCGAAAACGTGCTTCTTCGTGGTAAAAATTGAGACACTTTTTTGGGGGATGTTCTTGGTGAACCGCTGGGGGGAAAGAGGGCTGCCAAGGTTGAAAAATTGGTTTTGCATCTGATTCCCATTCCATACAAGATCAAAGACCAAAACCTACTACCACCATTTGATGCAACTTTTAATGACAAGGTTACTGATTAAAATATTTTTGTCCCCACACCCATCTTAAAGTTTTTGATCAAGTAAAGATACAGTAGAACCTCCATTATCCGGGGTAATGATGGGTATGGGGGTCCACGGATAATCGAAAACCCCGGATGATCGAATTAAAACATTTTATTGACTTAATGTGATAAAAAAAAGGTTAAAAAATCACTTGTAAGGTATAATCACTTTTATTAACAAACGAACGTTTTATAAACATTAAATTATAATATACAAAAATAACAAAAAAAGTAAATTTATGTTTTTATAGATTATTGGCCGACGACGATACGAAAATGTCTTTTTTCTTCTTCAAAATATCCCGTTCAGTTTGTTCGCCGATTCCTAGTTCAACGGACAATTTTTTAACACTTTCACCCTTTTCTAAACTTTTTATAATAATTAATTTCTCTTTAAGCGTTAAAACGACACGTTTTCTTTTTTCCGACATTTTGCTACTTCGTATGTTTTTAACCCTTTGCGGACCAACCCTTGATTTCATGAATTGTCCACACGGTCCGATGCCGGTCCAAGACCGGCATAAATAACCCCCGCCATCAGTCCATGTCTGTTTGTTTACATCGCACTCTGGTGGTCCGTGTAGTTTTCTGCCAAATAGCACATTCTGTTTTAGGGGTAATAAATATTGAAAAAATGCTTATTTATTCTCAAAAATCTATATTTAATCAAATTAAAACATAGCAATAAGTAATATAATTTATTTTTTCACAGTATGGGGTACTTCTCAAAACATTCCCCAATAAGAAGAGCCGGATTTGTGGAGCATGTCTTACAGTAAATATTAGTTTCTCTCCTTCCATTTTTCAATTTAAAACTCCAAAAATAATCAAAGCTTACAACGAAAATGATAAAACTGACTCTAAAATGTTTCAAGGTTTAAGAAATAACAACAAACTAAGAAGCCTCAGAGTGCTGTAGTTCTCAGAACATTTACAGCGCATCTATTGGTTGTTGAGGGTACTATTTGGTACCTAATGATCAGCTGATCGTCTAGAATAGTGTTTTGTATTCAAATTATGCCGAGGAGGACTTGGCAAAAGTCTAGGGGGACAGAAAATCGATGCCGATGAGAAGCCAGCCTAGGCCCTCTAGTGTTAAATATGTTTGCCAGTCCCAGCTAGTAAAAGGACCGGTAGGACTAGTGACGGATAGACACTCGCGGACCATATGAAGAACTTGTTTATGCCGGTCCCAGTTCGGCATTGGCCCCCAAAGGATTAAATCGAGACTAAATCACAACTGACAATATTTTGTTTTGTAGTCAAACAGGCCAGAGTAGGAGTTTTCTGGAAATACTTGAAAACAATACCGTTCCTAGATTATGAATTGGCGTATTAGATACCGCAAACATCTCATAATACTTGCTTTCTGTGTTTTTCCATTTATTGTTTTATTTCATAATAGATAGTTAACCATTGTGTAATCGTTAAATATTTACGATATAATACGATACGGCCAACAAAATAAAAAAGTGTGAATTTACCAAATGCTTTCCTGCAAAACGTTGAATTTCGAGGCAAAGGCTAATGTTATACATTACTCAAACCAAAATCAAATAATTGTTACATACGAGTATATAGCCCGGATAACAAAATGAAATGTGTTGTTTGTAAATAAGTACTCCACATCGTTAGATTATGTTTTCAATAAGATTTTTTTACCTTCTATAGTACAGGAAAAATTAACGGAACATGATAGGAAATTCGTACCTTCATCAGACTACGTTTTTGACCTCGTAATAGTAGTAAGATTCGAGATCTGTGTAGTCCGTCCAAATTATGGAGGGCAAAAACTCATTAGGGAGGTTGAAATGGGAGTGAGGTCTGTCAAAAATTAATTTCGCAGGAAGTATGTGAAGTGATGCTTCGTTTATAATAGTTTCTAGGGTTCTGAATCTAATTGGGCCATTTCTATGAGGAAAGATTAAACAAAAGTTAGCCTATCAAATATTTCGGAAGCTGCATGTTGCTGCTGAATGATATCCCCGCTAACAAAGTTACTATTAAAGTACATAAATAATAAAAAATAAGGAAAGTTCGGATGTTCTTGCGTATTATTTCAAAATTCTGTGGTTAAATATGATTAATATTTCATAAAACAATTCCAATACAACAAGAAAGAAAGTTAACAAATATCGGGTTGAGAGGAGGGTGTTAACTTGATAAAAAAAACTTCAGATATCTATACATTTTTCAATAAATAAATAAGATTATTTTTAAATAATTTATTTTTTGAAGAGAAAAGATTTGGCTCCGCCGGGAGTCGAACCCGGGTCTCCTGCGTTACATGCGAGGATGCTAACCGCTACACCACAGAGCTCGGCTCAAGGCAGAGCAAATCCTTCCTCTTCACTGATACCTACTCACCCCTATCTCACAAGATAGGGTTATACTCGCAAAACTTGTGAGATAGGGGTGAGTAGGTATCAGTGAAGAGGAAGGATTTGCTCTGCCTTGAGCCGAGCTCTGTGGTGTAGCGGTTAGCATCCTCGCATGTAACGCAGGAGACCCGGGTTCGACTCCCGGCGGAGCCAAATCTTTTCTCTTCAAAAAATAAATTATTTAAAAATAATTTAAAAATGGTGGTCAGCCACAAATTAAGATTAGATTAATTAAAATAATTTAAAAAATTGACTTAAGTCAATAAAATACCATAAATTGGACAAAATTTGTCCACCTCCCGCTACTACTCGCAAAACTTGTGAGATAGGGGTGAGTAGGTATCAGTGAAGAGGAAGGATTTGCTCTGCCTTGAGCCGAGCTCTGTGGTGTAGCGGTTAGCATCCTCGCATGTAACGCAGGAGACCCGGGTTCGACTCCCGGCGGAGCCAATTCTTTTCTCTTCAAAAAATAAATTATTTAAAAATAATTTAAAAATGGTGGTCAGCCACAAATTAAGATTAGATTAATTAAAATAATTTAAAAAATTGACTTAAGTCAATAAAATACCATAAATTGGACAAAATTTGTCCACCTCCCGCTACTACTCGCCAAACTTGTGAGATAGGGGTGAGTAGGTATCAGTGAAGAGGAAGGATTTGCTCTGCCTTGAGCCGAGCTCTGTGGTGTAGCGGTTAGCATCCTCGCATGTAACGCAGGAGACCCGGGTTCGACTCCCGGCGGAGCCAAATCTTTTCTCTACAAAAAATAAATTATTTAAAAATAATTTAAAAATGGTTGTCAGCCACAAATTAAGATTAGATTAATTTAAATAAGATTATAGGAAAGACGATAGAGGGCAATATGAATAAATTAAGGAATGATGTTCGGCAATACAACTTTTTTTAGTTTTATTTTTGATAATTACACATCAAGTGTAAATAAGTGAATTTTGTTGATCTTTGAAGTTGGGCAGACTGCCCGAAACGTCAGATGAAACAAAGTAAGTAAATTCAACATAAGTGTTATATTGCTTAAAACCAACAGGTTATAAGGGGAAAAATTATCAAATCCATGCCAGTCTTCTGATTATTATGTTAAATATTTTTCATATTTAGTTCCTTATTTTTACTTTCACTTACCTTCCTTATATATGAAATATATTTTAAGGAAAGTATTGCGATCGTGAAAAATTTCGAATTCCAGTTTTCAACAGACGTACACGTTTTGGGGTCCCCTGAGTCCAAATAACCAAGTCCCGCGAAATGGTCTGTGTGTGTGTGTGAACAGACTAGTTCAAAAACTATGAACCATACGAACCTGAAGTCAAAGGGAGGGGGTTCTTTATTTAAAGAATTTTTACGATTTTTCCATTTTTCTCAAAAATGGCTCTAACGATTTTGTTAAACTTGAAATTTGATGTATGTATGTGCCTGCGATAGGACAGTCAAAATTGATCAATTGGAGGGGGCACTTTACTTTATAAATCTTGTCTCACTTTCACGTGTTTTTTTTATTTACTCAAAAACCTCTGTAATGATTTTGATCAGACTGGGTATTTGGTGTATATATATGCCCATGATGCGACAGCCAAAATTTTATTAAAATTGGCCTAACGCAGGGGGAACTTTATTTCATAACTTTTTTTTTTCCAATTTTTCCCTTTTTTTTGATTATATCAAAAAAGGCTTTAATAATTTTGATGAAATTCTTCATATTTAATGTAAATCAAGTCTTCTTTAATGTCAGGTAAGCATTATCATTATTAAAATGCTCTGAGGGGTCATAAATGGGGAAGGGGCCTTTTTTGTTTTCCTATAATTCCTATTTCCTATATATGTATTTGTTTATATGGAGAAATTATCTTTCTCTCGTTTCGCCTAAAAATAAGAATGGGCTAAATATGAAATATGAAAAAAATCAAGTAAAAATATACAGGAAAAAAAAAAAATATTCCGTCAACTCATAAAACACGTTGACCCCATACATACGCAGTGCGCCTTTAATGACAGACCATTGTTTATCATTAAAGCCGTTAAGTTAATTTAATGGAAATTATTTGTTTCCATGATAACTAAATCGGTGTGTGTCATTTCAACAACAACTACTTAGAGAATTATAAAATCAGACGCTATGGAGTATTGTGCATGCATTGCCGAATTGTTATTAGTAATAACTATTATTTAACAATACAATTTTTAGTGTACTTTCGAGAGAAAATATCTAAACAAAAATAAGAAACGAATTTGTAAAAATATATGACTTTGAGTAATGGCAATTAAAAAAAGACGTCAATTTCTAACATAAGTAAGTTGGTAAGTGAAAGAAGTGGGTTTCGCGCGTTGCACCAGATTTTTTATAAATATACTTACATAAAAGCGTACATACATTTTTGGACCTTATTTAAAGCGAAATTCCGATTTCCACTTATTTCTGTTTCTAAATTTGTTTTTTTCCCCGACTATAATTCTGTTGACTGCATCGTCAACAGTCATGGGTCTCATTGGAATGGTATCAAAACCGATACATAACATCGTATTTGCTGTCCAATTCATTTTTCAGCAGGGAAGAATACGCATTAAGAGAGCCCACATAGGTTCTTTCATATGAATTGTGTACCTCAATATTGATAAGATTATTGGTATTTTGATCGGACATGGAGGACAGAGGAGTGCTATATAGAAGAGCGGTGACGTGGGAAGTGGGTCGCTATTATTGCGGGAGGCGTGGAGGGGGGGAGCGGGCGGCAGTGGGTGGCCTCCCCCGCGGCCGAACAGACCATGCCCTCAGGAGATGGGAAGTAAGTGCTGCAAGTGCAGCACCGAGAAGGCCATCGTCTCCAACTCGTCCGTTGGTTCCTGCCCGAGGTAAGCCTCCACGATCTCTTGTATAGTGGATTACATCCCTTATCCTGGGGGTGGCTACATCTAGTGGGTGGAGGAGGAGACCTGGCACCGCCTCCAGTTGCGACAGTTGTTTACTCCTGGGTTAAATTAGTGCTAGGTTTTAATGGGCCCGTGGATCCTAGTAAATTTAGAGATGATTCTGTGAGCTTTAGTGGGTCCACATAATATTATCGGATGTATTATTTCAAGTTTAGTGGTAGATACTATGAATAATTTCAAACAAGTTTTGATTAACATCCGTCACTTGTCTGATGATGACAAAAATTAAAAAAAAAAAAGAACTGATCGTTTGGTCATTTTTGGAAAAAATCCTATAGCTACCTGACTCCATCTTAAACTAATTATTATTCTTGATATGGTACTTTCCGTGATATACTATAATGTTTTGAAAAATACATAATGCAATCCTTGCTTATGCTCTGGATAATATATTTTATTCAAATATCAGTAGTTTAAACTTGAGGTAGTTTAGCTTGAACAAGCGTTACCTACTTGGCTAACTACCGGTGGCCTCATTTTCTATCCTAGGATTTTTTTTATTTATATTTTATACTTCAAATTAATAATAACTCAGCAACTGAATCGAAACTTCTAAAGTCTAAGAATTATATAAATTTCTGCTTACCAACATTTGAATCATTATTTCATAAAAATACTTATATAAGACATTTGTGTATAAATAATAATTTCCCAAATATTCTCGATTAACAATACCAACTTGAATGGTTGACACGTGGAACGGACGTATTTAATTTTTGACGTAGCTGGCCATATTCGCAGCTGATCGTTGCCTATCATTAGAGAGGCTATTGAAAGTTCCAAGTACTATTTTCTAGTGGTGCACTCGTTGACGTGAGTTCCTCACGGTAGATTTTCACCCAATCGATGCATCGTGTTACAACGGCACAATATATTTTTCTTTAGGTTTAGATGGTTAATTGTGGTGATTATTTTCACTAAAAATTTAAAATCAACATCGTGAACAAATTATTTAACATCGTATTAAGGGTAGTATGTAGTAAATTACTATCCACTCGTGGATGTTACTCTGAAGTACTGAAGTTACTCTGAAGCTACTCGTATGTAGTAGCTTCAATGCATAATTCTAATAGTAAATTAGTTGGATATCAAATGACGATAATGGTAAAATTTACGAACTGTCTAAAACATGAGTGCTTAGTGTAAATTTAAATAGGTTCAATTTAATTTTAAACCGAGGAATATTATATATCCTCTTGACTTTCGTAAATAACCCAAGGTCTGAACGAGAGTTGGCTGTAGTATTCTTATCAGCTCAATCCAAAATAGAAGCAAAATGTTTTTTTATTCTAAGTTACATTAACCAATTATTATACCAGATTAATCAAGTTATTTTAATTTTCATTAAATAATTCTGTCTTTTATTTCAAGGGCTTTACAAGTTCGCCAAAATTTCTATTTCAGCTATCAAATGTATGTGTAAATGTATTTTTCTAATTTTTATTCGAAATTAAACTGATTTTTATAATAAAAAAAATCTAAAACGAATATTAAAAATTTAAGATTCATTGATTTCATATTCATTGAACAAGATGATTTTTTTTAAATTAAAAAAAATAAAGTTTTCTGAAAGTCCCATTATTCTCAGGACAAGGCCAGTACTGTGTATATTGATTGTTTACCACAGTTGAATCAATTAGATGATAAATTTTATTTTGGTCCAACAACAGAACACCTTTATTCTTTCCATAGTTGGCGATTGAGAAGGGACTGTTACATCGAGCTGATGCTTTCAAGCAATAATGTGAACCAAATATTTTGAACCAAAGTTAGACATTGGTGGTTTTTTGTTGTATTTTGTGGCCGTATCGATGACTGTTGGGATGTCAGATCCTTAAGATAGTGAGGTCTTAAAATCCTTTGAAAGCCATTTTTAACATAATATGGTGCATGTAATTCTGAATGGAACAACTGAATTCTTTGAATGGCTTTACATAACCCTATAGTTCTATCCCGTATGTATTATCAGTGCTTTTTAGATGGTGATTTTTTCATTTATTGATCATTTTGGAGCATCTGTCAACCATGATAATAATTAAAATGTTAGTGCCAGCCTCTTGTCTCTTGTCCAGGTGAAGTCACAAATATCGTACTTCTTGGGTTTCAGGAATCGGAATGTCGTTATAGTATACTTTAGGGCGGGAACCATGATTGAGGGTGGAGGAAATAAATAAAATTTTCGACCAGTTGATTTTTATCTTTCACCTAATAGCCCAACTAAATATGTCGTCTGAGTCATTCGGTAGGATTCAGGATTTATATATGATGTAAGGAGGTTAGTGTCATGAGCGAATGTAGCTAGTAAGTTCTGTTCATGTTCGGATAGATCTGAAGTCAAACAAGTGGTCCAAGTTCACTAACCTGTGAAACTCCCGCTCTAAAACAGTTTATAGTGGATAGTTTCTTGCCTACTTTAACAGTAACGTGTTTGTCAAGCAGAAAATAGCAAAACTATGTCGGAGAAAGCAAAATTTTGTTGTCAATAAATTTTTTATTCTAAGGCTGCGGAAATGTTTTCCACCAATCGAAGTTATTGTGGATATCTACAATGGATGTTTTTTTAACCCGAAATGATAATTTGTTGATTGATAAAATATCTCACCTAAAAAAAAAAAAAAAAAAAAAAAAAAAAAACTAAAAACATCAATATTCGGCAAAAGAAAGGTTATCCAACAGGCAAAAACAAATTTAATAAGCTATCTGACTACTACAGGAACAAATATAACGTTCAAAAACAGAAACATTTGATAAATTTCTTACCAGGTTAGTAACTTCGGACAAACGAATCTGGAACGTGATGAAACGCATAATTAGATACCATGAGGTCTCCATCCTGTTCGCCAGCCTGATGGAACTTGGAAAAATTCAGATAGCCAAAAAGCTGAAACTTTCCATGGTCTCTATAAGACACCTTTTACTCTCTTTGACATTAACATTCGACTCAATGAAGAACTAGTATCATACTAACTCAACACCCTGATGCCGATGAAATTACCGCCTACTGTATACCAACACCACGAGGTAAAAATCTGGTGCGTGCGCGCAACACACAACTTTCACTTACCAACTTACTTAGATAAGAAATTAATGCGTTTTGTTAATGCCACTTCTCAAAGTTACACATTTTCCACATTCATTTCTTATTTTTGTTTTCATTTGCTCTATAAACCCCTCAGAACATTTTAATAAACGCTTAACTGATATTAAATAACACTCAATTTTCATTAAACATGACGAATATGAAGAAAATCGTTAAAGCCGTTTTTGAGATAATCTAAAAATTAGAAAAAAAGTTATGAAATAAAGTGTCCGATTCGGTTGATCAATCTTGATGAAATGTTGGCTATCACATCTTTGGCATATACATACATAAATACCCAGTTTGATCAAATTCGTGAAAGCCGTTTTTGAGTAAATAAAAAAAAAACACGTGAAATTGATACAAAATTTATTAAGTAAAGTCCCCCCTCCGGTTGATCAATTTTGATGAAATGTTGGCTATCACATCTTTGGCATATACATACATCAAATACCCAGTTTGATCAAAATCGTGAAAACTGTTTTTGAGTAAAAAAAAAAAACACGTGAAAATGATACAAAATTTATTAAGTAAAGTCCCCCCTCCGGTTGATCAATTTTGATGAAAAGTTGGCTATCACATCTTTGGCATATACATACATCAAATATCCAGTTTGATCAAAATCGTGAAAGCCGTTTTTGAGTAAATAAAAAAAACACGTGAAAATGATACAAAATTTATTAAGTAAAGTCCCCCCTCCGGTTGATCAATTTTGATGAAATGTTGGCTATCACATCTTTGGCATATACATACATCAAATATCCAGTTTGATCAAAATCGTGAAAGCTGTTTTTGAGTAAATAAAAAAAAACACGAGAAAATGATACAAAATTTATTAAGTAAAGTCCCCCCTCCGGTTGATCAATTTTGATGAAATTTTTACAGTCATATCTCGGGCATATAAATAGATCAAATACTCAGTTTAATCAAAATCGTTAGAGCTGTTTTTGAGAAAATCGAAAAAAATGTAAAAAGTTATTAAATAAAGTACCCCCTCCCTTTAAGCAATTTTGATGAAATTTTTGCTGTCACATCGCGGGCATATACATACACTAAATACCCAATCTCAGGTTCGCACGGTTTATAGTTTTTGAGCTAGTCTGTTCACACACACACACACACACACACACACACACACACACACACACACACACACACACACACACACACACACACACACACACACACAGACACACACACACACAGACCATTTCGCGGGACTTCGTTAATTGGACTCAGGGGACCCCAAAACGTGTATTTCCGTTGAAAACCGGAAGTCGAAATTTTTCACGATCGCAATACTTCCACTTACTATATATTTCATATATAGGTAAGTGAAAGTAATACTTCCACTTACTATATATTTCATATATAGATAAGTGAAAGTAAAAAATCTGGTGCGTGCGCGCAACACACAACTTTCACTTACCAACTTACTTAGATTAGAAATTAATGCGTTGTGTTAATACCACTTCTCAAAGTTACACATTTTTCCACATTAATTTCTTATTTTTGTTTTCATTTGCTCTATAAAAAACACTAATTTCTTTTATTATTAAATAAAAGTTTTTACTTGAGATAATTCGGCAATGCAAGCATAATACTCCAAATCGACTGATTTTATTATTCTCTACGCACTTGTTGAAAATTTCATTTAGTTACCACGAAACAAATAAATTCCCTTAAATGAACAGAACGGCTTTAATTATGAACAATGGTCTGTCATTAAAGGCGTACGTACGTGTTTTATGAGTTGACTGAATATTTTTCTTTTTTCTCCTCTATATGATTACTTGGTTTTTATCATATCTCATATTTAGCCATTTATTATTTTTAGGCGTAACGAGAGACAGTTAATTTCTCCATTTAAACAAAAACCAAGGTACTTTATAGGAAACAAAAAAACAAATAAACAAAAAAGACCCTTACCCCATTTAAGCCCCCTCAGAACATTTTAGTAATGACAAAGCTTACCTGATATTAAAGAACACCTAATTTTCATTAAACACGACGAATTTGATGAAAATCGTTAAAGCCGTTTTTGAGATAATCGAGAAAAGGTAAAAATTGGGGAAAAGTTATGAAATAAAGTGCCCCCTCCGTTTGACAAATTTTGATGAAATGTTGGCTAACACATCTTTGGCATATACATACATCAAATACCCAGTTTGATCAATATCGTTAAAGTCGTTTTTGAGTAAATAAAAAAAACACGTGAAAATAATATAAAATTTATTAAGTAAAGTCCCCCCTCCGGTTGATCAATTTTGATGAAATGTTGGCTATTACATCTTTGGCATATACATACATCAAATACCTAGTTTGATCAAAATCGTTAAAGCTGTTTTGAGTAAATAAAAAAAAACAAGTGAAAATGATACAAAATTTAATAAGTAAAGTCCCCCCTGCGGTTGATCAATTTTGATGAATTTTTTGCTGTCACATCGCGGGCATATACCTACACTAAATACCCAATTTCAGGTTCGCTCGGTTTATAGTTTTTGAGCTAGTGTGTTCACACAAACACACACACACAAACACACACACACACACACACACACACACACACACACACACACACACACACACACACACAGACCATTTCACGGGACTTGGTTATTTGGACTCAGGGGGCCCCAAAACGTGTATTTCCGTCGAAATTTTTAACGATCGCAATACTTCCACTTACTATATATTTCATATATAGGTAAGTGAAAGTAAAATTGTTATTAAGGATTTACCGAATACTAAAGCCCCAGGTTATGACCTAATTACTAATTTTGGACCGAAAAACTTACCTTGGAAAGTAATCCTTTTTCTAACTAAAACTAAACCTCTATTTTTAAAATAGCATACTTCCCAGATGTGTGGAAATTGTAGTTGCTATGGTATTAAAAGCCTATAAACCTTCAGCCTGACTAAATTCCGATCGTCCTATTAGTCTTCTCCCTTCCTTTTCCAAATTTTTCTTAAGCTTCCAACTATTAGCTATTTTTCCAGTTATTAATAGTATATAAGTACTGCTGCTATTAACTGTTTGTAATAATATTGGTAAAATGTTGTAACAATTTTTATGGAGTTACAATTGTTTGAAGTGGAATTTTTTTTGTTGCCTCTACCCTGCATGGTCATTTGCAATACCAATATTTTAGATTATCCTACAATATTTCATTAGCTTTAATTATCTTAGACTTTTGTTTACTATCTCCTCATTGCCTTTAAGATTTTCCTCCATTGTCGCTCCCAAAGCCGAATTCTTTCTCAGTTTATTGAAGATTTCATTCTAGGATGATGTGTTCTAACTGATCTTTCGATATTGCAAACTTCGTATATCGGAGGTTCGAGGACTGTCAGTGGCCGTGTCTTATCGGCATAGGACAGTTTCCTCTCACCGTAAATTTCTTATTGAGGTTAAATTTTATTTGTTGGAATTCATTTCAACCTCTTTATGTTTTGCTTCTTGGTGGTCCCATTCGGTCTTCCAGATTTTTCAATGTCTCCGAAAGGAGGAAGAAAAACAAAATTATGTTAATAAGTTGTTTCCAAGAGCTCTCGCCGAATGATTTGTAGTTTATTTTCAGGAATCCAGCAATGTGAAGGGGCCATGTGAAAAACAAATCTTTCTAAGTTCATTTCTACCAAATGTTCCTTAATTCTATTATTAAGAAAATTTTGGAACTGGTATTTTCAATGGCCAACAGAGCACTCAAAGAGTCTGTTACTACAGGCCACATAACCCGTTTTGCTTAAGTGCTTCCCTTATTGCTAAGGTTTCTCCTATTAATGGAATATATATCTGGTAATTTAAAAAATGTTTGGGCGAATTAGAAAAAATAAGCCCACTTCGGTCTCAACTTGGGTGTTTCAGTATATAAGGCGTTATATCTCGCATATTTATCCAGTATTTCAAGAAATAACAGTTGAGCCTCAGCTGGAATTTTTTACGAGCAGACAAAGACATGTCTACATCTGATGCCGCATAAGACTATCGATTGTATATTTTTTTTCTAATTTTAATGTTGGGCCTCCAATTTTGTCCAGGAAGACTTCAAAACTTTTTCTTCTACTCAATAGAAGTTTGCTCAATACATGTTTTGGGTTGGTTTTAAATTCTAATTCGAATTAAATTAATGGAAATATTCTTTTTTAACCGAGCGGGGGTTCGCTAATGTGTGACAGTATGTGTAGGCAGTGAAAGTAAATAAATAATATAAAAATTAACAAAAAATAAATTGTAAATAATTATTAAATAAAAATATGCGAATGTAGTACTAATAAAATACAGACGTCGATGGTAATAAATAATTAATATGTTATATAATCTTTTAAAATAATTAATAGTTTATTTTATTAAATAATTTCAGAGTGCAATTACATAGTGCATTAGTTATGCAGGGAAATATTTTGTTTTTACTGAATGGGAATTCCTCTCTGGACTGAGAAGACGGACAGATATAGGTCTCCCATTATACGATCTACAGATTCCTCGAGACCAAAATATATCCCATGGTAGAGATTCTTCAAAGTTTTATTTTCGTTGGGGTGGGACAAACACACTTTTGAATTGTTTTAAGAAGGCGAATGTGAATACTTCCTTTTATTACTTTACCTAATTATTCTTTCTTAATGCCATGGTTTTATGGTTAGGCGATTTTCATGATTAAAACTTAAATGAACTTTAATTTAAAGTTAACTTTTATTTAAAGTTAATTAACTTTCTTTATATGATGAATGGAAAATTGCCATATTTACGAAGATCCAAATAACTTTTCTCAGTGAGAAGATCTTGATCCAATATTCTTTAGGTTTGTAATAGAGTTGGAGTTTAAAACTACTTTGTAAAATAGTTTTCTGATGCAATTCTTGTCATTATTGAACATTTTTTTTAAGTTGTAAAGTCATAAAATGTATAAATTAGGAAAACATACGCCATTCTGTAAGCCTGTTAATAAGAATTTAAATTTTATTTGAAAATGAATACATGACAAGGAAATCGCTCCACTCAATTTCTTTATTTCAAATCATTTTCAGTAAAAAATATTAAATTTATTAAATATAAAAAAAATCAGTCATGACTTATCCATTTTTTTTTTGCTAATGGGTCAATCCACATTGGACCAAAAAAAAAAAATTAATTGTTTGCTTTAACATTTTCAATTTTTTAAATATTTTTACCATAGAAAGTAAAATAAATTGGAAGTACAATGTAGGTGCAAGATGCAATCTGTTTATTTTTTGAATTTTTATTTTTCCAATGGCGGCCAAATGTATTTTCGACCGAACGCATATTTTGCTCTGATTCAAATATCTCTTCTTCTATTTATCCTAGAAATTTTCAATAAAGACCAATCTCTATAGAAAGATCTGAACTTCAATAAATGTTATTGTAAGTATGAACTTAAAACTAAATATAAAAGGTCCTTATACCCCTTCAAAGTTCTAAGCGGTAATTTTACAAAATGGGTTTTCAAAAAAAAAATTTACATGAAGGCACATGACTAAGTGTTTCTTAATTTTTATTTCTTTATTTGATATCCCTTTGGAAATAATATTTATTTTATATCCTTGTAATTAGTAGAATCTACAAAATGAAATGGTGACAGTTCAATATTCTAAGGACTAAATCTGCGCCGAATTTCAAATTTTTATTTTCACGCTCAACAGAGGTATAAAGCATAAACTTTTAAAATTTTGGAAATTTCTCGAATACAAATATTTCCTGCTCAGAGATCGTGGGTTTACATTTAATTTTAAAGTTTTTTCGTTGTTCTTTTTTTTTTTTTCTAACAAATGTGTGTTTTATATTTTTATTATATATTATTGGCTCCTCGTAATATTCAATAAAAAAACAAAAATGCAAATACTTGGCGATATACATAGAAACTATTCGAGCTTTTCGCGTTTCTTTTAAACTTTAATTTATTTTTTTATAAAAGTGGTCTTAGTTTACTCCGGAATTCAGATTTTTTTTCCCTTTACAACTTAGGCTCAGTAAATAAAACCCCTCAAACCCTCAGATAAATGTTTGTTTGATTCATTTGCGTCCACTTATTTGTATAAATGTTCACTGCTATTAAAATTTATACTGTATCCTTTCTACTGGATAATTTTTCTATAGCATTTTCCTCAGTCTATTTCCACCCTGCATTAGTTTATTATTTTTTTCACAAGAATTTCATACATGCAAGTTGGTATCGAACATCAAAAGGTTCAAGGGAAAAAACATATTCCCGTTATTTACGATTAACCTTATGAATTTTAACTTCAGTCGAACTGATGTCGGGTTTCTCAAAAGCCTGATTCAATTTTCTAATGATATCCTACTTTTAAAGAAATCACAATAAAAATTTTAAAATATTAAATAGGTTTATGTTAAAAACGATTTGTTTCTTTGTACATTGGATTTTAAAAAAATATTTTAACATGATTTAACCATTAATATTAAGATGGTTCTCAAACATGGGCTGATTGCTACAAGAAAAACTTATGAGAAACTAACGAGGACGCTATTTCAACTTTCTCGGAGTCAACTCAGAATATAAGAAAAAAGAATGTGTAAACAGAATTGTAAAGAAGGTTGTCTGGTCATTTTGCCAGAGACTTGATTGAAGAAGTTTTTCTGTTGCCTTGAACTTGAGGGTTTTTATCGATAGATATAAAATAAATAGAAATGATCGCATTCTTTAAACACATTCAACTTCTCGGCGAATTTTCAATTTGTCCGATTCCAAACTTTCGTGGGAGAAATATGAACGGTGAACAGGAATCGCGCTGGCAATATAGATCATTAAGTGAAAGTGTAAAAGTTGGAAGTTATTTGTAAAATAATAAAAATGTCAAAATGTCTCTTGCTTAAACGTACGTTTTCTTGGAATATTTCCAGAGCTCTGACGTTTCTATTATTAACATTAGAAAATGAACTAGTCGTTAACTGCAACCATTGCATTTTACAAATTCTTTACAAGGAAAGATCCTTTGTATTATTTCTTAAATATAATTGGGTTAAAAAAAAAAAACAATCATTCTTAACAGTTAATACCTTCACAACTTTTAACTTTAAACCAATTGTATTAAAATAATATTTCTGTTAAAAAAAAATTGATATATTCACCAACCATTCTTGGGCAACGATTAAGAATTAGATTTTTTTTTTTTTTTTTTTTAAATGGCGTTAAGGATTTTAAATGTGAATTTACTTGCGTAAAATAGAGAGAGTATAAGATAAAGTTACTCGCCGTAGAATTATTATTAACAATATAATTTCTTTAATTTATAATATGAATTGATAGATAATGACTTTTACAAAGGTTTTAAGAATTATGATAGGGTTTGACTAATAAATATTAAAATATTTCAAGGATATCATCGGAGACTATTACTGAATTTTAAAACATATATTTAAGGATAGATGAAATAATAATAGTTTTTCCGTTATTTGTTTAGTTGAAGAAAAATCTCTTTTTGTACATTTTTGCTCAAGAAGGCATTTAACTCTCCGTTACCGGGCGGTAACAAATCTGTAAATGGAAATGCAGATGGTTTGATTCTGTTTGGCAGATTTGTATGGACTGTTACCTTATGAATAAAAATGCAGGGACCGTATATTTTTTTCCTCAAAACTTAAAAATTAGTGGAGGTATAAATTTGAAACTTTTGCAGGACCTTACTGTTTAGACAAATATCGGCCATATATGCTTTTTATTTTAATATATCCAATGAAAAAAAATGTTATACAGAATAGAGGAGTATTTTTTCCCCATTTTTCGTCTATAAGTTTTGTGGAAAATAATAGTTTTCTTTCTCCGCTACAAAATAAAAAAGAAATCACGAAAATAGGACAATTTTCAACAGAATTACAATCTATTTTATTGATAGTTTATCCTATAATGGAAGACTTTTGTAAAAAAACCCTTTCGGTCTTTTATTATTCTAAATTTATATTTCAGTGAAAAATCCAGTCTTCCTTTTTTGATAATATATATTTTTTAAATGTTATAACATCACTACGTTTCGAGGCTCATTGCCTCATCTTCAGGTGACTATATTATAATTATAAAACACATCAATTCTTTAAAATATCGTCAAATATTAAAGTCAAATTATCACACTGTACTTCTTATTTTAAGCAGTAACAGTGAGGTGGCCAAAATAAGAAGTACAGTGTGATAATTTGACTTTAATATTTGACGATATTTTAAAGAATTGATGTGTTTTATAATTATAATATAGTCACCTGAAGATGAGGCAATGAGCCTCGAAACGTAGTGATGTTATAACATTTAAAAAATATATATTATCAAAAAAGGAAGACTGGATTTTTCACTGAAATATAAATTTAGAATCTATTTTATTTTTTATTTTTTTTACCATTATATCTTATAATATGCTCAATGGAACAAATAGAATCTATATCTGATAGATATCTGGAACACACAACGTTCCTTCCTGTTTAATTAAGGAGTGTAACTATCTTCTTGTATATATTTAAAAAAATCTGGTGCGATGCGCGCAACACACAACTTTCACTTACCAACTTACATTAGAAACTGACATGTTTTTTTAATTGCCATTTCTGTAAATAATATTAAAAAATGACTTGATTTTGATTAAAAATGATTAATTTAATCAAAATCATTAAAGCCGTTTTTGAGATATTCCAAAAAAATGTAAAAATTGGAAAAAAAAGTTATAAAATAAAGAGCCCCCTGCGTTTGACCAATTTTGATGAAATTTTGTCTGTCACATTGTGAGCACATACATACACCAAATATCCAGTCTTATCAAAATCATTACAGCCGTTGTTGAGTAAATAAAGAAAAACCTTAACATTAGATAAAATTCTTTAAGTAAAGTACCCCCTCAGTTTCACCAATGTGGATGAAATTTCCGCTGTCGCATCGCGGGCATATACATACACCAAATACCCAGTTTGATCAAAATCGTTAAAGCCGTTTTTGAGTAAATAAAAAACAACACGTGAACACAAGACAAAATTTATAAAGTAAATTACCCCCTCAAATTAATCAATTTTGATGAAATTTTGACTGTCATATCGCAGGCACATACATGCATCAAATATCAAGTTTAATCAAAATCGTTAGAGCGGTTTTTGAGAAAATCGAAAAAAACGTAAAAATTAGATAAAATTCTTTAAGTACTCCTTTAAGTACTCCTTCTTTAAGTACCCCCTCCGATTCACCAATTTTGATGAAATGTTTGCTGTCACATCGCGGATATATCCATACACCAAATACCCAATTTCAGGTTCGTACGGTTTATAGTTTTTGAGCTAGTCTGTTCACATACACACACAGACACACACACACACACACAGACCATTTCGCAGGACTTGGTTAATTGGATTCAGGGGACCCCAAAACGTGTATTTCCGTTGAAAACCGGAAGTCGAAATTTTTCACGATCGCAATACTTTCCTTACTATATATTTCATATATAAGTAAGTGAAAGTAAAAATCATTGAAAATGTATACAGTACTTTATACTGTACCTTTCCCATTGTACAGTAATTTAAAGTAGTCTATTATGTGTTATGATGTTTTTGGATAAATTTCACCAGAATAAATTTAATCCAGTGACATTTTATAGTTTTAAAAAGTTGATGAAAGCCGGCTGAGTTATTCCTGTAAATACATGTGCAACCATTATATTGAATGGTTAGTGGTAGTTCGGAGCCATCATCCATGGCTTACTCTATTTTACAGAAAACATTTACATGTGAACACTTATAATTAGGTATCTTGGGAATTACTTAAAGGGTGCGTAAAATTGTGTCCTTATACACAGTCTGATAAAATCACTTATGATACACTGGATAACGTATTCATTAAAACGTTTTCCACCTTAGAGTTGAATGGTAGTGGGGAGTTGAAGGGGGGGGGGGGTTGGGAGAGGAGCTTGTAAAAATTTTTGCATTGACTCTCTATTTTAGAGCCAGACCCCGACTAAATATAGCAACGCTTCTCCTTTAGCCAACCTCGGTGGCTCTCTACTGAACCAGTGGAATAGTTCTGTCTCTAATAGGTTTTTTCGCAATTTTATTTTTATCCCTCGAAAACATCAACATACACATATAAATTAAAAAAAAAAATTAAATTACGAAAGTCAATACCCATTGCTATGTTGTTATTTTAAGACATAATTAATTCATAAATAAATTACTTTATATTTATCAATAAAACATAATTTTGTTGTGTATATGATTAATGATAAAAATAGATGGAATAGTTTGTACGCTTTTAATGCTTCAATTAATTAATATTCAATTCTGGCGAAAAGAATACATTTAATTATTTAATTAAACTTTATCTTAACCTTGACTAACGTAAAATTATGAAAGAGAAATCTACTAAAATGTCTTTACAAACTTTTCAAAGCTTTCAGTAAGTGTTATGTGAAAAAAAAGTATTGGAACAAAGCCACAAAAACTATGTTGGCTGTTTTATTGAATAGTGTTTATTTTATTTTAGTTTTGTGAATCGATGTAGGTCAGTTAGAGAATTTAAATTTGCATTTTTTGTTTTTTCAATCTAAAATGTTTCTGTTCCATCATTTACTTCTTCACTAATTGAATAACACATCATACAGAAAAATGCTAACAATAAGTAAAGAACCTCATAACCTGGTTATAAGAAAGATGCCTAGAAAACCTCATGTGGTTCTTACGACAGTATATGGGTCTTGCTTGTTTTAGGGTCTGGCCACACATTTCCGCACCGGATCCGCACCGTAGCAATAATACAGGTTATGTTCAGAATATTTTTAATTTGACTTACATATTACCTTTAGTTATGCCTAAAGTTCAAGCCACTCATGTCAGAAACAGGCCACTTTAGGCATAACTAAAGGTAATATGTAATTTAAATTAAAAATATTCTGAACATAACCTGTATTATTGCTACGGTACGGATCCGGTGCGGACATGTGTGGCCAGACCCTTATGGCTACATGTTATTAAGCAGTGGTTTTTTAGGGATAATTTTTGTCTAATGTAACCTATAAAAATTCTATTTCATTAATCATACGCTCCACAAGCAACATTCACAATAAGCACTACATTCTTTGTCATGGCCTTGAATCTTTCTTCGTGGCAATGATTTTTTCTAGTTAAAGGAGAGCCTTAAATGAGGAAAAATGTGTCTCTTTCTTTCAAGAAAATAGAATTGAGTTGTTCTGATGGTCCATAGGTAGAATTTTGTACGGCAAGGAACATGGTTTGGGGGTAATGCAATTATAGAGTATATAATATAAATATAGAATAAAGAGTTATTTTGAAAACAGCTGATTCTATGTTTTTAGGTTACATTAGTAAAACTGTTCCTAGAAAAATCACGTTTAAGTAACATTCAGTCATAAATATATATATATATTTAGAAAAACTGAATTCCCCATTCAATTCGATATGTCATATTTTTGTTACTTAAGATGAGTATTATAATTACCGTGGCTGCACCATATCACGTTTTTAAAATTGCGAAATCGTCTTGACAAACTAAACCTATCCCATGGTTTTATGTTGTGTTATTCAGCAGTGGAAAATTAGAATGATTTAAAATCGACAGAAAACTCCATTTTAAATGATAGCAAGGAGTGCGGAGGCATCAAGAAGTCGGTACTCCCAAAAAATGTGTTGTATATTCTCAATACTTTATTAACCAACTCATGTACGTGTCTTTTTACTTGTAATTACCATGTTATTTAAACTAATAAATATTGTTCAGCCACCGGTCCAGTATAGGCCATAGGCTGAATTGCTGCGAGGGTGGGCAGATGGGATCGTTGAAGAGATAAGGTTGACTCGGCTGAGGAATTGACTCCACGGCCTAACTCAATGGTAAGAGCGCTGCGACAGATAGGCAGACGACCCTGATGTACTCTTAATATGTTTTTTCTAACAAATCACTAAAATTTTATTTTTAACTTTGTTAATAATTGGTTATTTAAACACCTTGATCTTGACCGTAGTTTGAGGACCACCCTTTTATCTAGAAATATATTTATCTAATGCTTGCTTTTAATACTAAAAAAATAAGAATTAATCATTTAAGAGTGAAATATTATTTCCTTTGGCATCTAAACATCTGTTTTGGATGAAAAACCCAAGTTAAAAAAATGCAATACTTAATTATTCCAGCTTGAAGGCGATATAATTGTAAGGGTATCAGATTTGGCATACGGCGTAAGTTATACAGAGACCGCATAACCGAAATGTCTTCCAGGCTCAGTAAGATGTCCATTAGTTCATAACTCAACCAAGGAGGTTTTATCTTCATTCAATTTTTATTTATGTCAATTTTGAAGGGAGAATGCGTGTTAAAAAGGAATTGAAGGTTATTTTAAATTTAATGATGGTGGAATAATAATTTTCCTACTTTAACCGTCTAAAGAAATGAAATGGAATGAATGAGAAAGGGAATGAAAAATTATTTAGGAATTTTATCTTTTTTTTTTTTTACTAATGATATTGTGCATTCTAGACAATAGTCTAGATGATTAGTTAATGAAATGTATATTGGTCGTTTTAAAATTATAGGTTATTTTGATCTATACTTTTTTCAATAAAAATCTCTTATTTTCGCCGGGATTTTTTTATAAAGTGTTATAATATCGGTCCCTTAACCAGCCCTAAAAGCACGCACATAATTTAGTAGATATTTTGGGAAATATAGGTTTTTGAAACTATTGGTAAACTGATGGTTTGTAGGGAGTGAGAAATGACACGTCAAATTAAACTTAAAACTTTTATTTCAGTACAAAAATAAGTATGCATTAAATTAAAGAAAAAAAAATCTATTTTCTAATTAAACAAACTCTTGAGAACCATGCATCAGTCTGCACCCCTCTGTTTGGTTCGCTAATTAACACACTATTCCTTTTTTATTCCAAACACGTTATTTTGGACTTCTATAAGTTTTTACCAGTTTTTTCTTTCTTTTTTTTCTGGGAGATATTCTGGAGTTTATTTAGATCATCAAATGGAAATTCGTGGTATCCCAATAAATATTTTTTCCACTCGAAACAATTAAAGCAGCTCAATCGTTTCATAGCCAATCTGTGGGTGTCTTCTTTCCTATAGACCACTTGATAAATCTTCATAGTGCCGCGGAAGGAAGGGAGGGACCATCAACCAAGCTGATTTTCAACCAATATGTACACGTGTTCATGCCAATTAACAAGTTAAACAAATATAGAAATTATCGGATAGCATCGGTAAGAAAGTATAGGTTATATCAATACTTCCTATAAAACGGTGAGCAATTAAAGCAGTATATCGATATTTCGACATAACGAAAGTATAAAAACGTCCGTATACACAACCGCTAAGTGCAGCCCGGGCCATAGAGTTACATATTTATCTATGACATTACATATTTAAATATGTAAATAGGTTATATCTATTGATGACAGGGTGTTATGGCATATTAACCCATAGAACTAGTCTCCTTGACTCTCCAAACCACACCTCACTCCATAGAAATTTGAATTTTTTTCTTTATTTGTTGGGAGTGAGATTGTAGGGAGTGAGGTCTTGAATGCTTTAATTCTTTGCTGGGTTGAGGTTTCAGATTTTCTCATCTTATAAAAATCTTACCTACTGATCACATTCATGCTCACATTAACTGTCCATCATAAAAGGATTAAACACTTACCTTTATTTACAAAAATCTTGTAGGGAATGATAAAGTATAAAATTACTCTAACGAATTCCACCACGAAAAATTTTCGTGAACGAACATGTGTAGTCTAAAGAAAACAAAACTAGGTTAGTCTGGTAGCTATGTAGCAGCTGCGTTACCTTATATTTTTCAAAAAGTGAAATATATCTTTTCCTGGTTTTGGAGGGTTACTTAAGAAAAATTTTAGGGTGTCAGGAAAAACTGTGTGACAAAAATAAAACCTATGAGATGTATGGTTAAAGGATTTTATTTTCATATTCTACCCAGATATTATTATTAAGGAGGTTACACTGAGGGCAAAAATAATTTTTTCAATAATATATACACTCAGTTTGGGTAACATAAAGATATGAGATGTAAGAAACCTATACCGTCTTACAGTTGTAGGGAGTGAGAATTGACGTAATTAACAATTTTTAACTATGAAACTTATCAACTTTTTGGCATGAGATTAGTTTTTCCATTTTGGGGCCAGGTTGTTTTATCTCTCCAAAATTTTTGAACTTTCTATGACGAATGGTTTAGGCATAGAGGCTGTGTGACACAAAATAACCCACATTTTTGTAGTGACGCATATACTGTTTATAAAATTACTCAGAAGAAGAAGAACGTTTGTCACCTCTACCGCTTATTTCTTTTTCCCTTCTTATTTTGTCGATCATTAAAATAAAATAAAATGGTCCGGGCCATCTGCTTCTTTCCGCCCTTGTATGAAAACCACGAAGTGATGAAATAGAGTCCGGTTACCCTCATACTTTGATCCTTAATGCATTGAAAGGGGCGCAGATCATGGTTAAGTGCTGAGCTATTTCCATAACACCACATCAGCAAAAACCTTTTTTTGTTTCTAAGAACTAGTATTTTTTAGTTTGAGTACAAAATTTTGTTTTCAATGAAGTTATGATTAAAGGTGGTAAATGTAAAATAGACTGTATGTAGCCGAAAAATTTGATTATTAATCATCCCAGAGAAGCAGTTGTAAGGTGCGATTTGGACTCAAGTTTCCTTTTATTTATTTAAGTTATCGTATCTCAATGGTCATTGTATATTATTGAATTTAGTCTTGATAGGTTTATAACAATTATTTCATATGCTAAAAGTATGAGCCTTTCACAGTGGGATATGAATATGAAAAAATTAAGTTAAATTAAAGAAAAGAATTGGATAAGATAAGTAAAAAATCCTATGTAAACGCATTCACACTTATTTACATTCGGCGAAGGGATCTCCGAGTCGAGCCCTACCGCCCACATGTGGGAGGCAAGGCAGGTCTGAAGGAGATCCTAGTGCTTCTCGCCCTGCCGCATCACTGGTATTAAAAGCCAATGGAGAAAGGGCGGGAGCAGTTCAAGTCGGTCCAAATGGGTTTCAGCATGGTTTTGTAAATCAATAATTTATTTTCAGTTGACAGGTGAGAGGTTCTGCTTATTGTTCGATTTAGTTATCTAAATCTTCTGCTATGTTCTAAAAAAATTAGGAGTTATAAGTGGAAGTCATTACAATACATGACAGATTGTTTTTTAGATGTTAAAATGACGCCTCCAGCAACAAGTTTTTTATTTACACCGTTAAAAATAGTTTTATTCTAAATCACCGTAAAAACAATCCCAAATATGATGCATGGCTTGAAAATGGCTCTAGAAGCCGAAATGTTGCCAAAATATATTTTACTATTGTTTTTTGGTGAATATTGGCCTTTTTTATTTACCTATAAGAAAATAATATATTAAACGTTTGAATTTACTTAAACTGCAATAATATAAATATTCATAAACTTACATCATTACTAAAATATGAACTACTAGCAGACCCGGCCACGCGTTGCTGTGGCTCAGTAGTTATATCCAAATATTTTTAAACAAATACAGTAATACCAATGTTCATTGATAAAGATGAAAACCTTTCAGCTAATCAAAATCCAACGTGATTGAGAATAGAGCATTACACCATTTAAAAGTATTTGGTAAAGAATATAGTAAAGTTAAAGTTTTTACTTTTTACATCTCATATTTCAATGTAGTTTGATTAAAAAGGAGCTGATTGTGTTTACGACTCACAGAGCTGCCAACACTATCGCCCTTTTTTTATGGATCGGTATAAACTAACTCGAAATGGCTATATTTTTCCACTAATTTTAAAAAGGATGACTAAAGTAAGGTTTAGTAACCTCAGCCATTGATCTATTGATTATTGGCCTAACACTACTTCAACTTGGTATTGTTAGTTTAACAACGGGTTTAATTTTGCTCAGGGTCATGCCAATCTTGGTTAACGCGTCATATATGTCCTTTTGATAGGCGTTTTTCTCAATTTCTTTGAGACCTCGATTTCCCAACCCTTCAGCTAATAAGTGTTCGGTAGGAGGGTGGCGTGTTGAAGCTTTTAATTTAGCAATATATTTGAGTGATAATAAATCTCTTCTTAAAGAGGTTTTTACATAATACAATTAAGAATTTTTATTTATTCAAGTACTAATTTGTTCTTGTTGTTTTGGGTTAACCTGTTTTTTTTTTTTTTAACACAAACCAAAGATTTGATGGTTTCCACACACGTGAGCAGGCGATACCCATTTCCCACGTGAGTTATGCCATTGCCCAAGGTAAAAACACGGATTTTCAAAGTCCAAGTGGACATTGTTTGCCCTTGGGATTTGTTTATGGTCATGGCAAAATCCAAACGAATAGGATATTGAAGCCTTATAAATTTTAAATTTTACATTTTAGATCTCGGGATAAAAATGATAAAAAGGTTTGGTAAAATAAAAAAACACTGTATTTAAATAATAATAACAAAACGAATAATGAAAATAAAGAAACTTCGGTTAAATAAATCAACTGAAAATATAATATTAAAGTCTTAATTATGCAGTTCTTTAGCAAATCATAAAGTATCCCACAACACCTAATCAAAACACACTCTTTTTGTGAGGGAGTTTTTACGACTGGTTATCCGCAGTGTAGCCAGCTTACTCATTTTCACTAATTTTTGGCATCACTGACTCCCTAAGTCAGGTTTCAATTAGGTTACACCTATGACAGTGCTGTTACAACATTTATAGAGTATTATTTCAAATAATAGCCTAATTTAAATTATTAAATTGTATTTACTTTACTAAAAGTTGATATCAGGGTGGGCCACAGCAAAGCGTTTCAGCGCTTAGCTAGTAATTTAATTTAAATACAAATAAAAAAGGAAAAGGAAGAAAAAGTACCTACACATTTGAGAATTTATTGTAACCTTTTCTTGATTTATTTATTCTTTAATGAAAATTAACAATAAATACAAATTTGTATTACTATTTGTTTGTGGAAAATAATAATATAGGAACAAATAACTGCACTCACATAACGCAATACAAAATTATAATAATGATACCCTGTATTACAATAGCATGCTTATAAACAAAAACATTATGAAATCGACATATGACGCCATGTTAATAAATCGAAACACGACCTACTGTATTTGCAATAATTCGCTATATAAGAATTATTTTGATCACTAATCAAGTTAAAAACTATCCGGTCCGTTAAGTTGGCCAAAGCTATATACATTGAGCCAAATTTCATTAAAATCGGTTGAGTAGTTTCTGAGAAATAGAGAGACAAACATCGGGACATGAGATGTTTATATATATAAGGATTATTTACGCACAATTCGATGCTCTAGGATTTTATTCTATGAGTTTTTTTTTTTTTTCTCTTTGACAACTAATTTCCAAAGTTGCTAAGTCATTCATCAAATGTCTGTTCTATACAAGTCGGTGAAAATCTTCATTGGTTTATAGTGATTTTCGAATATTTCATTAACAGAGTTATTGCCGAAAAACCAAAACAAGTCGTGATTTTACATCTACCTAAAGAGATGTCCAGGTTTCGCGGATGAGCTTTTGTGTATCTTCTATATACTCGTATTGATGTATCCATTATTTAAAAAAAATCTACCTAATTTCTCAAAACGTAACATTTCTATCCTCAAGTCATAGGGGTCCAATATTTTTAAAAAAATCTAAAATCTGGTGCGTGCGCGCAACACACAACTTTCACTTACCAACTTACTTAAATTAGAAATTGATGTGTTTTTTGTTAATTGCCACTTCTCAAAGACACATTTTTTCACATTCATTTCTTATTTTTGTTTTTATTTGCTCTATAAAAAACACTAATTTTTTTATTATTAAATAAAAGTTTTTACTTGTGGTAATTTGGCATTGCAAGCATAATACTCCTTGTCGTCTGATTTTATAATTCTCTATGTAGTTGTTGAAAACTTCATTTACCATGAAACAAATAATTTCCATTAAATTAACAGATCGGCTTTAATTATGAACAATGGTCTGTCATTAAAGGCGTACTCCGCCGCATGAGTGTGCTCAACGTATTTTATGAGTTGACAGAATATTTTTCTTTTTTTCTCCTCAATATGCTTAATTGATTTTTTCATATTTCATATTTAGCCATTTCTTATTTTTAGGCGTAACGAGACACAGTTAATTTTTCCATATAAACAAAAACAAAGGTAATTTATAGGAAAACAAAAACAGCCCCTTCCCCATATAGGCCCCCTCAAAACATTTTAATAATGACAAAGCTTATCTGATATTAAAGAACAAATAATTTTCTTAAAACATAACGAATTTGATCAAAACCATTAAAGCTGTTGAGATAATCGAAAGAAAGGTATAAATTGGAAAAAAAGTTATGAAATAAAGTGCCCCCTCCGTTTGGCCAATTTTGATGAAATGTTGGCTGTCACATCTTTGGCATGTACATACATCAAATACACAGTTTGATCACAATCGTTAAAGCCGTTTTTGAGTAAATAAAAAAAACACGTGAAAATGATACAAAATTTATTAAGTAAAGTGCCCCCTGCGGTTGATCAATTTTGATGAAATTTTTACAGTTATATCTCGGGAATATTAATACATCAAATACTCAGTTTAATCAAAATCGTTTAAGCTGTTTTTGAGAAAATCGAAAAAAACCTAAAAAGTTTTTAAATAAAGTACCCCCTCCCTTTGAGCGATTTCAATGAAATTTTCGCTGTCACATCGCGGGCATATACATACACTAAATACCCAATTTCAGTTTCACACGGCTTATAGTTTTTAGCTAGTCTGTTCACATACATACAGACACACACTCAGACCATTTCGCGGGACTTGGTTATTTGGACTCAGAGGACCCCAAAACATGTAATTTCGTTGAAAACCGGAAGTCGAAATTTTTCACGATCGCAATACTTTCCCTTACTATATGTATCATGTACAGGTAAGTGAAAATAAAAATGGCTTTGGTGTGTGCGGTTTATTTCGACGGGGAGTTTATATAAACCTTCTCTGTTTATAAATAAACATTAATTACCGAAATGAGAGTGCTTATTTATTTATTTTTTTATTAGCTAATGTTTTTAATTAAACCGTAATAATTTGCACCGTTAATTATCACCTGCATAATTGGCACATAACTGTAGTCGTAAATGTCTCCTTATCTAAAGGAAAGCTGTGTTTTCCCCTTATTATAATTTTCCCACTCTCTTCCTCACTTAGGTGAAAGGTACAATCAAAAAGAAAATAAAAGAAAGACATTAATTATTAAAAAAATTAATTAAAGGTATTAAAAAAAAGGAGAAGAAAATTGTCGAAGAAAAGAATGTTGTAATAGGAAAATAATCTCTGGTTCTTGACAATTTGCCAACCTTGGCGTTCAAGGACGACTGAGTTTAGATCGAGCACCTTGTCTTTACTTGCAGGTATAAAAACCTAAAATCAGGAATAAATTGAAGTATTAATTATTGAAAATGTATTTTTCAATATCCTCATACGTTTAGTATATGTACAGCCTTTCTGAAACGTTCATAGTCTTTCTGAAACGGTAGAGACTCGTAGTCTGTCCTTGATGTATTTTTTGTCAAAACATCTCCACCGAGTTGAGGTTCCATTAGACCTCTCGGTCAGTCAGAGCCTTCCATGTTTTGAATAGGGGTGCTATTTCGTTGTGTGGCAGACAAAGCAGACAAGAGTCTTGAAGAATTCAATGTACCGATTATTTTAGTCCGCTTGACCTAATTTTTCATTCCTTTCCGAAGTTAAAATCGAAATAAGAAAAAATTGAAAACATGAACTAACTCAAGCCTTGAGGTCACGTGCGTTGTAGCTAGTATGTAAGAATGACAACATACTAAACCCATGGTCACGCCCTTCGGAGAAGTCGCGGTGGTCCTGAGCCTGTGCGAAACGTCGGTACTCTTTAAATATCCCTACCCTGATTATACTTGATACGCAGAATTTAGGACTCCCTATTATAATATAGACTGTAGCAACATTGTTCAAAGGTTAAACTAATAAACAATAAAGGAATTAAACTAACAAACTTAGGCCTGTGTCCTGGCATCGCAAGTCAGAACTTCATCTATTTAAAAATATAAAATCTGCATACAAAACTGCGAAATTTAAAAAAAAAAAAATAACAATTTTGCATTAACAAATTAATATGTTTCATTCAAAATATTAAAATAAAAAAAACACTAAATCAGAGGGTTCTATTGTTCTAAATAGAATAAAATATTACAAGCATTATAAGCATTTATGGTTACATACAGAAATTCCCCAAAGCATTGAACTATTCTCTTTTTAGGAGGTGTTGGAAAATTAATTTTCTTTGAAAAAATATAATTGTTCGAAGTAGGAGTTCGCATCATCAAGGAGGCCATAATTGGCTGATAGGTCCGTATCAGAATGCGTTCTCTGTAAGTACACTTGCTCATTATTATTCGATTCGGAACCCATAGGTCAAAAGGCTTGTTGCTGTAATGAAAAATGAGATGAATTTCTTAAAATGTTTCTTAATGGTAAATAGGAGAGATAAGATTTTTTTTTTCATATCCCCTTATTAATTTCTAATCTTTTTTACAGCTGTGAAATTGTCCTTTTATTTGAGGAGGTGAGGTGCAAAACTCGTTCGTTCCATTTTTTTGAGAAATTGAGATTTCAGTGGATTCTGAAAGATATATTAATGCTCTTTCAACACATCTTATCAGATTGGAGCTAAACTTGTTATTTCATATGAATTTTTGCTATACAAAATAGTGGTTTGTCGCAGAACTGATTCGTTCCATAGCCCATTGTGTTTCAAAACTGGTTCGTTTCTCGTTGTGAAGCAAAACTCTTTCGTTCCTTATAATAACTTCTCACTTTGCACCCATCCTATTCGTTCACTTCAGCAGTTTCTGTTACTCTTTCTGAACAAAAGATCGAAACTTCCTTAAACTCGCGTGTTTTATTTCAGTTTATACCCGATTCTTCTTACCTAGCTACATTCGTAATTGATTCGCCAATTGCTCAAACAAGCTGAAAGACGTTGATAATCTGCTGAAAAAGAATTTTGGTGACGAGTGGAGAGCCAATGATTCATTGATGTATTACACAAGAGTTCTCAATAAATTTGCCACAGACGAGGGAAACAACGAACAACAGGATGATGAAGTCGCTATTATTGAAGAAGGTGATGGCCTTAGGATATTTGTGTAACATTTTTGTAGGCAGATGTTTTATATCAGTTTGCTGATATTTTTGAAAAATTCATAAAAAAAAAAAAATGTTTAGTCAAATGTTTTAAGTCAGTGGGTGATATTATTTTGTAAAATGACACCGAATTTATTAATAAAATGGTTGTGAACCTAAATAAATATCACTTATTAAAAAAATCTTCGCTTTTGTTTTCTTCTCCTCGTATTATTATCGTTATTGGAAGACCAACTTACGCTGTGTGAATTAAAACTAGGTCGTTCCAATATGGTGTGCAGCAAAAGTCTTTCCTTTAAACATTTTGTTGCAAAACTTTCTCATTTTAATCATCATTCTTCTTTCTTCTTTGTTACTTCACTGTTAAATCATTCTTTGTTACTTTTAAATCAGGAAATTTAAAATTAAATTCATTCCAAGCTCACTTCCACAAGGTAGCTGTACCTTTCGAAAGAAAAAAAAAAAAAAAAAAAAATTAGCTGGCCACTGTACAATACGGTTTTTTGAAGTTTTTTGAGTTTCCTGAAACTCATTCAGTGTTCATGTGGAACGAACGAGTTTTGCATCTCACCCCTTCATTTGCATATTAACATTTTAAGGATGTCTAAAAATTTACAATTTATTCTTGATTTTCATTAATCATAACGAAGCAAAGGTGATAAAATCCAGATGGCGGTTCTGATTACGGAGTTGAGGACTCCTCGAAATATATAAAAAACAATTTTTCAATGAAGGATTAAACAATTATTGGAAGTTATTTTGACTATATATCCTGCATTGGCACCAAGTATATTTTTATTTTTTATATTCCCGAAACTTTCTAACGTATAGTAAGTGTACCAAACTTCGAAACATTTAAATAAATAAAAATGATGTGAAATATTTCTTTCATGATTTTAAAGTTATCAAACAAGACATATTTAAAAAAAAAAAGACAGAAAAGATGGAAAAAAACTTTCATCCATCATCATTAGGGACCGATTCCAGATATTTAATATCTATCTTGTAATTTTACGTCGCATTTCGAAATCTAGAAGAGATTGGAAGGGATGTATTTGGTTTTCCCATGTCCGAACCTTTAAAAGTCCTAGTTAATTGAACTAAACAAGAAAAATATAAAAATTTCTATTTTTTCAACCACACATAAAAATACTACATATAAAATCCAGTGGATACAAGATTACTAAGGTTTAATAATCATTGATTAACAATTGTATGGCATAACTCCAAAAGGTTGGCAAATATGGGCATCGATGTGACCAGAAGCAACGTTAAATTGTTCCTTTCCATGGAAAAAAACATCATCTGACTATTTTTTTAATTTTATTTAAATATCCTCTTCGCAAACATTCAAGAATGGTCACGGACTGAGATTATAATGCTTTCATTTAAAAAAATCGATTTTAGATTCCATGATTATTCGCTTGATATATTTTGCTTAAATCACTTTTACTAACGAAGAAAAGGAGGAGAATACCATCATATTGAGATACAAAAATTAAAAATAAGGTTTAAATCTTCAGAATAAGAGTGCTGCTGATGTGAAAATAGATGTGACTCATAAGCCTTAGGTGACTAATAAACTCCCAACTGTTAAGTTAGTTATTATTGAAAGATTGCTCTACTTTCTTAAATATAATGGCTTTTTGGCTACTCTTTAGGATTCTATTAGTAGAAAACAATGATTCTCAACGAATTTAGAACAAACTATTTTCTAGAAAAGTTTCAAAGCTGAAATTAACAGAAGAAGTAATAACTTTGACTACTTACATTTATACTAATACAAAAGGTTTCGAAATTTTAGACGGTGTCTTTTGTTATGTTATTTATGCTACTGGTATATTTTTGATCTATAGGATAGTAAAGCTAGGTACAAAGCAAATAACATAGGGGCCATTCCACGTCAAATCATCCAGCAGAAGTGCAAAATGTTACCTCCCCCCCCCTCAGATTTTGATAAAACTTTTAGATATTAAGTACATATAGAAATAAGAAAAAATGCCAAATTTTACCCAATTCCAACAAGTAGTTTCAGAATTATGGTCATTTGAACTTTTGAGATATTTGAAGTTCCAATGACGACTTTAGCTGAAAACCAACTTTTACGTGTTAAGACTCTCATCTGTAGAATGGGTATTAATTGAACTGAAGCATTTGTTCTTTAAGTATGCATTTTATACAGAATCGGATGATACCATAAATATTAGAGAAGTTAATAACATAAAAATTTAGATCCTTTCCAAGTTGTAGATCGAAAATTTCATCCTCTTTTCAGTGATATACCTATAATATTTCAATTGACTTGGAGAGAGATTTAAGCCATATAGAAATGTACATATCACACTGAGTTGATTCAATTTTATTAGATTTACATTGAATAAAACACTTTCAGCTCAAAAACTTATATCTATAGATAATTTAAATTACCTTCCTAAGATAAATTACCTTTATCTATAGATAATTTAAATTACCTTCCTACATTCGTAATGTATAACGTCATTCGGTAAAAATCTATTTTCCTAATAAATTCGAGGTCATCAATCTCTGTTCTGTTTCAGGCCATGTGCCTCGTTTTAAAAGAAACTCCTATATAAGTTTTCCCCGAATGTTGTCTTGTTTTTGCAGTCAAATATTAAGTGTCGAACATTGTTTATCTGTCCGTTGTCTGGGCACTTGTCATTGTGTAGTATCTTAGAGCGTGTTAAATATTGTTTAGTTTGTCCGTGTTCAGTGAGAATTTGAGTCAGTCAGTACTTCGTATACTTTTATAATTGTGAGATGTGATGAGGGGAAAAAATCTATGAAGACTCGTTAATTTCGAGGAAGCAGTCCAGGCTAGGTTCCACTTAACTACCGTTTCCTTTCGGATGTCCGCTTTGATGTAGGATATCGGAACCTTATCGTACGACAGCGGGAGGTCACTGTGAATATATATATATATATATATATATATATATATATATATATATATATATATATATATATATATATATATATATACCTGGTTTGTTGATCATTCTAATGCGTGATTATTTCTTATATTGGAAATTTAGGCATTCTTAGCATGCACTTATAAAGTTGTAACAATCAATAGAGCTTTTCTTGGCATTTTCCGGAGTGCTTATGTTCTAATTAAGTCATAACCAGAAACTTTCTTGATAATATTGAATAATTTATTATTAAATAAATATTCATTATACCAATTTGTGTGTTTGACTAGATATAATAAAACCAGTTGTCCTAAAATCTATATAGGTTCGTTCTTCATAAAAATCCACACCGTTTGTCAAAAATTCTCCAAATTTCGCTTCTTTCATACCAGGTGCGAACACCTGTCCATATTAAAATTGCATAGCTTCAGATAATCTCTGGTTATATTATTTATTGTTATAAAAATCTTTTTGATTTTACTCACTTTATATTGGTATTCTATTAGTCTGGTAATCTATTAGTGCTATTTTTGGCGTATGTTTTGTTTATAGAATTGTTCACGCTTATTAGACAAATAAAATTCTCCGGGTGAAACCGGTGTCTACAGCTAGTGAGGAATAATCCGATAGAGAATATTTATTTATTCATGCTAGTCCTGATTATATTTAAATCGAACTCGATTAAATCTATCAGCATTGCGTATAGATGTATGTATATGCATCAAATAGTTACCCAGTTTGATCATATTTTTACAGCCGTTTTTGAGAAAATCGAAAAACACATAAAAATGAAACAAAATTTATTAAATTTCAGTGCTTGTTGAAAGTTGAAATGCCAATAGTAATACGGTAATAATGAATTAAAAAAAAAAAAATATTCTGGATTATCATGCACCTTTCTCATTTCTCTATCGCCGTTCGTTTCCTTCATCCATTGTTTTCTCGAAACTATTTGACTAGTAGTTTTTCCGGTGTATCTTTTTCCGCCGCCGTTGAGACAGCCCCGCTCCAGATCATCGCCCCTTGGAAGGCGGCCAGGAAGCTGGACATCTGACTGCCTGGAAGCGATCCACTCCGAGCAGTAGCGAACGGTCGACCCTCCGGAATGGCAAGGACAGCCTAGCATGCTGCCCGCTGTCCTATTTCTCAATACCCTCTTCAGAGCCCTCACCAGGGACAGGTAAACCTATTGTTTTTTTGGATGTATCAACGTTCCTCCCTCGTTTATTAATCTACGATATGAGACCGTACAATTTCTACTTGCCAAAGTCTACTAATTTATTGAATATAAGAATGATTCCTCAATTTTTAGGTTTTTTGGTTTACTCAAAAACGCTATGCTGATAGATTTCATCGAGTTCGATTTATACATAATTAGGACTAGCATGTATAAATAAATATTCTCTATCGGATTATTCCTCATTTTAGGACAACTGGTTTTATCATATCTAGTCAAACACACAAATTGGTATAATGAATATTTTAGTTAATAATAAATTATTCAATATTTTCAAGATCGGTGGTGCAATATATGTATGTTATTGTGTACGGTAGTTTGACATGTTTATCAAAATTAGCCATTGATTTATTAAATTTAATATTTTACAAGAAACTTTTGTTAGTAAAATTATTATTCAGGTAATAACGGCTACCCTTTGTATTTTTTGTGTTTTTATTTTTCGGTTTATCGTTTAATTTCATATATATTTTATTCATATATATATTTCTTATCTCATATATATACTTTATAAATAAGAATTTATTATTCAGCTATTGACTTTTTTTTTTCTTGTGACATTGTTTAATTATTCGAGATTCGCAATTGTGGTATTTAGTACGGCAGGTGAGTCTCATGATTTTTTTCGCTATTCGCTTAAAAGTTTAGATAGTATTATGCTAAACCTTTAGGTAGTAGTAAACCTAATGGTTTCCACCTCATACTAATCGGAGTCGGATTGCCAAAACTCAATTACCTGGGCTGCTGAATCATAAATATTAACTTGCCCAAGTGGGAATCGAAAAAACCACGTTCCTAACCGAGGAAGGGGTGCCTCGCCTTAACGTCCTCAGCCATCGCTTTATCTGGTTTACCGAACGACTGAGTAAAAAAGGAAGTTTTGGTCCTATCTGTGAAACGACAATTAATTTAATGATTAATATAGAGCTGCTAAACTATAACTTATCTGAGGAATAAAATATGATTTATTTTCAAAATGTTCACTCTATGCGATAAACCTGTAAGCTTAATTGTTCATATTTCATGATATAAATCAAAAGTAGCATTTATTTTAATAGTTTGTTTTTTAAACATGACCTTGTAACGTTTGATGGCATAGCCATGTACTTCCTTCAACTTCCTACCTGTAGGAATGAATCGATTCTGAAATCGTAATATTTGTCAGTTTCTTCATAATATATTTATAGCCGTGCTAACCGATGGCTTGGTCACTGGATCTGTTCCAGCTCTCTCCCCAGCGTTACTTTCGGTCTGACCCTGTCGCCAACACAAGTTCACCAGACACTCACATACGCAATATAAGTATATATATATATATATATATATATATATATATATATATATATATATATATATATACATATATATACTGGGCATTCCAGACATAGAGTAAAAAAAAAAATGGGTGATACTGCATGCTAAACGGGGTGGAATGGCGCAGAAACGATTTTCCTATCTCAATCTGTTGAGGAAATAGAATTTTTTTTGTTTTTATTTTTAAAATCATTCTTTTTTCTGAAAAATGGCAGTTTTCTTCAGGTTTAGCGTAGAAACAACAGCGATGATATTTTCTGGATCATAAAATGAAAGCATTAAAGCATTATTAAATTTCCCAAATGAGGAGAGGGGTTTAGTTATTTTAAATCCACTTTCAGTGGAAACATTTATTAAATTTTTAAATTTTTGATAGTTTTTGAAAATTCCTCACTCCCCATTGGAGCACCCTAGGACCCGTAAAATTTCCTAAAACTTCGGAATTTCGTAAGCTTTTTAGTTGTGTAACCCATGATACAATTACACTTCACCTTTTGAGTCTAAAAGAAGTTTTTCTGATGGAAAACACGCTAGAGAATAAATACTTCACGTACCTACTAGACTACTTGATAAAAAACTACTTGATTGAATAAAAGTATTAGTTATTTTATCTCTTGTCCATATGCATGAGGGGTAAAGAGTTGTGACGGTGGCAAGCCCTTCCCTTCCCTCCCCCAAAAAATAAATAACAATAATCTTATTTATAGGAAGTTAAGGGGGGGTGCGTGCCCCAAATTGTTGTTGATTAACTAATGTTACATAAACGTACTTATTTTTAATACTTATACAAAATAACAATTTAGGATTATTTCAAGAAATTAAATACACCAACATAAAAATGACATTTAATAATGCGCCCTGCTACTCATTAGCCCAGTCTAACATATCACGTTCTGATTGGAATTAGTGTTATCAAGCCCCGGTATTATTTAGTTAAGCTTTGTAGACAATTATAATCCTACTGTGTACAAAGGTCGCCAACGTAAGAAGTTGTCCTCTCATTTCATGACTGCATCAGTTGCCATTTTTGCCATTCAACCATGGACCTCACCAGAAGTGAGTACGCGGATATGATTTTACGGGTTCTACAATGGCAATACGCTAGCAGCCAGAGGCGATACCCATATCGTCGGGTTTCAAGCTCTGCCGTTTTCAGAAGGACATTCCGGCGGCACAGTAACCAGATCAGTCATAAAACTACGACTTGAGGTTGGGCCTCAATTAAGAGATGTAGGCATAGACGAACATATCAGTGAAGTAGAGGAATCCCCCCACTACCAGTGTCCACCAAGTTGCCTCTCATACGGGAGTCAGTAAAAGTTCATTTTGGTGCATTTTAAAAAAAGAGAAGTTACACCCCTTTCATCCCCCCCCCCCGTACAGGACCTACTGGAGACCGATTACCCACTGAGTTCAATTTTGTCTGGGGCTCCTTAACTCCGACATAGAGCAGTATCATTTTTTTTAAAAAAGTCTTTGAACATACGAATCTACTACTCTTACCCTTACTACTCTTGTAAGAGAAGGAATTTATAACACACCCAATTCCCATTACTGGGCTACTCAGAATCCGTACGTCTCCCAATCGAGCTCATTCCAGCATCGGTTTTCCTGCCACTTATGGGTCGGTGTTTTTGGACCCAAAATGCTGAGGCCTCATTTTTTTTAAGGGAATCTAAATGGAGAAGCCTACCAAAATTTCCTGCAAAATGATCTTCAGGTCCTTCTGGAAGGAGTGGATCCAAAAGTCAGAAGAGAAATTGTCTTCTCCACGGCAGTGAAGAATTGGCTTAATGACGCATATCGCACCTGGATAGGTCGCGGAAGCGTGGTATCCTGGCCGCCTAGGTCCCCGGATCTCACCCCCCCTTGATTTTTTCGTTTGGGGTGCCTTCAAGGAAGCGATGTACAAAACGCCAATTACATGTGTGGAAGAACTATGAGCAAAGATACTTGAGGCTGCTGAAGTAGTAAAAGCCAAGTTGTCATTAAATGTGACTGTTGGGGCAAGCGCGCTAGAGCCTACATCCGAAGTTATACAGGACGTTATGAACACGCGCTGCAATAATCTATTTTAACATGGTTCTTCAATAATAATAATCCTGGATGTATTTTTTATTTTTATCTTCAACATTTTTTATGTAGAATTTTTAAAATTTAGTAGATGAGAAGAAAAAACTTTATTTTAAATAAAGTATTTTTTAAATTTAAACTAAGAAGTTTTTTTTATTAATTTTAGATTATTATTACCCTTTTTACATTATTTAGAATTCATATATCGTTCTTTCTCGTCTTAAAAAAGTGAAAACAAAAATTCTAATTCATAGGAAGTTCAGGAAGAGGAAAATTCTATTAATTTAGAGTAGTGAGTTTACATCTGACCACGCAAGAAGGACAATTTTCTTTATCCTCGTTTTTTAAGATAATAACATCCAAGGCCCAAAAGGTGAAGTGCAATTGTATCATGAAATGCACCAATAAGAAGCTAACTAAATTCCGCAGTTTTTAGGAAATTCGACACCTTCTTGGGGTGTTCCAGTGTGGAGTGAGGAATTTTCAAAAACTATTACAAATTTAAGCTTTAAGAAATGTTTTGTGTTTTGCGCTTAATAAGATATAGAAAATTATTTCTGTTGAAAATTAAAAAAAATGCGGCAACATAACCTTAATAAGGATTTTGTTTGTTTGTTTGCTTAATGCCACTTTATGCCACTAAGGCTAATCGGATGATGCTACAGTGGGAGTTCTAAGTATAAGGGTTTTGATATAGCGTTTTCCCAAAAACCTCCAATAATTTTTGAGGCATTTCAAGTAAGCTGGGCGCTAGGGTGAGCTTTTTCTGCTACTTCTTCATGAATTATTGTTATTGCATTATTCTTCTTTAAGATTGAATATTTTTCATTTTACAAAAACAAGGCAATATGAGAGGTGGTTATGTTTTATTCAGAAATTATATTCTATTATGTATGTACTGTAAATATTGTATAGTTGGGATGCCACATAAATATTGATATCTTCAAAACATATTTACAAAAACATCTATGTTAAACATATTTATGTTTTTGTCAAAATATCGGTGTTAAATATATTTATGTTTTTGTCAAAACATGTCGAAATCATTGTTAATGTCAGAACATCAGTATTAAAAACACCTTAGTTTTTGTAAAAACATCAACGATAATATGTATACTTAACTGGGTTTTTTTTTTCAAAACATCGATGTTAAAAAATCTTTTTTTTTTTCAAATTATCGATGTTAAAATCTCTTTTATTTTGCCTAATCTATTTTGTCAACACATTGATGTTGAAACCAGATGCGGAAGTAGCTGTAACTTCGAGGGGGTCAAGACCCTCCCCCCGGTCTCACACTCACATATTGCCTTTGGCCTGACAGCACTTTTGATTTCAATTTTTTTACGAAATTATTTCCTTTCATCAAGAGCGATTGCGATCTAAAGAACCAAAAGAGTTACAATTAGGGTTTAGTAGCTATAAAAGTTTTAGCGAAAAAATTTAAATAGCCAAAATATTTGAGGGAGGTCATGATCCCTGAGAATCTCCCCTTGAATCTGCCCTTGGTTAAAACCATCTTTGGTTTTGTGAAAACATCGAATAAAGCACCTTTGTTTATGTCAAAACATCAATAAATACCAGTAATAAAGTAAATTTGTCATATTACAAGAATTTTTAAAATGCTTGAGGCAAATGCTGCAATTGTCTAGTGTGTTAGAGATTTTAGAAAAATATTTCCAAAGGGTGCCTGTTGGAGCATCTTAATAATAATTATTGCCAAAATATAAGAACTGACCCCCCCCCCCCCCTTAAAACTATAAAGAATGCTACAGGGTTAATTTTTAAGTGTTTTTCATTTCAGAACAAGGTCAACCTAAAACATCGATGTTTATATCGCCACATAAACATCGACATCGATGTGGCATCCCTTCCAAGTATTCCCTCCTCTGGGTTCTGATGACTGTTTCAATCCTTAATGAGGACAGCTAGAGGTGTGACCTTCCTTCCTTCCACCTCCGCAGTCCAATAAGGCAAACAGGAATCAGTTTGAATAATTTATCTAATACATAGGTTTCTTTTGTGGTTTATTTTTCGACTTCTAAAGATTTATTAAGGCTTGTTAACACGATTCAGTTTTTGGAACGAAGTTTGGAACTGCTAGGATTGGAGTCGCTTTGGTATTTGACCGCCAGAGGCGATTACTATGGACGAAATATATCTGTTTACACGGTTTATTTTTTTTTATTTTTTTTATTTTTTTTTTTTTTTTTTATCTAATGTCTTGGATCACTTTTAACTGGTTAATATTAATATAAGTCATTACCGGTTGGTGGTAATCATTCAAAGATTGATCAAACCGTTTTATTTGTAACAGGACTGGTTCCAAACTTCGTTTTAAGCCTTTATGGGAAAACTTGTTTTGTTTATTAATCCCGATCATTAAATCATCCCAGAGAATACATGACAAGCTATTATGATGTCCATTTTTTTAAATGTTTCGTTAAGTTAAATAACCATTACCTATTTTTTCTCTGTTCTCCCAAAAAAATAAAATAAAGATATTTTAAGTTAAACCATTTGCCCGTCAAAATAAGCGATGCAGGATAGTTTGTCGGTCACTATTCTCGTTGGACTATGATGGCTCATGGAGCTCTCCAAAAAAATTCAAATTGTTACGCAGACTTTTTAAGGGATTGTATTGCACATAGCACTATGGAAGCTGGCCCGGCTATGATGTGCAATACTTCCGCATCTGATGGCGAGTTGCTCAGCTGCCAATTGGCAAACATGCCCTCGCTTACCTAGTTTTTTATTCGTATTTGCGGCTGGATATCTTGTAAACAGGCTGACATTTAGCTGTAAAATCGTCGTAGACGTCTCAAGAGCGATTATATATATATCACTCCAGGACTCGCCCTATATAGGAGGCGAAAAGCAGACGTTTGGGATCAAGGGTAAGAAGAAAAAAGTTAATGAAGGCAGAGGGCCAACTGGGAGTGGGCAAACTGTAGTGTTTTGTCGGCCAAAATTGCCTAAAATAAGATACCCGCCCGATTCCACCATTACCAACCATTTCCCTTAAAACATCTATTGTCCATTTCTTGGTAGATATTTTTTTCATTTTACACCTGACTTCGTGAATATTAACCATTTTATGTTTGACAGCGTTTCTTCACTTATATTCAAATATATTAATGTACATATCTGAACACATGGAAAGTAAAACTCTGGATGAAGCATTAACAAAAAATAAAGTGTATGTGCTTATTTAACTTTATACCATGGGCGTCACCGCTTCTAATATTTTGGAAGGGGGCAACTACTTATACTCTAATTGTAACATAACTCGGCAAGTTTTCTAAATACTTTTAAAATACATCGTTGGAGGAGGAATTAAATTTCCCATCAGTTGATTTCAGGCGTTGTTTTTTTCAACTTTTAGCCTCTCAAATGTTTACGTATCTTTGAGAATATTGAAATCCCCCCCCCCCTAATAATTTGGTGCTGGTGACTTCCATGCTTTATGTAAAGGTATAAATAGATAGGTATAAATCAATGCTTGTATTTTGTATAAATAATTTTTTAGGTAAAAACTTTATTGCTTTATGGTTTAAGGTTAATATCGTCATGCCTGCGAAAAAAATGTACATTCTATTTCTATCTTTTTAGCGAGATTATCATTATTATTTTTAGATTTATCCCAGAGCTATCAATCTCACTGTTTTTCTTTATCTTATTTATTTTTTCTTTTGGAAGTAAATGGCTACTTAAAATGCTAATAGCCAGGGGATGTAGTAGGGAGATAATTACGAGCTGGTTTCCACGGCCTTTTCAGGTGCTTATCCTATCGGGCACGCCATAGACCTATAAATCCCTCTCCTCAAGCTTTTCGAGGAGTCTAAACTACGGCATCATCAGTGGGGCACCAAGACCATTTGGAATATATCTTTAAGGTCTCCCCTAAAGTATATTAAAATTAACTATAAAATAAGAGATTGTTTCTAACATTTTGTGTTAAAACAAACAAACAAATATATATATATATTTGTTATAAACAATATTCATACAATACAATATATATATATATATATGTATATATAGATATATGCAGGTAAGTACAGACAAAAATACTAGCGATTCAACATCAAATTTCCAAATTTCTAAGGCGTGTGGGGATTCCAAAAACGGAATATATGATATAACTGCATGAAAAAGATTACTTGTATCGGATCAAAAAGGGAATCCAGCTATATTATTATATATTGAATAGATATAAATCAATGTTGGATTCTTCTCCAGGGGTGACTTGTTTACTTTTAGTTTAATTTATTTCAAGAAAACTGTGGCATTGGGTGAATGGAAATAAAGAAACAAATCCAAATTTTGACCATATTTAATTAAGTTTACTAAGAGTGTAAATTATTAATATGCCCTTCTAATAATTCCTTAAATACATTTTAGCATCATAAAACGGCTCCTAGACACTGAATGATGACTGACATGTTTGTTTAATTTATTGAATGCATGCCACGCAATATCACATTTGGTACTGTATATTAAACAACTTATCCGGTGGGCCCTCTCTGGATCATTCTGATAAATCTCAGCAACCTACTCTACTACTAAAGCACATCTTCCCTCAGCTTTCACTAGACCCCTGGACCACTGCTGCTTCCTGCACCTCTGCCCGAACTCTCTTCTCAACCTCTCTGGAACTTCCTCCATCCTCGCTCCTCTTCTCTTACAATGCCTCCATATAATTTTCTTTCCCCCACTCTCTTCAGACTTCCTCTGATTGGTTGGCCCAAGGTGTGGTCTCTCCCCCCCACTCTTTTCGATAATCACAGTTTTTGTGATTTTTCTACTAGTAGTTGGGTTTTCTAGAAGATAGAAGAGATAGAAATTTTATGTTTTTCTTTCAATAGAGCACTAAATTTGTTTTAGGTCTGGGTATTTAGTTCGATATATATATATATAAACTAATGAAGTTTAGGTGAAAACAATTTAACGACTAAATTAAAAAAATAATAATAAATTTAGAAACAGGTCTTTTTGAAGTTCTAAAACTAGATACATTTGCCTAAAAATTATTTAAGATCTTATTAAACTTTAAGGAATACAATTCAGATGAAACCCAAAAAACATGCAAATTGCTTTTGTTTTGTTTTAAAAGAAACAAATTGTAATATATATTAATTAAATCTTGACCATAAATATTTTTTTATTTCAACATTAAATTTGTTTAACCTAAAGTTCATTAGTTTTAGAAATTCGAGATTAGATATTTATACATGGCACATTTTGAATAGCGAGTACCATTTAAAATTGAAGTTAGAGTTTAAAATTTGAAATTGCCGAAAATATTTAAAAAATGTTATTTTTAAAACCGTATCTTTCCCGCTGTTTCTGGCTGTCTTAACCGTCTCTCTATGAAACAATATATTGTTATATATATATAACAAATATATATATATATATATATATATATATATATATATATGGTTATATATATATATATATATTTGTTACATACAATATTCATACAATACAATATATATATATATATGTATATATAGATATATGCAGGTAAGTACAGACAAAAATACTAGCGATTCAACATCAAATTTCCAAATTTCTAAGGCGTGTGGGGATTCCAAAAACGGAATATATGATATAACTGCATGAAAAAGATTACTTGTATCGGATCAAAAAGGGAATCCAGCTATATTATTATATATTGAATAGATATAAATCAATGTTGGATTCTTCTCCAGGGGTGACTTGTTTACTTTTAGTTTAATTTATTTCAAGAAAACTGTGGCATTGGGTGAATGGAAATAAAGAAACAAATCCAAATTTTGACCATATTTAATTAAGTTTACTAAGAGTGTAAATTATTAATATGCCCTTCTAATAATTCCTTAAATACATTTTAGCATCATAAAACGGCTCCTAGACACTGAATGATGACTGACATGTTTGTTTAATTTATTGAATGCATGCCACGCAATATCACATTTGGTACTGTATATTAAACAACTTATCCGGTGGGCCCTCTCTGGATCATTCTGATAAATCTCAGCAACCTACTCTACTACTAAAGCACATCTTCCCTCAGCTTTCACTAGACCCCTGGACCACTGCTGCTTCCTGCACCTCTGCCCGAACTCTCTTCTCAACCTCTCTGGAACTTCCTCCATCCTCGCTCCTCTTCTCTTACAATGCCTCCATATAATTTTCTTTCCCCCACTCTCTTCAGACTTCCTCTGATTGGTTGGCCCAAGGTGTGGTCTCTCCCCCCCACTCTTTTCGATAATCACAGTTTTTGTGATTTTTCTACTAGTAGTTGGGTTTTCTAGAAGATAGAAGAGATAGAAATTTTATGTTTTTCTTTCAATAGAGCACTAAATTTGTTTTAGGTCTGGGTATTTAGTTCGATATATATATATATAAACTAATGAAGTTTAGGTGAAAACAATTTAACGACTAAATTAAAAAAATAATAATAAATTTAGAAACAGGTCTTTTTGAAGTTCTAAAACTAGATACATTTGCCTAAAAATTATTTAAGATCTTATTAAACTTTAAGGAATACAATTCAGATGAAACCCAAAAAACATGCAAATTGCTTTTGTTTTGTTTTAAAAGAAACAAATTGTAATATATATTAATTAAATCTTGACCATAAATATTTTTTTATTTCAACATTAAATTTGTTTAACCTAAAGTTCATTAGTTTTAGAAATTCGAGATTAGATATTTATACATGGCACATTTTGAATAGCGAGTACCATTTAAAATTGAAGTTAGAGTTTAAAATTTGAAATTGCCGAAAATATTTAAAAAATGTTATTTTTAAAACCGTATCTTTCCCGCTGTTTCTGGCTGTCTTAACCGTCTCTCTGTGAAACGTTCCAAAATTGAACTGTGGTTTTTAAGGGATAAAATCCGTTGAATTGAACTTATTGCCTTTCCTTCTATTCAGTCTTGAGCATCGCTTGTCATTGATGAGATTTCAAATTCTTGGATATTTCTTCTATTTGTCTTGTCATTTACCTAATAGCAAAATACTGTAAGCCAAGCTCAGAAATGTCAAGAATATTCAGTCCTTTCTCTTTTTGTATCATTACTCTGTTATTCGTTTTATAACTCGTACCGCTCTTTTCTTAACTAAAATTACTTATAAGTGTCAGGTTTGTCATCTTGAGGACCAGGTGAGGACCTGATTACCAATTAGGCAGAAATAGCAGACAGCTAAGTGTTGGTTCTACACCTGCAGTATAAGCGTTTGCCATATAAATTGTACAGTCTTAGTTTTATATTCTATTTCATAGGCTAGTGACAAGCAAAAAAAAAATCTGTATTATTATCAAAAAGGGTAAACAAGAAACGTGATGGAGCAAGATCGGCCAAGTAACCTCACAGCAAATAACATGGAAGGTGATTTACGCAGTCAGTTAACTGTTTTAATTCTATATTATGGTTTTCTGGCAACAATTCAGGAACAGTTTATTGATAAAAGTTGTATTTCATTTCATCACGTACGAAATCTACTATTAACATGCTACAGGCCTCTTTCTGGTTTAATTTGCTTCTTGCTCTATGTAAACATTTCCTAGATTTTATTCTTATAGCCAATTCTCACAGGTTGTACTAAGTTTTTATTTGTTTATTCTTGTTGTGGTAATATATTTGAATCAAAAGCCTGTTTTAATTATACTCTCTAATGATCATCTTCAGCAATTATAATATAATTACATGTATTATATTAGGTTGATTTGAGATCAAAGGAATTAACCTATTATTTTTTAAATAGGGCCACTTTGATCCTTATACTTTACACCAACATGAATAATTTTTATTAGAAATATAAATTTTCTAATGCTTAACTTAATTTAATGATTTTAAAATGTTTTTCAAATATCTGACATGAATTATCTCATATATTTCAAATTGATTTTCTTTCTGGTTGAATTAGGCTGTAAATTTTGTTGAGAAACTCCTTGGTTATAGAATAAATACAAGTTGTTTGCCAAAGAATCATAGAAAGTTTTTATGAATCCAAATGTTTCTTTAGTTGTCGATGGAGGTCATTCAGATGGTGGCTGAGTATAGAACAGTGTCACCTGCCGACCATGGCTGTGGCTGACCAGGTGTATAAATAAACTTGTCGAAGTTCTTGAAGGTATCACTGTTTGGTTGACTGCTCAATCTCTAGATTTTTAAATATTAGTGTTCAACCATATATTATTTTATTTGTATTCTCAATTATCTTCTTATTTTGAAATTCCAGAATAACTTTGTTATTATCCCCTCCCCCTCCCCACACACATTTTTCTAACAATTTTTTTATTAATTAAAATTTGTATTCAATTTTTAATGATTAGTTTTTTTATTATTTTAATGATTTAGTTTTTAATGAAAGGGAGCTGGTGATCTCCCGGCCCAAATCACGACATGAAGAGAAGCCACTGGGTATCTCTTCCCCATGCCATGTTATTTTATGTGTTCCTGCCTTCAGATTCGCTGATTCATTTTTTTTTTTTTTAGACAGGTGTGAAGGTAAAAATGAAGTCAAACAAAAAAGTTATGATTAATTAATATTATTTGTTTTAGAAAAATAAAGGTATTTATCCATGTTTACATTTAAAAATCATAACGTCAGCAAAATATAGGTCATTGCACATATAGTGTTGGTTTATTTGACAGTACCTCCCAACCATTTCCATTACATATAACAGTATAGTGTCTTAGAATGGTTATAGTATGATGAGAAGCAATATGTTTAAAATCAAATGCCATGATGTAATGATATTCATAAAAAATAGAAATAAAAAAAATTAAAAACCCATAAAATAAAAGGTTTAATGTTCTATTATTTTTTATGTTGATTGATAATTATAAATAGGCTATTATTCAGATTGATAAATATCATACAAGCCAATAAATAAAATTTTAATAGATAAGTAAAGGTATGAAAGTATATTTCCTCCATCATAGATATTTTTAAATTTAAAAAGTACTATTACTGCTCCTTTTTTCATATTTATTATATTTCATTTTTTTTTTTTATTCCTAGTTAATTATCTAACAAGGTTTGTACGTGATGATGATTTCATTGGTTTAGTCGCACTTAGTTTCGCATGCACAACAGCAAATAATTTTGGGATTTGGGAAGGATTATAAGCCTGAAAGATGTGATTAAGCCTGGATACCCAATGATTCCTTTTTAATATTTTATAATTTTTTATGTTATTTTTTATTTATTGTAGTTAACTTTGATATAATGTTTCACATATATTTAATGATTCTATACATATATTCTCTTATTGGTTGTTGTCTGTTTTTTTCTTATTTATTTTTCTATTTATGATTTTTTCTATCATCAATAGGCTCCTGAGGGGGCTGGTGTTTCTGTTAGGGGGCCTTGAAAATCTAATTTTTAATTTAATTTTTGAAAACAAGAAAATATATGTTTTTTTCGTAGATCACGGGTGTGGGAGGAAGGTAGAGGAGTGTACTTCATGGAAGGGGAGACGGAGTGGGCCAGGGCCGAGGGCCCACCTCTCCTGAGCCGCCGCCTCACTGACCAAGCTGTGAAGGTTGGCACCCGAACACGACTCTTAGTTGAGATAGCCAGTTCATCTCCTCTTACAGTAAGTTATAGATCAATTATAGTTTTATATAAATTCTTTTGTTTGTAGTTGTAATTGCTTCCCATTATATTCTTAAATTTTAGTTAAAATCCACAATTGACATTAGTGGCCACCCTTTGGAAATTATCCTTTTGGGCTTTTCAAGGGCCAATGCGGGTCCATTTTCAATTTAGCATTACTTCCACCACCACATTACCTCTGTCAAAATAAGCTAGATTTTTCTAATTATATGAAGGTTGATCTAGAAATTTCCAAGAATATTCACTCACAGTAATCAGTCAAAAGAAAAATAGCAGGCAAAGGTATATATCCCTCGTACAGATAAACCATTGATATGGCCTGCCAAGAAGGGACGCTGTGGGCTGTTTCAGAACCATCCCAAACTACTTGTAAGCTCATTTAAATAAAATATTGATAAAGGTAGATAAATTGTGTCCACTCAGCAACTGTGCTTAGAATCTCTTTACCCAAGCAATGCTTTAATCAAAGAAATACTCAATGTATGCTGTCATATTAACAGAACAAAAAGTTAAAATACAAATAATAAATTAGTCTAATATGTAAATTTTAAAAATTAGTTTAGTTTTGTATTGAAGAATTAGGTTATATATAAAAAATTGAACGAAATATGACATTGGATGGGATCATGCCCTATCTCTGTGTTCTTGTTGGAGGAATTCAACTTGTGGTTGGAAGGTTGTTATATTATTATGATAATAATATCAATACTTATTGTAATATATTAACTATATAAAATATAGTTAATTTATTTAGGGGTTATTCCCATTCAGTGTTTAAATCATTTAATCTGTTTTTAGGTGGTCTGGTTGCACGAGGGTAAAAAGGTAGAAGAAAATGAAAGGATAAAACTAGTAAATGAAGGAAATTTTTATTGTGTAGATATCAGTCCAGTTACGTTAGATGATGAAGGTGTTTGGAAATGCCAAGGACATAATGCCAGGGGGCTTGTCACAAGCCAAGCTAAACTCACTCTTGTAGGTATGTTCTCAATTACCATTTTAATACTTTTCTTTATCTTAAATTTTTCTAGTTTGGGTTTATTTCATAATGTTTAGTTACTCTGTGAGATAAATATTATATATATCGTAGTTTATCTTATGAATTGTTTTTTTATCATGCAATTTAATTATCTTTTCTTTGTTAGTTCCCCGAGCTTACAAGAAACCAGAGTTTGTGGAACCATTGAGAGCAGTACTTGGTTCAGCAGGGACTGTCTCCTTGGAAACTAAGGTTATAGGTGTCCCGACACCAACTCTCAAGTGGTACAAGGAAGGAGAAGAAATCAAGCCTGGAGATGTCCTTGGGCTCACACCTGACCCTCTCGATCCCACTCTCGGAACTTACACATGCATTGCAACGAATTGCATGGGTTCAACTGTTTCTACCTCCCGGGTCCATGTCGTCTCCCCTGTCCAGCCTAAATTGGATCTTGGGTTAGTGTTTTTTCCCCCCATAAATCTGAAATGTTTATATTTTACATGTGTTATACTAATCAGCAAGCTTTATAAATAAATTATTTTATCTACAGTTGAACTTTATAGATCAATTCTTATTGCTCTGAACATAAATTTTAAAAATCTCAAAATTAAGATTTGTTGAAATATTAGATTGATCAACAGAAGTAGAAAATCTGTGGTATCTACATAATTTTAAATATAAGGATTATTACCAATGTATGTTTAAAAAATCTGGTGCGATGCAAGCAACATCATCCTAACTTACCATTTTACTTACCCCTAACACTTACCAGTTTACTTTGACTAGAAATTGACGTGTTTGTTAAATGCCATTTCTCTAAGTCACACAATTTTCCACATTCATTTACTTATTTTTGTTTTTATTTGATCTTTAAAGTACACTAATTTTTTTTTTTATTGTTTTATACTTTAAGTCGTCTGATTTTATGATTCTCTATGTCGTTGTTGAAAACTTAAATGGTTACCGTAAAACAAATAATTTCCATTAAATGAACAGAACATATTTAATTATAAAGCATTGGTAAGCGTACAGCGCATGCGTAAGCTCAACATGTTTTATGAGTTGACAGAATATATTTCTTTTTTTCTCCTGCATTTATTTACTTGATTTTTTTCATATTTCATATTTAGCCATTTCTTATTTTTAGGCAAAACGAGAGACAGATGTTTTCTCCATATAAACAAAAACAAAGATACTTTATAGGAAAACAAAAAAGGCCCCTTCTTAATTTATGCCCCCTCAGAACATTTTAATAACGATGAAGCTTACCTGATATTAAAGAACACTTGATTCTCATTAAACATGACGAGTTTATTCAAAATCGTTAGAGCTTTTTTTGAGAAAATTGAAAAAAAGTAAAAAAAGTTATGAAATAAAGTGCCCCCTCTGGTTGATCAAATTTGATGAAATATTTGTAGTCATATCTTGGGCATATAAATACATCAAATACCAAGTTTGATCAAAATCGTTTGAGCCATTTTTGAGAAAAAAAACAAAACACAAACAAGTTATTAAATAAAGTACCCCCTCCGTTTGACCAATTTTGATGAAATTTTTGCTGTCACATCACGGGGATATACTTATACCAAATACTCAGTTTCAGGTTCGTACGGTTTATAGTTTTTGAGCTAGTCTGTTAACAAATACAGACCATTTCGTGGGACTTGGTTATTTGAAATGAAATGAAATGAAAAATTTTACTTTATTCTGGGACATTTAGTCCCCTAAGAATAACATTATTGACAATTTTTAGGGAGCGTTTGTCTGGCTGTACTATATACAACTATGTAAAGTATAACTAAAAATACACACTTTTACAACAAATGAAAATAAATTTTAACTTCATTAGACACCACATTTGTGAAAAAAATAAATAACAAATAAAAATAGCAAAAAAGAAGAGTATCATTATTAGACCAAATAAATGATAAAACTTCAGTTTACATATTTGTACAAAATCTTCAAAACTAAATCCAGAAGAATAATAATTTTACATCTGCACGGAAGATTGATGTTCCAGGAGGTGGAGAAACAGGAGGTATTTGAACGAGGGTAGGGAGGAAGCTTGGCGAATGGACCCGGGTAAGGAATTCCAAAACTGGGTGGCACGAATAACGAAGGATTTATCGAAATAGGCGGTTCTATGAGTGGGGATATACAAGTCTGTAGGTTGAGATCTAGTATTTAGCTGATGGATGGATGAACGTGAGGTAAGTAGGTCAAGAACGTATGTGGGTTTCTTTGCTCTTAGGATTTGGAAGAGGAAGGAGCCGAGCAGGTACTGTCTTCGAAAATTAGGAAAAAGGAAACTTTGCTGGGAATAATATTCGGAGATGTGAGAGTGTCTCGGGAGACCAAGGATAAATCTCATAAAACGGTTCATCAATCTTTTAAGTCTTGTCTCAAGCTCACCAGACAGACCACCATACACCAGGCATCCGTAATCGAAGTGTGGAAGGATAAGGGAGGATACTAAAAGACGACGGGTACTTTGAGGAAATGAGTCTCTGAACCTATGTAGCTGCTTGAGGATTGTGATGGATTTGCGGGTAATTTGGGAAATGTGATGATTCCAGGTGAGGTGTTGATCGAAGGTTATACCGAGGTTCTTTATGGATTCTTTAAACTGGATAGGAGTGTTATTGATAAACAGTAATGGATAGTAGGGAAGGGAATTGATGTAGGGTTTTGTGCCGATGAGCATTGCCTTGGTTTTCGCTGGGTTCAGGGATAGTTTGTTTTCTATTGCCCAGAGGTTAATTCTATCAATGGCCTCCTGAAGTTTGCGTGACGCCTCTAGCAAGTCCGAAGGATGGAAGGATATATAGATTTTCAGATCATCTGCATATAGGTGATATTGGGAGTAATGGATACCGTTTGTGAGATCATTTATATAGATGGAGAATAGGGTAGGAGAAAGGGATGAACCCCGAGGTACACCTCTGGAGAGAAACAGGGATGATGACGGTGGTTTGTTAGGGATAGTAACTGATTGAGAGCGGAAGGAAAGAAAGGATTGAAACCAGCCCAGAGAACTATTGGATATATTTAAGTTATATAATTTGGTGAGTAGAACTGTGTGATCAACAGAATCAAAAGCTTTTGAAAAATCAAAAAGGACAAGTATAGTTATTTTCTGTTGATCTATTGAGGAGTAAAGGTCTTGACTTATTTTTATCAGGGCTGATTGAGTCGAATAACCAGAGCGGAAACCGGATTGGAGAGGATTAATTGAGCCTTTTTGATCAAGGAAGGTGGTGAGTTGAGTATGGACCAGTCTTTCTAATGGTTTTGATAGGTTTGATAGGATTGCAATTGGCCTGAAATCAGCAGCTGTTGAGGGATGAGGGACCTTGTTGAGTGGAGGTACTAGAATCTTTTTCCAGGTAGAGGGAAAAATGGAGTTCTGTAGAGAAAAGTTATATATATGTAGGAGTGCTGGAAGTATGACCGGGAGACAGAGTTTTATCAGTTTTACTGGAATTTGGTCATGACCGTAGTCACTGGTTCGGGATTTCATTATGGAAGCAATTAAATCATCCGGAGTGATGTGTTGAAAGTAAAAATTTTCATCGTTAAACGGAGCTTCTGGAGGTTGGAAGTTGGAATGAGGGAGGCTCGGGAGGGATTCAACAAAATAAGTGTTCAAATCATTGGGAGATATTGGATAATGCGTAATGGGCGTGGAGTTGGCGATGGCGAATTTTCTAAGAATTTTCCACTTAGACTTGGGATCAGGTGATTGGGAAAGAACATTATGGAAATACTGCGCCTTGGCTCGGCGTAACGTAGATTGCGTGAGGTTGCGGATTCTTTTAAATTTCAAAAAATCATCCGGAATTCGTGTGCGCCTGAAACGCCTTCTAGCAGCATCTCTTTTCTTCATAAGTTCCCTAATTTCTTGATTAATCCAAGGAGCCGGGGTGCGTCTAAAGGTGCCAGTTTTGAGAGGTGCAAGTTGGTTTAGGAGTGTTAGGAGGTTGGATGAAAGACAATCAACCATCTCGTCGATAGAATGAGAGGAATAGATTGGTTCTATGGATAGGGATAGTGGTTCTAAATAAGGATTGATTTTTTCTGATGTGAGAGAATCCATATTCCTCCAGGATACCTGTTTAGGAACGGAAGTGGGGGTGGGAACGTCATAGGAGATTTGGATTAAATCGTGGCATGACAAGAAAGGTATGGGAGTGATTTGAAATTTGAATTTGATGGGAGCTTTGCGAAAGTGATAATAAATTTCGACGGGAGTCAACGAAAATAAAATCAATCTGCGTATGAGAAAACTGCGTATGATGGGTTGGTTCGAAAGGTACAATGAATAGGTCTAGGGAGCCTACCAGGTCTATGAGATATGCTTTTTCTGGGGAATACGAAAGGAGATTCACGTTAAAATCACCAGCAATGATTATATTATTAAACAGAGGAACATAATGGAGGAGAGATGATTCAAAGGTTGAATCGAATTTGGCTTGAGGAGGTCGGTATACAACGATGTAAAGAAGGGAAAAGGTGGCAGAGGATATTTCTGTGAACAGAAATTCAATGTGAGGTGTATCTTGGGAATAGGATTTAGCGAGGATTTTGACCGTTAAGGTGTCATGCACGAAGAGACCAACACCCCCTCCATTTCGATCGGTTCGATCGTTACGGATGAAGGTATAATGAGGAACTGCTACAAAGGATGAGGATATATTCGGTTTAAGCCAAGTTTCAGAAACAGCTATGATGTGGTAAAAGTTCTGTTGGAAATAGTCTCTGAATTCGTCTATATGAGCTGGAAGGGATTGGGAGTTAACGTGACATGTGAGGAGGATATTAGTCATACGTAGAAAAAGATAAATGCATATTTGGGTAAGAACTGTGGTTAGGTATAGGGAAATGGTTCAAGTAAAAGGGAACAATTGTTATTATATTGATTACGAAATTGTACTAAATTATATATCGAGTTTTAAGACTATTGATTAAATCTTTTTGACCTAAACAGATTAAACTTTCTGGTGAAATATGGATTTCTAAAGGCACCATGAAAATTGTGATAAAACTAGCCAGTGCCAATAAATATTTAAAAGAACGTAAAAGTGAGAATGAGAAATGAGATATTAAATAAATACATAAACATATATAAGAAATAAATAGAAATAAAAAACAAATGGATAAAGATGTAAAAGAAAAAACGAAAAATACATTAGGGAGGCAACAATAAAGAATATCTCATTGAAAGACCTCTAAGTCCTCTCTGCTTTGGACTCAGAGGACCCCAAAACATGTATTTCCGTTGAAAACCGGAAGACGAAATTTTTCACAATCTTAATACTTTCCCTTTCATTTCATATATAGGTAAGTGAAAGTAAAAATGGATTGAAGGAAAAGACAGGGGGATACTAAAAACTTATAATTACTTCTAAAATTAATATAATTACTAATATTATAAAACAATTGGTCTAAGACTTAAAAGTATGGAAGTCGGCCATAGTGATCCTAGAATGAGTAAACCCACTATTGTGAAATTTTTTTTGTGTAAATAAATGTACATTATATGTATATTAAAATTTGATTATTCCTTTAAGCCTGAATTACACCTACCCTGCCACTCGGCCGAGCAAAATATTGAGGATTGGGGTGATTACACGTGGAGGAGACAGCGGGCGAGTCAGTGCCATTGTGGTTATACGTTCGTGAAACATGGTTCCGCGTAGAAGGCAAATAATACAAATCAAGAAAGTTTTTAAGAAATGTTGCAACTTGATCATACCTGCCATTAATTTTTCAGTTCATAGATTTAAAAAAAAAAATCTGGTGCGTGCGCGCAACACACAACTTTCACTTACCAACTTACTTAGATTAGAAATTGACGTGTTTTGCTAAATATCATTTCCCAAAGTCAAACATTTTTCTACATTCATATCTTATTTTTGTTAATCGTTAAAGCCGTTTTTGAGTAAATAAAAAAAACCCGTGAAAATGATACAAAATTTATTAAGTAAAGTCCCCCCTCCCGTAGATCAATTTTGATGAAATTTTTACAATCATATCTCGGGCATATAAATAGATCAAATACTCAGTTTAATCAAAATCGTTAGAGCAGTTTTTGAGAAAATCTAAAAAAACGTAAAAAGTTGTTAAATAAAGTACCCCCTCCCTTTTAGCAATTTTGATGAATTTTTTGCTGTCACATCGCGGGAATATACATACACTAAATACCCAATTTCAGGTTCCCACGGTTTATAGTTTTTGAGCTAGTCTGTTCACACACACACACACACACACACACACACACACACACACACACACACACACACAGACCATTTCGCGGGACTTGGTCATTTCGACTCAAATAATCGATAGTCAATGTAATA